>CM064578.1:9893612-10568175 GCA_032716605.1 Paralithodes platypus | reverse complement strand
TTGTTTAATACCAAGGACTGTCCGCAATTTTACTATTTTTTCCATTATCCATCAATCTTAAGACACGGCTCCCGATAGTGGGTAGGGCTATGACGATCAGGGAAATTGCGGGGTAAAATGCGTAAATAGAGGGGTAATATTGGAAGAACTCTGAAACATACAATATTTAAAAGTAACAAAACCTGCAAATGGAAAAACCCGAGCCAAGTCTTTGACCATACTTTGCTCGGGTTTTTTCAATTTTTCAGAGTCCCAAAATCACAGTAACACTCATTTCTAAAGTTGGCTCGGGTTTTTTTTTTTGTTTTTCAAACGAGTGGATAAAGCCAGTAACACATGTGGTTAAAATTAGCCTAGCCTAACCTAACCTAACCTGCGTTATAATGGGTGGGGGCTGCCGCCCCCACAGACCCCCGCATAATCTCCATGAAATCCGAGCCCAAGTTTGGTCATTAACCTAGCCAAATAAGCTAACCGTATCCTAACCTAGTATTTAGGGGTTAACATTAGCCTAACCTAACCGAGTATTATGGGGTTAACATTAGCCTAACCTAACCTAACCTAACCTAGTATTATGGGTGGGTCTGCCGCCCCCACACCCCCGCTTCAATCCCTTAAATCCGAGCCAACTTTTGCCAAAACCACCCGAGCCAACTTTTCGAAATGAGGTTATTGTGATTTTTTACTGGCTGAAAAATTGAAAAACCCGAGCAGTTTTGGCCAAAACCTGGCTCGGGTTTTTCCATTTTCAGGTTTCGTTACTTTTCAATCTTGTATTTTCAGAGTTTCCTCCAATATTACCCCTTTATTTTACACAGCTTTTACGCCAGCAATTTTCCCTGATCTTCACTATCGGGGCCGCGCGGTGGTCTTAAGATTGATGGAGAATGGGAAAATAGTAAAATTGCGACAGGCCTTGGTATCAAACAAACACTTGGATATCAAAGAAAAAATCATCTTCAGACTGATCCGTGTAAATAAAAATACCAAAGTACAACAAATTACCTGACAAAAAACTCTTAGCACATACCACTACGACTTTCATGTTAGTACTCTATCTTCAAACTGACCCCGCCCGGGCAGTGTCGCCGGCGAGGGGGCGTGGCGCATGACGTGACGGACTGAAAGACTGTGTTAATTTTTTGATAATTTGATGGAAGAGGCTGTGATTGTTTCCAGGAGTGACGGGAAGCATTGTGATTGGGTCATGCTATGGTTCATGATTCCTAAAAAGACCGCTAGGTGTAGTGACGTTCAACTGAAAGATTGAGGGTAAGAGCTCCCGAACGACGGCCGTTGTGTACTATTGCGCCGCGGCCATCGATAGGGACGTATTTTAACAGTTTCTCGTATTTCACTTATAACGAATTTGCGAACGGTAAGTACATATACACCAACAAAGTATTGTTCCTGAAAGTGATAACACACTAACAATCATCGATGGGGCCCGTCACTGTTTGGTCGGTAACTCTTACCGGCAGTCAGTCTACCAATCAGTCAGTCAGTCAACCAGTCAGTCAACCAATCAGATACAGACAAACATTACACTTTTGTAAACAATTATACTGTTCTGTATGACTATTATCCTCCAAGTTCGTGTATGGTTATTCTGAAATATAAAGTGATATACTGTATATACTGTATACACACAAACACAAATGGTTGTGGTATGTTTGTTGTGGAAAATACATAACTTTTACAAGTTGCCATAGACCAAGTGAGACAATCCTTACCTGTGAATTGGCATTTAGCAATCATGCTTTAGGTATATACAGACTAAAGTTATAGTCCATGAGCTAAGACCCGAATTTTGGGATATCGGTACCACCCGGGGTGACTAATTCTCTTAGGTGTTTTTAGCTTGCTACATGTCTCTAGTTTATGTTTTGATATGATAGCCCTTGCACATTGGTAGCTTAATGGTCGTTTACACTTCTTGAATAGACCTACCCTACCGCAAATTTCCGAAATTTTTTAAAATGTCAAATTTGGGGACAGGAATGCCTAAATGTCAACAAAATGCATATAGTAATTGTCACATTTAATACAAGTCCTGTAAATACACACTAAGCATGCCCCGGGGCTGTTCATACTATTATGGCAAATTACTACTCCTAAATATCATCTACGTCAGACTCGGAATCTGACTGTTGTGCCACCGGCTCTTCTTCAATAGCCTTGTTCTGACATGTCTGTAACCTGCACATGTCCGTGCATTTTAGACCATTGCTGAGGCAAGTACACTTAGGGTGTTCGCATGACCGCACACACTTGCAAGACAGTAGCTGCATAACAGCATCTGGTGCTGGTGAGCCTCGCATCCAGTTGACGGCAAGCTTACCGTCCTCATCTGTCATCCAACCGCAGTCTGTTGGGTTCGCAACAAATGGCTGGCTCTGAAGACTTCTCCTCCAGATCGCAGCCTGGTAGTTTGCACGCAGTGCATGCATGAAGAGGCAGTCCTCACAAGGAGGGAGTTGACTTGACTCTACCTCTCCACGTCTTGCACAGAACAGCTCATACCGAAGCTTGTTTACCTTAGTTGTGTGGGTAGATGGTAGGTACATGTGGCAGGTGATTTCCTGTAGCTTCTCAAAGAGTTCAGGAGACACTTCCCATGAGCGTCCAAGTTCGTGAAAAGCATGCTGGTATGTCTTGTCCCTCTTCACCTGCTTGAGTGTCGTCATCTTCCCTCGGCCAGCGAATGCACTGACGGTATCACAGCCTGTAAAGGCATGCATACCAATCAATGCATCACACACGCTGCCTCCCAGTGTGCGGCTCAGTGTGGTGATATCCAGGAATCTTGTCCGGTTCTTCGTCCCGCACTTCTGGAACAGATGGGATGGGATCTTGTGGCACATGCCACGACACAACACCATGACGTCTGTATCTTCTGCAGTGATGATGACAGACTTGTTCCCAGATTCTGCTGCATGAAGTGCATGGAGAAGAAGGTGTGTGTCTGCTTCTTCTTGAGTTGACTTAAGCTCAGGAGCCTCTTCCCACTGCTCTTTGGTGATCTTGAAGCAGCGCTGCTCACATGTGACATACAGCTCCTTGTCCTTGAGCTTCTCCCTGTGCTGTGGTGCCTTCCATTCTTCTACCAAGAACTTGATAAGACTTGCCTTGTTGGAGGAACTACCGAGTAACTTTCTCCACTGCTGGATGTTGTGCCCAGGTTGAATGTTCTTGAAATAAATTCCTGTGCCTGCACTTCTTTTGGCTCGTTCTGCATCCTTGATGGATGTCTCCTTGTAGATATCAAACACAACATCAATGCGCCTGCTCTTAGCACCTTCATGAACAGCGTGACTCAGTGCTGTACCTGCAAGCTGTGAAAAAGTTTTGTCGTTTCCCTCTCAGTTTGTGGACCAGGCTCATCCCATCAATTATGGTAGCAGAGGGCTCGGGTATCACTTCTGCAGGAGAAACATTCCTCTCTAACTCCTTTGCGAGGGCAGCCTTGTTGGTCTTGCGGAGAGACCCATCACCGCTGGCAAGTGCCCAAGGCAAAGGCCCCAGGGGATGAGCCAAGACATCACTCATTTTGAGCTTTCTGTTCTCGGCAACAAGGATCATCTGGCCAAATAGGTTCCTGTCAGCCTTTAAGATAACCTCCTTGGCATGGTCTTGTGAGCGTGGCTTCATTCTGATGTTAGTGAACGTTCTCAGTTTCGTCTTCGTCATCGTGTCATGAAACTGTATCGTTGGGCGTATCGATCTCCAGGCGCTCTTCCTTGAAGGCTTGATATGCATCCTCTCCTATTCTGTAGGCCCCTAGAAGGTCTTTGACAACTTCTGGTGGTGCCATAGTCGCAGTTGACAAACTGACAAGATCTTCTTGCTCTGCGTTGAAGGGGTTCAACCACTGGTTCCATCAGTTGAACTAAAGATTGGACATCGGCCTCATCTCTTCTAATCCTGGGCATCTGTAGGTCTGGGTGGCTGAAGTCAGTATACTTTTGGCCTACTACCATAGTCCTGAGCTGCCTTAAGTACCTGCTGCGATACTCCGATGTCAGGTAGTACCTGGCGACAGCTCCGCCTTTCAGGCTGAAGCCTTTTGTGCCCCCTGGTGTCTGGGTGTCTTTGTTGATCGTCTCTTCGATTGTCTGGTCCACAGAGATCCGACCAAAGGGATTCTTGCTACCGATCTGGACCGAAAAGCCACCTTGCATGAAGTGTTCATGGACCTCTGGGTGTTCAATGGGCAGTCGAGACATCAAGGCATAGTAGTAGGTTAGGAACCGGGCATACTTCACTTTGTCATAGGCAAAACACCACGGTATCATCTGTCGGATTGCTCCTAGGTGGAGCATCCAGTTGCCTTCTCTGGAGCGTCGAATTAAGTCCAGCATGATCTCAACCATGTCCAGGTATGACATCCAGAATGCTGAGAGGTTGTGTTCATCTCTGAGGGTCTCAAGATAAACTTGGAAAAGCTTCATGATATGTGTGCATGATTCACTCTCCATCAGCTCTTGAAAGAGTCCCTGAGACACATTGCTGTGAAAGCTGTTGATGTCCTTCAGTGTTTCATCTAGATGGTGTATGTCCCTTGAATGGTTTTCTTCTATCCATGAAAGGAAGCCTTTCCATGCAAGCCTCATCAGTGCTTCATACACGAGCTTGTGTAGTCTCACTGCTCTGTTGTACCTCTTGCCGTTCATCACTCCTGACACTGATCCTTCTGCGATGATACCTGATTCCACACACAGATCTCTAAGACCTGCATCTTGAAACCTCTTTCCTATGGTGGAGCTGAGATTACAGATTGTGTGGAAGCCGCCCATCCTGATGATAATGTTCTTGTACTTCTCTTGTTTCCAGATAACTTCTGGCAGCTTTGGCATAGAGTGCTTGATCAAACACGCACACAATCTTGTTAAGCTGTAAGGACTGCATGATAGCATGCGTTTGTTCCAAGATTTCATTATCGGAGGACATTTCTGTTGCGGGAGCATTGATAGTGGGCAGGTACCTTACAATGTCCTGAACCACAGCAATGTCTCTGCGCATTTTGATGTTGATCCCAGTCCACCTGCTGATGGACTGGTCCACTTGGTCTGACATTCGAGTAAGAAGCCAGATATGGTTCTTTGTCTTTGAATCCTTGGACTTCCTTGGTAGTGTCGACATACGCAGTCTCAATCCTAGGTGGCCCTGCCCGCCGCCCAACATTGTATATTGGCAGCATTGATGATGTCTGAGTGATGCTTCTTATCTTGGACTTGGTAATCTCTGGCAGGACTTTCTCTGGCACAGAGCCTGCAACCTTGGACTGGACAGCAATGCCATTGACTCTATGAGAAGTACCTGCTCCACTTAGAGTCGGTCAATGTTATCCCAGGCCAGGGTTGTGAACACACCAGGGTAGATGTTTGCTGGCAGTGGAATGTCATCCTTTGAGCATTCCAGCTTCTGGATACAAAGGGCTGTATCGATCTCCTCAAACATTGAGTAAGACACACAGTGACCAAGACGATTCAGAGTTCGGATCAGTTCTGTGTTTCCTGTCAAAGACTTTACAGCATTGGTCAGCAGTACGTGCTTGGGTGGTTTGTCTTGCCACTGGTAACAGCAAAGACCAAGTCACTGGCCAAAGGAAGTGGCAAGACGTTGAGCTCTTTGACAGAGGGAGTTTCACACTCACACTCTCCTGTCAGCAGGGTGTGCAGGAATTGAGTGACTGCTGCAGGAATGACATTCTGATCTGTATCGGGAGGCCATGGCTGACTCACATCTTGTTTATTGATCTCATTCCTCAGCTGCATTCCTGCTTTGGTTAAGACATCTTCAGAGTTAGCTGCTCTTGCTTCTTGCAGGTCTTTTGCCATTTTGTGTGCTTGCCGGGCAAGGTCGTCCATTGAGAGGCTGCGTGGATAGATTAGAAGCTTTCCTTTCTCATCTGGGACAAAGCGTAGTGATTCTCCAAACTCGGTTTCAATCTTTCGGCGAACATGTTTCTTTGTCGCTGGTTTTAGTTGGATAATACCACGGGACATCATGGATCTCTCAAGCCTAGATGTGAGGTTTGTCATAGGCAGTACCTCTGGGTTGGGGAATAATTTGGTCCTTATATACAAGCAGAGTTCCTCGCTTTCTTCCTGATTTTCACCTGCACCCGACCTGGCGGCCGCTGGGAAATCATCTTTTGTGAAGAGTTTGTAGCACGACTTGTGGTAGTGACCCTCTGCAGCAACAAGGTCTCTGCTAACTAAACCAAGGATTCTCTGGTTGAGTTTCCTTATTGCTGCTCTGCGAATCTTCTCATCTGCTCGTAGCTCAACACACTGTATGAGTGGCTCCCTTGTCTTTGTTGTTTTTTTGTACTTGCTTGACTTCTCGCAGGAGATACATACTTTGGCATACACCCTGCTAGTACTAGGGCATCCCTTGATGCCCTCCTCCTGGGGTCGACGCTTGCTGATTCTATCTTGACACCCTTGGCAAGGATAGAATCCAGTGACTTCTTCATTGTAAAGAGACTACGACATTTACGGTGATAATGTATGTGTGGTATTCCTCCTTCTTCAAGGCCCTTGGCTGCTTCCAGGACTGGATCATGCTGCCTGATTTCTGCAGCCCTGAGCAATGTTGTTCCAGGAGTCCAAATCCTGTGGTGACACCAGAGCATCGCTGTCATCATCAGAGCAGTGGATGATACAGTCGATCCGTGCTCTCTTCCTCGCAGATGGTTCCATCCTGCCGTCAAACAGTCGACACACACCTGCAAAAAATATCACCATTAAACCATGAACAAACAAACACATTACATGGAAACCACTCTACATATGTTTGCTCCTTCCAATAATAAATTATCCCCAAAATATAACAAAAAATCCCCAAATATGAAATAAACCCCTAAATATGGAGAAACTTGAAATACACATCGGAATAATTCTTGTAGAGAATCAAATAAGCTACAAGAGCTGTTAGAATATATTTTTCAATGTTCCCCATATTTAAGGATTTATTCTAGATTTAGAGGAAAATACCCAAAATATAGAGTATTTTCCGAAATATGAGGAAATTTGAAAAATACCTAGGAACAACTCTGGTAGAGAATATAATTCTACATAGGTGTTCAAAGTTTCGCGATGATGGTGTGATGGATTTTAAAGAAAATGAGGAAAACGCCGAGCGTCACGCTAAAAATCTTTATTTTTGGGTAGCGCCCCTATTGCATCAAAAAAATTAGACTAAGCTACCAGTGCGAGAAGGCTATCATATCTTAATGTACTTACAGTCACTGTATAAACATTTTAGTACCATTCGTGTTTAGTCACCCCAGGTGGTACCGATATCTGGCCTGGCTCATGGACTATTATGATGGTATGGATGCCAGAGATTATGGGTAATGTATGTGTTATGAGAACTCAAATACATATATAGTGAAAGTCATGGGTATTAGCTTCGGGTAATATGCCGAACAAAATAGGAAACGTAGGACACAATATTGGTGGCTTACCTTGTTAAACTGGCAGAATACCTGTTTGTCTACTGGTTATCCTGGTGCAGATTTGTATATGGACAATATTGACCACATCACCACCACACATCAACCACATAATATAGACAAACCAATAACTAATGTTCAAGCGTCACCCCCACCACACGTCAACACTAAACCAGATGGAGACCAACTGGCTAGACAGTGGGCGGAGCAACACTGTGGACGTCACAGTGTACACCACTCACCTGTGTGTAGGATAATCTCGATAACCATTTTACCTGTTCCACCCGGTGTTCTATTTACAGTCCATTGTTGTTCTATAATTTTCCTAAAGATTGGTTCACAAAATATAAAATACAACATGGTTCTAAATTATGTAATTACACCGTCTTTCATCCAGCCATGAGATAAAACATCATGGCTGCTACGTAATGTTGTTGACATTTCGTTTCCAATAGAGATCACGACCAACAAAGGAAAACGTCCTACTGGCATGAAGTTTTATCCAAGGAAAACGTGTAGATCCAGCATGCATGTGGATACCTAGGGGTTTCGTTATACAAAACATGAATACGATGTTATTTTGCTGTAAGCTTATCTGCATCCTCAGTGTACAGTTTTAATTAAATAGGTCCGATATTGATACTGATATATTAGCTCGGCAAATTAAGTTAATTGAGACGGGGGTTATAATATCCTCAAATATGTTTTCTGTTCACGGAAGTATGGGCCACACCATTTGTATACGTACATAAACATGAATAATATCTGACTAATATTCGATCACTCTTTATGAAGTTTCCCTGACCTACAAAAAAGTCTAACCACATAAAATACACAGTAACCAATATACAGGTGGTTATAACCAACATAACGTAAGTGTCGGCTTTACCCCAGTCTCACTCAGAGCCTCTTATCACAACCCAGCGTCACTTTCCAGGTTTTTTCTTTGTTGTCCCGACACATTTTCCAGCTATCTGATTTGAAGGATGATCTGCCTCTCTTACCACCAACCTCTACCTTTAGTTTTCTTCAACACCCCCACAACTTGTTTTAGAGAGAAACAGAATATATGGGAGGTAAGAGACAATGTTGGTAAGAGTACAGTATGTCCTTATTGGAGGGACAGAGGACGAGGGAAGCAGCGGAGTTGGGTTTAGTTATAGTCATGTTGATACCAATGGTAATATGAAGTCCTAATATTTTCCTCTCATTAGCATATCCTTCTGCTTTATTAATTGTAATGCATAATTAGTTTCAAACGAAGACTCAATATAATTCATATAGGCTACACTTTAGATTGTGTATTGTGTCACTAATCATTTAATCATGAATATTGGACAATTTAGCTAGGAAAAAAACTAGGAAGTTGGATTGTATATAGTTTTCCTGTCCAAATATTTTGAAAACTAATATAATGCTAAAAATATGATTGTGCTTAGATTTGTATTACTGACCATCTAACATACCATATTCATATTGTATGCGTAATGTATTATAGAGACAACTGAATAGATTCATTGTCTATTACCAGAATGTCCCCTGCCTACCTACCCTTCCTACAGTGCCTACCAATCTGTCCTTCCTACCTAACCTGACTATGTTACTTACCTCTGCCTACCCTACCTTTCCCCCTCCCTGACTGCCTACCTTCTTGTTGATGCAGTGTAATAAATTGTCTGGCTTGGTGAGGTACATACTTATGGCTTGCCTCATACAATACCATTGATATATTACTATGATGGAACTGGCCGGGTACTTTATGTATCTACTGTACAATATTATACGTTGTGCATTTATTGTGCTATTGGCTGGTTTGTACGTACATGTGTTGTGTATGGTGTTTATGTATAAAGCAGCTGTTTTTGGCACGTCGTATTACCAATTCAAATCTTAAATTTACAATGACGCCTTTCCTAGCGCATGATGGCTATTGTTAGACGAGAATATTAAGCTTATGAATGACCTCTAAGAATGTATAGGCTATGACATATTCCGAATAACCCTTCACACACACACACACAAACATAGCCATCTGGGTTACGTATCTCATTTGAACACTATAAATTGTTTATCAAATATTGTTATCACCTTTATATTACGTCATATTTGTTTAATGTTTTACTTTATATAGCTATGATTGATTTCACACACTGTATTCTGTTATCATATGACCTCCACTACACATTTAACTACAACTACCTCATTCCAGTCACACAATTCTTCCCCAACTCGTAGATAATAAGAACATAAGAACATAAGAAAATAGGAGTCTGCAGAAAGCCGATTGGCCTAACAAGGCAGATCCCTGTCCCACACAACCCCAATTACAAAGCCCAATTATAGGCTCAACACTCTAATACCCTGAAGATCATCTTACCAAAACGGTTAGAGATTAACGCAAGATTACGGGTCTGCAGAGCGCTGATTGGCCCAACCCGGCTGATCCCCCTTCACACCCAACCCTTCTCGTTCATATGCTTATCCAATTTTATCTTAAAGCTCCCTATCGTTTTTAATCCCACTATAGCACTTGGTAGACCATTCCACCCATCTACAACTCTGTTACCAAACCAATATTTGCCTATATCTTTTCTGAAACTAATTTATCTAATTTGAAACCCATTGGTACGAGTTCTTTCGCTATCACTGAGCTTTAGTACATTTGTCATGTCCCCTTTGTTAATCCCACTAACCCACTTGAACACCTCTATCACATCCCCTCTAACTCTGCGTCTCTCTAACGAATGCAAAGCCTAATTTCTTCAATTTTTCTATATAGGCCTACGGAAGATTTCTAATATTATGGATCATTTTTGTCATTCTATGTTGTACTCTCTCCAATGAATCTATGTCCATTCTGTAATAAGGACACCAAAATTGAACAGCATAATCCATATGGGGTCTCACTAATGACAAGTAAAGTTTTAGGATAACATCAGCAGTTCTGTTACTCACACTCCTAGAGATGAACCCGAGAATCCTGCTTGCCTTGTTTCGAACGCTTATACACTGTTGTCTAGGCTTCAAAGGCTAACAAACACACCTAGATCTTTCTCACAATTCGAGTTTTCTAATTCCTATTAGCTAGTTTATATTTAACATTTGTATGCATCTTCCCTATCTTTAATACCTTGCATTTGTCAATGTTAAACTTCATCTGCCAATTTACTGACCATTCGTGTAGGGTATCTAGATCCCTTTGGAGGCACTCTATATCTCTATCTGAATCAATTGTTTTCCCCATTTTGGTATCGTCTGCAAATTTACTTATCCTACTAGTTATACCTAAATCAAGGTCATTTATGTATATAACAAACAACAGAGGACCTAATACAGATCCCTGGGGGACACCACTTTTGACTGCTCCCCATTCTGACTTCGTACCATTTATGCTGACTCTCTGCTTCCTACCAATTAGCCATGACCTAATCCATCCCAACAACGCCCCACCTATTCCATGCGCCTCAACCTTTCTCATCAATCTCTCATGGGGGACTCTGTCGAAAGCTTTACTGAAATCTAAATATAATATATCATATGACTTGTCATTATCTACTGCTTCATATACCTCTGAGAAAAAAACTAAGCAAATTAGTAAGGCAAGAACGTCCCTGAGTGAATCCATGCTGAGAAGAATTTATTAAATTAAATGTATCTAAGTGGTTTCTAATTTTACTAGCAATAATTGACTCTAGTAGCTTTCCTATGATTGATGTAAGACTAATGGGACGGTAATTGGATGCTATTGATTTGTCACCTTTTTTGAAGATCGGAACTACGTTTGCAAGCTTCCAAGCTTCTGGAACTATACCTGTCTCCAATGACTTGTTAAATAATTTTTTTAATGGGTAACTTAAATCATCCCTACATTCTTTTAATACTCTAGCATATACCTCATCAGGACCAGGCGATTTATGAGGTTTCAGTCTGTCAATTTCCTTAAGCACATCATTTCTACTTATAGTAACCGTACTTAACCTATTTTCTATACTATCGCTATATACCTTACGGACTTCTGGAAACTGTGCCAAATTTTCATTAGTGAAAACGGAAAGAAATTGACTATTTAATGTACTGCACATTTCTAAATCATTTTCTGTCATTTCTCCTATCGAAGTTTTAAGGGGACCAATTACATCTCTAACCTTGGATTTATATAGTTGGTAAAAAGCTTTAGGATTATTTTTTGAGTCATTGGCAACCTTAATTTCATACCTTCTTTTTTCTTTCCTAATATCCTTTTTTACCTGTCTTGATAGATTCTGATAGTAAGCAAGTAGGTGAATTTCGCCTTTCCTAATTGTTCTATATATTCCTCTCTTTTGTCCTAGAAGATCTAATAGTCTATTATTCATCCATTTGGTTTGGTTCTGTGTTGATCTAAATTTTCTTTTGGGGATGTATTTATTTTGTGCATTGAATACTGACTCGATAAAATTATCGTATGTATCTACCAAGGTTGACGTCTCTTCCTGACTTAAGATGACAGGTGCCTGAGAAGGGACTCATTTGGACACCTGGATCGACTTAATTTTTTGACCATAGGGTCAGCTAATAGGGCTCTTCTTAACCCACCATAATTGGCTTTTCTGAAGTCAGGTATTAATGTTGTATTCTCTCTGGTATTACCTTTCCATTGTATATTAAAATACACAGAATTGTGGCCACTATTTCCTAGGTGGTCCCCTATCTCTACATTATTTACCATATGTTCATTGTTACTGAAAACTAAATCGAGAATATTATTATCTCTAGTCGGCGTATCTATGAATTGAAATAAAAAACTATCTTGTACTACCTCTATAAACTCCTCAGAATCAGAGTCTCCTATTTGATGCTGCCAATCTATATTCGGAAAATTAAAATCCCCCATAATGCACACGTTGCTAAACCTTGATGCCATTTTAATTTCCTCCCATAATGACGTTCCGTCATTTCTACTCATATTTGGCGGTCTATACATAACTCCAATAACTATGGTCTCACTACCTTCGTTAACCTCTACCCAAACACTCTCATTATCGTTATTTAGTCTAATACCTGATTTAATACAGCTTTTTAATGTACTCCTGACAAACACTGCTATACCGCCACCCCTCTTACTTGTTCGGTCATATTTAAACAAACTATATCCTGGTATATCAAATTCTGCTAAAAAATGCCTGGTTTCTGTATTAATCCACGTTTCAGTTAGCGCTATTATGTCTATATTTTCTTTGCTAACAAGGGCTCTAAGTTCGTTCATTTTGTTACATAGACTCCTACAGTTTGTGTAATATACTCTCAATTTACTTCTTTTCTTTATACCTAATTTACCTTTATTTCTAACGACATTTCCATCTTTCGTTGCACCATCACTACTATCATTTGCAATATAGTCATAATTTTTAGCATGAGACTGAATATCCTTATCGCTTTCGCCTGACGCTAAAATTGTTCCATTTAACCTCTCATTTACACTCTCAATATTTCTGTTCAAAACCCCACAACCACCCTATCTATAGAACTAGCTAATGTAGAAACCCCTAACGGTGAAAGATGAACCCCATCCCTTGCGTACATCCCATCTCTCCCATAGAAACTATCCCAGTTATCAATGAATGGTATTGCTTTTTCTTTGCAATATTTCTCCAAACGGCGATTGACACCAATCGCCCTGGATGTCCATTCCTTGGGAACTCCTCTTCTGGGTAGGATACAATGTACTACAGGGATCCCTCCCTTCATCCTAACCTTATCTAACACATCCCGATACTGTTGCAGAAGTTCCTCACTTCTACCCTTACCAACATCGTTACTCCCGGCACTGAGACAGATAATGGGGTTATCTCCACTATCTTCCAAGATGTGGTCCATCTTCTCTAAAACCCTCCCAACTCCATGGCCAGGCAGACACACAACCTTCCTAAGTTTAGTGCGGGTAGCCCTAACTAAATGTCTTACCATGGAGTCGCCCACAATCGACACAGACTTACCTTCTCGGGACACAGACTTACCTTTCCCTCGGGAGGATCCAGCAGCTGCAGTTGGAGAACCCCCGGTGGTGGCAGAAGCTCCCTTGGTGGGGGTGGTGGTGGTGGTGGGGGTGGTGGTGGTGGTAGGTAGCACAGCGTCAGCGGTTGGAGCTGAGTCGGCGGCAGGCACTTCGTCTAACCCTCCCTTATCCTGACTATCTTTTCCCTCACATTCGTGTCGCAAAGGAGAGAATGTATTTGTCACACTCATACCTATTCTACTATCCTGCTTCTGGAGTGTGACTTTCCCTCCCGTATTTTTAACAACCTGCCATGAATAAAAAATTTCATCAACTTCCTCCCTTTTCCCCTTACTCGACTTAATTTCCTCTTGGCTAAGCTTGAAAGCTAGATTTTCGTCTTTAATCAAATCCACTTCCCTCTGAAGTTTAACATTCACCTCCCTTAGAGCCAAGACCTCTTCCTTCACCACAACCATCTCTTCCCTTACCTGGAGAATAAGATTATGCAGTTCTGTAAAGGACTCGCACTCCATACCTGACATGATCCCAAAAAGCTTAGCGAGGAGCAAACAACTAAGTACAGAAAACAAAAACAAATAAGTCAACTAACAGCTAAAAACTGAGCTAAAACACTTTTATATATACACGAGTGCACTGCCTTCAAACACAGGTAGGTGCGTATGGTCACTGGGTCACGAGCAGGTGGTCCGGGCAGGAACTCAAATTAACACAACCTCCTCCTGTCACTGACTGATATAATAATCATAAAACTCCCACACCAGTTTAATAACTCGTGGATCGTAGAACAGGAACCTAGCGTAAATTTGATGCGAGTATGCAGCCAGAGGGTCAGAGTGTGTGAGTGCGTGTGTGTGTGTCATTCCTCATCTATAAGGTCTGAGAGGGCGTTGTCTATCATCAGTAGCCTTAATAATTGGTTAAGAGACAGGCGTCCTTAGTAAGCAAATATATATAATATGAGTAGTTTAGGCTACACTAGCAAGATGGTACAATATGGATTGGTAGATTCTGCAGCTGAATTCTTAGTTTATGACAATGAAAAAAGTCAACATACATGAAAGAAAATTATCATACTTTATGACAACAAACTATTAATACCACAGAGACATGTAACATTACCATTGTTAAATACATTATTAACATATAACGCATCACAACCAACTAACACTTCACCTTTAGGCACAACACAAGATAAACACCAAGTATAATAATAAAGTATAAAGGTTAAGCCGCCAAGAAATATACTGTCCCAGGTGGCTTAGGTATTGTGGCGTGATATCCTTTAATGCCACCATCACTTTACCTGGAGTTGTGAGAATAATACAGTTGCTGCAAGAATAGACGTTTTAGTTATATTCTTACTTAAGGCTCTGTCACACTATGCCGATTTAAGTGCCGACGCTCCACGACTTAAGGAGTGGTGATACAAGGGGGAGACTTCTGCCGAGTGAGTATCGTGGGTGATAGAGGGGCGGGACGCCCACGGCGGGCAGTATGGACGGGCATGCCACCTAATGGCAACTGGAAGGGGTCGAGAGGCAACCCTGCAAGACCTAAGGAAGATAAATGACGCCGCTGGGGCGGCGTCATGCGCCGTAGCACGCAAACTGGTTGGCGACAATGCTAGGAGGTAGGGCGGCGCTGATAGATACTACGGCGGCGATGGACGGCCACCCTGTCACACTGGACCCCTACTCCATCACACTTGATCCCGACCGAGGCAAACCGGTCCGTCGGAGGCGATGTTTGAGTGTGTGTGTGTGTGTGGGTGGGGTGGGGGTGAGTTAAGCTTGAGATCTAGGCAGGAAACTAAAATCATAATAAAAAGATCCATAAATGAGCAAACAAATGCGCCCATTTCCCCTTAATTATTTTTTTTTTTTTTAGTAATTGGTAAAACAAGGCCATCTATAGTTAACCCTTTCAGTACCGGTGACGTCTTTCTTGTTATAGTCTGGCAACTATTAGGTTATTGTATTACCGGTATGCTTACAAAGGGCCTGTAGCAATCACAAGACCTCCATTCTTCTCATTTATCTCTCTTAACTCCCACAGACCGTTCTTAAGCTGCATAAAATCGTCTAAGTATAGCAGAATTATGGCAAAACAATCGCCACTGCTATTGAAAGGGCTTATAGATAGTCATTCGTTGATGGGATCGGATTAAGGGGACAGTGGTGATTTTTGGGGTCTATTTATTTATATATTAATTTATGTTTTAGTTTCCTCGCTAGACCTCCATCAAGGTTAAAACAAAAACACCCCCAAAACCATTTATCAACGATGTTCCGTGCAACGTTGCCAGGTCGTGGACTCAAGGTATGCCCTCCCCCTATGACGGTGCCTGGGCGTTACTGGGTCGCTGCCTGAAGGCGACCTACCTTATAAGCGGTGTCTGACGCAGACAGGCTGGCGCCCTTGTAACTATGACGCATACCGGACGACGCCCGACGCCGCCAGCCTACCGTCCCCGTGCCGTCAATTTACTAGCCGCCGACTCAACTCATGAGAGTTGTGCATGTCGAACCTGTGCATGTTCCTGAGGCCCCTGACGACCTCTCCCGACGGCTCTCTTGAGTAGGCGCCCACCCACGTCGCGCGACGATGTAGGCAAAGACCTGCTCCCGACCCTTAAGTCATGGAGCGTCGGCACTTAAATCGGCATAGTGTGACAGAGCCTTTAGTTTGTTGTGGGATATAGTAATGTTGACCATATATTAAGTCAATTGGATCTTACAGAGCTAATGTATATGGGCCGAAATCTATACTAAATTGTCCTGGTGGTGTAATGGTTAGTGTTAAAAATCTGTGTGTGATAACCCAGGTTCGAATCCCGGTGGATCACATATACGTTTTCGTTAATTTCATTGGAGGTATTTGGTGTTGGGTGAAATTAATAAACAAATAGATTAGCCTGACAAGTTGGGCCAACTGCCAGAGGCTGGACTGTAGGGAGAGCATCTACCATAATAGAAGGGGGTTGGATGGTAATATACTAGAACTATATTAGCTGGTTGGTAAAGTTATGTAAGGTCAGTGGGATATGCAAGTCATATTTCGAAGCCTTTACATTATTTTTTTGGTTTGTGTTTCCGATTCCAGTAGGAAGAGGGCCTTGTTTAACTGAACAGGGTGAGTTTTTTTCTTTGTCGTCTCAGACATTGAAAACTAAGACCAACGTTGTATGCCGAGCCAATATGAATAAAGTTAATGTGCCGTTTTCCGGTACCGACTGAGGTGAATATTGCACCACCAGATTTTTAGTCTCCAGATCCGTTGACGCAATCCTAGACGGCTGCATCCACGACATTGACCACCAAGACCAGTTGTTCGCAAAATCATAATAAGCAAAGTAAACCTGTTTTATTTCCAACTGTGGTGGTTCCTGCACCAAGAGATTGTCTACATTTGTGTGGTGTTCAGAATCTTGGATGCACTACTCTTCCTAAATGGCTGCCACCATGACATTATCTAAAACGGGATGTATTGGAAGCGGGATGTAGCAGATTTATTTGCCATTATTTGCTGTGTTTTAATTAATGTAATTGTTTTGTTTCTGGACACACAACGTTTTCTTTCTATGACATCTCGCACATATAGTGCCAAACGCATCATCATATACTGAAGGGCTAATGGATATATTATATTTCAACACCTTCCAACCTGTGTAACTTTGTCCATCATATGTATTATTTTGGTATTATCTCTGTCAAACAATGTGATCTAATAATAACAAAAACTGTCAGGTCACATAAGATCAACATTAATAATTTAGCATGATTCATGCTGCAATGTTATTCATGGCTCAATGATATGCTAACATCATCAGTCTATCAAGAGGTAAACGTTATCCCACGTCGGGTCTGTCCTCACATAACAAACGTTAACACAGTTCAAACAACGATCTAAACCAGATAAGTATCCCTGATGGAAGGCTTCACCATCATGGTATTTTGAAAAATTAGTCTTCTACACAATTTCCCGAATTACATTCCACTCACCAATACATTGACTGATACGATTGGAAAATGAACTGCGGAGTAATTGCCTATGAATATTGTACAAGGGAATAAGTTACTTTTGATATCGTGAATGTGTGGGTGGAACCTTCCAAGCTTGATTTGACAAATGTTCTCTTTGACAAATACACATACATAATGTTTACTTCTAAAATATGTTACTGTGCTATGCCTGAGTCTTCCCATGTTCATGCTCGTGGTGTCAGTATACTCAATACAAGCTATTGAATCTAACAACAAACAATACATAAGATCAGTGATGGAATACGCAAGCCCAGCCTGGGCTTCTAACCTAGCTGAAACACATCATAAGACCTTACAGACTATTCAAAACAAAGCCCTGAAGATCATTACAGGCTGCACAGCTACTGCACCCACAGATCACCTACATCAAGAAACCAAAATCCTCAAAGTCAAAGACCATCTGGACATGAGAGGCACTCAATTCCTGGCAGCAGCCTCCACGAACCAAGACCACCCACTAAACTACATGGCAACACACCCACAGACACCAAGAAATATCAAAACAACACCCAGCACACGGTATCACACACAATTATTGTCCTCTCTCCCTCCCTGCCCACCCCGAACCAACTTCCAGAAGCACATCCATACTCATATCTCTCACCGATCCATCCACTCACTCACAGACAACACGCAGCTGCATGCACGACCTCCCGAAATCCATCCTTCCGAATCCTCCCTTCCTCGCGAGGACAGAGTCCACCTGGCCAGGCTGAGATGCGGACACCATCCAGCTCTCCTGAGCTATCAGAAGAGACTGGATGACTCCGTTGTCAACACCTGCCCGGGATGTAACACAGCACCCCATACCATTAAACACATCATAGAAGACTGCATTTCACACAACCACTTACGCCAACAACACAATCTACACTCAATGAGAGCTCTGTGGGAAAGCCCGATCGTGGCCATGGCCTTTCTCAGGGACTCGGGGCTGTTCGGCCAGGCAGCTTAGGGAACAACAACAACAACAACACATTCCAGTCTTTCTCTGTTCATCAAGTCCTTAAAAATAAATCAACACCATATACATTTGTTATGTTTTACCGCTACACATACAACATTTAAACTATAATATATATATATATATATATATATGTATATATATATATATATATATATATATATATATATATATATACTGTATATATATATAATATATATCTGTATGCCGTACCTCAACCCTCCTATTATCTAACTGTATTTGTATTCAATACAGTAAACCTTAGGTCACAATTACCCAAGTCCGATCATAACACATACCCAATCTTCCTCTCTCCATTAACCAATCTTTTAATCAACCAACACCATAAACTATTTTCCCCGACCACAACCCTCCATTTTCTTTCCTCCGCCAACCAAATGTGAGGCCATCAGGAGAATGAGAAAATAGATGAGTGCTGGGTTCAAGGGTTTAGCCCCCACCCCCCTCCACACACACACACACACACACACACACACACACACACACACACACTATGGGGACCCAACGCTACGTTATTATATCGGAAGTTACCTGTAATGCATAATGATAAGAAAACAAATCAGTGTTAGAGCTGCAAGCCATTATTGGAAGTAAAACAACAATGAATATGGTATTCTTCAATTCACAAATTCTCAGCTCATTCACTCACAAATATCCTTCCTAGAAGACATAACATCACCTGGCAACAGCAAATAATATACTTACGGAATTATTAAATCTATTAGTATGTAGACACAATTAAAATATCATTGAATTATTCCAGTAAAGCTGCAACATGTCTTAATCACAGTCTGATAGTTTGGTCATCACATTAACTTCAACTTAACCCCTTCTGTATCGACGATTTTATAATAGTTATATTTAGACGATCTGTGGTAGTAAATATGGTTAAGTGAGATAGTTCGAAGCTTGAGAATTGCTGTCCCTTGTTAAACTGAATAATATTGTCAAATGGCAGCCAGAGTAAAGATAAATAGACGTCGGTACAGAAGGAGTTAATACCTCATGCCTTCAATTTCCCAGGCTTTGGAAATATATCATACTTAAAACAATGGTATTCCAATAATGATCTTCGGGAGGGAGAATGTCTTGGTGAGAACTATAATATGTTAAACACATTGTATTCTAAATACTTCTGCGTGAGTTTATAAGTCGTGGAAATTGTTTATTCAGATACTACCTCATACTGTATGTAATACAGATTCTGCGTTGTCCACTCATGGAGATACACACATCATATATCTATATATATCTATATTTTTGTTCTATATGATTGAGGGAGGCAAAAGGCAGAACTGCCTATAGCGAGTGCCTCCCCCATAGTTGAAAGAGTGACAGGGCCAAAATCAAGGGAACTTCGAGCCAAAATGCCTGGACACACGGAGTTTAATGCAATTTAAGTCATAGGAAGAGGGAAAGACTGATTCTGGGAGAGAGTTCCAGAGCTCAGCTGTTGAGTAGAAGAAAGTTTGAGAGTAACGTTTCACTCTCGGGTTGGAGAGTTGCACAGAGTAGGGGTGGGATTGAGTTGCAAGACGGATACCACGTGCCCTACGTAAAGGAGGTGGTATACACTGGGAAAGCTCTGAGGAACACTGATTATTATAGTAGTGATAGAATAGCGAGAGAGATGCAACATTGCGGCGGAGAGAGAGAAATTGCAGAGAGTTGGTGAGTGGACGGGAGTTAATGATACGAAAGGCCTTCCTTTCAACTTTGTCTAGGAGAGCGGTGTGAGAGGAACCTCCCCACACATGTGAACAATACTCAATACAAGGACGCACTATGCCCCTGTACAGAGCAAGAAGCTGTGCAGGGGAAAAGAAACCCCTAAGGCGGTTGAGCACACCCAGCTTCTGGGAGGCTGCCTTAGCAAGACTGGTAATATGGTCCTTCCAAGTGAGAGCAGAAGAAAAAGAGACACCAAGAATATTGAGAGAAGATGAAGGATTGATTTTTGTATTGTTGAAGAATAAGGGATAGTCCGCTGGGAGTTCCTTACAGGTAGATAGATGGATAAATTGGGTTTTGGAAGCATTAAAGGTAACAAGGTTTTCTCTGCCCCAATTGGAGATAGTATTTAGATCAGAATTTAAGAGTTCTATGGCTTCATTATGTTTGTCGTTGAGGGATTGCTGGATGGGGCGTTCTGAAAAACTAATGGAGTAGTGTAAGGTTGAGTCGTCTGCGTATGAATGAATGGGAATTGAGGTACAGTTGAGGAGATCATTTATAAAAATTAGAAAGAGAAGAGGAGATAGGACAGAGCCCTGAGGAACACCAGAGTTTATAGGGTGAGGAAGTGAACGATGGTCGTCCACAACCGCGGCTATGGAATGGCCTGAGAGGAAATTAGAGACAAAGGCACAGATGGAGGGATAGAAACCGAAGGAGGGTAGTTTAGAAATTAAAGATTTGTGCCAGACTCTATCGAAGGCTTTCGATATGTCTAGTGCAATAGAAAAAGTCTCACCGAAGTCCCGAAAGGAGGATGACTAAAAGTTAGTAAGATATGAAAGAAGATCACTAGTAGAGCAACCCTTAAGGAAGCCATACTGGCGATCTGAGAGAAGATTATGAGAAGAGAAATGCTTAAGAAATTTGGAAGCAAGAATAGTTTCAAAAACTTTAGAAAGACAAGAGATGAGAGCAATTGGACGATAGTTGGAGGGTTGAGAGCGGTCACCCTTCTTTGGGACAGGTTGAATGTGAGCAAACTTCCAGCATGAAGGGAAGACGTTAGAGGATAGACAGAGACAAAAGAGTTTGCCTAGGCAGGGAGTCAGCACGGAAGCACAGTTTTTGAGAACAACAGGAGGAACACCGTCCGGACCGTACGCCTTATTAGTATTAAGCCCAGAGAGGGTAGAAAGTACATCTTTAGAAGAGATTAGGATATTAGGCATAAGTATGAGAGAGGAGGGTGGAGAGTGAGGAATAGCACCGGAATCATCCAAGGTGGAGTTTCTAGCAAAAGTTTGAGCGAAGAGTTTAGCTTTGTCAGAGGAAGAAGTGATGGTTGTGCCATCAGAGTGGGAAAGGGGAGGGAAAGACGAGGAAGGGAAATTGTTGGAGAGGTTTTTGGCTAGATGCCAGAAAGCTTGGGAAGAGCTAGAGTTGGATAGTTCAGTGCATTTATTATTGATGAAAGAGTGTTTGGCAAGTCGAAGAACAGATTTGGCTTGATTCCGGGCAGAAACATAGGAAGAATGAGAGTCTTGAGTTTTAAGACGTCGGTACCGTTTGAATGCTTCCTCCTTATTACGGACAGCAGTAGAACAGGCGTGAGTAAACCAAGATTTTTTAGCATTAGTCTGAGAGAAAGAGAATGGAATGTATGCTTGCATGCCCGATAGGATTAGCTCGGTAATGCGTTCAGCACTCTCCGAGGGTCCCCGGCCACAGAAGCAGAAATCATTCCATGGGAAATCAAAGAAGTACTGCCGGAGAGCCTCCCAGTTGGCAGCGCCAAAGTGCCACAAGTGCCGCCGGCTAGGAGGATCGGGTGGCCGTACTGGAGAGATAGGACTGTTGACAGAGATAAGTTTATGGTCGGAGGAGCCCAAAGGAGAGAAAAGATCGACAGTATAAGAAGAAGGGTTAGAAGTTAGAAACAAGTCAAGAATGTTGGGCCTATCTCCGATGCAATCCGGGATATGGGTGGGTTGCTGAACTAACTGCTCTAGGTCATTTATGATAGAAAAGACGTAGGCTTGTTCACCAGGTGGATCAGTAGTGTGAGAGGAGAGACATTGGCGGTGGTGAACGTTGAAATCTCCTAAGATGGAGATATATATCTATATATATCTATCTATCTCTCTCTCTCTCTCTCTATATATATATATATATATATATATATATATATATATATATATATATATATATATATATATATATCATGTACATTTAGTTTATGCAATACAATTTTGAAATTTCAAATCGATTAAATCCTGATAATTCTAATTATGTATTATGCTGGAGTATGGAAGCTAAAGAAACACAACGTATCATAATTCTTCCATAACTGCCTAACATGCCCATGGCATGTAACGGGTTTACGTAGTTTACGAACATGTAACAATAATATGTAACCTTATGTTGATCTTCCTACCGGAAGCAAAATGTGAATCCAATATATCCAGTTTACCTGGAAGATCCTGGTGAGTCAATATCAACGCTCAATATTGGTTTGGCTGAAATGTCAATGATCGACGGGCCGGGTGCTTGGTTCTTCAATATTAAAAGTTTTAAAATTTACTAGTGCCCTAGTTCGTTGATTGATAAACTCTAATGTTACGTAATTACATGCACTTATTATCAACATTGTATTACTTAATGTGTCTATGATTTGCAATGACGGCACAATGCATACAAATAATTATGCAACTGCACTAGTGACAACATTCCATAGGGACAAGAATGTTGTCACAGATTTGTAATCCTATAAGTAATTTAAAACACCGCCCTCTCTCATACTTATGCCTATTATCCTAATAATTTCTATGGATGCACTTTCTACTCTCTCTCGGCTTAATATTAAGAAGACGTATGAACTGGATGGTGTTCCTCCTGTTGTACACAAAATATCTTCTTCCGTGCTGACTCCCTGCCTAGGCAACCTCTCCCGACTCTGTCTATCTTCTAACGTCTTCCCTACTTGCTGGAAGTTTGCTCTCATTCAATCTGTCTCAAAGAAGGGTGACTGCTCTCAACACTCCAACTCTTTTAATTATATTTTATGAAAATGACAGATACAAGAGGCAAAGCTACCTGTAACAAGTGACTCACCTAAAGTTGAAAGAGTTACAGAGAGACACATTCAAAGTACATTAGGGTCAAAATGTCTAGACACTAGTAGGTTAAAACAGTTTAAGTCATAGGGTGAGGGCAAGACTGATTGAGGGAGAGAGTTCCAAAGCTTACTTGTTGAGTAGAAGAGAGACTGGGAAAATCAGTTCACTCTTGAGCTAGAGAGTCGAACAGAATAGGGGTGGGAGTGTTTTGTAAGGTGGGTGTCCTCCACTCTTTGTAAAGAAGGAGGTAATAGGTTTGCTCTGAAGAAAACTTATTATTGTAATAACTATAGAAGAGTGAGATACATGTAGCATTACAGCGTGTAGATATCTATCTATCTATCTATTGCCCGACGCCGTGATTCCCGAAGCGGTGGCCATGAACGAACCGTCCCCATGCACCTCTGTCCCCAGTCAGTCGATGCCCCTCCTCCCAACCAGCACCGCCTTCATCCATATACTTCCTCACTCCATCCTTCCAACTCTCCTTCGGTCTACTCTCCCTCTCTGTCTTTCCACCTCGCTCTCGTACACCCTCTTAGTCATTCTCTCGCTTTCCATACGTTCCATATGGCCGAACCATCTCAAGTTGTTCCTTTTCACACTTTCCAGCACATATACCTCCACACCACACCTTCTTACTTCCTCATTCGTCTGTCTATCCCTCCATGTAACTCCGCATGCACTCCTTTAGTAACTAATTTCCAAAGCTCTCACTCTTGATCGGAGTCTCTCAACCAACGTCCATGCTTCGCTTCCGTAAGTCAGTGTCGGGATTACCACACTGTCATGCAAGGACTTCTTCACTTCCATACTGACCACCCTATTTCTTGTTACTGCTTTCAGCGTTCCTACAACCCTCTTCCCCTGTTGTATCCTCTCCCGCACTTCTTCATCCATAGGGAAATAGTAAGAGGAAGTGAGTTGATGAGAAGAAACGCTTTTGACTCTACCCTTTCAAGAAGTGTGGTATGAGTTAAATTTCCCCACGCATGCGAATAATACATGAGCGTACTGTGCTCCTATTCAGTGCAAGAAGCTGTGTGGGGGTGAAGAACCAACGGAGATAGTTGAGAACACCTTACTTATGGGTAGCTGTTTCAGCAAGAGTGGTGCTATGATCTTTCCAAAAAAGGTCAAGAGAAAAAGAAACTCCAAGAATACTGAGAGAAGATGAAAGGTTGATTTATGAATTGTCAAAGAATATGGGACAGTCGTTTGGAAGATCGTGGTTAAATTGATATTGACCTAAAGTTAATATTTGTATACCAATTAAGGTGCTGATGAAGTTTCATCTTAATCTTAATTGATGCTTCTCTTCTACCCTTTAGCATAATCTTTCACCTAAGCCATCTTGGTTCTTCCCCTCTCTCTCTCCATCATCATCACTGTCATGGCCGGTTCATTATCTCATTGTGAGTCAGTACCATAATATGACGACCCCTCTTGATGACGCCCTTCCTTACAGCTCAGGATCAACATAATCCTTTTTTCAACACAACGACACACATCGTATTCGTGTTACTAAAATCCAATTAATAATATGAATTTAAGCTATCATTTAACTGATCTCGTATATAATTGCCACCTTAGTATCAGAGTGTTACGACAGTATTTACCAACTAATAATTAGAGGCTCCTTCTTGAGCTAATAGGTATAATCCTATGAAATAATAGGAATGCAATCACCTTCAGTTATACAATCACTTTTCTAAATTGATTACCGTACGTTATCAATAACAATCTATATCACAACCAAACCTTTAGTTATACAATCACTGTTCTAACTATATTACTTTAACATTACAAACTATATCACAGCCAAACCTTTAGTTATACAATCACTGTTCTAACTATATTACTTTAACATTACAAACTATATCACAGCCAAACCTTTAGTTATACAATCACTGTTCCAACTATATTACTTTAACATTACAAACTATATCACAGCCAAACCTTTAGTTATACAATCACTGTTCTAACTATATTACTTTAACATTACAAACTATATCACAGCCAAACCTTTAGTTATACATTCACTGTTCTAACTATGTTACTTTAACATTACAAACTATATCACAGCCAAACCTTTAGTTATACAATCACTGTTCCAACTATATTAACTCAACAATAACATACAGGCAATGTTTACATTAACGGTTCTAAAACATTAATCCCCCAGATACTGGTCAGTATATGCATCATCAACCAATGTTGTTTCTGTAAGGTTAAACTCTAGCTGTAAGACAATTTACCTTCAATGTTACATTAAATTGCTAATTATTTGTGATAAATCTGTCGTAATATAAAGGGTTCCGTGAAGCTATTTTTAAACTGAATACTATCGTCTAACAGTAGCCAATAAAGCTACAAGGACAGCACCAGTACTGAAAGGGTTAATTGTGATACAGCGTGTATGAATAATACCAGGGTAATGTAAGTCCAAAGACTATTGACATATTAATGAAAATTACTGATGATTTAGTCGGAAATTACTAACCAAAATATTCAACAAGGCCAATAATTCACATTTCCTGAATAATTGGTTAATGTTCTTCAACACTACGTAATGGATCACTAGAACGTGTAGGTGATAATAGCATGTGTGTGTGCGTGTATGTGCGTGTGTATGTAATGTGTGTGTGTGTGGTGTGTGTGTTCTGCTTGTGTGACTATACTATTTCCATATTTGTTTACAACATGTTTTGTATACTCTCGCAACTTAAGTAAAAATGTTCAATAACAAAAATTCTAGGACAAAATATTAGCAACTTCTGGTTGTATTTTCTTCATTATAAGGCAGCTCATATAATTCCTAAATGAATGTACCGTACCTGTAAAGTGATGGACGTTTGTTTTGTCTGGCTAGTAGGCACACTTTATTCTAATACCCGGACGATGAACACAAGTACACACCAGGTCCACACACAAACACATTCAGACACACATAACTGCATCTGATAGAAAATATTATGTCACAACTATTAATAATATAATAACACTTACAGTACTGTACTTAATCCATTGAAACAAGTGTGTATGCCAAAATAATGAAATATTAACAAATAACAAAACAAATAATGTGGCAAACTTACGCAATAGACCGTGTACTCAAATATAATAAATAATTATGGCATCCGGCAATTGCAAATTAATGCTTATGTAAATAAATCGTTGCCTCAAATGAAAACATGACTTATTGGGAGATAATTATGCGATAGTTCAAACTCGTCTCATACTACTGTAATATGATAATATAAGCTGTTTAGTGACATGTAGTGCACCATTCATCAGTGGTGATCACCTTAACATCCAGTGATAACTGTGTTGTTACAGGTAATTAATGAGCCAGACAGTTCCCAGTGAAATATACGGTCATGATGGATCAATTATTACTGATTGGTGACCCACCATATATGTGGTTTACTACACAACAACTGACTAAATTATGACCACAGTGATATATATATATATATGTGTGTGTGTTACAGTGTACTTCCTTCGATTGGATTCGGCAACTTATGGGAAATCCGGTGTTGCATCAATTAGTGTGTCATGTATAATACCATTACTGACGTTAATTGTTCTCATAGCCGGTTGTGTTTCTCAGACAGGTAACAAACAACAGCACCAGCAAAGAACCAACACCTGCTCCGCTCTAAACTTGTACCCGCCAAACATAATCAGGAAGTAAAACGTGACGAGGAAGTTGAGAGAGAGAGAGAGAGAGAGAGAGACAGAGAGACAGAGAGAGGGAGAGGGGGAGGGTTGGAGTGTTAGATGTAAGGCAATTAGGGTGAGGTAGTTACACGAGATTAATACTAACCACCAGTAGCAATAACAACAAGATGTCACATATAAAGACATAGTGAATATAACAATGCGTGATTAACATGATTCTTGATAACAGTTTGAGGCATAGTTTAATAAGGCAGAGTGTACAATTATTAACTCTCTCGCATTCTTACGACGCGATCGCGTCATAATGCCACCAGCCCAAGAGTGGTCGTATGACGCAATCGCGTCATAATGCCACCCGTAAGTTAGAAATATTCGTAGAAAATAAGTTTATGACGCGATTTTGACGCATTTTTGGCTGGTAAGTTACCCAGTCAAGTCAGTAAGTTACAAAAGGAAATATCTGGCAACCCCCTAGCGTCCCTGGGAGAGGAGTGCAGGCCTTTGTTTCAACAGTAGTGACCCGGCCGCCAGTCTGTGAGGTAGGGGTCCCGGCCTTATTAATCCGCCATGGAGCGGCTTTCAGGCGGGCAAATCTGGATTATTTATGTACCAAGTGGCAGTGTATATCAATTTGTGGCTATGTAATATATTTTATGCATATAACTCGTGATTTGTGACTGTTTGTGCCTCGTTGCTCGCCTCTCCATAGCCAGCCATGTGGTTTTTAGGCGGCTAGAATGGACCCAGTGGAAGTGTTGTGAACTGTGAATAATAATAATTATATCATATTTCATATTTCCTAACTTATTATGTTAGGTTTGTGATTACAAAAGTAGGCTAGGCTATACGTGTGTCATATATATATTGCCCTAAAACCTTCATTTTCGCTTGAAAGACCAATATATTTATCAATATATACTACCTACGAAGTATAATAAAGCTGTAATTACGAAATATAGTTGTGTTTTGCCCATTTTTGGCAATTTTTTATGCCCAATTTGGGCAATTTTTGAGTGAATGCACAGTTTTATTTAAGTGAAGTAACTGACAGTGAAGTGTGGAGAATTATAAACAAATTTTTTATACAAAAATGTCACGGTAAGTAAAAATATGTCACGGTAAGTAGCCTGACAAAGAACAGACAAGACTTTTAAGCGACACTCTACACTACATGCAGCAGTGAACCCTTGGACGGCCACAGATGTCTGGGTAAAGTACCTAATCCCATAATTACTTGCCTGAGGAGGGGGGGGGGGGCCTCCACTCCTTGAATGTTTCCTCCAGTGCAGGGATATTTTATATGTTTAGACATATATTTATTTTATATATATATATCATATACTGTATATATATATATATATATATATATATATACCGGTATATATATATTAATATATATATATATATATATATATATATATTATATAATATTATATATATATATATATTATTTTTTGTTTTTATACCTGTTCCCCAGGGTGTCTATGGGATCCCCCCTAGGTCCAGAGCTAGGGCGAGGCCCATAATCGAGTATTTATATTTTTATTTCATTTATATACCGGTATAATTATATTTTTTATTATTCCTGTTCCCCAGGGTGTCTATGGGACCACCCCCTAGTTCCTGAGCAAGGGCGAAGCCCATAATCGAGTATTTATTTTTATTTTGTTTATATTTTTATTTATTTGAGTTATTATTATTTTTATTTATTTTATTATATTTATTTCACTTTATTTATAATTTTAATTAATTTATATATATTTTTTGTTTATTCCTGTTCCCCAGGGTGTCTATGGTACCACCCCCTTGGTCCAGAGCAAGGGCGAGGCCCATAATCGAGTAATTATATTTTTATATTGTTTATAATTTTTTTATTTGTGTTATTATTGTTTTCATTTATTTTATTTTATTTATTTCATTTTATTTACATTTTATTTCATTTATATATATATATATATATATTATATATATATATATATATAATATATATATTTTTTTGTATTCCTGTTCCCCAGGGTGTCTATGGGACCACCCCCTAGGTCCAGAGCAAAGGCGAGGCCCATAATCGAGTATTTATATTGTTATTTTGTTTATATATATATATTTGTTTTATTCCTGTTCCCCAGGGTGTCTATGGGACCACCCCCTAGGTCCTGAGCAAGGGCAAGGCCCATAATCGAGTATTTATATTGTTATTTTGTTTATATATCTTGTTTTTTTATTCCTGTTCCCCAGGGTGTCTATGGGACCACCCCCTAGGTCCTGAGCAAGGGCAAGGCCCATAATCGAGTATTTATATTTTTATTTTGTTTATATTTGTATTTATTTGAGTTATTGTTTTTATTTATTTTATATTATTTATTTTATTTTATTTATAATTTTATTTAATTTAGGCTATATATTTTTTTGTATTCCTGTTCCCCAGGGTGTCTATGGTACCACCCCCTTGGTCCAGAGCAAGGGCGAGGCCCATAATCGAGTAATTATATTTTTATATTGTTTATAAGTTTATATTATTTTATTTATTAATTTATTTTATTTATTTATTTTATTTTTATTTATTTGGTATTATTTATTTATATATACCGTATATATATAATTGTTTTTCTGTCCCCTTCCCTGTTGTGTTGTTCCTGTTTCCCCTGTTGTGTTGTTCCTGTTCCCCAGGGTGTCTGGCCAAACAGCTCCAAGGTATAAATATATTCTTATAATGCCAAACTATGACTACGTTATGGTGTTCCCCCATTTGAATTACAAAATGCGGAACTATACCGTCATGAATCCATTATACTCACGTCATCTGGAATCGGACAATGCCAAACTATGACTATGTCATGGTGAACTATGCCAACGTCATATGGATCCAGCGATGGCGAACTTTATACGTGTCATCGGATAATGCAAAACTATGACTACGTCATGGTGAACTATACCAACGTCATATGGATCCAGTGATGGCGAACTTGCATTATGACAACTATCAACGTCAATTACATTTTTCCTTTATTTCCTTTTCTTGGTTCAGCATCATAAGCCAACTCCTGCCTGCCGCCATACGCCAGCCTGCCGCCATTCGCCAGCTGCCATGTCGGACAACAGAGAATCCATGAAACGCCGTTTGCGGGACTCCGAGCTGGAGAATGTGGTGAACAAGGTGCTGGACCTGCCGACGGAGAGCGAGACGGAGAGCGAGAGTCAGTCGGACGAGTGGTCGACTGAGGATGACGAAGATTGGGCTTCACCTTCGCCCAAGCGACTCCGCGGTGACGCCCACGCCTCAGCCGATCCACCACCAGCCCCACCAACGGCGGACCCACCACCACCACCAGCAGAACCAGCCCCAGCAATGGCGGATCCACCACCACCACCACCAGCTGAACCAGCCCCAGCAACGGCGGATCCACCACCACCACCACCAGCAGAACCAGCCCAGCAACGGCGGATCCACCACCACCACCACCAGCTGAACCAGCCCCAGCAACGGCGGATCCACCATCACCACCACCAGCTGAACCAGCCCCAGCAATGGCGGATCCACCACCACCATCCATCCCATCTACATCTCTACCAGTCCCTAACATCACCGATTACATCCTACCATCACCCAACTTCCCCCAACTTCACAATTCACCTCTTCCATCCAACTCGTGTGGCGGTGCCTCATCCTTGCTTCCAGCAGGATCACCAGCCAGCAGCCCACACATGTTTGCTACGCTACTTGCTGTGGGCACTTTAGATACCTCGCCTTCGCATGTCTTGGGAACGGTTTGCACCTCCGCAGTGTCCCCCTTCAGCGACACACCGTTGACCCCCTCGGCATTTGTTCTGCCTGAGCATCGAGCCGCAATGCGTGCTCAGGTTGTTGCTGAGGTGTCACGCACAGCGTTGAATTCTCCAGCAGCAATCGAGGAGCTTCTTCCCCAAAGGCTTCCTCTTCACCATTCACCAACTGGTACAGCTGCACCAGGTTCACCAGCTCCACACCTTTCACCACCTGGTGCGGCTGCACCAGGTTCACCGGCTTCTGCATCATCTGATGCAGAAGCCCCCCCCCCCACTCTCCCCCTCGACCTACCACCTAGGCCACGCCGGAGGCCAGGGCCCCGTAGGGGGGCAGGTGGTAGGCCCAGAGGTGTTGCTCGCGGTGGTTTTCACGGTGGTCGTGGTCGTGGCCGTGCTCGCGATCCTGCCCCCGACCGTGATGCCGGTTGGACCGACGCCCGCTTCCACCCCCAGGTTGGTCCGTTCACAGGGACCCCTGGCATGCAGGTTCCACTGCCGGTGACTCCTCTCCAGTTCTTCCAGCTCTTCTTCACAAGGGAGATGCTGCAATTCCTGGTAGTGGAGACAAATGCTTACGCCAAGTTCGTTGACGGAGCACCCGCTGTTTGGAACTTGTTTGGTGAGGAGGACTTGGCCAAATTCCTTGGCCTATACTTCCTCATGGGCATTGCAAAGTTTCCTTCTCTGAGTCACTACTGGCGTTCAACTGTCCTTCACGACTACCCAGTATTTCGGAGTGCGATGAGTAGGACTAAGTTTCTAGGCTTGTTGAAGTATTTCCATGCTTACAACAACAAGGCAGTCCACAGGCAGAACACGGACAGGCTTCTGAAGGTTCGGACGGTGATGGAATACCTACTTGAAGGCTTCAAGCTAGCATACATCCCCAACGAAAAGCTGTCCCTTGACGAAGGCAGCCTTGGATGGAAGGGTCGCCTTTCATTCAAGGTTTACAACCCAATGAAGCCGACGAAGTACGGTATCAAGCTGCACATCCTGGCAGAGGCGTTGACTGGCTATGTGTGGGACTTTCGAGTCTACACCGGTGCGGGTCGATCACTCCGGGAAACGGTGGAGGGTCTCACGGAGTCCTTAGGAGGCCAGGGGTACAAGCTGTACATGGACAACTATTACAACTCAGTTGACCTGTGCCAGCAAATGCTCACACACAACATCTATGTGTGTGGCACCCTGCGCCTTGCACGAGGAGCTCTTAAGCGGATGTGCGACCTTGCTAAATCAAGAGTGTGACGTTAACCACTCCGTTAGAACCGCATGGCTTGTCCTACAGTGACTCGCTGGGATTGCCAGGGCAGTGGATGGGGATACAGTTTATGTATTAGAGTGTGCTTTATTTCATATGAAAGCTCGTGTCTTGGGCAATCCAGAAAGGCTCTTTGTTTTCACCCATGTCAAGGCTTCATATATTTAATTGTAAAGTATATGTTTTATCATTAACTAGTAATGATGGGATCTGGGAGAGAGAGAGAGAGTAGAACAGAGTGAGAGGGAGGCGCGCAGTGTTTTTGCCCCGCTCGATGACGTCACGGCTGGCTGCCTCGTGGGGGTTGGTTGAGGGAGGTCCTTACCATGTTGCTAGCTTCTTTGCTAGTGGCTAGAGGACTTGTTACCGCTTTACTTTGCGCGGTGAAAACTAGTCCCGGTATATATACAGGTTCCTCGCCACTCTCTCCCTCAGATCTGGTTTCTAGAACGCATCTATCTTATCCCTTGCTACCTGTCCCCCGCTCTACACCTGAGAATCTTTTCCTCTGCCTACCTCTCTCTTTTTCCATATCTTTCACCACCTTTTATTAATACCATATCCCCTCTGGTTAACTCTGCAAAATCAGCTTCATGCTGGCCAGTTGTATTGTGCGTTAAGGTCTGATATAACCCATGTATGTTAGTTGTTAAGATAAGTTGATCACGAAGCATTTGTTGGCATTTATATTGTTTAAGTACCGCTTCCTATAATTATTAGTGTTCTGCTGGATTAGATAATGCTAGACTAGGGGTGTGATATTATAAGGTATTGTTTCCTATGAGTGCTGGCTTTAGGAAAAAGCTGCACGACATACCTGAGAACTGGAGTTGATTGGGTAAATTCTAGTCTGTGTGCCATTGAGAGTAGAGCATGCACGAATGAGGGCTTTTTGCCTATACCATTCTGCACTTTTTCTAAGCTCGTTGTTTGTCTTTGAGGTACGCCAGGAGAACGCTTAATACTTCGGTATTAAGGTTTCTCAAGAGAGCTACCCTTCCCTATAACGTAATATTTGAAGCACAGACTTGAGATTTGCACTAGGCTATGCGGCATGCCATGCGCACCAGTATCTCGTATCATTGACTCTAGCTAGACTTTATCAATCATAGTAGACATTAAGTATATTAACCCAATTACTCTTTTTATGCATACCCATTTATGATTACACAAGCATTTCGCAGCCTAGTTTGATGTATGGAGACACAAACGACTTAGGCTCTTTTTGTTGATAGGAATACTGCATTGTCGTGGCGATTATTATTGTTGTAGCGTTTAGGATATTCTTGGCCCGACTGCATTATATATTCTGCCTTTTTGTGTGCATAGCCTGCACGAGCATTGTTCCGCTGCCTGCCTTTTTGGGTTCCATTTCCGATACGAGCATCTTTATAGCATCTAACATTTAAAGAAGATTCCTTGTTGGTGTTGAAGGACTTTAGTGCACTTTCTTTCATGCAGGAGTGCCTGACATTTATTGATTAAAGTAACGTAAGCTGTAACTTCTCTTACCACCTTACTTTGCATACCATAACCAAGCACCTTCGGTTATAGGTAGTAATAGGCTGTTTTCACATAACATTAAGCCTAGAGTAGACACACATTTATTGAGAGTTTGATAGCCTATTATTGCATATAGAACTCTGTAGAGTATTTGTGTTCTTTGTTCACTGGGAATATACATCAGAGGTTGGATCTAGCGCTTTCCGTTGTAGCATTTATGCCATTACTAGTCCAATGAATAAGAGCCCTGATATATTTAAACCTCAGTCGTAACAAATGGCGACCTTACCTAGGATTTGGTGAACCTATAATTATTTGCAGGGAACATTTGTTGTTTTGGGGAATATTTTGCGGGGATCAGCAAGAATATTTTTTTTGTGCAACATAGTATAGCCCTTGAGTATTTCCGAGAATTTTTGTGTGTATATTGAGGTATAAGAGTTTGGGGTGCTTCTTTTCTGAATATTGAGGTGGAAATGTTTTGTGAGCATCATGTCTTTTACCGGATCAGAGGAGAATGGAGACACAGTACGTCATGTCGAAACTGAGGAACAGCAGTATGATGATATGGTTAATCAGGTGAACTGTGAGGAGGATGCTAGGATATTTTTGCAATGGCCTGTTACTGCCGAGCGGTTGGAGGGTATGGATCGGTACGGTCTTCAATGCCTGGCCACAGCTATCGGTCATGCGGTTACTAGAAGCATGACCAGGAATAACTTTATAACGTGTGTACTGGGCAGGGTGACTGGTGAGCGAGATGGGTTGAGTGCTCAGAGCCCTTCGGCCATGCTTTCCCTACACTCGACTCCCAGCCATCCCAGTAGTTTGCCGACCCCGGGTACGCTTCCGCAGTTGGGTGGTGACTGGCAGGGTGGGTTGCCCCTGGGGGGACCACCGGTAATTTCAAACATTGTAGCACCTTCACCTCCTCAAGGGTTATCTCCAGAATTATTGTTTAAGCTCGAATTAGCTAAGCTTCAGCATCAGCAGCAAATAGAATCAGCTAAGATCGAAGAGAGAAATGCTTCAGCCAGCTTCAACAGCAATTAGAATTAGCCAAGATAGAGGAGAGAGCCAAGCTAGCAAAAATCCAAGCTGACTTAGAGTCGACTAGATACTGTGCCGACATGGACGTAGAGAAGTCGCGAGTAGAGACAATGGGACAGCGACTTGGGGCTGGTAACCGTGCTCATGATCAATCTCTCTCACATTTATTGAAACTGGTTCCGGTGTTTGATGAGAGTGGTGTAACAGAATTTTTCGCACGCTTTGAGAAGAAGTGCCAGGAACATTAGTGGCCAGAGAATAAATGGGCAGTACTTGTATCCTCTAGATTAATAGGCAAGGGTCTTAAAGCCTACGATGCGTTACCTTTGGAGTCATGTATTGTGTATGAGGATCTCAAGGGGGCTGTCCTGAGGGCTTACGAACTGCAACCAGAAACGTACCGTTTGAAGTTCCGGGGTGTAACTAAGGGAAGAGATAGCACCTTTTTGGAACACGCCCGGGACTTGTCCGATGCTATGGGGAACTGGCTCCGATCTGAGAACGTCACAACATTTGATGAAATTAAGCAGTTAATGATGTTGGAGCAGTTCTTTAAGAGCACGGGCGGTGATCTAACTTTGAACTTAAAGGAGAAAAACCCAAGAACTCTAGTCGAAGCAGCAGAAATGGCTGATCGACGGCTGTCGTTGATTCGGGGTTGCGGGTCCTCACAGAAGTACGATGTAAGTGCTAAGGACCGTTATCCTCCCCCTCCCTGTAACAATGACACATTTAAACAGAAGAGCCATGAAACTAAAACTGAATCCAAACCTTACACCACACCGTATGTGAAAAGTCAGGGGCCTTTTACATCACAGTATAAGCCGAAACCGAAATTTATGTGTTTTAGGTGCCACCAGGAGGGTCATAAGGCAAATGAGTGCCCTAGTCGACCTCCTCCGGCAGCCGTGTCTTTTGCTCACGGCATTGGAGTGTTCAAGAGGACATCGGAGTTTGTTAGAGGCATTTCTTCCGAGGTAAATACACTGCAGAAGGATCCGGAAGGCTTATTCCCTGTCCGTGATGCCTTTAGTGACCACAGGGGACTCGGTTGTGTGGAGTGGGGGGGTAGAAGACATGAGGTGAGAATTTTGCGTGACACTGGGGCATCGCAAACACTGTTGAGAAATTTCACTGGTAAACCTGTCAATACGGCGCGGGTGGTTGTGGTTCAGGGAGTTAATGCGACAAGGTCATACCCGCTTGTAAGAATGAAGGTGGAAGTTGATGGTGTGACTCGGGACCTGGATGTAGGAATTGTGGAGAAGTTACCTGTTGGGGGCGTCGACCTCCTTCTCGGCAACGACTTTGCGGGACCTACTTCTGAGGCTCCACCCTTGGTCGTTGCCGAGAAGCCGGCCGACGTGAGTAGGGAGGAGCAGGAGTGGGTTGAGAAGTGTCCGGTGCAGCCTATGGCGTGTGTTGTCACCGGAGATCCTGCATCCAGGGAGTCACATTCTGGTCAGCAATCTTTAGATCAGCGGAGAAAGGGTACCGAGAAGGGGTTGAAAGTTGATGCGGTTGAGAGTTTAGTATCAACGGACCTTCTCGGGGACTCATTATTAGGACCACATTTCGAGTCTGGAGAAGACCCAGTAACTGTTCCTGAAAAGGCAGAGGATGGCTTAAAAAGACGAAAGAGTTGAAGGAGGACAGTGATGCACAGTCGGGAGATGTAGCGACAAGGTACCCTGACGCGTACCCTATGAGAAATGGGTCGGCGAAGACGGTGGTCCGAAGCTTGCTAGTGTATTTTTCCCGGTATGGTTACCCGCAGGGGATTCAGTCAGTCCAGGGAACCAACTTCACTTCTAGCCTCTTTGTTCAAGCAATGCCGCAGCATGGGATTGTTGGGGTTGTGTCATCTGCGTATCATCCGGAGAGCCAGGGTGTGTTAGAGCGATGGCACTCAGCCTTGAAATCTGTGCTTCGTTGTTGTTGCTTTGGAGTGGGAAGGATTGGGATCTTGGCCTGCCATGTGTTTTGTTTGCTGTGCGGGAGGTACCTGGGGAGAGTTTGGGATTCAACCCTAATGAGCTCTTCTTTGGACACCGTGTCAGAGGGCCTCTCCATATGGTTGAAGAAGTATGGGAGGGCACAGAAAACCTTGTTCTATGCTCAAGTGTGTCCTCAACAGTCGAGAACGGATGTTGCGCAGTCTGGAGTTGGCTGGCCGTAATTTGACTAGCTCTCAGGCCCTCAGGAAGGACAGGTACGACCTCAAGGTTGAACTCAGGGAGTTTCACATGGGTCAGGAGGTGTTGATTCTACTGCCCCTTGTAGGTCACCCCTTATCCGCGAAGTACGCTGGTCCTTATAGGGTGGTGGAGGAGCTATCAGACCTGGATTACTTGGTAGCCACTCCAGACAGACGGAAGCGCAATCAGTTATGTCATGTTAATCTCGTGAAGGAGTATGGGAGGCACCCCCCTGAGCCTCTCACTGTGCCTGTGATGACGTTTAGCAGTCAAGGTGGAGAAGGAGAACGGGACAGTCAAGCTCAGGTGGAGGATAACTGGAAGGATAAGAAGTTCAAATGGGCGCCTGAGTGTGAGAAGGTGTTTAGAGAAGTAAAACACCTGTTGTGCACTCACCCGATCCTCAGGGCCCCTGACTTTAGCCTACCTTTCCAACTAGCAACGGAGGCTAGTGGTGTGGGGGCTGGTGCCGTCCTTGTGAAGAAGGATGATGATGGGCTGGAGCATCCTGTTAGTTTCTGCTCGGAGAAGTTCAATTCAGCCCAGGGGAGCTGCTCTGTTGTCGAGAGGGAGCTGCTGGCAATTGTACTTGCGCTGGGGCATTTCGAGGTCTATGTTCCAGCCTATGGTCCGGTCGTTGTAGTTTACCCAGATCATCACCCTCTCAAGTTCTTGGACCAGTTTCACAATCGGAATATGAGGCTGACCAGGTGGTCACTAAGGTTACTGGTATATAACCTGGACATACGTCATATTGCCGGTTGTGACAACGTGGTTGCAGATGGTCATTCAAGGGTATATGATCCTGGGTAGATTAACACACGGGTAGCCTCCTGCTTTAGTTTGAATAGTATTTTGCACTTGGTGCTTGTTGGATCGCGGTTGTAGCCCAGCGTATTGGGTCGTAAAGCAGGAGTTGAGCGTTTGGTATAGAAGAAAAAACTAGGCTTGCCCCTATAGTGCAGCCGAAATAAACAAATTAAAAACATAAAAATCAAATAAAAACTCTTTCTTTGATAGTTGAATTTTTTCAGTATGTTATAGCAGTAATTCTGAGTTGCACTCCTCTCAGAATGCTGGGCTAGAGAAGCTCGCTCTTGAGGAGCATAACTACATATAATTTAACCTATTGTGTTGGGGAGGGTTATCATTTTGTAAAATGTTTTGTTGAGGAACTGTGCCAGATATTTTACTGCCGCTGGGTGATGGGAAGTAGATATATAGCATGGGTTCTAACCATCAGATTTTTGTGAGCCTTGGGGCCTCTGAGAAAAATCCTGGGGGGGGTGTGACGTTAACCACTCCGTTAGAACCGCATGGCTTGTTCTACAGTGACTCGCTGGGATCTCCAGGGTAGTGGATGGGGCTACAGTTTATGTATTAGAGTGTGCTTTATTTCATATGAAAGCTCGTGTCTTGGGCAATCCAGAAAGGCTCTTTGTTTTCACCCATGTCAAGGCTTCATATATTTAATTGTAAAGTATATGTTTTATCATTAACTAGTAATGATGGGATCTGGGAGAGAGAGAGAGAGAGAGTAGAACAGAGTGAGAGGGAGGCGCGCAGTGTTTTTGCCCCGCTCGATGACGTCACGGCTGGCTGCCTCGTGGGGGTTGGTTGAGGGAGGTCCTTACCATGTTGCTAGCTTCTTTGCTAGTGGCTAGAGGACTTGTTACCGTTTTACTTTGCGCGGTGAAAACTAGTCCCGGTATATATACAGGTTCCTCGCCACTCTCTCCCTCAGATCTGGTTTCTAGAACGCATCTATCTTATCCCTTGCTACCTGTCTCCCGCTCTGCACCTGAGAATCTTTTCCTCTGCCTACCTCTCTCTTTTTCCATATCTTTCACCACCTTTTATTAATACCATATCCCCTCTGGTTAACTCTGCAAAATCAGCTTCATGCTGGCCAGTTGTATTGTGCGTTAAGGTCTGATATAACCCATTTATGTTAGTTGTTAAGATAAGTTGATCACGAAGCATTGGTTGGCATTTATATTGTTTAAGTACCGCTTCCTATAATTATTAGTGTTCTGCTGGATTAGATAATGCTAGACTAGGGGTCTGATATTATAAGGTATTGTTTCCTATGAGTGCTGGCTTTAGGAAAAAGCTGCACGACATACCTGAGAACTGGATTTGATTGGGTAAATTCTAGTCTGTGTGCCATTGAGAGTAGAGCATGCACGAATGAGGTCTTTTTGCCTATACCATTCTGCACTGTTCTAAGCTCGTTGTTTGTCTTTGAGGTACGCCAGGAGAATGCTTAATACTTCGGTATTAAGGTTTCTCAAGAGAGCTACCCTTCCCTATAACGTAATATTTGACGCACAGACTTGAGATTTGCACTAGGCTATGCGGCATGCCATGCGCACCAGTATCTCGTATCATTGACTCTAGCTAGACTTTATCAATCATAGTAGACATTAAGTATATTAACCCAATTACTCTTTTTATGCATACCCATTTATGATTACACAAGCATTTCGCAGCCTAGTTTGATGTATGGAGACACAAACGACTTAGGCTCTTTTTGTTGATAGGAATACTGCATTGTCGTGGCGATTATTATTGTTGTAGCGTTTAGGATATTCTTGGCCCCGACTGCATTATATATTCTGCCTTTTTGTGTGCATAGCCTGCACGAGCATTGTTCCGCTGCCTGCCTTTTTGGGTTCCATTTCCGATACGAGCATCTTTATAGCATCTAACATTTAAAGAAGATTCCTTGTTGGTGTTGAAGGACTTTAGTGCACTTTCTTTCATGCAGGAGTGCCTGACATTTATTGATTAAAGTAACGTAAGCTGTAACTTCTCTTACCACCTTACTTTGCATACCATAACCAAGCACCTTCGGTTATAGGTAGTAATAGGCTGTTTTCACATAACATTAAGCCTAGAGTAGACGCACATTTATTGGGAGTTTGATAGCCTATTATTGCATATAGAACTCTGTAGAGTATTTGTGTTCTTTGTTCACTGGGAATATACATCAGAGGTTGGATCTAGCGCTTTCCGTTGTAGCATTTATGCCATTACTAGTCCAATGAATAAGAGCCCTGATATATTTAAACCTCAGTCGTAACAAGTTTGAACGCGATGCGACAATAGCAATGAACAATGGCTTAATCATGGTCCTAGTTTGGCGAGACAAGCGCATCATCAACATGGTGTCCACCTTCCACCAACAGGACACCATCCCAAAGCTTGTCAGTTTCAAAGAGAAGGACCAACAGGGCAGGTGGCGTCGTGGACAGAAGGAGATCTTCAAACCTGTTTGTGTTGAAGACTACAACTTCCACATGGGTGGGGTGGATCACTTCGACCAGATGGTCCAGTACTACCCCATCCAGCGAAGGACGGTCAAGTGGACGAAGAAGATCACCTTCTACTTCATCCAAATGGCCCTCTTCAACGCCCATGTCCTGTACAGGAAGTGCTACCCAAGGAAGAAAATTACCTTGCTCGACTTCCAGGAGCACGTCTGTACGTCCTTGCTGGAATTCAACCCAGCAGAGTGGCCTATGTCAGGGAGGCCAGTCCACTGAGCACAAGATCTGCCGCCTGACCAGCGTGAGCCACAGAGGCATGCACGCAGGTAACGGCAACCCGGTGGATCATCTAGGCCGTCCGACGACGACCATCCAGACTCCCCAGCCCCTGCTGCTCCTGACAACACTCCACCCTCTCCTGTTGCTGCTCGTGGTGGAGGCGTTGAAAGGGCACCAGGTCTCGATGTCCCCTCCCCACTACCAGAACCAGATGATGCTGCTGCTGATGCTGCTGCCCCAGGGGGAATCTATGTACTGGTTCAACCCCCCATGGTACTTGCACCTGATGCAGCAGCTGCTGGTGATGATGGGGAAGCAGCTCTTGAAGCTGCCAACTAACCGCCACCAGTACTGGAAGCAGCACGAGCGGTGCGAGTCCGGAGACCTCGACCTGGAGTGGTCCCAGGGCCCTGTCCTATTGTTCTGAACCATATCCGGTTGAACAAGGACTTGGACCATTCTCGGGAGAGGATTCCAGCCAAGAAGCGACTCCGTTGCTATTACTGCAAAGTAATGAAAGGGTTTCGCAAGGACACAAGCTTCCGCTGCACGACTTGCACGGTTGCCCTCTGCATTGACATCAACAACTGCTTCAACCTTTTCCATAGCCACAATGCAGGTGTCCTATAGTAAGGAGCTATGTGCTATCATTCATTCATTCATTCATTCATTCATTTCTCTTCTTCTCTTCTTCATTCACCCAGCTTCATTCACCCACCTTCATTCACCCACCTTCATTCTCCCACCTTCATTCACCCACCCTCGTTCACCCACCTACATTTGCCCACCTTCATTCACCCACCTTCATCATCAAAGTGGATATAGGCCTCCTGGGGAAACCACTCTAAAAAAATAACGAGTCAAATGCAGTACCTCCTTGGGTGGCTTGGAAATCTGCATATTTTGTCTGGTTTGACACCTTGTATATATATATGTTATATATATATGACATATATATATATATATATATATATATATATATATATATATATATATAATTATATATATATATATTATATATATATACCGGTATATTTATATATATATATATATATATATATATATATATATATATATATATATATATATATTTATATATTACTTTATTTGTGTGTACAATAGAATGATTTCTGAATGTATTACTTGAAGATAACCTGGCTTTCTTGTTTTGTTTTTTCAGTGTCAACCCAGGAGCCATTTCCCTTCTCGTTGGAAAGGGTTGTGGCCCTACCAGGTAAGTAAAATTGACAACCTTCATGACTGACATGTGTTCTATGAACATTATACAATTATTGGCAAGGAAAATTATATAAAAGTGTTGTATATTGTGGCAAAGATATACAACTGTATAAACATTCTCATATATTTACATAACAATAACAATGCATGGAAACAATTGCACATAGCTCGCGAACCAATTACGCTATATTATTTTTGTTTTCGTAATTAGAAAGAGCATAATTTTCCGATTACAGTGATATAAACAGTTATATACGTATCCGAGCAAATAAAGCAACGCCGAGGTGGGGAACAGCTCGGAACCCGGCTAGCGTCGGCGGAACGGAGACGAGTGAAGCGTAAATATTCGCATTTTGGCTCTTCATTTCAAATATTCATAGAGCAAAAAGTATTTGACGTAGGAACTTCTATTTTTTTCATTTTCTTCAGCATTATCTGCCGTATTCATACAGCCTAAATTGAGAACCATAGACATCGTAACAACGAAATAATTCGAAAATGTTATAAACCATATCATGCAAAGTCATACTTTTTTTTGTTTTCGGTCACTGCTTGAGAACTATTGAAGATAGACAATTTTTGTTTTCAGATTTGGAAAGAGCAGAACAAATAATATTATTTGAGCATATAAAAATATATGGTCATCACTCACAATTTTGAGATAGGACGGTGTGAAGACAATTGCCCTGGAAAAACTTTTATTCCAGAGTCGTTTACACTTTCATATTGCGATATTTTCACTTTTTTTGTTTTTTTATAATGTAGTATAGTTATTCCTCTTTCCATTGACATATGATTTCATCACAATAAACAGCATTCTGGTGGATGAAAATACAGAAAACACAAGGCTTCGAAAACTCGCCCGGCCGGAATATTTAAGGGCAAATTAGAGAAGGGCTGACCATTTTCAATTAAAATATGTTACCAGAGGCGAGAGGGTTAATACGCTAACATTATTATGAACGCGCGATGATGAACAAACTAGGCGGGCAAATATGAAGACAGATTAAGAAGTATGAAGAGTACGAGGTGAAGAAGTAATACACTACTCCTACTTGGGATTAATATATAGTGTTGGGAAATGAGGAAGCAAATTGTATTTCTAACGTGTAATCGGGCTGTTAAGTTATAAATCAATATTTTATATTTTAACATTTTTCTAGTGTAAATGAATTTATAAGTAAGCCACAACTATACATGTAGATGGGTTTTTATGATTGTACCGTCATGATGCATAGTTCCATTATCCCCGAGCTATTAGAAAGCTGAAGACAAGTTTGTAGGACACACAAGTCATGGAGCTGGGGAATATTACATTCCTTGTGAAATAATGGTGGTGGCAATAATAACTGAAGTAGCTGACGTTCGCTGTTTGGAATATCGTTTCAATGTTCAGTGTCCCAGAGAGTAAATAAGTTATATCCTTTAATTTATCTCCCATAACCTTCCCTGTACAATCGGGGGTATTAAGTGTTGTCATAGATTCCAGTGGTCTTAGCTCAAAAAGTGTTATTGGCATCTTTATAGTTCCTGGGAAAAGTGCTTATCCCTCAGAGTACTAGTCAATGACCGAAACTTTGTGAAATATCTGACAACACTTATTAACCTCGACCGTACATCCCCTACATACCATACTACCACAAAACAGTCCACTACTGAATCCGATAATGACTGCAATAATAACTAAGATTTCAAAACACAATTCAAAATATATCTATCTACTCAGATTATCTTGTGATTATGACATAATACATAAATACTTTTCTCTCCTTCCTGCCGAAGTTACCAACAAACATCAGCATCCTGTCTTGCTCCGACCTCTGCTGATAATTGCAAAACTTCAAACTCGGTACCAGTCCCATTTAAACTTGTTCGTGCTTCTGTATGTTCCGTTTTTGTTAGCCGGGCTGTATGCATGTGTGGAAGAACAAGGGGGTTGTTTGTAAGGAGTTTTCTCTACCTTTCTTACAGTAGAAATAATATGGATAGATTAAGTGTATACTACATCAATAAGCGAACTATATACTGTATATTCATAATACCCATCAACAAAATTACATCTGCAATATAACTGGATTTTATCAACTATCCTGTATACAGTATAATGGAAGAATTTGAAGTTGTGCCCATCATTAATTTATTAGTTTGTCTAATAGCCTATGTTATTTGGGCTAAAACAACGACAACAAACAAAAACAAAAAGGAGAGGTAAAAACGAGGAAGACAATTTGTTGGAGAGGTTTTTGGATAGATGCCAGAAAGCTTGCGAAGAGCTCGATTTGGATAATTCAGTGCATTTATTATTGATGAAAGGTTGTTTGTCAAGTCAAAGAACAGATTTGGCTTGATTCCAGCCAGAACCACAGGAAGAATGAGATTCTTGAGTTCTAAGGCATCTGTACCATTTGAATGCTTCCTCCTTGTTGCGGACAGCAGTAGAACAAGCATGAGTAAACCAAGATTTTTTTGCATTAGACTGAGAGTATGAAAATGGAATGTACGCTTCTATGCCCGAAAGGATTACTTCGGTAATGCGTTCAGCACTCTCCGAGGGTCCCCGGCTACGGAAGCAAAAGTCATTCCATGGGAAATCAAAGAGGTACTGCTGAAGAGCCTCCCAGTCGGCATCGCCAAAGTGTGACGTCTACCAGCGTTGGCAGAATCGCCTCTCGTTAGCCACTAGCGCTCGCCGGGGACATCGAAATGGGCTACAGTTATCCGAGAATGTTGTTCTTTCTTTCCTAGTAATCGCATTGTCACAGACAGTCCAGTGGTGGTCTTTGTTTTCGTCTGTGACAACGGGTTATATTTTATATCAACAGTAGTGATCATAGTACCAGCGTGGGAATGAGAAAGACTTTCTGAGCGAGAAGGTAGTGAGTGTCTGAGTCACGGGTGCATTCCTGCCTCTCGCTCGCCATTGGCCGGCGTGTCTGGCTGAGTCACGTGACACCTGCTGTCTTGTGACGTATCAGCCCGTGATTGGCCGACCATCGCGCCTTTGCGGGCTCCTGTGTAACTTGCCTCCTCCATGAGGCTCCCCAGGAGCTGTCCTCATCAGGACAGGCTTGGCACGTGTGCTTCTAACATCCCCTTGCATACTCTCTCCCGATCACCCCCTTTACCACTGTTTCTCTCACTCGATTCTCTCTTTCCATACTCTCACCTTTATTAACTGCACAGCACTCCCCTTGGGTTCTGCATACGGTTTTCATAGCCGGCCCATTGTATTGCATGCGCCGTCCTTAGAGATATTTACATGTACTTAGAATAGGTTTGAGGGTTCTTAGTTAGTATAGGTTAAGAACTTTATGTGTCTCCATTATTGATTTAGTGTTTCTGCTCTTTTATTTAATGCTAGACAGGGATAAGGTAACTGTAGTCGTTGTCTCCGATGTGTGTACGGTTTGCTTATACCTTCACGACTTCGACCGGTCCTGTGGTAGCCTGGGTTGTCTTTTCGGTTGCGTCCTTTGCGAGTGCAGCATTGTGTTGACTGAGGGTTTTGACCTGTACCAGTCCCACACTTTGCTGCCTCTTTGCTTGTCTTTAGAGGGTGACCAGGATAGAACCAGATACTTGTGATCTGGATCTATCGAGAGAGCACCCTAGTCAATTAACGTAACTTAAAGGATGCAGTCTTAAGGACATCGCTAGGCTACAAGCCTGTCTTGCTCAACCCTAGTTCCTTACCTAGAGTATCCCAGCTAGACATTATTAATCGAGTAGACACTTGTTAGTATTTAATATAAGCTCTTTGATATGTACGCATTATTATTCACAGCATTTATTAGTCTAGGTTGTTGTTGAGCCGCACAACCATAGCACTGTTTCGTTGATGAGGAAGTACTTCTTTTAGTGTCGAGCATTGCTACCGTTGCGCATTTATAGTATTCTCGTGTCAGTTAACATAATATGTCCTATCTTTTAGTGTATTCGATTTACACGTGTGGTGTCCTGCCTCCTGCCTTTATATAGTTCCAGATTAGTACGAGCATCTTATGAGCATCAGACTTTCTTCAGAAGTTTCCAGGTCTATGCTGTAGGACTATACTTCACTTTCTTTCAGATAGGAGTGAAGAGTTTATTGTTGTTTAGAGTAACTGTATTGAAGCATCTTTTTATTGTATTAAATCTTGCAGTGATTTAATTGATCTTTCCATAGATTCCTTTTTATGCATTTAATGTAACTTGCATCTTGTTTGTTATCAGGCTATACCAGTGTGAGTTAGCCTGAAGTAGAGTACATTTATGCCCAGTTAAGGATACCCCGCTATCGCAGATTAACTCTGGAGGGTGTTTTGTTCGCCGGCATATAAGTTCGAGGGTTTGGATCTAGCGTATCGTTGTTGCATAGTGCCCTATTACTAGTCCAATCATTAAGTGCCCTTGTTTTATTCGTAGTCCCGGTCGTAACAAATGGCGACCTTGCCTAGTATCTTATCTTAGTCGTCATAACAAATGGCGACCTTAGTTTAGGATTTAGTGAACTAAGAAATAATTGCAGGATTTTTGGACATTTGTTTTTGAGGAATATTTTGGACACGTTGGAATTTTTTTTGGCAACTTAGTATGGCACTTGAGTTGTCTTCAAGCATTTTTTGAGTGAATAGTGCTACATGAGAGTTTAGGTAGTTCTTTTTGTTTTAAACGTTGAGGATTTCCGGTGGACACTATGTCGAACGACAGATCAGTGCACAGTGAGGACACAGTACGGGAAGCAGGAGGTGGAGAAGATGAAGTTGTCTAGGGGCGCTCGGGTGGTGAACAGTGAGGAGGATGCTCAAATTTTTTTTGAGGAGCCTGTGTCGGCGGATCGGGTGTCGGGGCTAGACCGGTACGGACTGCAGTGTGTAGCCACGGTCTTAGGGTTTCGCGGTACTAGCGGTTTGTCGAGAAGTGAGCTGGTTACCTGTGTGCTCGGTGGGGTGCGTGGGGCTTCGGGTGGAGCGGGAGCTGGGGCACCTTCGGCCCAGCCCCCATTCCACTTGACTCCTACCATGGCGCCCCCTCAGGCTCCGGAGCCGGGTACGTTCCCGCAGGCCGATGCCCGCTGGCGGTTGGGTATGCCTCTAGGTGATTCATGGGGTGGGTCCCCAATAGTAGCACCCCCTTCTCAGGGTTTGTCTGCCGAGATGTTGTTTCGGCTCGCGCTGGCCAAACTTGAGCTCGAGCAGCGGCAGCGAGAGGCTGAGCTCAGGATTCAGGCTGAGGAGAGAAAGGCCATGTACTGTGCAGACATAGAGCTTGAGAAGTCTCGGGTGGAGTCGACAGGGCAGCGTCTCGGTTCCGGGAATCGAGGTCTTGATCAGTCTTTATCACACCTTCTTAAGTTAGTCCCTGCATTTGACGAGTCGGGTGTCACCGAGTTTTTCCTGCGTTTTGAGAAGAAGTGCCGGGAGCACCAATGGCCCGAGGTTAAGTGGGAAGCCCTTGTTTCCTCTAGGTTGGTTGGCAAAGGACTCAAGGCATATGATGCGTTGCCCTTGGAGTCTTGCATCGATTATGAGGTATTGAAGGAAGCTGTTCTGCGGGCGTACGAGTTACAACCAGAGACATATAGGTTGAAGTTTCGGGGTGTTACGAAGGGTCGTGAGTGCACTTTTCTAGAACATGCCCGGGAACTGTCTGATGCTTTGAGAAATTGGCTGAGGTCAGAGAAGGTGACGACGTTCGAAGAGATTGAGCAGTTAGTCCTTCTAGAGCAATTTTTAAATGCACAGGCGGCGACCTGACTTTGAACCTCAAAGAGAAACGTCCTAAAACTCTACAAGAGGCAGCTGAGTTGGCTGACCTGAGATTATCGCTGATTCGTGGGTGCGGGTCTGCACAACGGACCGATGCAGTTAACAAGGGGCGTAACACTCCACCCCCCCGAGTCAGTGATGCAACATTTAATAACAAAAGCAAGAGTAATGATACTAATTTTGATCACAAACCAAAAACCGTCCCGTTTAAGAAAGGTCAGGGCCCTTCCCCACCTCAGGGGAAGTCCAAGGGTGAAGTAGAGTGTTTTAAGTGTCATAAAAAGGGGCATTTTGCACGTTCCTGCCCTAGTAACCAATCTGCAGCAGTCGTGTCTTTGGCTAGCAACATTGGGGTGTCTCTGAGGTCTTCTGCATTTACCCGGGGTGATATGTCAGATGCGGAGGCACAGCCAGTGAAGGAATGTCCGGAAGGCTCGAAACCTGTCCGTGATGCTTTTTGCGACCATAGAGGGCGTGGCTGCGTGAGTTGGGCTGGTTGCAAGCATGGGTTGGAATTGTTGCGTGATACAGGTGCATCCCAGACTCTGATGAAAAAACTTTACAGGCCAACCTATAAATGTGGCACGGGTAGTTGTGGTGCAGGGTATTAATGCTACACGGTCATATCCGTTGGTTCGAGTGGAGCTGGAGGTTGATGGTGTGACACGAGAGATAGATGTTGGAATCGTAGAGAAACTGCCAGTAGAGGGCGTCGACCTTCTTCTCGGCAACGACTTTGCGGTGCCTACTTCTGAGGTTCCACCCTTAGTCGTTGCCGAGAGGGCGGCCGACGTGAGTAGGGAGGGGTTGGAGTTGGTCGAGAGGTGTCAATTACAGCAGATGGCGTGTGTTGTCACCCGATCTCGTGCATCTAAGGTGTCACAGCCTATTCCTCAGTCTCTAGACTAGCGGAGGAACGGTCGGAAGGAGAAAGCTAAAGTTGGGAGAAGTTTTGTGAGTTTTGATCCAGTGGCTCTTCATGGCGACTCAGTATTAGCACCAATGTTTAGGTCCGGAGTGGCCCCAGAACCTGTCACACTTGGTGAGGGGGTAGGGTGTGAGAAAACTCCGAGGCAGCACCGTTACACACTTAAGCGAGATAGGATCGAACAGTCCAGTATCGGGGGAGGTCATAAGTTGCTCCGGGAGCACTTAGATAAATTGGCTCCTTCGGATATCTGTCGGCTGCAGCTAGGTGATCCTGAGCTTCAGAAGTGTAGTAACGATGCAATTGAACTTGAGGAGGACGGGGATGCAAAGCCGGGGGACTTCTTTGGTGTTGAGGGCATCTTGTACAGGCGTTTTCTAGATCCCAGGTGGAGTTGGGAGGGTGGGTCGAGAGTGGTTGACCAGTTGGTAGTGCCTAGTGTGTGCCGTGATAGCCTACTGAGGTTGGCGCATGATGTACCGTTGGCAGGGCATTTGGGTGTACGTAAGACGGTAGCAGCATTGGCGAAATTGTTTTGGTGGCCAGGTATGAAGGCACATGTGGCGTCATGGGTGGCAATGTGCAGTACCTGCCAGACAGTAGGTAAACCAAACCAGTGTATTCCCAAGGCTCCGTTACACCCTATTCCTGTAATCGGGCCACCATTCAGTAAGGTTATAATCGGCATGGTTGGCCCTCTACCCCCTACTAGTGCAGGCAACAAGTACCTCCTCACAATCATGGATGTTGCCACTCATTACCCGGATGCATACCCCATGCGAAATGGTACTGCTAAGACTGTTGTTCGTAACTTGCTATTGTACTGTTCTAGGTACGGGTACCCGCAGGAATTGCAGTCAGACCAAGGGTCCAACTTTACTTCTAACCTTTTCAAACAGACCATGCAGCTGCACGGTATCAGTACAGTTGTCTCTTCAGCCTATCACCCAGAGAGTCAAGGGGTGTTGGAGAGGTGGCACTCGACTCTGAAAAGCATGCTGCGTTGTTACTGTGTTGAGAATGGCAAGGATTGGGATCTTGGGTTGCCCTATATATTATTCGCTGCTCGGGAGGTACCTGGTGAAAGCCTAGGGTTCAGTCCCAATGAGTTAGTCTTCGGACATCAGGTCAGAGGCCCCCTCAACATGGTTAGAGAAATCTGGGAGGGCACAGCAAAACCATGTTCCATGTTAAAGTATGTCCTCGAGAGCACAGAGAGAATGCTGAGAAGCCTAGAGTTGGCAGGTAGGAATTTGGTAGGGTCGCAAGCACTGATGAAGGACAGGTACGATGAGAAGACAAAACTCTGGGAGTTTAAGGTGGGGCAGGAGGTGTTTGATCTGTTACCTCTGCCAGGTCATCCGTTGTCTGCCAAGTACGCTGGTCCTTATAAGGTGGTAAAAAAGATCTCTGACCTAGACTATCTTGTGGCTACTCCAGATAGGCGTGAAAAGAATCAGCTGTGCCATGTGAATCTGGTGAAAGAGTTTGTGAGGTGCCCCCCTGAGCCTCTCGCTGTCCCTATGTTGACCTGCAGCGGTCATGGAGGAGAAGGAGTGAGGGACAGTGAAGCCCAGGTGGAAGATAACTGGGAGTGTCATGTCTCTGCTGACCAGTGGGTGGGGAACTCCAGACAGGTGGCTGACGATGCTCTAGTGCACCTGCCTGAGCAACAGCGTGCAGCCGTGCAGCGCCTGTTTGCTTCATACCCCATTGTGTTTGCAGAGCATTCAGGCCTCACAACTCGAGTGGTGCATGACGTGGACGTGGGAGATCACCCCCCCTTTAAATCAGTACCCTACAGAATTCCACCCATTAAACTCCCAGCCCTCAGAGCGGAGTTAGAGTATATGTTAGAATGGGGGTTGATTGAGAAGGGGGCACTCTGCAGCCCAAGCCTGACGGGAAGGTTCGCTTCTGCATTGACTTTCGGAGATTGAACGAGTTGACTCCCACCAATGCTTATCCCCTTCCCCGTGTTGACGATAGTGTAGACAAGATTGGTAAGGCACAGTTTCTAACTAAGGTAGACCTAGTGAAAGGCTACTGGCAGGTGCCCTTGTCTGAGCGGGCGAAGGGGGTATGCGGGTTTGTGGTTGATGGGAACACCTACCGTTGCAATGTGATGCCGTATGGCCTTAAAAATGCCCCAGCAACCTTCCAGAGTCTTATGAATGAGTTAGTAGCTGACATCCCTAACTGCACTGTCTACCTAGATGACGTTATAATATACGATGACAACTTTGAGAGTCACTGTGAGCACATAGAAGCCTTGTTTCGGAAGCTCAGTGAGGCCAGCTTGGTGGTCAATTTGGGCAACTGCAACTTTGTCCAGGCAACTGTGCAGTATCTTGGGTTTGTGGTCGGGTTAGGCCAGGTGTGCCCCCCCCCAAAAAAAAAACAAGATACAGGCTATTAACCAGTTCCCCAGGCCGTCTACCAAGCGGCAGATCATGACATTTTTGTGCATGATCGGTTACTATCGCCGTTTCATTCGGGGTTATTCTACTGTGTTAGCTCCTCTGACAGATTTACTAGCAAAAGAGAACAAGTTCAAGTGGACACCTGAGTGTGAAAGGGCTTTTTCGCTGGTCAAGCACCTACTATGCACTCACCCATTCCTCAGGGCCCCTGACTTTGAAAGACCATTCCCGCTGGCAACAGATGCCAGCGGTGTAGGGGCTGGTGCCGTCTTGATGTAAACAGACGAGGAAGGTTTGGAGCATCCAGTCAGTTTCTTTTCCAAGAAGTTTAATTCTGCTCAGAAAAACTACTCTGTGGTGGAGAAAGAACTGCTGGCAATAGTGTTGGCACTCAGGCACTTTGAAGTATATGTTCTTGCCTACGGGCCAGTCGTGGTGATTTACACCGACCACCACCCTCTTAAATTTCTGAACCAATTCCACAACCGGAATATGAGGCTGACACGTTGGTCACTCATGTTGCAAGAATACAATCTAGACATTCGCCATATTGCCGGTTGTGAGAATGTGATTGCAGACTGTTTGTCGAGGGTGGAGGATCCGGCGTAGATCACCACAGGTGTGTGGGTTTGAGTGGAGAAAAACCAGGCTTGCCCCTATAGAGCAGCCGTAAAAAACAACATTAAAATTAAATATAAAAATCACATAAAAACACTTTCTTTTTTATAGTTAATTGTAAGTTGCCAATGTTATAGCTAAAGTCCTAAGTTGAACCTGTCTTTCACTTAGTAGGCTGGGCTCTGTGAAACTCGCTCAGGGAGCATAGCAGGCTAAATTATACTATTGTGTTTGGGAGGGGTTGTAAGATTTTCTTTATGCTAATATGTTGTTTTATTTAAGATTGAGCTTTGCATTTCATTTCTGGTGGAGTGGCTAGGTGTGGCGGGTCTTGTCGGCATTCTGCCTTGTCAGATATGGTGCTCGCCTAATGTTGAGCGTCCCATATCTTGGGCGGGGTGTGACGTCTACCAGCGTTGGCAGAATCGCCTCTCGTTAGCCACTAGCGCTCGCCGGGGACATCGAAATGGGCTACAGTTATCCGAGAATGTTGTTCTTCCTTTCCTAGTAATCGCATTGTCACAGACAGTCCAGTGGTGGTCTTTGTTTTCGTCTGTGACAACGGGTTATATTTTATATCAACAGTAGTGATCATAGTACCAGCATGGGAATGAGAAAGACTTTTAGAGCGAGAAGGTAGTGAGTGTCTGAGTCACGGGTGCATTCCTGCCTCTCGCTCGCCATTGGCCGGCGTGTCTGGCTGAGTCACGTGACACCTGCTGTCTTGTGATGTATCGGCTGTGATTAGCCGACCATCGCGCCTTTGCGGGCTCCTGTGTAACTTGCCTCCTCCATGAGGCTCCCCAGGAGCTGTCCTCGTGAGGACAGGCTTGGCGCGCGTGCTTCTAACATCCCCTTGCATACTCTCTCCCGATCACCCCCTTTACCACTGTTTCTCTCACTCGATTCTCTCTTTCCATACTCTCACCTTTATTAACTGCACAGCACTCCCCTTGGGTTCTGCATACGGTTTCCATAGCCGGCCCATTGTATTGCATGCGCCGTCCTCAGATATATTTACATGTACTTAGAATAGGTTTGAGGGTTCTTAGTTAGTATAGGTTAAGAACTTTGTGTGTCTCCATTATTGATTTAGTGTTTCTGCTCTTTTATTTAATGCTAGACAGGGATAAGGTAACTGTAGTCGTTGTCTCCGATGTGTGTACGGTTTGCTTATACCTACACGACTTCGACCGGTCCTGTGGTAGCCTGGGTTGTCTTTTCGGTTGCGTCCTTTGCGAGTGCAGCATTGTGTTGACTGAGGGTTTTTGGCCTGTACCAGTCCCACACTTTGCTGCCTCTTTGCTTATCTTTAGAGGGTCGCCAGGATAGAACCAGATACTTGTGATCTGGATCTATCGAGAGAGCACCCTAGTCAATTAACGTAACTTAAAGGATGCAGTCTTAAGGACATCGCTAGGCTACGAGCCTGTCTTGCTCAACCCCAGTTCCTTACCTAGAGTATCCCAGCTAGACATTATTAATCGAGTAGACACTTGTTAGTATTTAATATAAGCTCTTTAATATGTACGCATTATTATTCACAGCATTTATTAGTCTAGGTTGTTGTTGAGCTGCACAACCATAGCAGACTGTTTCGTTGATGAGGAAGTACTTCTTTTAGTGTCGAGCATTGCTACCGTTGCGCATTTATAGTATTCTCGTGTCAGTTAACATTATATGTCCTATCTTTTAGTGTATTCGAGTTACACGTGTGGTGTCCTGCCTCCTGCCTTTATATAGTTCAAGATTAGTATGAGCATCTTATGAGCATCAGACTTTCTTCAGAAGTTTCCAGGTCTATTCTGTAGGACTATACTTCACTTTCTTTCAGATAGGAGTGAAGAGTTTATTGTTGTTTAGTTAACTGTTTTGAAGCATTTTTTTATTGTATTAAATCTTGCAGTGATTTAATTGATCTTTCCATAGATTCCTTTTTATGCATTTTAACGTAACTTGCATCTTGTTTGTTATCAGGCTATACCAGTGAGGGTTAGCCTGAAGTAGAGTACATTTATGCCCAGTTAAGGATACCCCGCTATCGCAGATTAACTCTGGAGGGTATAGGTGTTTTGTTCGCCGGCATATAAGTTCGAGGGTTTGGATCTAGCGTACCGTTGTTGCATAGTGCCCTATTACTAGTCCAATCATTAAGTGCCCTTGTTTTATTCGTAGTCCCGGTCGTAACAAAAGTGCCACAAGCTTCGCCGGTTGGGAGGATCGGGTGGCCATACCGGAGAGATAGGACAGGTGACAGGTATTAGTTTATAGTCGGAGGAGCCCAAAGGAGAGAACAGATTTTCAGTATAAGCAGAAGGGTTAGAGGTTAGAAATAAGTCAAGAATGGTGGGCTGATCTCCGAAGCGATCCGGGATACGGGTGGGTTGCTGGATTCACTGTTCTAGGTCATTTAAGATAGAACAGATGTAGGCTTGTTCACCAAGTTAGTCAGTGGAAACAGAGGAGAGCCATTGGTGGTGGTGAACATTGAAATCTCCTAAGATGGAGATTTCTGCAAAAGGAGAGATGGATAGAATGTGTTCCACTTTAGAAGTTAGATAGTCAAAATGTTTTCGATAGTTAGAAGAATTAGGGGAGAGATAAACAGCGCTGAAATATTTAGTTTGAGAGTGACAAGAAAGCTTTAGCCTGAGAGTTGAGAATTCAGAAGAATTTAAGTTGGGAACACAAGAGAAAGCAAGATTGTTGCTTACATAGACGCAACATCCACCTTTGGCTCAGAACTGATGATAGAAATAGTAGGAGGATACAGAGAAGGGTTTGCTGTCAGTAATCCCAGACAACTGTGTCTCGGTGAGAAAGAAGATCAGGGTTGGCACAGGATAAGTGGTGTTCCACAGAGTGGAAGGTAGAGGAAAGGCCACGAATATTACATACATTAATAGTAAGAGTAGAAGGTGGTAGTTCAGAGCATTTTGGCAAGTCGTGTCCAGGGGATAGACTGATAATCAAGAAAAACAAAAAAAATAGTCTTGCAGAATGTTGAGGCTCATGTACGATCAGTGAACGAACCTATATAATTCTATATAATTATACTGAGCAAGTTCATATCGAGATACTAAAAATGAAGGCCAGTGAGTCTGTTTAAAAAATACGACAAGGATATAAAAGTGAAGTAAGAGAAGAAAAACAACGCTGGAATTCAAAGTGTGAAGGGGAATGAGGTAAAAGTGATTAATATGTAAATGATAGAGAGAAAAAGAGAGTAACGACAAGTAAAAACAAAACAACCGTAAATAGTAAAGTATGTGTAAATTAGTAAGTAATTATAAAATACATGTATTGGTCTGGAGTTGAACCCTGGACCAAGTGGAGTAAAGGAACAACAGGTAGCCACCACGACACATTTAATCCTACGTTCAACTACGGGGATTATTCATACAATAATTACTAAATTGACGACATTCATATACTGTATATGAAGTGTAATATCTACTGTATAATAGTAGGATTTAAAGCATATTGGGAATCAGTTAAAACCAATATATAGTGTACATGAATTCATATTTGTTTTCACCAACCCACCAATTAATTTACAAATAAACCTAACTAGTGAAATCAATGAAAGTAATAAATTAATTTGGTACTCCAATGACTCGAGCCTAGGATTCTCACTCTGAAATTCCGCACACTAAGCACTAGGCTATCAAGAAAGTTACAGACTAGTATCTTAACAAAGTGAACAACAGCAAAGCTAGAATATAATACTGCAGACAATCGAACGCATGAGAGGGATATAATATTATGTTTTGATTTGCACCTAAACCTAATGTTTGACATAAACATATTCGGAATAAAATCACGGGTGATAGTGATAGGTCTTATTGTCACTATGGTACTTCTCTCTTCACCCCGCCAAAGTTACCAACAAACATCATCAGCCTGTCTTCCTGTCTTGCTCCGACCTCTCTGCTCATAATTAATAAACTCCAAACTTTATACCAGTGTCATTTAAACTTGTTCGTGCTTCTTAATGTCTCGTTTTTTGTGAGCTTGTCTGCATGTAGGTGTGGAAGAACAAGGGAGTTGTTTGTAAGGGGTAACACATTACCATTATTACAGTAGATATAATTTGGATATAATTAGTGTATACTACATCAATAAGCGAACTGTAGATAGATTACCCATCAAAGAATACTGTATAGGCTACTATACCACATATACACACAGGGAAACCGGCAGGAGTGTTCAAGTTATAGAGGTATTACTTTAGTATTAATGGTTGGAAAGCTGTATGGCAGGGTGTTGATAGAGAGGATAATAAAGGGTACAGAAGGTGCAATAGGAGAAGTGCAGTGCGGTTTTAGGAGGGTAAGAGGGTGTGTGGATCAGATCCGTGCAGTAACACAGCTATGCAAGAAGTATTTAAGAGATGAATAAGGAAGAATAGCACCAGCACAAAACATAAATTCCTCTTAATTCCCCATTATATGGTCAGTCTTCAAAAAGTCCCAATCCTGTGGTAAGTTGGGTAATGTATTTCAACCCACGCACTACCATAACATGTCCACCTCCCTGTTCCCTTTACTGCCAGTAACTGACCTATAACTGTATATATACTGTACAGTTGGTCATATGAACGTTGTGTATATTCCGTGATGTTATGTATGGAAAAGTATAGTAGGATTGACTATAATATAACTCAAAGCACTACCACTACCTTAGTCACTGTGTGTGTGTGTGTGTTTTTTTTTCTTTTTTCTATATTCCAACTACTCCCTCTCGGGCATAGGCTGATAGCCTTTACACTCTATCGCTGAACACGGTGAGGCCCGTGAGGTCTTGCTCCAGTCTAGGGAGTGAGACATGCTAAGCTTCACGGCTCGAAACAACTACATCTCTGAGGCCGCCTCGCCTCTGCGCTTCACACTCGGACCCTCACTCTCAGAACGCCACCTATTGAGCAATTAACTCACTAGGCATTGCCCCCCTGTAGCATATTTTTGAATATGGGAATATTCATACAATGCTATTTTAATCAGGGAACAATGAGGGTATTTTTTTTTGGCAATTCGGTGTGCTGTGGTAATGCACTGATACTAGGTACAGCACACATTCCATACGAATAATATCTTCCCATTGACATATTGGGATTCGAACCCGGGTCCATTGGATTACCAGTCCAGTGGCAAGACCACTCCGCCACACCTCCCCTTGTGTGTGTGTGTGTGTGTGTGCGTGTGTATGTGTGTGTGTGGAGGGAGGTCAATATAGAACGGAATAGGGAGGTTATTGGAAGTTGAGAATGATTACGAACTGGAGGAAAACATTGGAGAGCGTGGTAACCATATTGAAGGAAAAAAGGTAGGGAGATCGTTATTAATGGACGACAAGGAAGGAATTAGGTGTGTTAAGGAAGAATTAATGTGAATGATAGAAATACATTAATGGTAGACAGAGCTGTATACATTGGAAGGGAAAGACGAGGGAAGTTTGTTTTATCTATTAGTATTATTAGTTTTATTATTGGTATTATTAATTTTGTTTTAATAAGTAATTTAACTATTATGGATGGGAATGAGAACACGGAAGATTGGTAGTAGTTGACAGGTACGTAATATACAGTATATACAGTAGAAGGCAAAAGTATGATTAGTAAACATAAAGCTGAGTGATCTATAATTGAGACACTAGTGAAGGCATATGAGTATGGAGATCTTTTGAGTAGATTAATTCGGAAGTCGACCAAGTATCGAAATATTCTAATAATTTAAAATCCAAGTGTGGATGTGAGCATCCTGGGTTCGAGTCCACGGACTGCCACATGTGTTTGTAAATTTCATTAATCGATTTTAGGAGTATGGTTGGTTGTTGGAAGGAACATAATAATTGATATTGGTTCAGGAGTAATTTATCGAGAGGACTTCCCTAAGTGGTTAAGGCCCCATTAATTGCTCTTTCCATTCACATATGCATAGCCTACGTGAGTTGCAGTTGGGATGTGTGTACATGCTTAGATTGATATGCAGGATTCGAAGTTGCATAATAAATCGTAGGCAGTGTCCACCAACCTTTAACTGTCTTCGTGGTGCGATGTATAAGGTGTTGATTTTCGGTGTGAGCATCCTGGGTTCGAGTCCACGGACTGCCATATGTGTTTGTAAATTTCATTAATCGATTTTAGGAGTATGGTTGGTTGTTGGAAGGAACATAATAATTGATATTGGTTCAGGAGTAATTTATCGAGAGGACTTCCCTAAGTGGTTAAGGCCCCATTAATTGCTCTTTCCATTCACATATGCATAGCCTACGGGAGTTGCAGTTGGGATGTGTGTACATGCTTAGATTGATATGCAGGATTCGAAGTTGCATAATAAATCGTAGGCAGTGTCCACCAACCTTTAACTGTCTTCGTGGTGCGATGTATAAGGTGTTGATTTTCGGTGTGAGCATCCTGGGTTCGAGTCCACGGACTGCCACATGTGTTTGTAAATTTCATTAATCGATTTTAGGAGTATGGTTGGTTGTTGGAAGGAACATAATAATTTATATTGGTTCAGGAGTAATTTATCGAGAGGACTTCCCTAAGTGGTTAAGGCCCCATTAATTGCTCTTTCCATTCACATATGCATAGCCTACGTGAGTTGCAGTTGGGATGTGTGTACATGCTTAGATTGATATGCAGGATTCGAAGTTGCATAATAAATCGTAGGCAGTGTCCACCAACCTTTAACTGTCTTCGTGGTGCGATGTATAAGGTGTTGATTTTCGGTGTGAGCATCCTGGGTTCGAGTCCACGGACTGCCACATGTGTTTGTAAATTTCATTAATCGATTTTAGGAGTATGGTTGGTTGTTGGAAGGAACATAATAATTGATATTGGTTCAGGAGTAATTTATCGAGAGGACTTCCCTAAGTGGTTAAGGCCCCATTAATTGCTCTTTCCATTCACATATGCATAGCCTACGTGAGTTGCAGTTGGGATGTGTGTACATGCTTAGATTGATATGCAGGATTCGAAGTTGCATAATAAATCGTAGGCAGTGTCCACCAACCTTTAAGTGTCTTCGTGGTGCGATGTATAAGGTGTTGATTTTCGGTGTGAGCATCCTGGGTTCGAGTCCACGGACTGCCACATGTGTTTGTAAATTTCATTAATCGATTTTAGGAGTATGGTTGGTTGTTGGAAGGAACATAATAATATGCAGGTAAAAATAAGGCATAACAAAGCAAGCAAAGCAAATAGCCATGCTGATCGAACAGGAAGAGAACACCTAGAAAGTTAGTAACAGTTAAAAATGAAATATATATATATATATATGCAAACATCGAATACTAAGGATAAAGATGAAACAGTTGATTACAACACCCAAAAGAAAAATAATTAAATCCTAAGATAAACTATAATAACACGGAAGGTCCGGTATAATGGCCTAGTGATGGAAGGGTCTGTATACCTTAAATCGGCTTAACTGGTAGAACAGTTCAATGTTTGGATGTTGTTGGTATATAATGGTAATGTTTGGTGGTTTTGGAAGTATATGACTGCTGATTCCAACACTATGATTCACTGACTTACGGACAATAATATGTTAACATGATGAATGTGTTAAAACCTTAACCCCTTCTGTACCAGCGGCGTCCTTTATAGTTGTATTATAGCTAAATTTAGACGATTTTGAGCAGCTTAAACAGGATCTGTGATAGTAAGAAGGGTTATTTAAGATAGTTCACAGCATGTTAATAGCTGGAGGCCATTCCACAGCTGAATAAAACCGTCCATTAGTAACCAGTATACAATAAAAAGGACACCACTGATACTGAACGAGTTAATTGTTCCTGCAGCCGACTGTGATTCCCAGAGAGGTAAAACATCAACAACAACAAAAGCCAACCGACCCTGACCTTTTCTCCACCAAACCTAATCAGGAAGCAAACCGTGACGGGGAAGATATGAGAGAGAGAGAGAGAGAGAGAGAGAGAGAGAGAGAGAGAGAGAGAGAGAGAGAGAGAGAGATGGTCAGAGCACCATATTAAAGTTTGTCGATCTACCTGATGAAGGACCATATTACCAGTCTAGCTTGCTATGGCAGCCTCCCAGAAGCTGGGTGTGCTCAACCGCTTCAAGGGGTTCTTTACTCCTGCACAGCTTCTTGCTCTGTACAGGGGCTCGGTGCATCCTTGTATTGAGTATTGTTCACATGTGTAGGGAGGATCCTCACACACCGCACTCCTAGACAAAGTAGAAAGGAATGCCTTTCGTATCATTAACTCCCGTCCACTCACCAACTCTCTGCAATCTCTCTTTGTCTGCCGCAATGTTGCGTCTCTCTCGCTATTCTATCGCTACTATAATAATCAGTGTTCCTCAGAGCTCTCCCAGTGTATACCACCTCCTCTACGTAGGGCACGTGGTACCCATCTTGCAACACAATTCCACCCCTACTCTGTTGAACTCTCCAACCCAAGAGTGAAACATTACTCTCAGACTTTCTTCTATTCAACTGGTGAGCTCTGGAACTCTCTCCCAGAATCAGTCTGTCCCTCTTCCTATGACCTAAATTGTTTCAAACTCCGTGTGTCCAGGCATTTTGGTTCGAACGTCCCTTGAATTTGGCACTATCACTCTTTCAACTCTGGGGGAAGCACTTGCTACGGGCAGTTTTGCCTTTTGCCTCACTCACATAGAAAAAAATAAATTATATATATATATATATATATACATATTGTATTATTGTCGTGGAAGGCGCCGATAACTTTTGCAAGCTGCCCAAGACCAATACAGATCCGTGGGACATTGTTGCTTTCACAAGCAAAACCCTGTATCATCCACAAACCAGCAATATCAATCTATATTCGCTTGAAATTAGTTTAACAAGCGTGTTCTGCATTCAAAATTATATTCACTAACCTTAGCAACAGGTGTTTCTTATTAACCTAACTAAACAAATTAACACTCTACGAGCGGCTAGGTCGGTAACTTCTACTACCGGGCAAGCGGGTGGTTTTACCCAAAACGACCTTGTTTCCGTGCTCTTTTTCATGCATAAACAAGAGCCAGAGCGTAATACAATTATGTATCACTGAAAGGGCGATAATTGAGCTTTCCAATGACACCAGAACCATCCTTCTACGACCACGCGTTCTCTTGCAACGATCGTGCAAGACGAGTGCAAAATCCCTAAAATACGGTAATATCCTTACATAATTCCCTGTGTAGTGAGGCAGGGAGTCTGGATGTGTGTGGAGGGAACGTCAGTAGTCGCGCGGGACCCGTGCCGAGCGGTCATGAGCCGACCTACGCTCCTCCCGTCGCTCGTCTCTCTCTGAGCCATTATTGCTAAAAAATTGCACACAGACTTAAGTCGGGCCCCGCCACTTAGTCCTTGGTTCTCTAGGCCGACTTAAGTCGGGTCCCGCTAAACAAGGGTTAACATAACCCTAACCTAACCCCCACACCCCGCAAACATTAACATTGGTAATCGACGCTAACTATAGCAACTAATTTGTGAAACTGTTTTAATATCACGTCATAGCGCATGGTGAGCAGCCTCAGGTGAGCACGGACGGAATGTCAACAAAGGCGGACATGGAGCAGATGACGTGGGAAAGAGGTAAACTTACAAATCTTCATCATTTATAGTTACAGAAGACGTAAATATGAAACATTATGCACATATAGGTACCGTAGGTGAAGGGCCAGTGCCAAGGAAGTATATTGACTGGCATGCGTGAGAGTAGCGGAAATATCATTATCAATGATAATATGGAGGTGATAAACCTACACCAACAGTTGTCTACTATGCAAAATGTCCTAATACTACTTACTGTGTGTTTGTTGTAAGGGTTGTCAGAGGTCCGGCTGTTGGTACACTTCCTCCTGAGCTCACTATCACACACCTCAATCACATACAAATAAAGACCTATTTCTCAGAGATTGACCGCGGGGGCACAGGTTACCCTCACTGTTCGTGTTCTTGTTGTTGTGGGGTTGGTAGGGCGCTCGGGTGGTAGACACTCGCTTGGCCCTGTAAGACGAGCCGTCAGTGGGGTCTTAAACTACAGAATATTGACTATTCATGTGGCCAGGAGACATGTGCACAAACACATTGATAGCTCAAAGTTCCTATCCTTATCAATATCCATGCCACCCAGGAGCAACTTCAATCCAACCCTTCCGGTATCCAGCCTTCTAACCCGGTCACTCAGTGACATCCGATAGCTGTAGAAACGACCCTCACTGTTTATAATCAGGATTGTTAATATCACACATTGTAGCCTTTGATTAACTACCGTGTTAGGCATTTATATTTACATACACAATACAAGTAAAGTAAAATTATTCACATATACAACCGTAATAATATATCTTTCAAATATTTAGCGATTAAGCGATAAAGTATAAATTGTACAGAGAGCAAGATAATATATTTTATCGCCGTCAACCTACAGGGGAGCAAGGCGTCTGGCAATAGATAGATAGATATACAGAAAACTTGACACAAGAGGGGTAACTTTATTATAACAATAGTATACTGTAATTAACTCGCCGATTATTATAATCTAAGAACTGATAAGGATTGTGCATTAACGAAATATTATATTTCTACTGTTTCTGAGCAATTTTATTTGTTTTACTAAGATGTAGAAATTATTTAGTTATGCGGCATTGTTTTCCACTATATAAAGTACAGGATGATGCAATTAACCGTATCATTAGATTGTTTAGTTGTTTACTTGTTTTCCCTGTACGTAATACTTATCTTGTGTATTTTGAAGGGTAAAAGTTTGGAATGAAACCTCTCCAAGGTGAATCCTAATACTGTACATATGTTTGTAATATTGTGGATCATTAACACTTCAAATTACCCGTAACATTGTAATATCATAACATAAATTACACAACAGATCGCCAGTATGGCTTCCTTAAGGGTCGCTCTACTGGTGATCTTCTTTCATATTGTGGGGGATTTCTATGAATAATTCTGTCCCTTACCACACTAATCAAAATTAAATAAAGAAAATGGAAGGAATAAACTTAAATAAATAGATAGGTTACCTGGATGTTATATAAAGATGGTATTGCCTATCTTCTCAGAAACCCCTAGCTAGACATTGTATAAATGGCCATATATATCAATCGACTTAGCTATCACTGGGGTCCTGGCGTTGATCAGAGGATCCCGACTATGGTAGGTAGGTAGGCAGGGAGTTAAAGGTTCCTAAACTCCGGGCCGGACACAGGGAGCGAAGCGAGAGGTCACGAGACCCTTGTTGGTAGTTCCAGGTTTTAAAGAGATCTTATCGGAATTTCAATTCCGACCCTTAAGATAACTATATACAAATTTGTTACCGAGGGTTCATTCCCTCTTCACGAAATCATATAAATAATAATCAGCATTTAAATTATATAATTATCAAGGTAAACATCGTTTCACAACGATTTAGTGAACATAATATCAAGAAATTAACGACCCTAAAGCAAACGGTGGATCGCATGCGGTCGCGGGAATATTTAAACTGATCCTCTTTACAATTCTTCTAAACTTATTTCTACAAGGTTTTATAACTAAATTAACTTGGCCAAGGTAATCTTATACAGTACTAAATTACTTAATATTAATTAATCTCTACAATATATACAATCACCGGGTTCTGGTAGGAAATTGTTCACTCTAGTGAGGTTACCCTATCGTAAGGTTGTTGCCAACAGTCCCCAGATACCGGTGTAGTCAATTTATTTCTCACAGATTGGGGCCCGGCGAAGTATGATGTGTTGCATCGTGTTATATCACCTGCGGCTAACAAATCACGCCAATTTCTTCTAGACCCCGCAGCAGCTGCTCGTGGTGGTCTTGGGCTCCCTATTACTATGGGTTGCTGTTCTTCCTCCGGTGGGATGGCGAGTTCCATAGATATGAGCCGATCTACAGTTCGGAGAGTGGTTTGTCCTCGAGATACAACCTTAACGGTTCTGATAACTCCTTCGGAATCAGGATAGACTTCTTGGATCCTTGCTAAGGGCCATTTAGAGTAAGGTTAGTCCATTTTCAACAAGACTATGTCTCGCACTTCAGGTTTGTGACGGTTACTAGCAGAATTCGCACCATAATACCTCTCCCGTAGGCTCAAGATATACTCTGATGCCAAATGTTTGTTCCAGGCATCCAGTATTTTGCAGAGTTTATGGTAGCTTCGTCGCAAGTGTGCATCTGCTTCATTAACGGAGGGATCCACTAATTCCTCGGTCACGTCCAAACGGGGGACTGGGTCCAATCGTCTACCATATAATAAAATGAGCCGGTGTTAAGGCCTCAATTTCCAGATTGGAGTCATCTTGATACGTTAGTGGTCGATTATTTACTCTGGTTTCTATCTCGGTGACAACAGTTCTTAACTCATCCAAGGTGACTTTGGACTTGTGAAGAACCCTTTTCAGGCACGATTTCACGATACCTATCATTCTCTCTGTAAATCCATTTTGCCAAGGGGCTCTGGGAGTTGTGAATGACCAATAACAATTTCTAGAATCCAACATTTGCTGTACTGCGTTGCTCTTTAATAGTTCAGAAACCAACGGTGATGCGCCCACAAAATTTGTCCCATTGTTATTAATCAAACGTGTGGGACAACTTCGCCGAGCGGCAAATCTTCTAAATAAATTTATAAAGGTTTCCGAGCTAATGTCCTCCGCTATTTCCAAATGGATAGCCCGAGTGCTGGTACAGGTGAATAGACATATGTAAACCTTCTTGGGTGGACCATCATCTCCTGTGAGAGTGATGGCACCAGTATAATCTATACCTGTTACCTCAAACGGTGTCCTATGGTGAATGCGGTCCGGCGGAAGAGCTGGTGATCCAGGGTAAGGAATAGCTATAGCTGTATACCTCTTGCAAATAATGTAATTCTTGATACAGCGTTTAACAGCTTGTCGTCCTTGGGGTATCCAATATGTTTGTCGCATATAGGCTAGAGTGTCTGCTACCCACCGTGTTTAGTGGTTTCATGCGCTTTTAAAACCATCAATTTGGTGAGGTCGCAATCCTTGGGCAATAGGATCGGATGTCGAGATTTGAGGGGTAGATCAGCTTTACCAATACGACCTCGACAACATATTAATTCTTGATTGTCTAGGTACAGCCCAAGGTCCTTCATTCTTTTGGTTGGCTTGGGATTGGGTTTACGTAGCTGTGTTAATTCCTCCTCATACTTTTCAGCTTGTATCCTTTTGATCCAGTAGGTAAGTGGGTCTAATTCCTTCATCTTTACCTTCTTGCTCAGGAACTTAAACACAAATTTAGTTACAGTTAATAGTTTGTCCAAATTGGAGAACTTTGTGATGTCAATCACTGAAGGCTCTGGGATAATTATTGGGTCCATATGAACTTGATCATCATTAACCTTCTGGTATGATTTTTGTTCTGGCCAATCACTCTGACGTAGCCAAACCGGATCCTGAAACCACAGAGTTTCGTTAATCAGTTTCTTGACACTAACGCCTCGGCTTACCAAGTCAGCCGGATTATCCTTGGAGTTAACATGCATGAATGTATAGTTCATTTGCAGTTCCTTTATTTTGTGTACTCTGTTCCGCACATAAACTATGTGACTATCATCCTTAGCTATCTAGTGCAAACATATCTCACTATCTGTCCATATATATGTCTCACCAAAAAAGGGAAACATACCATTCAAATAAGTAGCTAACCTAGTTCCCAATTCAACAGCGGTCAACTCCAACTGTGGAAGGGTACGTTGTTTTAATGGTGCTACTCGGGATTTGGACATAATCATAGTAGATCGGACTTCAGTGACACAATAAGCTACTGCACCATATGCCTTAGATGAGGCATCACAAAAGACGTGCAATTGAGCATACTCATTATCAGAGGTAGGATCACATCTTCTAGGAAACTTGACTGAGGATACTGTAATGTATTAGTATACCATTAGTATACCTTCAAAGAAAACTGATGTAAACTATAAGTAACTGAAGGTAAGGATCCGACACCCTACAAGAAGAATTGAATCCCTTATTTATAGCTGTCGAATCCTTTATACGGAATCCAATACTATTATGATCAATGTTATGCATCAACAGTTTATTGTTTATACTCTGTGCTCTGTTCCCGCCTGTTTACAGTAAAGATGTAGTTTGCCTCAAAGTATCATTTATCCCCTCTATTGACAAGTTTGCGACGAGTTGGGATAGTATGGCCTACATGAATAACATACTGTATATGGCAGATAAAGTGACGGCTTCTGTATGATATAACCAACACTGGTATCCTCATATTACAGGTGAGTAATGACAACACAACAAATTGGCGACGACAAGTGGAGACGAGCTCAGCAGCACCCCGGAGCCTAGCCTAACCTAGTAGCATAGCCTACTCATCACTATGCCTCTGGATGTACCTCCCCTATGGCATTCTCGGTAGCAGAGGACCCCTCATCAGTAGCACAGAGGTGGAAGAAGTGGAAGACAAGTTTCCATTTCTATATCACCGCCACTGGAGTCACAAACCTTGTACAGCAGAGAGCATTGTTACTCCATGCAGCAGGGTCTGAGGTTCAAGACATTTTTGAAACCCTGCCAGATCCAAAAGGTACTTTTGAGGAAACTACAAATGCTCTAGATACATATTTTTCACCACAGTTAAACTTTAGGTATGAAAGATTTCTATTTTCTCAAACTGTTCAAGGACCTCAGGAATCAACAGATGCTTTTGTCACTAGGCTTAGGAAATTAGCTTCTACTTGTGAATTTCATGATATAGATGATATCATAACAGATCAGGTTATAATTAACTGTGCATCTTCTGAATTAAGGAAAAAGTTACTCCAGGATCCCTAAGTAAAACTGGATAAAGTTCTCCATATTGCTAGATCACTTGAAGCAGCTAACCTACAGGCCAAAACAATAGAAAGTCCTGACAGTAGTAAACAGACAAGCCAGGTAAAAAATGTTTCAGCAGTCAAACAATTTAAAGGTCACAACAAGAATCCCAAGGCACATACAGGTACTAAAGCAAAGGCTTATCATAGTAGTCAACCAGTTAGGCCTACTAACACTAACAACCACAGTCATGATAACAAAGCTAAGCATTTTAAGCCATGTTATAGGTGTGGTAAGACAGATCATACTCCATGGGATAGAACAAAGTGTCCTGCCACAGACAAAACTTTCCACCAATGTGGAAAACTAGGTCATTTTGGTAAACAGTTCAGATTTAAAAAGATTAACTCAACTTCGGAGAGGTCAGAGCAACAGTCCGCAGACACAGGTGTTAGTCAGGCACAACAATGTTCTGATGCTAATGATAACTTTGCTTTTAGGATTAACACTGTAAGTAAATGTAATGATAGGATCATGATGGATGTTTTTCTAAATAGAAAACCAGTAACCATGCAGTTAGACACAGCAGCTGACGTAACGGTAGTGACTGAGGAAGTTGCTAAGGCTATTCCAAACATAAATATTCAACCTTGTACTAAGATATTAATGGACTATAATAATCAAGCTATTCAGGTTAAAGGAGCAGCCAACGTTGATGTGAGTTACGACCAGCAAGAGTTCAAGAGCTTACCCCTAACCATTGTTGAAGGTAAGAGGCCATCACTGTTTGGTCTAGATTGGTTGAAGCACATCCCATTAAATTTACAAAGTGTACTAAAAGTCAACTCTAACATTAACAAAGAAACAGCAGTAAATCATTTGTTAACAGGATTTCAAGATATCTTTAATGTTAATGTTGGGACAGTGAAGGGAGTGCAGGCCAGTTTGTCTCTTAAACCTGATGTCACTCCAAAATTCTGTGCTCCTAGATAAATTCCTTTCGCACTAAAACCCGCGGTTGGACAGGAGATTGCAAGATTAGAAGCAAATGGGACTTGGGAGAGAGTTACTTACTCAACGTGGGCCACTCCTTTAGTTCCTGTAGTTAAGAGTGACGGAAGTATTAGGTTATGTGGTGACTACAAAGTAACACTAAACCCTAATTTACAAGTAGCTCAACATCCTCTTCCTAGACCTGATGATATGTTTGCAGCACTAAGTGGATGTAAAATCTTTTCTAAAATAGATCTTAGACAAGCATTTCAACAGCTCCAAATGGATGAAAAATCACAGGAAATATGTACAATCAATACCCACTTAGGTCTGTTCCGCCCAAAGAGATTGCCTTACGGTGTTGCTAGCAGTCCAGCACTTTGGCAACAGACAATGGACAGAATTTTCCATGGTCTCTCAGGTACATTTTGTTTTGTTGATGACATATTAGTAGCAGGTAAAGATATAGCAGAACATCAGGCGAGACTAAAGGTAGTTTTAGAGAGAATCAGAGGCAATGGACTGAGGATCCGCCAAGATAAATGTCAGTTTCAAGTATCATCCTTAGAATATTTAGGATTCAGAATTGATGACAAGGGTATCCACAAGACTAGTGAGAAAGTTACAGCAATCAGAGATGCCAAGGTGCCTGAGAATGTGGGTGAGTTACAATCATTCTTAGGTTTAGTAACTTTCTATGGTAGGTTCATTCCTAATTTAGCCACTATAGCTAGTCCACTGTATCAGCTCACACAAAAGAATACCCAGTGGAACTGGACAGATTTTTGTGCAACTGCAGTAGAGCAGATAAAGTCAGAGATTACATCTTCTAGATTCCTTACTCATTTTCAACCTGACTTGCCAGTGAAGTTGGTGTGTGATGCTTCATCAATAGGTATTGGTGCAGTACTTGCTCATGTCATGCCAGATGGTGTAGAAAGACCCATTGCATTTGCTTCCCGTGTTCTAAACAAAGCTGAAAGAAACTACTCCCAGATTGAGAAGGAAGCATTAGCTCTAGTGTATGGTGTAAAAAAGTTCCACATGTATTTGTATGGAAGAACACGATTCACACTAGTTACTGACCATCAACCTTTATTAGCTATTTTAGGACCTAAGGCGGGCTTACCCAGTCTAGTAGCCGCCCGAATCCAACGATGGGCTATTACACTAGCCGCATACTCATATGATATAGAGTATAGGCCAACCGGTAAGATGGGAAATGCTGATGCCTTGTCACGTTTGCCAGTGGATAAAGCTCCATCTGACCATGACAGTACTATACTTCTAATTGAGAGTTACAACCTTCCTATCACAGCACAGACCATAGCTAAACACACAAAACAAGACCCAGTACTATTAAAAGTTCTACAAGCTTTAACTTCAAGTCGTAATTTAATGTCAGATCAGGGAGACTGCCATTCATATCTGTCAGTGTGGTCCGAGCTTACCACAGAGCAAGGTTGTATTCTTAGAGGTGCCAGAATAGTGATTCCAAAATCTATGCAAAACCAGGTTCTCAAGGAAATCCATGCAGATCATCAAGGCATAATAAGGTCTAAATCAATTGCCAGGAGTTATGTGTGGTGGCCTGGGATGGACAAAGATGTTGAGAAACATGTGAGGGGATGCCCTAGTTGCTCAGCACAACAAAACGACCCCAGGCCAGCACGCATGCATCCATGGGAATTGCCTAGACATCCATGGCAACGTTTGCACATTGATTTTGCCGGCCCATTTTTAGGTCATACATATCTGATCATAGTGGATGCATACAGTAAATGGCCAGAGATAATTCCAATGCAGTCAACTACTTCACAAGCGACAATAAAGGCTTTAATGCCAGTGTTTGCCACGCATGGATTACCTGAGCGCATTGTGTCAGATAATGGCCCTCAGTTCTGTTCTGTGGAATTTCTTGATTTCCTAAAGGTGAATGGCATTCAACATACTAGGTCCGCTCCTTACCACCCAGCAACTAATGGAGAGGCAGAGAGGTTTGTTCAGAGTTTTAAACGCAACATGAAGTGCCGGGGAGCTATACCTTCCAATGTAATCACTTGCATCAGTAAATTTCTGCTAACCTATCGCACTACTGAACATGCCACTACTGGACAAACACCTTCAAATTTGCTGATGGGAAGGAGAGTCAGGAATAGAATGGATTTGATGATGCCAAACACTCAGATACATCTCAACAACCAACAGTGGACACAATTAGAACAACAGGGTAAAGTTAGAAATTTCACTCCTTCATGTCCGGTCAAAGTTAGGATGTATAACACAGCACACAAGTGGTCTCCAGGTAAGATCACAAGACAGATAGGTAACATGAACTATGAGGTAGAAGTGGAAAGAAGGATTATGAGACGTCACATTGATCAACTACTACCAGACACAGTTAATTCTGACCAACCAATCATATCCACACCAGTACCAGTACAGCCACACACAGTTAACATTGATCAGCAGCTCACACGACACTCAGAATCTAATAACACACATGTGGATGGACAGACAAGTGAAGAAACAGATCACACTAACAAAGACACAGATATCCCAGATAACACTAACCAAGACACAGAGATTCCAGCAACTCGTAGGGTACTACCTAACAGGCAAAACCGAGGTGTTCCAAGAGAAAAGCTGGATCTGTAGGTTAAGTTAAAATACTTAAGTTTTAAGATTTAAAAATGTAGATATGTTATGTTATAATTCTACAGAATCATCATTATTATTATGAGAGTACCCTACTGCATGTGTGCTTTTACTTTTCTCACAGGGGGAAGGAATGTAATGTATTAGTATACCATTAGTATACCTTCAAAGAAAACTGATGTAAACTATAAGTAACTGAAGGTAAGGATCCGACACCCTACAAGAAGAATTGAATCCCTTATTTATAGCTGTCGAATCCTTTATACGGAATCCAATACTATTATGATCAATGTTATGCATCAACAGTTTATTGTTTATACTCTGTGCTCTGTTCCCGCCTGTTTACAGTAAAGATGTAGTTTGCCTCACAGTATCATTTATCCTCTCTATTGACAAGTTTGCGACGAGTTGGGATAGTATGGCCTACATGAATAACATACTGTATATGGCAGATAAAGTGACGGCTTCTGTATGATATAACCAACACTGGTATCCTCATATTACAGGTGAGTAATGACAACACAACAGATACCTTCTCATATTCCACCTGCAATTTGTTCCACTCTTCTGTATACTTTTCAGGTAATGGAGTATCCCAACTCAGTGCTTCTCTCCAGGCCTCCTGAACTAAAATCTTCCCTTTAATTGATATGGGACTAAATATGCCCAATGGGTCGAACATCATAGAGACCTGACTTAAGAGTGTGCGTTTTGTGAGTTTTACATCGGGAAACTTGAGGGGCTTTAGAGACATCTCATCAGTAGTTGTTTTCCACAGCAATCCTAGTACTGGTTGATATTCTGGTATTTGGTAGTCAGGATAGTCTCCTCTTATCTGGTCCAAAAGAATATGAGAGTTTGAATTCCAACTTTGTAGTGGCATATTGGCTTTATTACATTCTTGCCTTGCCAAATTGTAGATTTCAATCACCTCTTCTCCACTGTCGGCAACGCCCTGAAGATTATCCATGTAAAACAGTTGACCCATTTCCGGTTTCTCTGTCTTCTGGAAATGATATCTCAAAGTGCTGCACAACAAGAAAGGACTAGAGCAGGAACCAAACAACACTGACCGAAAGCGGTATTCTTTTATCCGTCCACCAGGCTGAAAAGGATCTTCAGGCCAAAGGAACTTTGTGAATTTGCGGTCCTGCTCCTTTAACCCTATTCTCAAAAAGGCTTTGGAGATATCTGCCACAAACCCAAATCTCTTTGTCCTGAATTTTAATAATACATCACCTAGTATTTCAGTCAGATTTGGTCCTACATAGAGACAATCGTTTAGACTTGCTTCATTCTTCGCTGCTCGAGAACTGCAGTTAAATACCACTCTGATGGGGGTAGTACTGGAATCCTTACTTACAGCATGATGAGGAAGGTAATGACCCTCGTTTTGGTTTATTTCACCTGGGACCTCCTCAATAAAGTAATTTTCCAACTGCTCTTGAATTATTTTATGATAAATTTCCAGTCGTTCAGGATGTTGACGTAATCTCTCCACCATGTTATTTAATTGACATCTTGAACTCTGGTAGTTAGTTGGTAATTCAGGGGAATTTATCTTCCAAGGAAGTCCTACCCAGTACTGGCCATCCTTATACTCAACTGTGTCTAGGTAGTGGTTATATGTTAAGATGTCTTCAGGGGTGGGAAGATCTGCTTCTATACCCACAGTGTCCAGTTCCCAAAGTTTGTGAACAGGTTCTTGTTGCTCCTCCAGAATGTCTCCTAGTTGTGATGGTATTAATTCTGCACCAATTCTAGCCACCACCAGAGATTGGGCAGGAGTCACAAAGACTGGATCCATCCGGTTGCCTGATTCACTTGGGCCACATGTGGGTAGAGATCCCATTATCATATATCCACCAGATGAAGAAATTAACTGGATACCGTGTTTCCGAGTCATTTTTCGCAAGAAGCGACCACAATAGTCAGAGCCGATGATCAGTTGAATTGGACCTACTACGTCAGACTCTATAGTTCGGTCTGCTAGTTGGACACCCTTCTTTGTTAAGAAGTCAGATGCCCCCTTTAAACCCTTATTTACCACAGAAGTGTTCATGTCTTCCTTAACCACCGCAGTCACCTTACATTAATATTTGCCCAATCTAATCAGGGGTTTAACCACGTCAAATGTTTGCATTCCCTTATTTGACAAAAATCCAGTTATTGCCATGTTCACTATTCCTACTGTTGGCAAATTCATGGCTCTGACAATATTTTCGGCAATGAAGGTCTTTTGCGCTCCAGTATCAAAGAGTGCTTTGACTGGCATAACCTTTTTTCCTCTGATCAGTTGAACCTCAGCTGTAGGAGTAGCTGCCGGCGTATGCATTGGGTTTCCAGTGGTCAGGGTCATATTTACACTTGTTGTTTTGGATTGTAATTCACTGATCTTGGGACACAATGCGGTATGATGTACACCAGTCTTGCACCGAAAACATACATTTAATTTAGTAGCACATTCCTCAGTAGAATGTCTTGTGCTAAGGCAAACAAGACACTTACCTAGTTTGATGAGTCATGGAAGTCTAGCCTTTAGATCTGGGTAAGTCCTACAATACACTGTGGAATGTTGTTCTGAACATAACATACACATCTTCCGGGTTTCTTGGTTTACCACTGGTGTGGGGTTAATATCCCTGGTTACTTCTTGGATCACTGGAAAATTGAGACGAGAATTTTTTCTCTCCCAAACACCCTTTGTTTTTGATACTGTACTAGTTTGATTATTCTGCTGGACGGATGTCACATAGGTACCAACCTCTTCTTTCTTGAATGGTTTTGCTTTTTCCTTAGTCCCAAGAGGATAGGGTTAAGACTTTCTTTGATATAAAGTAAAACGCCACCTCCATTTCTATTTATTCGGATTTTCTCAAACATTATATGACCGGGAAGTGAATACTCTGCTAAAAAGTCTCTGTCTTCGGTATTGAGCCAAAATTCTGTTATGCCAATCACATCATAATTTTCTGTAAACACTAGCTCCTCTAAATCTGAAAATTTATTGCGTATGCTACGAGCGTTTACATAGAAAACCTTTAAATTTGTTATTTTAGATCTCACGGAACGCTCTGTAATAATATTTTTGGTTCTTGTCGGATCTACGTTTATGTTCATGGCTGTCCTCGGTCCTCGCTGTCTTCGGTCCTTATCGCTGGTGGTCCTCGGTTGCCTCTGTTTTTTGCTTGGCGTTGGATGATTTATGTCACTGCTGCTTCTTCTCGGATGGTGTTTTTTTATCCATGGCTGCGGACTGCTTCGTGTAGGAGACGACCCATGCGTGCTGAACCCACAGGGTTTAGATGAGTGCCATCCTTGCGGAACAGATTATGCTGGTTGTAGAAGTTGTCCCAGAGGTTGGTGAATTCAACTTCTTCCTTCAGACACAAATATTTTAGTCGGTTATTTGTGCTGAAGGCCTTGTCGTAGAATTTGTCAGGTGCGTCGATCTTGGGGAGAATGCCTGAGATTATGATATTCCTTGACTTGTTTTTGTAGTGCTGGATCATCTTGCGATATTTCTCCATCAACTCTTCGGATCTGGTGCGCATGACGTCATTTGAACCAGCATGGATGACAAAAAGGGTATTTTCATTTGCATCCTTTGTGGTATCTTCGAAGGCTTCCACAATGTCGTCCAGTCCAGCTCCTGGGATGCAAAATCTTTTTCGTCGATTTGGGACTCTGTCGCAGAACTCTTCGACCTGTCCTCGTAGGATGGAATCCCCAACGAGCCTGGTCTCTTCTGGTTCGTCTTCCATCTCTACCAAGATCACAAATTTGTTTGACAAATAGTAGCCTACTATTTTTCTCTCTCTCTCTCTCTCTCTCTCTCTCTCTCTCTCTCTCTCTCTCTGTTATGGTTGTCATGTGAAGCTACAACAACCTTGATAATCCTTTCTTGCACAAGGATGTAGAATAAAAGTCCAGAGATAAGTTTATAGGTTCTTATTAGCCAAAGATATACAGAGCTGGGGTGGCACTGCTATGCTGAGTGCCGACCGGACGTTACTGATGAAAACATGTGCAGCGTTGCCGGATATATTTGGTGCAACGCTGCCGATACTACAGAGTACGGTATATTATCATGGGATATTAAACAATGATAGTATTGCCCTGAAAGTACATGTGTGTATGTTGCAATATGATTAAGGCATGTGTACACTCTGTATATATGTTGTGTGTGCACTTAACCTATATCAACACCTCCCTCCCCATTCAAGCTCGCAAGACGTTGTCGAGCTGACTCTTTTTCTAGGAGCCTTTCAGACCTACGTGGGGCCATGGGGGAAGTGAAGGACTCTCTTTTTGGGTCCGTGCAAGACACAGGGATCTCACGGTTATGGGGGAGGGGTTCAACACCAGGGGAATTCACTGGGTGGAGGAAGCGACGGTTCCGCCAATATATCTTACCACAGGGGAGACGAACCTCATAATCCCTGGACCTGCCGCAGCCCATGACGACCCCAACCTTGTCCCAGCAGTGAGAAGTCGGGTCTTGGATCCGCACTGTGGTGCCGACTCTCAACCTGGGAAGGGGGCGTGCGTGCTGGTCATAGTTTCTCTGCACCAGCGCAGTGTGGGCGGCTGCGCGGCGGTCACAGTCCTCGGCCTTGGCTTGCCACTCTGCTGCAAAGGACTGGGGATGAGCAGGGACACAAGACCGTAGTGGGTGGCCATACAAGATTTGTGCCAGGGAGCGGCCTGTGAAGTTCGGGGTGTTGCTGAGCTCCAACAGTCCACGGTCAAAGTCCTCACAGTCGATGTTGCCTGAGGGAGCCGTCTTCAGTATGAGGTGTTTGACGGACTTGACGGCAGACTTGGCATGACCGTTGGATTGTGAGTAGTGTGGGGAAGAGACCAAGTGATTGACTCCCCAACGCTCCATGAAGTCCCGGAACTCACGGCTAGTAAACTGTGGGCCTCCATCTGTACGTAGGCGGAGGGGTACACCAACTTCCCTGAAGTAGCGGTAGAAGATCCTGATGGTGTTTGAAGCGGTAGTATCTCCTTTGCAGGGTACGACAACGGGCCAGCCTGAGAGTCGGTCTGTTATGACGAGGAAGGATTTCCCCGCCACAGCGAAGAAGTCGGCTGAAACAGACTCGAAAGGCCTAGTTGGGTTGTCGTCGTTGATCATGGGTTCCTGTTGCTGACTAGGCTGTAAGACCTGACACAGCTCACAAGCTTGAACTGTATTGGCGATGTCCGAGTTGATGCCAGGCCAAAAGACAGCCTGTCGCGCCCTACGCTTAGTGGCCCCCACGCCTCTGTGACTATCATGCAGGCGAGCCAAGGTGCGGCGGCGGAGGGCTTCAGGAACCACAACCCTCGCTCCGTACAGGACGAGTTCACCATCTGCTGACAGGTAGTCTCGGAGTTTCCAAAATGGGAGTAGAGAGTTGTGCAGGTCGTAGCGGTTGGTGGGGAAACCCAAAGTAACGCACTCACGCAGGCGGATGTACACAGGATCCACTCTGGCTGCGTCTCGGAGTTCCTGGAGAATCCTGTCTGCGTCCTGTGAAGGAGAGTTGACGGCGGCGGTGGCGGCGGCGACAGTCACGAGGGATCTGAGGTGAACCGTGGCGTCGGCACATGCTAACTCATCCTCTGGCGTCGGGTGGCTGACAGGGGCCCGTGACAACGCATCAGGGATGCAGAGCAACCTGCCAGCGCACCAGACGGCTGTGAAGAGGTAAGGTGCGACTTTCTCCTTCAGACGTTGGAGGCGGGGATTTTCAACCGCATCAAGGGTGTAGTTGTTGAAGATGGGGATGAGGGGGCGATGGTCCGTCATGAGGGTGAAGTGTTGCAGTCCGATGAGGTAGAACTTGCACTTGGACATGGCCCAGAGCACGGCTAGCATCTCCAGCTCAATGGTGGCATAGCGGGACTCGGGGTCGCTTAGGAACCTCGAGCCACACTGAACTAAGCGGAGACGGTTGTTGCCATGATCCTGTAGGAGGGCGTATCCAATACCGTTGAGGCGGGATGCATCAGTTTGTAGAATCACTGGTAGGGAAGGGTCGAATGGGGCAGGACGGGTGGACTGAGCAGGGCAGCCTTGACCCGGCGGAAAGCCTCATCATGGTCCGCGGTCCACATAAACGACTTCTTCGGGCTCATCAGGGGGCGCAGGGGCTGAGCGGCAGTGGCGATGTCGGGGGTGAACTCCGCCAACTGGTTCACCAAACCCATGAAGGAGCGAAGGTCGGTGATGTTGGCTGGTGTCGGGAAGTCCTTGATCGCTCCGACTTTGCCAGGGTCAGCCGAGATGCCCTCACCTGAGAGCGTGTACCCACAGAAGTTCACACTGGGTGCGGCGACCACGAACTTGTCCTTGTTGAGTGTGATCCCACTGTCGCGGCACCGTATGAGCACTTCATGGATACGCTGAAGATGTGTGTTGAAGTCCTCGTCGTAGAGCAGCACGTCGTCGACAACCTTGGCACAATTTTGCACCCCTTGGAGGGCCCTATCACCGCGAAGGCAGAAGGCGTCACCTGTCGCAGCGAAACCCATTGGACCTCTACAGTGTTGGAAACGGCCATAAGGAGTGATGAAGTTGTGAGATGCTGGTCCTCCTCCGCAAGTTCCATTTGCCAATATCCACTCAGGGCGTCTGCCGTCGTGAAGAATTTCGCCTGCGGGGCCACACTGCGGATCGCTTCGAAAGGCGTCGGTGAGGGGTGGGCTGGGCGTGAAACTTGGCAGTTGAGCTTGGTGAGGTCTACGGTGAGGCGAACTTCGGCGTTGGGCTTGGCGACGACGACGAGGGGGTGGCACCACTCTGAAGGTTCATCGCCGGCCGGTTTAATGATACCTTGTGCCACTAGCGAGTCCAGCTCCTGCTTAACTTTGTCCCTGAAAGCAAAGGGGATCTGCCGCGGGGTGTAGATGGCAAAAGGCACGGCATCGTTCTTGAGGTGGATCCGCATTGGGGGACCCTTCATAGGCTTGAGTGGAGCTGTCTGGAGATCCTCCTTGGAGACCAAAACGTCCTTGAACTCTCGAAGAAAGAACTCCTTGGCTTGTGCAGGTGATGTGGTGGCTGTGAAGGGTAGCTCCTTACACCTGTAGATATGTTTAACCTGTAGAATTGGCTTGGGGAATTCTGCTGAGATGATGGCCAATGCTTGACAGTGGCATTTAGACAGAAGCGGCGTCTGAACACCCTCGCGGACTTGGATTGTGGCCGAACAGGAGCGTTTGCTGATGGTGAGTTGTGCATGAAACGTCCCCAAAGCAGGAGCCATTGCAGAGCCATCCGCGTTGAGCGTTGTTGTCGGAGGCGGAGGTCGTAGGCTGCTGAGAGGAATCCGAAGTATGTCGAGGTGTCGTCGGCCGATCACTGTGATGTCTGCACCTGTGTCAGGAAGCATGTGGAGTTTTCTAGTGGTGCCGCTGTAGGTGAGACTCACGGATGTCAGTGTGGGTGCCTGAACAGGTGATCCCACACGTCGGCAACTTGTGGTCTTCTTTGCTGTAGACTTGTTGTGGGAGGAAGCGTCGTTGTCCTGTGTGGCGGGCGTCTTGGAAGATCTGCAGCATTTGTCGTAGTGGCCCATATGGTTGCAGCGACGACACTGGGCGGTGGCTGCAGGGCAAGCAGGAGTCCTAGGCTTATGACCACGACGGCCGCAGTTAGTGCAGGTGTAGTCTTCAGCCGGGCACTTGTTCTTGTCGTGCCGGCGAGCACAACGCTGGCAGGCGGCAGCCGACGCCAAGGACTGTTGCGATGTGGAGAATTTGTCGCGTAGCTTAACTTGCTTGTTCTGCTTGTACGCTGACACGGCGTTAACCTGGGACAGTGGGGCACGTATGGCTGACGTAGCGCTTCGAGTGGCCTCGTAGGAACGGCAAGTGTTGACGATGTCCTGTAATGAAGGGGTGGCGTCGAGGGAAAGCAGCTTCTGTACAAGTTCTTCGTCATGTATGCCGATCAGAATGACCATCTTGAGTTGGGTCTCCTTGCAGGCTGAAGAGTTCCCTGGGCAGACGTCAATTTCTTCGGCGATGTGGCAGAGGCGGACGTAGAAGTTGTTGAATGACTCGCCCTGTTTTTGCTTGCAACTGAACAGGTCCCTGCGACGGAGAGCTTCATTGCGAGAATTCTTGATGTGCTCCTGAAGTGCATCGAGGACTGCATCAACGGTCTTGTCGGTGTCAGGGGGTATGCTTAAGGTGTGCTCCAAAAGCCGCTGTGTCTCCAGGGTTAAGCACATCCGCATCTGGATCAGTTGTTTCTGCCTCGGTAATTTAGATAAGTCTACCATAATGGAGTAATCGTCCCACCGACGCCTCCATTCTCTGAAAACCTGGAAGGTGGCATCAGCACGAAGGGGCCGCGGGTTCTGGGTGATAGCCTTCTGTGGTGGAGGTGGAGCTGTATGGGTGGAGGATGTTGTGGAATTGGGTGTTGTCCCCGTTGAGGTAGGTGTAGGTGCGGCGGCAGGTGGGGTAATTTGGGCCAGAGCCTGGACAAGGGCGGAGAACTTGGCATCGTCCATCTGTGTCCTGTAGTCCTCCTCCGTGCGTCGTCTTGTTTCCTCCTCCTCTCTCCTGTAGTCCTCCTCCGTGCGTCGTCTTGTTTCCTCCTCCTGTCGTCGGTTTTCCTCTTCCCATCTTCTGCGGTCCTCCTCCTGTTGTCTGCGGTCCTCCTCCTGTCTTCTGCGGTCCTCCTCCTGTCTTCTGGTATAGTCGTCCCGTTGTCTGCATTGCTCCATATACTGTATGAGCTGAAGGAGGTCTGCACTTGTGGTAGGTTGTAGACTTGCAGGGTGTGGTGACAGGGGTGGCATCCCCCTATAGTGTAGGGGATGTAAAGTGGGGGGAGGTTGGGGAGGTGGAGTAAAATGAGGGGTGGTGAGAGGAGAGGTTGGAGTGGAATGAACTGACTGGTACCCCGTACCAGCAACTCCAACAGTATCTCCATCATTATCTCCACCACTATCTCCACCAGTAGCTCCACCATTATCTCCCTCCCCAGTATGGTCATGTGGGGTGTCTCTGGGCTTCCCATGAATCTGCTCATCTCCCTCCATAATTGGTTGATAGCTGACACACTGTAGTCTTGCAGGAACGATGAAAATGTGCAGTACAACTGGAACAGTTTATTTAATAGTGAGATAAATTATCTGTGCTAGAGTGAGTGAGTGAGTGAGTGCGGTAGGCTTGGCAACACCGTGTTGACTTGGCAACGATGTGCGTGTGTCCGTGCGCGCATGTGCCGGCACAGCTGGAAGGCACTGAGGGCCCAGTGAGGGGTGAGAGCTTTAGTGTTGCTGGAGATGTTAGAGGGGGAGGGTATGCTACTCCTCGCTCTTGTCCAGCAATGATTCGGCAGCTATAACCCTCACAGCAAGTCGGGAATGGGCACAAATTACATGGGACATATAATAAAGGCGCTGCACTACACACTTAAGCACTTCACTGCACTTGAAAGCACTGCACAATGATATATCCAGGGCTGGAGAGGCGAGGTCTTGCAAGATGGCTGGCTGATAATCCGGTCTTGGCTCGTATCTCCTGGCTTTAATACACTGACTGCGCCATGTATGGTTGTCATGTGAAGCTACAACAACCTTGATAATCCTTTCTTGCACAAGGATGTAGAATAAAAGTCCAGAGATAAGTTTATAGGTTCTTATTAGCCAAAGATATACAGAGCTGGGGTGGCACTGCTATGCTGAGTGCCGACCGGATGTTACTGATGAAAACATGTGCAGCGGTGCCGGATATATTTGGTGCAACGCTGCCGATACTACAGAGTACGGTATATTATCATGGGATATTAAACAATGATAGTATTGCCCTGAAAGTACATGTGTGTATGTTGCAATATGATTAAGGCATGTGTACACTCTGTATATATGTTGTGTGTGCACTTAACCTATATCAACACTCTCTCTCTCTCTCTCTGCACGCATAATGCCCTCTTTCAACCTAAGCTCTTGCTCGTAAAAACCCTCATCTTCCACCTTGCTATAATGTCCACAAAGTATAATGGCATATTAAATGTTAATTTGTTTTAAATTTCTATAATCATCCCTTCACTCTCCCTTTGTTCATTATTATGGTTACCGGTACGACTTTTATAATAACTGTTATGGCATACAATCATAATCACCCTTTTCCATTCAAATTAACTTCCACTCTATCCTGCCCAGTTTTCTATTTACAGCAAATCTATTACCTAACATTTCATGCTCTCATTACACCTCCCACCACATTAAGATAGGTGATGTATGAGCTAGGGAGCAACACAATAGCAACACTTATGCCCCTTTCCCACTGGTGAGACAAGTCACGATTTTCGTCGCCGATGACTTAGTTTTGTCAAATTCGCAAGAATACGTGCGACGTTGACGATTTTGACCGTTACAAACAAACGGCGACGCAATCGCCGACCTTCTGCGACGTTATCGGCGAAGTGAGCGATGTTTCGCCGATGACCTCTGCGAGGTATGTCACATTTTCTAAAATATCTTGCAAAATCATGCGAGGATGAAAGAAAACTCGCCGTATGTTCTGCGACGTATTCGGCGATTCAAGCGATGGTTCGGCGTATTGAAACCTGGATGGGGGTAAACGTCTTAAAACCCCCAGAGTGCCAGGTCCGTATATATACGGACTAGGGTCTTGTCACGCCCAGTGCCAGGTCCGTATATATACGGACTCGCCGAAAGAAAATCGTAGCAGCGAAATGACTGCACCTATGGCTTTCATATTTATACCACATGTACCTTACCCTTCTGGCTTCTTGCCACCACCAACACAACCCCCTCCCCCTACCCACTCGCTGACTATCGTCGCCTCACAAAGAAAAAAAAGGAAAATATGTGGCGGCGAAACGACTGAACCAATCGGTTCCATATTTATGTGACAAGTTCCCTACCCTTCTGTCGTCCCCCCACCACACCCCCACCTCCCTCCCACCACCCAGTTCCAGCGTATCCGTACAAAGAAAAGGAAAAAAAAGGAAAATCCGTGGTGGCGAAACTACCTCCCCAATTGGCTTCATATTTGTAACACGAGTCAATTACCCTTCTACCTTCCCCCCACCATCCCCCAAATAGGAAAACTAATGGGGTTAACCATGAGGAAGAAAGGGGACCAGAAAAACGACACAAAAACAAAAATATGGGGCGCCTGCAAAGCGTCAAAACTATTCCAAGGGTGTCAGCCCTATCAATACATCAAAAACCCAATCTTTTCAAAGCATCAAAAAAGTTGGACCTGTTCAATTTGACAAAAGGCTGAAACTGACTGGATGATATCATATCATCAATTTTTTTTTACCTAACCTAACCTAACCTAACCTAACACATTGATATGATCTGGGGAAAAACTGGTTTTTGACAAAATGAAGACATCTGGAAAATTTGATGTATTGATAGCTTTTTGCAGATTTGACGAAATGATAGGATCAGTTTTTGACGCTTTGATGCTCCCCCCAAAAATATATATATGTTGGCTCGCTACCGCTCACCAGGAAAATATTGAAACCTGGATGGGGGTAAACGTCTTAAAACAGTAGGCTGAACGGGGCCGAACGGATTATAGGCAAAGAGAGAGGGAGAGAAAGAAAAAAAAACGAGGAGGGAGAGAAAGAGAAAACAGCGAGGTGGGCTCAATTAGGCTAAGCCATAACGTAAACATTGAGCCCACCTCGCTGTTTTCTCTTTCTCTCCCTCCTCGTTTTTTTTTCTTTCTCTCCCACCTCACCGAAGGTGCTCTTTGGCATCGTCGATCTTCTCGGAACATCTGAGAGCATCGGCGAGCAGAGCATGGTGAGCATCCATGCAGCGTTGCAAAGGTTTTTTTTATGCGAAACCCTCCGCGATGTCTCGCCGATGTCGCAGATGATCGCAGATACCCTCGCAGATCCCTTCGGCGATGCTCGACGATGCTTGCGAGGGTAACCAATCCTCGTGAGTCCTCGTCCAAAATTTTGAACTGTGCGAACATTTGCGAAGGCCCTTGCGAGGCCTTGAGAGGCCTTGAGAGTCAAACGATTATTCATGAGAGGTGTTGAGACATGTCACGAATGTGCCAATTTATTGGTGTCGGCGACGAAAATCGTGACTTGTCTCACCAGTGGGAAAGGGGCATTAAACATAATTCCCAAGGCTGATTTCCCTAGAAACCACTGGATCGATTTCTAAGATGTAACATTAATCCATGAAGAACCTTACATATAAGGCTAGTTTAAATATGTTGAACGTATTTAAATACCGGTAGCAATTTATATGACAGAATATTCTAGTATTGTTCCGATACAAATGAGAGTGAGAGAGAGAGAGAGAGAGTGTGTGTGTGTGAGGGGGGTTGCTATGACCGTGGAAACTATTAATATTGTGTAATTAACACCAGATATCTGGCACTGACGGTAATTGACTGTCTAATCCTGGAGGGGAGAGATATTTATGTTTGCTCTCAGAATTAATGGGTTATCAATGACCAGCCAAGACGATAATTGGCTAGGGGGAGATTTGTTAGATAAGCGTTATACATTATTATGATATATTAACGACATGTGTATACTGTACAGTTTCTTTAAACAATCGATACTGTTTTTGTGTATTTGCATTAGTGTTTAGGCAGCGGTTGGTTAGTTTTAGGTGGCGAGAGGTTATTTGAACCATCTCAGAGGGTAGCCTCCCTGCCTTACATCAGTCACTAGGGAGGTATGAAATAAAGCATAATACAGTATAAGGAAATCTGTATAGTGCAACACTACACAACATTAAACCTTTATATGTAACAATTATGGTAATTGTATATTGACCAAACAGGTTGTACAGTATGGCTGTTTGTCTTTGTACAATGTGTCTTCATGTGTTCGTTTGTTGTTTTCTGGTAGGTTAGTCTTTATTTTAGTTATCCCTATTGTGTGTTGTTTGTCAGATGGTTCTCTGTTGTTTACACGGTTATTGTCTACTATGTACAAGTTATTTACTGTCTGTGTTGGTTGTCTGTTGGTTCTCTGTTGTTTACACGGTTATTGTCTATTGTGTACAAGTTATTTACTGTCTGTGTTGGTTGTCTGATGGCTCTCTGTTTACACGGTTATTGTCTACTGTGTACAAGTTATTTACTGTCTGTGTTGGTTGTTTGATGGTTCTCTGTTGTTTACACGGTTATTGTCTACTGTGTACAAGTTATTTACTGTCTGTGTTGGTTGTCTGATGGTTCTCTGTTGTTTACACGGTTATTGTCTACTGTGTACAAGTTATTTACTGTCTGTGTTGGTTGTCTGATGGTTCTCTGTTGTTTACACGGTTATTGTCTACTGTGTACAAGTTATTTACTGTCTGTGTTGGTTGTTTGATGGTTCTCTGTTGTTTACACGGTTATTGTCTACTGTGTACAAGTTATTTACTGTCTGTGTTGGTTGTCTGATGGTTCTCTGTTGTTTACACGGTTATTGTCTACTGTGTACAAGTTATTTACTGTCTGTGTTGGTTGTTTGATGGTTCTCTGTTGTTTACACGGTTATTGTCTACTGTGTACAAGTTATTTACTGTCTGTGTTGGTTGTATGATGGTTCTCTGTTGTTTACACGGTTATTGTCTACTGTGTACAAGTTATTTACTGTCTGTGTTGGTTGTCTGATGGTTCTCTGTTGTTTACACGGTTATTGTCTACTATGCACAAGTTATTTACTGTCTGTGCTAGTTGTCTGATGGATCTCTGTTGTTTACACAATTATTGTCTACACGTTTCTACTGTATACAAGTTATTTAAATAATTAAGTCATTCACTTGCATAATTGTCCACGAATAAGACATTAAGATATCGTTTATATATAATTGTATCAGATGTAGATTTTCAATTCAATAATGATAGGTAGTGTTAGTGTTCAGGACAATGTATGTTTAAACTGTTTTTTTTAATGATACTTTTTGCTTCTAATGATTGAACATTATTAATTCACATAATATTATTGGGTTGTTAATATCCAGGATGTTGTTTGTAAACATTAAGTGCAGTAATATATCAGTGGCTGGCTATAACATATGCACCTAGTCATCAGATGGTAGATCGTTTTACATCATTTCACCGATAACAGGTTAACTACTACTGTACTGTATTTTATCTATAAATTAAGTATTTGGTGGTACAGTCAAATTGGAAAGAGCTAGCATAATTGTTATGAATAGTTCTAGACGATATATATATCCGATGCTCTACAAGTTGTATCTTATACGGATATATTATAGATTAATTATGTATTGCAAAGTTAAAACATGTTTATATAGTAACTTCTATAGCTTATCTCTTACAATGTATCCACACCTGATGTGTGAAGCGCTGCCCATATTTTAGCGCTAAGTCTCTTCAACTTTAACTTTGTCTTAGTTCCAAATTGTATCCATACAAAAGCGTGAGCATGAACACACACACTCACACATACACACACACACTCAGCGTGTGAGTGAGTGAAAGACAAATGTGAGGAAAAACAAAACCTCCACAAGCTGATAGAGAAGATACGTCGTGGTTGGTCCCCGTGATATTGAACCCTACGGTCTGCCAACAAAGCTCTGGGAAATTAGAATATCTCCCGGAGCCAACCTAGAGACTTAAGTTTATTCAGAGATCTTCAGTGTGGACGCTGCTCTTGTACTCCAAATGGAGTAGTTTATTTAACACCAGGTATTGCTATATTTTTCAAAATAATGAGTCCATATAGCAAATGTTTCCTGCACGCATGTGTGTGTGTGTGTCATCATTGATCTATCCCACCACGTCCCTTTCTATTAATAATTACTTCAGTACTGTGGCGTCATTGTCATTTCATACAGGTTATCAGCAAACAATGTTTTTGTTTTCAGCTAAGAAAGGACTTCTAGAAATTAAAGGAGCAAACACCATTAAAGTCAACCATCCGCCACAAACATATCCTAAATTGCATAACAGTTTAGTATCCTTAACAAAGGCAAATAGTGCCTTTGTATCCCTGCTTCATCACATCTAAACATAATTATCTCTCCACCACTACCGGCAATAAACTTGAACACGTGTCATACTTCCCTTCCTTACCTCCTTCACCATCACCACCACCACCACCACCACCACTTTTCTCTCTCACAGCTTATCATCTCACCCAGAAGCTCGAACGTTCCTTGATTTTGGCCATGTCACCCTTTTAACTCTGGAGGAGGCACTCGTCACAGGCAGTTTTGCCTATTGTCTCATCCATATATAGAAAAAAATAAAATAAAAAATAGCACACTCACTATAGCTCGGGCCACTCAGGTAGCTGGTTTATATTTGACTGTTCATGTTCCTGTCTCAAGATAACATATGCACCACAAGTATAGACATAATAGTAATACAGTAATAGTTATACCTCCAACATTCATCCCTAGAGTCATTTAATAACATGGTGATATATGTGTTGGTTGGGAGGTAAATATATTTATTAGATTATTTGTATGTCGAATATGTTCTATCATTACAGAAGATCTTCACCAAATCCAAGGTAACCAGTACCACCTCAAATTCCTAACCTAACTTAACTTAGATGATGTCTTCTAGTAGTTTTGGCTGGGTTGTCACTTGTTGAGAGCTACTGGTATAAATGGTTGAGTTATCCGGCCAACATTCTGGTCACGTTTGGACCACTCAGGAAGCTAAATCAATCGAGAACCGGGATAAAAGTTCCTGACCTGAGATTGGCACAGAGGGGGGACTCCTATATCACTATACAACTTATGCTCATATACTGTATATATATACCGGTATATATATATCGGTATAAATATATATATATATATATATATATATATATATATATATATATATATATATATATATATATATATATATATATATATATATATATATAATGTGTGTGTGTGTGTGTGTGCGCGCGTAAATGAAGGAGACAACAAGCAAAGCTACCTGTAACACGTGTCTCCCCCAAAGATAAGGTGATAGAGATCCAAATTCAAGGAACGTTAGAGTCATAATGTCTTGAAGCAGTTTAAGTCATAGGATATGGGACATTCAGACTAAGGGAGAGAGTCACAGTGCTTACTTGTTGAATAGAAGAAAGACTGAGAAAATTGGTTCAATCTTGGGTGAGATATTTGAACAGAATAGGGGTTTGCATGTGTTGAAAGACGGGTGACCCTCACTCTCCGTAAGGGAGGAGGAATACACTGAGAAAGCTCCTATTAAGAACATTGATTATTATTTTAGCGGTAGACGAGTGAGAGAGATGCAACATTGCGGCGAAGGAAAGTTCAATGATGTTATGAACTGTATACCCGAAGGTCCCAATATGGCAGATTCACCCAACTCAAGGCCTTGGGTCAGCCAGGCTATGCTTGCTATACAGCAACAACTATATGACTACTCAACCCATCCTTGGTCATGGTAGACGGTAATAGCTAGCAGTGGTTATGAACAATAACCCAACACCGTAAGCGGGGTGCGAGAGACGCTCATCTATAGCAACTTAATTATACCAATATTTAATTAAGTCTTGGTCCAGTGTCGTGATTACTGAAAGGCTGTGTTAATTAAGTTGTCAGTGTGAATTAAGGTCGAGGAACAACGGAACAAATTATGAGGGTGTCAGGTTTTAACAAGATTAACTTTCTTAGAGAGAGAGAGAGAGGTGCAGTAATAAATATAATACAACTGTTAACAGCCCCCCCCCCCCCTCCTCCTCCTCCTCCTCCTCTTACACAACCACTCTGGTTTCTTTATGGTTATAATCCTTGACGGTATTCATATTAATATTCTGAGTATACTGTATAATGTATATGTTGTGAATTTTGATTAATATTATTAAATTTTGTCCATGCCTAGTGAATAGGGTGTGTTTTTCTGTTTGTACATTACTAGGCTAAATTTAAGTTATATTTTAGGTTTCATGTGTATGTGACTTTAGGTGTCGCTATTGATTTTCTGTTAACTTTTCAAAAATATAAGATGTAATATTTTGTCATAAATTCAAATTCAATGTGTAAACGTCTGTATGTTTGCCTGTACTCTATAGTAGGCTTAGGCTATCTGTTGAGATAGTTCTTGGTGAATTCTTCTATAATTTCTTACGTCAAACGATTATTTTAGACACTAGATATTTTCAAGTTTTTGTTTTACGTACCGGTATCTGCTTAATTTTTTATCAAGCGAGTTATTTTAAAACGACTTTCTAGCTTAATTGTTGAGATCCAAGTGTTCATGTTTTTCTTAAAGTTGTCTATGTTATTTAGGATCATGATGTATTTTTTTTTTTTTCTATGTGAATGAGGGACACAAAAGGCATAACTGCCTGCAACTAGTGCCTCCCCCAGATTTCAAAGAGTGACAGGGCCGAAATCAAGGGACGTTCGAGCTAAAATGCCTGAACACACGGAGTTTGAAGCAATTTAAGTCATAGTAAGAGGGAAAGACTGATTCTGGGAGAGAGTTCCAGAGCTCAGCAGTTGAATAGAAGAAAGTCTAAGAATAGCGTTTCATTCTTGGGTTGGAGAGTTGCACAGAGTAGGGCTGGGATTGTGTTGCAAGGCGGTTGCTACGTACCCTACGTAGAGGAGGTGGTATACACTGGGAAAGCTCCGAGGAACACTGATTATTGTAGTAGCGATATAATAGTGAGAGAGATGCAACCTTGCGGTGAAGAGAGAGAGATTGCAGTGAATTGGTGAGTGGACGGGAGTTAATGATACGAAAAGCTTTCCTTTCTACTTTATCTAGGAGTGCGGTGTGAGAGGATCCTCCCCACACATGAGAACAATACTCCATACAAGGGCGCACTGTGCCCCTGTACAGAGCAAGTAGCTGCGCAGGAGTAAAGAACCCCTTCAGGCGGTTGAGCACACCCAGCTTCTGGGAGGCTGCCTTAGCGAGACTGGTAATATGGTCTTTCCAAGTGAGAGCAGAAGAAAAAGAGACATCGAGAACACTGAGGGAAGATGAAGGGTTAATTTTTGTATTATTGAAGAATAAGGGATAGTCCTCACGAAGTTCCTGACGGGTAGTAAGATGGATAAATTGAGTTTTGGAAGCATTAAATGTAACAAGGTTTTCTCTACCCCAATTGGAAATAGAAGCTAGATCAGAAGATAAGCATTTTATGGCTTCATTACGTTTACTTTTGAGGGACTGCTGGCTGGGGCGTTCTGGAAAACTAATGGAGTGGTGTAAAGTAGAGTGTCTGCATATGAATGGATGGGACTAGATGTACAGTTGAGAAGATCATTTATGAAAATTAGAAAGAGAATAGGAGATAGGACAGGACCCTGAGGAACACCGGAGTTGATAGGATGAGGAATTGAGCGATGGCCGTCCACAACCGCAGCTAGGGAACGGTCAGAAAGGAAATTAGAGACAAAGGCACAGATGGAGGGACAGAAACCGAAGGAGGGCAGTTTAGAAATTAAAGATTTGTGCCAGACCCTATCGAAGGCCTTATATATGTTTAGTGCAACAGAAAAAGTATACCTGAAGATGGATGCTTGTTGATAGCCGAACATTCGTGTAATAAAGATGGTCTTGTTTGGAGTACTGTCCTATTTGTCCTGCTGTTATGTGTGTGTGTGTATATATATATATATATATATATATATATATATATATATATATATATATATATATATATATATATATATACAGTATATATATATATATATATATATATATATATATATATATATATATATATATATATATATATATATATATATATTATAAGAAACCTATCAGTGCCATTACTGTTATGGTATTATACTAAATGTATTATGTTCCTCATTTTAGCAACTCCAGTATGATGAATTTGCATTTGATTATCTCCTCTTATTTATTGATTATTATCTCATAAATTATCTCCGTCGATAATAATATAACGGTATCATCAGCCATTGTATAATGTCCTTCTAATTCTACTTGGAAAGTATACACCCACATAGTACAATTCCAGTATAGGACAGATAAGCATCTGCTGTAGTATGATGCCCTTACAACGACCATCAATGGACCATAATGTTGTGACCATAACCATAAAATTACCACAATGCACCCATAACTGTCCTAGCCCGCTTCAAGTGTCAGTCAGTGTGTGTGTGTGTGTGTGTGTGTAATGCGTGCGTGCGTGCGTGTGTGTGTATTGCCAGGGCCACATTATATCCAAGGATTGAGCTTGCCCCAGAGACAAAAGAGCATTAGGTCACATAGGCTTAAACCTGGATATTTCAGGTAACAAGCTGATTTTTTCAGGATAGATCCAGGAATATGTATACAATAACATACTAAAAGTTCTCGCAAATCCTCCTTGAGCGTTTTCCACAATCCAAGATGGCGTCCAAATAGCCGTAATTTCCTGAATTTCTTATAACTGCACAACTAGTTAACCGAAATACAAAATTTTAATGTCTAAATATACGTTTTGAGGCATAAGGAACACAATAAAATTATTATTAAGAGATTTTGAAACACACAAGTAGCAATGAAACCACTTGAGCCCTTCCCGAAATCCAAAATGGCCGCCATTTCCAATTTTCCCTCACATCTCTGTAATAGATACTTTTTTAATATAATCTAGACTAGACTTGACTAGCGCCATTAATGAATTGACATGTAATATTTCATCCATAGAATATTAAAGAAACTCTTCATTAAAAAATACAAATACTTCTTATGCAGAAAATAAAACATTTGAATGCGGAAGCATTTTAACATCAGTTGTGGAATTGCTAATAAACAGAGAGGGCGACATTTTGTACGCAATTATGTTTCCTAATCAAAGTTTTTTCTTTTTGTTTCAGATAATGGACGTGCCTTGCATAATCTGTAAAGAAGCATCACCGGATACAGTTGCAGTTGGGGAGAAGGGACGGAGGACACTTGTGGAGTCAAGTTTAGAACACGGTGATGGCTTTCATGAGTTATTTGAGAAGGCAACACCACTACGAGTCCATGCTGTCTGTCGCAAGAATTACACGAGGAAATGTTCCATAGTGTCTGCAAAAAGAAAATCTTCCTGTCTCGAAAAAGATGAAGATGTGACTCAGCTACGGTCAAGTGCTTCAAAGACATTTAACATAAAAAATTATTGTATGTTCTGTTCGGAGCCCATCACTCAGGACACTAAAAACCCTTTCCGTAGAAAAAGTTCATCAAGCAGTGTTGAGACCTTAGAGTTTCAGGCAACAGTATTGGATTGTGCAACAGAGCGCGGTGACAAGTGGGGTAACAAGGTCTCTGATCGTGTGCAACATGCGTATGATCTGGTTGCAGCTGAAGCCAAGTATCATCGAGCATGTGCCCAATCCTTTCTCAAGAAAAAGAATGAGGGAATGTCAACTGAAAATATTCGACAGGAAGCATTCCAGAAGCTATGTAAGTTTCTCGATGATAGTGATGAATGTCAATACTCACTTCAAGAGCTTTCAGAATACATGGCCACAAGTTTGGAAGGAATCGAGGGTTACTCAGTGAAGCATCTCAAACGCAAGCTCAAAGAACATTATGGTGATGATCTAGTTGTAACCAGCATGAAAGGAAAGTCAAGTATAGTGAGTTTCCGTGACTCGGCGCACAAAATACTGCATGAAAAGTGGAACGGTGATACAGTTTCAGACGCTGAGAGCCAAAGCGATCGTATAATAGACATGGCTGCCTCGATCATCCTCAACGATATCAGACTGACAGTGTACAACTGTGAAGAGTACTCAACATTAAATGGAACTGAAAATGGAGACACATTAGTACCGAGGTCCCTAAAGCGTTTCATACATAATGTAGTGGATGGTAAAAGCAAAAGTCACACGGTTTCGAACAGGAAATGCACCTCAATAGCACATGCCATCATCTCTGCTAGTAGACCCAGGTCATTTGTGTCACCAATATTGTTGGAAATAACTGTGTATATTCACCGCAAGTATGGCTCACGTGAACTGATAGACATCTTGAGCAGCATGAGCTTTGCTGATGACTATAAAGAAGTACAGTGGTTTGAACAAGCCCTCATGTCAAATGATGAACCATCCTATCACCTACTGTAGGTGGTTTTACCCAATTTGTTTTTGACAATGCCGACTTCAACGCAGCGACAGTAACTGGTCACAACACTTTCCACAACATGGGAGGAATCGCTTGTGTTACCCCACCTGGGGTTGTGGATACCTCACCCATTAAACGTATGGTGAAATTGCAACCGGCTGACAAAGTTGGAGCATTTGGACATGTACCGATAAAGACATACAGCACACCTGCTGTTCCTGGCTTGCGGTCTGTTGTAATAGATCCCCTCAAGATACCTGACCAGGAACTCCCGTCTCTCCGAACCGCAGTTGCCATAGACTCCCTATGGGTAACTGGCTATATTCTGGAACTAGACTTGTGTCCTTCATGGGGTGGTTTCATGAAAGTGGCCATGCAGAGTGACGAGTACGAGATGACGATAATTGTAACTCTACCCTTCATCAATTTGGACCCCTCCAATCCGAGTGCCATCTACACGGCACTATGCTTTGCACAGTCACAATGTGAAAAGCATGACTTGAGAATGTGTGCAGTAACATTTGACCAACCCTTCTACATCAAGGCAGCAGAGATTGTAGCTTCTTCGCAAGACCTAGACAAAGTAATCGTCCGTCTTGGTGGATTTCACCTCCTCATGTCATATCTCGGCAGCATAGGCTACATCATGAATGGAAGTGGACTTGCAGAGCTATGGGAGACAGTGTATGCCAAAGGGTCTATCATACATATGCAATCTGGTCATGCATTTTCCCGTTCTCTCCGTGCTCACATTCTTACTGCAGCTGCCCTCATTGGTGTATTAATGGGAACACCTGGCACCTTAGACAGCATAGATAAGGACCACTTAGTGAGTCTTTATGGTGCACTTCTCAACCAGGACAAGAAGGCGACTGATGTAGCCCAAGAGGAGTGTGTCAAACATTTTAGTCAGATAATTTCACAACTCCTTGACCAGGCAGCAGGACAAAGTAGGACAGGGAAACTTTGGGTGCAGTATATACGACAAGTGGCTCTTCTGCAACATTTCATTCGAGCTGAAAGGACAGGGGACTGGAAGCTCCATCTCACCTGTGTGAGGGAAATTATACCACATTTTCATGCTGCAGGACATCTATCCTATGCCAAATCTGCCAGGTTGTATTTGCAACAGATGGAAGCCCTAGAGCAAACCATGTCAGGAAATGAGTATACACTCTTCACAGAAAAGGGATACTTCACCATCCGCCGTACTGAGTCATTCTGGGCTGGAAACTTCTCTGATCAGACCATTGAACAGTTCCTGATGTGGCAGCTGAAAACACCTGGAGGAATGACACATGGACGTGGAATCACAGACAGTACATTGGCAAAGTGGGTTCATGCACTTCCTCACTGTGTTCCTATCTGTGATAAACTGGAACAGTTCACTGGAGTACACACTGGTACATCTGAGCAACATAAAGACATACGGCAAAGTACCAGGTCAAGAGACAATAAAGATACTGTAGATGCATCTTTGTTGGATGGCTGCAGGCACATCCACCATTTCCTGGATATGAAACTGATCGCCTGGTCTCCCTGTCAACTGGCATCGTCGCTGAATCATCTGTCAATTGTGATAAAGCTGTAGAACTCGGCATAGCAGCGGCATCCGAAATGAATGGTATGAAGTTCACAGATAACAAGCTACATCGTAATGACAAGGTGAAGACCATTGGTGCCAAGAGTAAGACAGTGAAAATCAGGGGAGAAAACACAGAGGTTAACCCAACGCTAATGTTCAATAGAATCACATGTGTCCTGAATAACAGTGCTGAGATGGAATCGTTCTTTGCTTATGAACTTGCTCCCCAGCCACCTTCCCTGTTCAAAGGCGGAGTGATGCGGAAGCCAACAAAGAGTTCTCTGGGTCTCCTGCTTAAGTCTTTCACCAAGCAATCCAACCTGCAAGAAAATAGTCTCTTTGTTTTAGATGGTGGTCACCTACTGCAATCAGTTGTTTGGCTACAACCGTCAACCTATGCTAATGTTGCTCAGTCATATATTTCATACATCCAGAAACATTATGGAGCTCATTCGACGGTGGTGTTCGATGGATATGAAAGCACAACTTCGACAAAGGTAGCTGAGCGGAGGCGAAGAGCCCAGAAGTGTACCTCTAGTGACATCATATTTGAAGATGATATGCCAACCACCACAACCCAAGCAGCTTTCTTAGCCAACAGCAGCAATAAAATGATACTTATACAAACTCTACATGACAAAATGCTCATGGCTGGTATACGTGTCAAGCAGGCAGAAGCAGACGCCGACACCCTGATTGTCTCCACAGCACTAGCAGTAGGAGAGTCAGAAAAGGTGCCAGTTGTTGTCGTTGGTACAGACACAGACTTACTGGTCATGCTAGTTGCTCGGGCAACCCCTTCCACAGACATGTACATGCTATGCTGCAGTAATCCTGTCATAGTCTTCAACATTCATGAAATTCAGCATGGCATAGGGGACACTAGAAATCACCTGATGTTTCTTCATGCTGTGACAGGATGTGACACGGTCTCTGCAATATATCGTCAGGGCAAGCGTAAAGCTTTCAATATGATGCACAAGAAACAGGACTATGACTTGCTGGATACCTTCACAGACAGTGGAAGTACCCATGATGAGGTAAAAAGAGCTGGGGAGGCCTTCATTCTTAAGCTTTATGGGGCCAGCAGTTTTGAATCTCTTGATGACTACCGTCACATCGCATACAAACGGGCAATTGGTCGCAGTTCTCTGAATTCATCCTTTCAGCTAGAAAGTCTGCCTCCAACTAGTGCTGCAGCCAAGCAACATTCATACCGCAACTATCTTCCAGTTCAAGAATGGATGGGTAACTATTTACCTCCAACAGAATTGGGCTGGAGATTTCAGAAGGGAACTCTTGCACCTGTAGAGACAGACATTGCTGTTGCACCCGACACTTTGCTGAACATGGTAGCATGTGGGTGCTAACCAGATGGTTGCAGAAGCATGATATGTAGCTGCAAGAAACTTGGACTCTATTGTACCTCGATGTGCAGTAAATGCAGTGGCCTCAATTGCAATAATACAGCAGACAATGATGATGATATTGCCCCAACGTCAGCGGACATTAACATTGAAGATACAGCATCCGACGACGAAGATGATGACTGATGCAAATGAGAAGTATACCAAGTTTGTGCATGTTTTGGATTTCGGGAAGAGCTTGAGCGGTTTTATTGGTACTTGTGTGTTTCAAAATATCTGAATAAGTATTTTATTGGATTCCTTGTGTCTCAAAACATATATTTAGACATTTAAAGTGTGTATTGGGGTTACCTAGTTGCACAGTTATGAGAAAAACATGAAATGGCGGCCATTTTGGACGCCATCTTGGATTACAGAAACCCTCAAGGAGGATTTATGAGAACTTTTAGTATGTTATTCTAGACATATTCCTGAACCTATCCTGAAAAAATCAGCTTGTTACCAGAAATGTCCATGTTAAAACTAATGCTCTTGGCCTAAAATGAATAATAGTTACCACCACGGTCCCTCCACGTATAGGCAATATTTTAGACAGCACGAGCTATAATTAATCTGCGATGTTCCGAACTGCATAGCATTGGTAGAAATGCTTTCCCTGATCATACCTTCAAACAATATGTATTTGTAGTAATAGCTAAATACAGAAAATGTTGTGGATGGAAGTAGTTAAATAACAACAAAAGTTATATTCATGCACCCTTAACAGCAGTATTAACACCAAGGGACCAGTTACGTCAATCACTGAATTGCTCATCAATCATCATCCGTGCATGCATCACTGACGACATTTCAGCAGTCTCGTCTTACTACTGTATATCAACGTTTATACACAAGGCTATACTATATGTGTTGAGAGAAGTGTAAGTGTGATGTTAATGTATAGGTAGTATTGGATTAGAGTGATAGTAATTATAGTCCCTAAAACTTGTGTAATTAGTTCATAACGTACAGTGACAGTAAGGAAGGACCGCAGGGGTGATGTGACAGTATATAATGTACCATTAAGTTACATCATAAATACAATGAGGGACAATTCTCTCTCTTCTCATATTCAATTTGAAAGTGATCTATGACCTTTGAAATTGACTAGGGGAATTTAAACTTTAGTTAAGATCAAACACCGCCGACCGAGTGAAGACACCTGGTAGTGAGCGAGGTGTGAGTGAATGGAGGGGTATTTACTGAGTCCGAATGAAGACACCTGGTAGTGAGCGAGGTGTGAGTGAATGGAGGGTTTTTTACTGAGACCGAGTGAAGACACCTGGGAGTGAGCGAGGTGTGAGTGAATGGAGGGATATTTACTGACACCGAGTGAAGACACCTGGTAGTGAGCGAGGTGTGAGTGAATGGAGGAGTATTTACTGACACCGAGTGAAGACACCTGGAAGTGAGCGAGGTGTGAGTGAATGGAGGAGTATTTACTGAGACCGAGTGAAGACACCTGGAAGTGAGCGAGGTGTGAGTGAATGGAGGGGTATTTACTGAGACCGAGTGAAGACACCTGGTAGTGAGCGAGGTGTGAGTGAATGGAGGGTTTTTTACTGAGACCGAGTGAAGACACCTGGTAGTGAGCAAGGTGTGAGTGAATGGAGGGGTATTTACTGAGACCGAGTGAAGACACCTGGCAGTGAGCAAGGTGTGAGTGAATGGAGGGGTATTTACTGAGACCGAGTGAAGACACCTGGGAGTGAGCAAGGTGTGAGTGAATGGAGGAATATTTACTGAGACCGAGTGAAGACACCTGGGAGTGAGCAAGGTGTGAGTGAATGGAGGGGTATATACTGAGACTGAGTGAAGAAACCTGGCAGTGAGCAAGGTGTGAGTGAATGGAGGGGTATATACTGAGACCGAGTGAAGAAACCTGGTAGTGAGCAAGGTGTGAGTGAATGGAGGGGTATATACTGAGACCGAGTGAAGACACCTGGGAGTGAGAAAGGTGTGAGTGAATGGAGGAGTATTTACTGAGACCGAGTGAAGACACCTGGTAGTGAGCGAGGTGTGAGTGAATGGAGGGGTATTTACTGAGACCGAGTGAAGAAACCTGGTAGTGAGCAAGGTGTGAGTGAATGGAGGGGTATTTACTGAGACCGAGTGAAGACACCTGGTAGTGAGCGAGGTGTGAGTGAATGGAGGGTTTTTTACTGAGACCGAGTGAAGACACCTGGTAGTGAGCAAGGTGTGAGTGAATGGAGGGGTATTTACTGAGACCGAGTGAAGACACCTGGCAGTGAGCAAGGTGTGAGTGAATGGAGGGGTATTTACTGAGACCGAGTGAAGACACCTGGGAGTGAGCAAGGTGTGAGTGAATGGAGGAATATTTACTGAGACCGAGTGAAGACACCTGGGAGTGAGCAAGGTGTGAGTGAATGGAGGGGTATATACTGAGACTGAGTGAAGAAACCTGGCAGTGAGCAAGGTGTGAGTGAATGGAGGGGTATATACTGAGACCGAGTGAAGAAACCTGGTAGTGAGCAAGGTGTGAGTGAATGGAGGGGTATATACTGAGACCGAGTGAAGACACCTGGGAGTGAGAAAGGTGTGAGTGAATGGAGGAGTATTTACTGAGACCGAGTGAAGACACCTGGTAGTGAGCGAGGTGTGAGTGAATGGAGGGGTATTTACTGAGACCGAGTGAAGAAACCTGGGAGTGAGCAAGGTGTGAGTGAATGGAGGGGTATTTACTGAGACCGAGTGAAGAAACCTGGGAGTGAGCAAGGTGTGAGTGAATGGAGGAGTATTTACTGAGACCGAGTGAAGACACCTGGTAGTGAGCAAGGTGTGAGTGAATGGAGGGGTATTTACTGAGACCGAGTGAAGAAACCTGGTAGTGAGCAAGGTGTGAGTGAATGGAGGGGTATTTACTGAGACCGAGTGAAGAAACCTGGTAGTGAGCGAGGTGTGAGTGAATGGAGGGGTATTTACTGAGACCGAGTGAAGAAACCTGGTAGTGAGCGAGGTGTGAGTGAATGGAGGGGTATTTACTGAGGCACACAGTCCAAGAAACAATTTCAACCGTTGACCAAAAACTCGAGGATCCAGGAAAACCTAACCTTCCCTGAGTATATTTTGTCACACGGCTCCAGATAATACAACAGCGAGAGTTGCCAACTGAACAGCCATGTTGATGGTACTTCTTGGCTGCTGACAATAATACTTTGACTGTGTGTGTGTGTGTGTGTGTGTGTGTGTGTGTGTGTGTGTGTGTGTGTGTGTCCAACGTTATATCACGCAGTCTCCTTTCGATTTAGATGAACATGTTTAACATCATTGAGATGAGCAGTGTTTGCTTAACTATTCTAGCTAATTATCGGAAATTTATTATTTACTCTATGTGAAATAATTATGTCATATTGATGATCTCTCTCTCTCTCTCTCTCTCTCTCTCTCTCTCTCTCTCTCTCTCTCTCTAAACAAGTTTAAATCTCATTAACTTATCTTCAAAAAAGTCCCACACATCAAGCTTAAGATCATTAAACACCGGGTTCCTCATCCTCCTTTCTACACTACATTATCACAACACTATAACCCCCCCCCCCCCACACCCTGGTCCCTCCACTTCCTCCCTTCGGCCAACACAAACTGAGGCCATCAGGAGATAATAGTTGGGTGCTGGATGTAAGGCGTGAGTCCACGGGTTTATCCACCTAAATCACTGTTGTGGGTAAAGGGAGGAGTTTGTTTAAATTAACTAGTTATAAAATATATTTTGCGATCCAATACTGTATAGTGGGACCACTATAGGTAGCGCCAACGAACTTGACAATAATCTTAATCCCTGATATCTCTGTAACTCAAAAGGGTCTAGAGCAAACTGGCTGTAAATATCCACACCTATTTCATGGTGGACTCTTCCCAAATTATAGAAACGTCAGCCCGATTGCTTTCATTCATTTCGAGTTATAAGAAGCTAAGGGGTCAAGATTATTGTCCAGTTCGCTGGCGCTACCTATAGTTGGTTCACTGTTAACCAACATGATTTTTGGATTTGCGTTGACTGTAAAATAACGCGAATATATATTTCCCTTTTCGTGTGCATAAATATGTTGAATACGATAGCACGTACATTATGAAGTGATGAAATAACTGGTGCTGTATGTCTGTATGTCTTGTTAAAGATAGTTATTGAATATGTGGTTCTGTAGTGAGGTAGTGATGTATTGTAGTGTATATAATGTACATGTTTGCGTGACGCTGAAACTGTGTGATTGTGGTGTATTTTGCTATAATATGTAGTTAACCAGACAATATTCTTAGTTGTTTTCGTGCAATAATACTTTTTATTACTGTACCTTGATGCTGTGTGGGGTCTGTGTGTAAGGCACACCTTGGGTGAATGTAAGGTTTATGTTGTGTAGGACATTCTACGGTCATCTGTTTTCATTATGTTGGTCAGGAAAAACGGAGTGGCATGTAATATGAAATAATAAAGTTGCCATAATTGTTATGACTTTACTTCAATCACTGTTACAAATAAATACACTGTAGATCTCTACCAAGCTCTACTACTATAACGCAATCAACATAATACAACCAGTAGTTATTAACGAACAAATTGACACCTTCAGGACCATGACGTAATTTTCCTCATATTCTGCTTACCATTAGACGATTTTCTTTAACTTATAATCAACCTGTAGAACTCAAGGGGGTAAACAGGATCTCAATAACCCCTCTGGATAACATTGGTCCTTCTTAAACGGCATGCAATCGTCTAATTTTAGCCAGAATCATAGTTTAAAAGGCGTCACGGTGCTGAAGGGGTTAAAATATTGGACCCATATGTTTTCCAATTGATGTCATCACATATCATAAAGAAAACACAACTGGTATAATAGAACAGTAATGTCCAAATTGTAAACTCTGTCCAGAGAACAGCGAGACACTTTGCAAAATAATACATGCGAAAACACCAAACAAACATGTTGTTAAATGCCACAGTTTGAATTGCATTCCCGTAAATTGGAATGTTCCAGTACACATTGACACATTGGTTGGTCACTCCCTTTATATTGACGAGTGAAGGGGGACCTGAGGCATATATTATATACACAACATAACTGTATTCTTCATTACTATAAGCCTGTTACGCTGTGTTTGCGTGTGTGTGTGTGTGAGTGTGTGTGTGTGTGAGCGTGTGCGTGTGTGTGTGTGTGTTTGGGCTTGCTTTACATACCGGTACTCATAGGAAGTTTACAACTATTGCGATACTTTAAAATTACCAGTTAAAAATCTAGTTTGTGATATCAAGGTTTTGCATAGCTAACCGGTATTGTCAGAATAGTAATACTATACATAACTTCTCACTCTCTTATTTTGGCCCCCGATGAACCATTTCACAATATGTTGGCTAACAAAACTGCATACCCATTCCACTATATGCTGGCGATAAAACATGCATTTTTGGTGAAGCTGGATGTTAAAAGATATGAAACACAGGAAGAGGAGTAATATGTCTGTGCATCTGTCAGTACAGTAGCAGGATGATTGATGTGTTGGTGTATTGTTATGTTTTCAGTAATTCACCAATATCATGTTTTCCTCTTCCCAGGATCAGTCTAGAATGAGAAATGCTCTGAAGAAAAGAGAGAACTAAGATAGGGAGGTTGGTATGGTGGATGTTGGAAAGTATACCAGTTGGCGGTGTTGGTGTAAGTTGTGTGGTTGATTGTGATGGTTGGTATTATACAGAGGACCGAGTTGTTGTTGGTGTGTTAACATACGTCAACTATAATGGTTGGGTTATTCCTTCCTTCATCATACATTACCCTAACACACTTTATGTTCACACAACAGCCATCTCGTACACCACATGTCTAACACACCAACACATCGTATTTAAATAGTTTATAGGCGGATTCCGTAGTACCAAAAGAATTACCAGATAAATAGTATTGCTATACTTGAATGGACCTATGCATGATTCAAAACAAATATATCGGGAAGCACCGGTAGTCCCTGTATTCTTGAACCAAGCTAGCTGACAGCCAAGCGTATAACTTTTGCAGAAATGTATATAATGTCGCTAAAGTTGAAAGATTTTGCACAATCATTTGGGTAACTGGACAAAAATCTGGTTATCAAAAGTAAAGAGAACATTCCACGCAAAATGTTTAAACTTTACAAAGGCACCATAATCAAAATGAAAGATGATTTCGGCTCAAACATCGTGTAGCACACTAATATTGTCTCTGGCTAAACAGGAACAATATTTATGCAATACCTGGGCAAACATTGTATATGCAATTCAATGTCAGGTGTGATCGAAATGTATGTAATTTAAACTTAATACCATTGGTCTGTCCTTGCAAATATCAAACATTACCTCTTCCATATATTACAGGTTCTCTCCCAGCCTCTCACTATACTATGTTGGCACCTTAACTCCTACTTAAAAACATATGGTATACCGTCGTAAATTATCTGGTCTGGGGTCGTACACACATGCATCCTCTTTCCGTTATATTGGAAAATTGAAATATGAGCGTGGAGGCTGAATACTTGTGATGTCTAACATATGATATATTTTGGTATGTCTGTATTGTGAAGACGTGCACAACAGCACGTCCGTTTGTGTATATCTTTGTTATCAAATCATGTTTGTGTATGTTTTTTTTTTTGGGGGGCCCGTACATTAAACCACACGTCTAGCTGTTACAAAGCCATTATTTTTGTTATATGTTTCATATATATTTGTATACAATCAAACAAACCAATCAGAAGAATCGGGTAAGGCTGTAAATTGTTATTGCCACTAACAGTATAATTATGCTTATAAATAGCTAAGACAAACTGTGGTGGCCGGACGTGTGATCAACTGTACATTAGCCGATGGGAATATTGTTCGTATTTGCGAGCTTGTTTAGTCAGTTTATATCATACATACAATTATATACATACACAAGTGTAAAAACCGAATGCTCCACACGAAGCGCGGTTCCGGTCTCACGTCCTAATGCCGGCACTCAGGTCAGGTCCTTTGATTTAAGATCAGACTGCAAATTCCGATCCCACGTCTTTTTTGGCCCGCCCCTTAGTGCAGTTCCCTCCACATTCATGGACTTGCAACTTTGTAAGTGCCCACGAATAAGATAATGTGCTCCATCATATTAAGCTGTCCTCATGGTATGTGAAGTTATTCAGATTATGGTAACCAGTGCATTATTATTAATGAAGGACGAGCCGCAGGTTCAATTTAAGTTTGGTAATTACAAGAAAATCAGAGTTTTCTGGGAAGTAGTGTGGTCGGATATGATTTTTTTTTTTAGATTGGTCTGCCTAAATTGAGCTGAGGTTGGTTTTGGCATCTTTAGGTGTCGAATGGAGAGAAAATCTTAGAGTTCAATTTTGTCGACCTCCCTAAGCCTCGTTTTGGGGCAAATCCAATAAGGCGACCCTCCCAGGCAGGTAATCTGTTATCTCCTAATTCCATGCTCGATAATGATAATGTTGGTGTCCTTTATAGGGTTTTCGATGATGCTGAGTTGATTGGCAACATTTACAAAGCAGTTCAAAGTCAAGGTCACGTGATTCGGTCAAGGTCAATTTGAACCCTGAAATTACTTAGTTGTGTAATAAGGATTTTGCATCTTGATCAAGAATCTAAAACACTAACAGCAGCATTCTCAAACTTTAATGTATAGACACAAAAATTACAAAAATGGAAAATGCATATTATTTCCTTGACAACAGGGATTATATAAATCATGTTAAACTAGAACAACCCATGGTACCGTACTATAATTGTAAAATATCATAAAAATGAAACTACAAACTTGTCAGATTGGAAAATATAAGCTAATTCAATCACGTTCATCATCATCATCATCACGTGCTTCTTCATGGTCCAAATGGTAGTCACAACCAATACTAAATCCTCTTGTGCAACACTTGCGAGAAAATGACTAAGAGAGTGTACGAGAATGAGGTGGAAGGACAGAGAGGGAGAGGTAGACCGAGTGAGAGGTGGAAGGACGGAGTTAAGAAGCATATGAGCGAATGTAGAGAGAGAGAGATATATATAATATTCTTGTATAATACATTATATACTGTATCGATGTGTGTCATGGTCAAAGTCGTGATACTTAGAGAGTTGACGTTTGTTCACGCTTGTGATTGACTCTCTGTGATGTTTGTTTTTGTTATTTTGTTTTGTGTACTCACCTAATTGTAGTATACAGGATTTGAGTTTTTAGGCTCGTATTGTCCCGCCTCCAAAGATTCTGTTATCTAATTTGGCTTTATAAATTTGGATATTCCCCGCACCCACCACTTCATCATCCAACTGATTCCACATATTAATACTTCTATATGGAAAGCTGAATTTCCTCACATCTCCTTTACATCTGCCTTTCTTTAACTTGCAACTATGTCCTCTAGTCCTCTCTTTATCTCCCTCGATAAAGTCCTCCTTGTCTATCCTTTCCAATCCCCTAACACATTTATACATCATAATCATATCCCCTCTTTCTCTTCTCTCACTTAGAGTTGGCAAATTCAATCTCTCTAATCTCTCTTCATATGTCAGTTCTCTTAGTTCTGGAATCATCTTCGTTGCAGCTCTCTGTACTTTCTCCAACTTAATTATGTGTTTTTTAAAATGGGGTGACCACACCACTGCCGCATATTCCAATTTAGGTCTCACCATTGATTTTATTATATTTACTAGCATCTCTTCATTCAAATAGTTGAATGCTATTTTTACTTTATTCAACAGGCCATAAGCTTCTCCCACAATTTTGTTAATATGGCTCTTGGGTGAAAGATCTCCCTGTATTATAATGCCCAAGTCCTTTTCTTTCTCTGAGGGGTTAATCGTGCATTCTCCTAGTTTATATTCCCAATGAGGTCTTCTTTTACCCCCTTCCATCACATGACATTTATCTGTGTTAAAATGTAATTTCCATATCTTGCCCCATCCGTCTATCTTATCCAGATCACTCTGTAGCTCTCTACAACTGTTTTCGTCCACTATATGTTTCATAATTTTTGCATCGTCAGCAAACATATTCATGTATGCATTTATTTCCTCTGGCATGTCATTTATATAGACCAGAAACATAATTGGGGCCAACACTGATCCCTGTGGAACTCCGCTTGTAACATCCCTCCATGTTGATAAGCTGTCTCTTATCATGGTTCTCATCTGTCTTCCCGAGAGATAGTCCTCCATCCACTTCAATAAATTACCCTGAACCCCTCCAAACTTCTTCAACTTCCATCTAAGTCTACTATGAGGAACTCTGTCAAAGGCCTTCTTTATATCAAGATACACACAGTCCGCCCATCCTTCTCTCTCTTGTAGTATATCTATCATCCTATCATAAAAGCTCAGCAGATTAGTAACACATGATTTTCCCTCTCTGAATCCAAATTGTCTTACAGTAAGTAAATTATTTTCTTCCAAGTACTTTATCCATCTTTTCTTAATAATCTTCTCACACATTTTACAAACAACACTTGTCAGTGACACTGGTCTATAGTTTAGCGGCTGCTCCCTACTCCCACCAGTGTGTGTGTGTGTGTGTGTGTGTTCCACTTCCAAGTTAATTTAGAGTTGAGAGACAGAGTACAATAGCGAAATGTGTACCCTCCCTGAGAGCTAAATAACCTACAAACTGGACTTTGTGTTACTGAGTGTACTGTATATAAGAGTATTTGCATAACGGCATTATGTTGGTTTAGGCAATTGTATTTCTCGTAAGATAAATATATAAATTAAGACTGTGCCCTACTTAATTTTATTGTTTGCCCACAGAATGAACATATTTGAACATGCACACATTTCAACACGTTCCTACCGAACTCCGTGACGAATAGGTATCATACTATTTATATACAAACAAAACTGTATCTGTCTAACTCGTTTGGTGAACACAGCAACACCCATAATCAGTCAAGTGTGAGGCAGCCCAGGTGTCCGGTAAGATAGTCAAGTGTGAGTTACAGTCAGTCAGTAAAGTGTGAGGGACGGATAGTATCAGGAAGCCAAATTTCAGACAGAGAAAAAAATCAATTTAGTGGGAAGTAGAACATACATCGGGGAGATAACATGGATACAAAATCAACACCACGTCCATTAACAACAACAATGCTTAGTTTCATAATACCTAACATAACAAAACGATATAGAACACTTTACCTTCTTATGTAGGTATAACATTTACATCACAACCGTTACAGCTGGTCATCGACCTACCGACAATGGCTAGTTAACCTTAACACCAGGTAATGTTGGTGTGGTTTATCTTGGAGTATATATTGTGGTAGTTACGTGTGTGTCTGTGTGTGCTTCTTTAATTCAAAATTGATTCCAAGGTATGCCTAAACCCATAACATCAAACTAACATGATACGATATGTATTAGGTATTTACTCATTTATCAATCGTTGCATCCAAAATCACTCTATGTATGTAATGACAAAAACCTAACAAATTAGAATCACCATTATTTCCACTAAAACCTTAAACCTGATCCTATTCATTTGATCTCGCTCTTCTCAGCACAATTCTCGTACCATGAATTTCAAAGATCTGAGGCAACGTTCTTTTATCACTACTTACACTCAGAACACTGCATCATATCATGTAATTTCTCTGTTACTTCCACTCACCCTGTAACTGGTGTTCTTTATTATCGCCTGTATTACTGTCAACATGTGTTTCGCCCTGCTATATACACGATATATTACTAAAATAGTAGACAAACATTTGCTTCCAGCTGTACACCCTGCAGCCAGTGAGAAACCTGCTGTGGTCCCGCGGGTCTTCAAGCTAACACTAACAAGTTCATATCAGTACTTACTGTGTGTCTGTTAGTTGTTGTGAAGGTTGTCAGCGGTCCGGCTGTTTGTACACTTCCTTCTGAGCTCACTATCACACACAGACACACCACAATTACACACACATAAGGACACATTTATCATAGACTGGCTTAGGAACGCACAGAATATCACTGCCTGTTTACAAGCAGGTTAATAATTGGATAATCACACACCGGTTTAGATACCAGTGTACTTGAGATACTGAACATTTACTGTTTATGTGTATTCGTTATACAACCCACATTAATATACTTATGTTGACACCAACAATATTTATGTTTTTATATGTGTATTCCTCAAGTAAATTACATACCAGACATGATACGAGAAAACATCATACCGTGAAGTATTCTATAGAAAACGGAGGGTAGTGGGGTAAATGAACATCGTGACTAATTGTGTTGCAAGGGTAGGTCAAGTAAAGTTACATTGATGATTTAGAGATATTGATGTTAATCTCTTTCGTTATGCTTAATTATGTAAAGGAAACAGACAAAATAGTACAGTTTAGCCAAAAGACAGCATATACTGTATATGTGTGATAATCATTGATCTTCTCAATCCGGTCTTCATGTTTTGATGTGATGGAGATGAGCTGCTTCAGGAGTATGTGTGGAGTGACTCGTAAAGAGATACGTAGGAGAATGAGGCAGCAGGTACCTTTGTTGGCCAGAGTGGACACAAGGGTGCTGTGCTGGTATGGACATGTTGAGCGAATGGAAGATGAAAAGCTTATAAAGAGAATATGTGAGTCAGATACAAGGGGAGGTAGAAGGGTAGAAAAACCTCCATTGAGATGGAGATATTGTGTAGTACAAGTGTTGCAAGATAGAGGAATGAATACAGATCAGGCAAGAGAAGTGGTAATAAATAGGAATGAATAGAGAATGCTAGTGATAAATAAATAAATGAGTGAAAATGCGGTCATTTGGGAGAGGGGGTTAGGCACCAGTTGGACTAGATAATAGACCGTCAGCCAGGCCAGGGGAGCCCGTATATATGAAGGGTCATGCCTGGATGCATGGTGGGCGGGCATAGTGGTGTGCTCCGCTGCATGTCTGCCTGATGAGACTGGAACTTCTCCGGGAGGTCGGGGGCTGGGGGAGTGCCGGAGTGCCCTTAGTGATCCCTGGTCTCTGGGTATTTTCCTTGGCGACCTAGATGTGTGTGTATTTGTATTTTGTTTCTGTATTGTGTTGTGTTGTCCCTGTTTGGGCTCTGTCTCCAGTCGGCCACCCACAGCTATGGGGTATGTGCCTGAGTATATACATACTGTACATACATACATATTTTGATAACCCCTATTAACAAATAATTAACTGACAGACAAACACCATCGATCACAGAATCTACGTATAAGCCCTAGTAGTGATAATAGTTATCTGTAATACTATTTTTAGGAACATATTGATTTAATCCTGTTAGGTTGAAAAGAGATAAACAAGAGGTGATTGAACCACTTATATGCAGCTGCCAATATAGCGGCTATTATTGAATAATTAACACTCAACGAGCGGCCTAGACGGTATATTTGACCGTGCCGCCCAGTGTTTTTTTTTTACAATAAATGGCGTTGTTTCCGTGCTCTTTTTCATGCAAAAACAAGAGCCAGAGCGTAATACAAGTATGTATCCGTGAAAGGGCGATAATTGAGCTTTCCAATGACACCAGAACCATCCTTCTACGATCACTGGTTGTCTTGCAACGATCGTGCAACCGAAGGGCAAAATCGCTAAAATACGGTAATTTTGTTACATAATTACGTGTGTAGCGAGTGAGAGAGGGTGGAGTAGTGTGGAGTACATGTCAGTGGGCCCACGACGGTCGTGGCGAGCGGTCATGAGGCAACCTACGATCCTCCCACCGCTCGGCTCTCTCTCAGAACTAATATTGCGCCAAAATTGCACACGGGCTAAAGGCGGGCCCCGCCTCATAGTCCAGGTTTTTAGATACGGACTTAAGTCGGGCCCCGATAGACAAGGGTTAGTGAAGAGTTATTATCGGCCCAAACAGTGTATAAAGCTGCACTGACAGAACAGCACAAAGGGAGAGCTATACAAATTATTATGATCAGATATTGTGATTGATGGTAATGGTCACATTGATATTGTGCATATATTATATTACCTAATATTGGGTAATATATTGATAATCGGTGAAATATGGCGTGGTCATCCAACAATGGAGGCCTATTTGTCAGCTTTAAAAAATGATAAACATGGTACTACATAAAATATAATTGTTGGTTTAACCCGGCAAGTGCTGAAACACTAATAAGAGTTTTACCGCTGCGCTGCGGAACCCCTTAAATAATCCCGGTTTTTTAACGCGTACCAAAACCGTGGGTTTACAGCCAGGCGGCTACAAACTGGTGCGGGTGTAGTACGACTTGGCACCTCTCGATACCACACCCCACACGCTCGGCCCGCACACAGGCAAGCGGTACACACGCACGCACGTACACACGCATTGGAGCCTACACCACCCTCACACTCTCGCCCTGATGACACAACCAGCCCTCCTTCTGGTGGTGTCAGCGGCCGTGGAAGGCAGAGAATGGCTGCCAAAAACCCTAGCTACCATTACTACGGCACAAGTAGGTCCGAGGACGAGGAACCTGTATGTAAAGCACGTAAAACACGTGCAAGCAAGGGCAGTGCACAGAGTCATTGTCTTTCTGGGACACTGCCAACACCACCCAGGCAACTGCTACCACCACTACCACCACCACTACCGACGCAGGAGGCCGCCCTTGGTCTGCAGGACCTGCGGGGGCCACTGGGAGGACAGGGAAGGGTATGGGTAAAAAAAACTTTTACCTCTGCCACTACCACCGTGCCACCACCAGCCGCCCCTGCCGCCTCTGCCCTTGCCGCCCCTGCCGGCCCTTCTGCCCCTGCCCCTGAACCTGCCCCTGCCAAAGGGAAGAAAGGGACGAAGGGCAAGGCGACAAAGGCGACAGGGACCACCATAATATTGCCATCCAGGACCTCTGCTGGCCCTGCCGACGCTACCCCTGCCGGCCCTTCTGCCCCTGCCCCTGGCCCTGCCAAAGGAAAGAAAGGGATGAAGGGCAAGGCGACAACGGCGACAGGGACAATAATTGCACATACAGCTGGCTGACCTTGGCTTGCCAGCGACTCACAGACACAACTTCCCTCCCTCCCTCCCTTCCACGATCCACCCACCCACCCACCCACCAACCACACCTCTCCCATAACCTCCGTTCCCGCCTGTAAACTCTCTCATAATTCGCTTATATGTCGCATATTTGGTCTATATGCGGCACATTCCTTGGTATATGGGTGGCCTACATACGTACACGTACTTTACATAGCATGAGAGTGCTGAAAATACGATATATATACGTGATATTTCAGCCAGCACACCTTGTACTCTTCATACCTTCCCGCCTAAACTCTCTACATGTATTCCCGCCTCTAAACTCATTCAGAATTTGCTCATATGTCGCATATTTGGTCTATATGCGGCATATTCCTTGGTATATGGGTGGCCTACATACGTACACATACGTACACATATGTACACATACTCTACATAGCATAACAGTGCTCAAAATAGGATAAATAAGCGGAATTACGCCCTAATCCACCCTCCACTCCCTCTCCTCCTACCCCCTGGGCGCGTGAATATTCACCTGGGCAATCTTGCCGCGCGATGACAATCTGGCCGCGCGATGCCATTCGCTCCACTTTTTTCAACTACGGACCGCCCCCCCCCCCCAGACATTGTTTGTGGGGTCAAATATATATGGCTCAATGCGTGCGAACATTCCCTACACGTTGATGTACTTTTCATCGATATTTGCAAGGGTCGCCCAAATCGTCATACCTCCGCACAGGGATGCCTGTATACTATAGGGGCTGCGCAGCGGAGGGAAATATAAAACAAATATATATATATATATAATATGATAAAGTTTGGTATTACCTTATGTGATCCCCAAAGAACTCCTAATTATGTATACAGTACATACCACGATTGAATTTCATCCAGGAAGGAATTATGGCTCGGATAAACCATCTGACAGTTTGATTGTTTGTTGTGGATACAAAAGCAATGATGTGAATGCAATAATACAAAACGTATTAGTTAGTGGAAAGGAAGGTAAACGAGATGGACTACTGATAAGAAAGAGAGAGAGAGAGATGCGGGTTTAATGTTATTTTAATACCACAAATTTTGTTGATATATTTGAAGATAAATAATGAATCTATATGCTCTAAAGATCATAAGAAAATTTGTTTTAACCCTCGGCAAAACCTAATAAAAAAGTATGGTACTAAAATGTTTTTTTCGTAACAAGGTTGTCAATACGGTACTTTCAGTCATCGATAGCTTTAAAGATCATATGAAAATGTGTTAAATGCTCTGAAAAACTTAATATAAAAGTATGGTACTAAAATTTAATTTTCGTAACAAGGTTGTCAATACGGTACTTTCCCGTTATCAATGTACAATCAAGCTGAAGATTGCAGAGTAAACACCATAGACTTCATCGACTTTTCTTTCACCTTCGTATAATCGACAGCCAATTTTTCCTTCTTTTTTATTAAGTACTCAACCAGCGGGGGTGTGGGGGCGGCAGCCCCCACCCATAATACTAGGTTAGGTTAGGTAAGGTTGTTAGGTTAGGCTAATGTCTTTTCAAATCACTATCGGGAAGCGAGTGTGTCTCAACATCGATCGATAGGCCTAATGGGGAAAATAGGTTTTCCCGAGATTTCTAATTAATTACAAACACTATATATTAATGCAAATGACCAATTTTGTTTATAAAAAACACTCGGAAAATTCGTGGTATTAAAATAACATTTTCCGAGATGCGTTCTCTTATAATTAAATTATAATGAAATAACGAATGTAAACTAGTAGACATGGAAGGTAAGTGGAAAACATAAACTAATAACACCAGCCGTGAAATCTATCTTGCCCCATTGCGCCCTGTAACCTTGGACGATAGTATGTAAATTACTCTGCCCTGCAACCTGGCCTTCCGATCAGCAGCAATCTGATCAGCAGCAATCAGCAGGGGAGGTGTGGTGGAGTGGTCATGCCACTGGATTGGTAATCCAATGGACCCGGGTTCAAATCCCGATATGTCAATGGGAAGATATTATTGGGATTGAATTTGTGCTGTACCTAGTATCAGTGCATTACCACAAAGCCCACCGAAATGCCAAAAAATTACCCTCATTGTTCCCTGATTAAATAACACTGTATGAATATTCCCATATTCAAAATATGTTACTGGGGGACAATGCCTAGTGAGTTCACTGCTCAATAGGTGGCGTTCTGAGAGTGAGGGTCTGAGTCTGAAGGGTGAGACGGTGAAGAACTTGAACGAAGCAACCAGCCGCTTCAGAGATGGAGCTGCTTCGTGCCATGATGGATGCTTCACTTGTCTCACTCCCCAGACTGGAACAAGACCCCACGGGCTTCACCGTGTTGAGCGGTGGAATGTACAGGCTCTCAGCCTATGCCCGAGAGGGAGTAGTTGGAATATAGCAAAAAAAAAAAAAAAGCTACTTGTAGAATGAATGGTGAGAACACAACTGGTTGAGGGTTCAACGCAACAAGCATTTATTGTGACAAGGGATATCTATAATGTGTGCCAACTTTTTGATTGCGTGTCTTTTGTAATATAGTTAATGTTTAAGTATATATATTATCATTATATATTATTATGATTCTACCCAACACACACCTCTTATGATATACCTAAATAAAATAATAAATCCACTGCCTCATTTTTGTCAGCAAGAGAGAATACACCCAACAATTACGATACAATTATCATATTGATCAATGTCCTCTTCAGGTATTTATGTTAGTACAGCATCGGCTCGCTGTTCTTGGCGTATATTATATATTGTATGTACATTTTATACACGCTCTCAATGTGTGTTTTTTTTCAGGATACTACAAGCATTTTACTATCGAAATCAACAAAACCGTCATTACAGCTTCAACCAAAGTGTCTTCCTTTCATGCACACATTTCTGTAGGTCGACGGAATCGCTGGGTAGAGGGAAAGACTTTATAACTGGGTAACAAAAGGTTTACGAGAACAACTACCGGATCTCCAGACTGTCCACAAAACGTTATCCAGGTGGCTGAGTTTACGGCCACACCGAACAGAACATAAAGAGTGATAGAGGAAGGAGGGGGTTGGAACAGAGGAAAACTAAATATATATTGATGAGTAATATGAAAAAGGGATGTGCAAGAGAGAAGGAAATATACGGAGGAGTGAATGCAACACAATCTCACCCATACTCTGTGCAACTCTCCAATCCAAGAGTGAAGCGTTATTCTCAGTCTTTCTCCTATTCAACAGCTAAGCTCTGGAACTCCCAGAATCAATTTTTCCTTCAAACTCCGTGTGTCCAAGCATTTTGGCTCGAACGTCCCTTGATTTTGGCCCTGTCACTCTTTCAACTCTGGGGGGAGGCACTCGCTACAGGCAGTTCTGCCTTTTGTCTCCCTCACTCACATAGAACACTATATACCGGTATATATATATAACAGAATCGATGGGGATGAACGTGGATATAAAATAATTCTTGTCAGTCCAAGTTCCATAATAAAACAGGCTAACTTTTGCTCCAAGGTTAAGAGTCTCCTCCTTTGTCGACGCCGTACGTGCGGGAAGATCACCTTAAATCCCCCAAACTAGTAAAAGTTAAAAGGTTTATGTGTGAACAGTGACCAGAGGGAGTTTTTTTTTATATTATTGTAGTAACATGGTTTCCACAGTCGCACCACGAACACTGTTTATATGACAGTACTGGGCTACATTATCGATATCTTATGAACAATACCCTCAGAATGTTGTGTACATAAACAATATAGCACGATATTCTGTGCCTAATATTCCTCAACAATATATGTACAAATGTAAATATTGTTTAACAAGAAAAGTTTGCCATTAGCAAATGTCAGGCGGTACAGACAAGTTCCATCAAAAGAGCCTATTGTGTAGCTTTTAATTAACCATGAACCTGATTTTTTTTTAAATAAATGTATTTAAATAAAGGATTACCCCAGCCTCACCCACATAGTTTCACTATTATGTTATGCATTAAAACAAATATGAGTATTTCATATATCATAAAGTCAAACACCACATTGTTTTCCAGGCTACATAATTAAAGCGAGAATTATACAGTAGGTATTATATGATTAGTAAAAAGCTTACTGACTATTTTATTGCACTGTACAGTTGACTTCACAGGGTATACATATAAAACAAACTCACTTGCTCTCGCGTCCCAACTTCGACTCCTCTGAATTCTCAATGTCATGGTTCAAATCATCCTGTCACTCTCATACTAAATATTTCTGTGCTGTATATCTTTCCCTTATTTCTACTGACTTTCTCAAATTCTTTGACTATCTAAACTCTAAAGTGGAACACATTCTATCCATCTCTCCTTTCCCAGAAATCTCCATTTTATGAGATTTCAACGTTCACCATCGACAATGGCTCTCCTTTCATTCCACTGACCAACCAGGTGAACAAGCCTACATCTTTTCTATCCTAAATGACCTAGGGCAGTTGGCTCAGCATCCCACCCGTATTGCTTCAGAGATCGACCCAACATCTTCAAACCCTTCCTCTTATACTGTCGATCATTTCTCTCCTTTGGGCTTCTCCGACCTTAAACTTATTTCCTGTCACCTGTCCTATGCCTCCAATACGGCCATCCGATCCTCCCAGCCGGCGGTGCTTGTGGCACTTTGGCACTGCTGACTGCGAGGCTTTTCAGCAGTACTTCTTTGATTTCCCATGGAATTATTTTTGCTTCCGTGGACGGGAACCCTCGGAGAGTGCTGAATGCATTACTAAGGCAATCCTGTCGGACATGGAGGCATAATTCCATTTTCTTTCTCTCAGGCTAATGCAAAAACATGTTGGTTTACTCACGCTTGTTGTTTTGCTGTCCACTATAAGGAGGAAGCATTCAAACGGTATCGACGCCTTCAAACTCAAGAATCTCATTCTTCCTTTGTTTCTGCTTGGAATCAAGCTAAATCTGTTTTTCGACTCTCCAAACACTCTTTCCTCAATGATAAATTCATTAAACTATCCAATTCTCTCCTTTGGGCTTCTCCGACCTTAAACTTATCTCCTGTCACCTCTCCTATGCCTCCAATACGGCCATCCGATCCTCCCAGCCGGCGGTGCTTGTGGCACTTTGGCACTGCTGACTGTGAGGCTTTTCAGCAGTACTTCTTTGATTTCTCATGGAATTATTTTTGCTTCCGTGGACGGGGACCCTCGGAGAGTGCTGAATGCATTACTAAGGTAATCCTGTCTGACATGGAGGCATAATTCCATTTTCTTTCTCTCAGACTAATGCAAAAACATGTTGGTTTACTCACGCTTGGTACACTTCCTCCTGAGCTCACTATCACACACAGACACACTACAATCACACACAGACACACCACAATCACATACAAATAAGGACACATTTATCATAGACTGGCCTCGGATGGCACAGAATATCACTACCTGTTTACAAGCAGGTTCAATAATCTCACACTAGTTTAGATGCCAGTATAATTGCATTATTGAGCATTTTTGTGTTCATATACGAAAAACAAACCAATTATAAAGGCACATATTAACATACAAATTATCTGTATTTTATAATGTGTATTTCTATACTCAAATATAAACCGTACATGATACGAGATCATTTGATCCCTCGTCATCTAGAGAAAACGGACGCAAGTGGGGCAACTACACTGTCAAGAAATATTTCTACTATTACTAATAGCTATCTATCTATCTATTGCCTGACGCCGTGATCACCGAAGGGGTGGCCACGAACGAACCGCCCCCATGCACCTGTCCCCAGTCCGTCGATGCCCCTCCCCCCAACCAGCACCGCCTTCGTTCATATACTTCCTCACTCCATCCTTCCACCTCTCTATAGGTCTACTTCTCCCTCTCTGTCCCTCCACCTCGCTCTCGTACACCCTCTTAGTCATTCTCTCGCTAATATGCCAAGGGTAAATATATAAGTAAAATAAACGTTCGTAGTTAATTGGTATTGTTGTTAATCTTTTGTTATGGTTAATTATGTAAAGGGAGCCTAAACCTAATAAATTGTTAACTAAATGATAGTTCTTCCATTACCACTCTTCATGTTTTCAAAACCCCTTTAACAAATTTGTGACAAAAAGACATACACCAACAATTACAAACACTCAGCAACTGTCTGATGATGTAGATAATAATGATATTAGATAATAGCTTCATGAATATAATGTTAATATTCTACTAGGCTGTGAAGAGGTAGCAAGTGGTGATTGAACCGCTTAAATTGAGGTGACATCATTGCAGCTCTTATTAACCCTTTCACGCTCATAGGCCGCAGAGGTTGCCAGATTAGCAATAAGAAATAGAGTTCTCTCACTCATATAATTACCTCTCCAAAATTAGTTTTCTGCCCACAGCTAACTCAAAGACAACTGCAGAGGTTGAAGTAACTAAACTAAAGGTTTCTAAATACCTCTGATGGTAACAAAGGCTTTAAAATATCCCTAATAGGCTCAAAATAGCGTCATATGTCGGAGAGGGTTAAATAATTTGTGAAGAGCTATTATCACCCCAAACAGTGTATAAAGCTGCACTGACAAAACAGCACACAGGGAGAGCTATACTGATTATTATGATCAGTTATTGTGATTGATGGTAATGGTCATATTGATATAGTGCAATATATATTACCTAATATTTGGTAATACATTGATAATCGGTGACATATTACGTAGTTTATCAAACAATGAAGGGATATTTATCATCTCTAAAATATGATAAGCATGGTAATTCATAAACGATATAATGCTAGGTCTAAGAAGAGACACAACAACATATAGATATATATATATATTCTTACATACGGAGCCCTGTATGTTTATTTAAGGGTTAGAATTAAGAGTTGAAGGAGTGCCAAACTACCCAGGCGGCGAAGCAGACCAGCGAGCGAACCAGCGAGTGGGAAACCAGCTCGTCTGCATACCAGCAAACAAGCCTTCACACCTGCGTGGTCATAGGGGACCCTGCAAACTACTTCGATGACCCGACGCTATGACGATGATCGACGCCAGGGGACTCCATTGGACCACGCACCTGCTACGCAACTCGAGGAGCTGTGATTGGGGTGCGCACCCCCCCCCCCCCCCCCGCCTCCTGATTCGTTCCTACATCATCATTGCATAGTATATAAGACCCGAGTAGTGGGCATTCAAATCAGTCTCATTTGGAGTTGGGAAGGTGAACTTGCAGCTGGAGGAAGACGGGGTGAAGTATTATAATGGGATTGTGACTGTCAGTCAGATTATATAAGTGTGTGTTAAGTATATTCGGTGTAAACACTTACGTTATGTTGGTTAGTGAGATATGTGATTGGGAATTAACGTTAACGCTACTATTATGTACTTAACTATTTTAGTTGACTGACTTGTGGACTAAAGCAACTCTTTAAGTAATTGGGTTATGATAAAAGTAATACTATTGTTTTATATTAAGACTTACGAGTTCTGTCATTTTCTTTTAATTAAGCTTGCATTGCTTAACGGTGCTTAGTACGGTGATAATATTGTCTCTTATTAGTAATATCGCCTTAGACTAACATGGCTGTTTTAATGTTACTTCTAGTGATTTCCTAAGCTGAAGAAAATTCTTTTAGCTTCAAAATATTATTTTTGCTTTTCATATTATTTGAGTGAGACCTGAATCGAATCTATGAAGCGATCCTGTAACTTAATTTACTCATAATAAAACCTCAATGTTACGTGGTTAAGAAATACATTTAACTAATTATTAAATATACATCTAACTTTTTATGTGACTTTGATATTAATCCTGATGATAATAATAATATAATACTATTAACGTAAGACAAGAACCAAGAATAATAACTACATTAAATATAAATAAAAGGACATGATATAAGAAAACTATATTCATTTCAAAAAGGGTAAGAGACAGAAATATTCTTACTTTAATATTTATCTTTCAAGACTTTTATAGAATTAATAGTCCTTCTTTAGATATAACTTATTCAGTTCATAACCATAGCCTACTAAGCTTCGGTTAAATAATAATTCTTTATAAATACTACATGACTTTAATTAGTTTCATAGTTTTCCATAATTAAAGAGTATCAGTCAATAAAGGATACCAAGTCCTAAGAGCCAAAAGGAAAGGAAGCAACAACAGGAAATAATTTTATTAGATTTTACTTTTGTTTTGCCTTCAGCTGACTGATACCTTAATATATATCTCTGTGCTATCTAGATTCAGCAAGTTAACCACTTGAGGATCAAGATACGTAACAGAAGAGTGGCGACCTCGCCAGGATTCGTTTCATACAGTTTCACTCAGTTTCATTACCGTTTCACTACTTAACCTCTGAAGTGCGCATGGGGGGTATGCGACACCTCTGCCTGTGCGCATGTATTTGAGCTGTTTCCATCACTAAAATATTTATTTTACCATAAATAGCATTAATACATCTCCATATGCACCTATTATAGGTTGATTATAAAGGTATTAACCTGTTACAACAATAAAACAAGTGGAAACAGCGTTTGGATGGTCAAAATCGGCGATACAGGCCGGGAGTTACATAATGTATGGCTGAGGCAACCTCCTTTCCCGCAACTTTCCTCCACCTCTGGAGAGACACTGGCGATCGATACTCTCTCTCTCTCTCTTGCACTCGCTTGCTAACAGTGATGACAATGCCCTGCTTGCAACTCGCTAATGTTAGCACGAAATATACCACAGAATAAGAGAATAACAGGGAAAATAGGTGATAACTGAAGGAGGGGAGGAAAGTGGGGAAGGAGGGGAGGTAGAGGAGTGATATTTTGCATGGCCCAGGGAAAAAAAAAAAAAAAAAAAAAATCAGTGTTTTAAATTGATTTTTTTTCCCCCTGACTCTTAAGAGTCTTCCCGCAGTCCGCCGGGGGAACTCTTAAGAGTCTTCCCGCAGTTCCCGGGTTAAAAATCAAATATTAATCATGCCTGATCTAATTAGTGACGAAGATGCTAGAGTTTTCATAGAATCAGAACCCACAGCCCCTGATATTGACCGTCTGTCAAAATCCGAACTGAAAGTGCTTGCCTCACATCTCCAGTTAAGTGTCTCAAACATGTCCAAAGTAGAGGTGGCTCAGACCATAAAAACCCACCTGTTCCCTGTAGAAGGCGGGGAGGGTGACGGAGCAGTTGGTGGGATCCCGAGTGAACCTAGCCAACTTGATGAACAATTGCCACCTGGTTTTACCGTTGATCAATTATTCGAACTAGAACTAGCCAGAATAAAATCCAGAGCAACGACCAAACAAGCCAGAGCAAATACCGAAGAAGCCAGAATAAAAGCCAGATCAACGACCGAACAATGTGAATATCAATATCGTACGGCTCAACTAAATGTCAATACAAATGCTCCCTTAATTGCTTCCCCTCTGGGATTGACTATGACCAGTGTCATTCCACCTTTCACTGCGGCTAATGTGCAGGATTTCTTTGTTTTGTTTGAGGAAGTTGCTGGAGGTATGAAGTGGACAAGAGAGCAATGGCCTTTTATGTTACAAACCATTTTGACAGGGCAGGCTCGAGCCACGTATTTGTCAGAAGTAGCAGAGGTTAGGCAGGATTATGACAATCTCAAAGAAGCTATCCTAAAAACCTATCAATTGCAGCCTGAGGCTTACAGGCAATCTTTCCGTAAAAACCAGAAGAAAGTAGAAGAAACCCATAAGGTATTTGCCAGGACCATGACTAAAACTTTCAATCATTGGGTCAAGAGTAAGAAAGTCACAAGCTACAACGATCTGAAGGAGTTGGTCCTGTTAGAAAATTTCCTATGGAAAATTGATTCTTCTGTAGCCTATCATTTAAGGGGGGAAAAGGTAGATTGTCTTGCCGACGCCGCTGACATGGGTGACACATACGTGCTCAACAACAAATTTCGTGGAAAGAAGCCCTACGATAATTCTAGTTCTAATTTTAAGTATCCCAATCACAAATCTGACAGACCCAGTCACAAGCCTGTAACGTCTTCCCCAGCTAGCCAAAATAGAATTGTTCCCCCAACTACAAATGCGACTCAGGGCAATGGTAACAGAGGTGGGCCCCAAAGTAATAGTAATGCTCAAAGAGGGAACGTTCCCATATCCCCTAAAGTATGTACTTTTTGTGGCAAGAGAGGCCACCTAGCTTATCAGTGCTGGGCCAAGGAGAGAACAGAGAGATCGGGGCAGACAGTTGCCGCCGTATTTCAAACTCCATATGTGCCTTTAATGCAGGACTCCCGACAGAAGGAGTACCTAGCACCAAAAGTACCTTTAATGCAGGACTCCCGACAGAAGGAGTACCTAGCACCAAAATTTCCTTTAATACAGGACTCCCGACAGAAGGAGTACCTAGCAGCTAACGTAAATCATCTAGACAGGGGTGTAGTAGCATGCGTGGTGCAACCCACTAGGGTTAAGCCAATAATAATTTCACCATCAGTGCAGGACAGTTACCGTCCCTTTATTTCATCTGGTAACGTGAGATTAAATGGTTGTATGCAAGAGGTAAAAATTATGAGAGACACAAGTTCTACTAGCACCCTCATGGTGAATCCTTACACTGAGTGCCCACCTGACGAACCAGTTGTAATGAGAGGTGCTGGAGGCCAATTTTATGCATACTTGGTAAAAGGCGAAATTGAATGTGAGTTACTACAGGGTGAGGCCACCATAGCTTTGTGTAGGTCCCAAGATATCCCTGTGCCCGGGGTAACACTCCTTTTGGGGAATGATGTAGCAGGTGAGAAGGTCCGACCAGACCCCATTTTGTCACTTTCCCCTGTTAACGAGCCACTAACCGGTGAGCTCGAAAAGGAGATGCCAACAGTTTTCCCTGTGTGTGCTGTCACACGTTCAATGTCTCAAGTAGCAGTTCCCTCAGACAGAAATGTACCGAATGTAAGAGTTGATGAAAGGGATGATGAGAGTGTGAATGACGCTCCAACTGTGCCTGATGATGTGACTGAGGTTGATTTATCTGACACCTTTATGGCTCATCTTGACGCTAACGATGACCATGAAACCCCTCCAATTTGTCCTAGTGGCCTGGTAGAGCTACAGAGAGATGATAGTGAATGCAAGGAGTTAGCTGCCAGGGCCGTGAGTGAAGAGGAATGTGAGAAGGAGGGTGGTGAATGTTTCTACCTCAAAGGAGGAGTATTGTGGCGTAGATGGAGACAGCCACACAGACCAATCGATGACGGGGCCTGGGACGTCCATCAAGTAGTAGTCCCCAAACCTTGTCGTAGAGATATCTTGGAAATGGCACATTGTGTACCATTGGCAGGACACCTAGGTGTGAGAAAAACTCTAGACAGAATCAGAGCCCAATTTCACTGGCCAGGAATGCGTGCAGATGTAGTGGAGTTTTGTAGAGTGTGTCACACTTGCCAGATGACAGGAAAACCCAATCAGAAGGTGCCTGTACATCCTCTGGTGCCCTTGCCCGTCTTCAAGAATCCTTTTACTCGGGTGGTAGTGGACATTGCCTAAGACTTCCCAAGGTAACAATTATTTATTAACTATTATGGACATGGCAACTCGCTACCCAGAGGCTATACCCTTAAGGACTACCTCTGCTCCAACTGTCATCAAGGAACTGCTCAAATTCTTCACCAGAATGGGTTTCCCCCATGAGGTGCAAAGTGATCAAGGAACTAATTTTACCTCTAACATTTTCCAGCAGTCCCTGAAGGAGTTGGGTATCGAGCATGTTAAGTCTAGCACCTACCACCCAGAGAGTCAAGGGGTTCTCGAACGACATCATCAGACATTAAAAGGAATGTTGCGTAAATATTGTACAGAGACCGGAGTTGAGTGGGATAAGCGGCGTACCTTTTCTTTTATTTGCTACTCGTGAGGTTCCAACTGAATCCCTGGGTTTTTCCCCTAATGAGCTAGTTTTCGGTCACCAGGTAAGAGGTCCTTTGCAACTATTGCAGGATAGCCTAGTTGGCCAGGAGGGGAACCAAAACCTCCTCAAGTATGTTTCAGATTTCAAAACCCGGCTGAGATCCTCATGTGAGTTTGCAGCTCAAAACTTGACAGTGGCTAAAAGCTCCATGAAGAACTGGTATGACAGAAAAGCCTGTGAGAGGGAGTTTCAGCCCGGTGATGAGGTTTTGGTCCTGCTCCCCCTTTTTGGCCAACCTTTATCTGCCAAGTTCAGGGGCCCATATAAGATCATTCTGAGGGTGAGCATTACCGATTATCTAGTAACTACCCCAGACAGGAGGAAGCCTACGCAAGTATTCCATATAAATATGTTGAAACCCTACCATAGGTCCCCTGATTCCTCTCCTCCAGATTCTCCCACTGTGGCAGTGAATGTCAGGACCTGTGGACAGCCTGGTGCAGACAAAGTCTTCAGTTCTCATACTGACCCGCAACAGACTGTTCCAGAGCCTGAAGGTATCCATGCAGACTTTGACTTATCATGTAGCCTATCCAACTTTCAGTAAAACTCAGTAGCTTGGGGGGAATTACCATCTAAACTATGTCATCTTCCCTCTGATCAAGCAAACCAACTAATCTCTGTTTTATCTCAGTCTCCCAGTGTGTTCCGTGATACTCCAGGGCTCACTTCTTTGGCCTTGCACGACATCGACGTAGGGGATGCAACTCCCATTAAACTATCCCCCTACCGTGTCTCACCACAATGCAGGAGTATACTGCAGGTCGAACTTGACTTTATGTTATCAAACGAGCTGATCACAAGGGCCTTAAGCCAGTGGAGTAGTCCGGTCATACTTGTGCCAAAGCCAGACGGGAGCCATAGGTTATGTATGGACTATAGGCAATTTAATGCTGTCACAAAGAACGATACCTACCCACTGCCACGGATCGATGACTGCATTGACCAGATTGGTACAGCCACCTATATCAGCAAGATTGACTTAATGAAGGGATATTGGCAAGTAGCTCTCACCCCTAGAGCGAGGGAAATATCATGCTTTGTAGTCAACAATCAAGCCTTCTGCTGTAACGTAATGCCCTACGGCTTGAAAAACGCTCCAGCTACATTCCAGCGCCTCATGAATTTGGTGACTGAAGGGGTACCTGGATGCGTTGTCTACATCGATGATATTCTTATCTTTTCACAGTCATGGGAGGAGCATCTTTACCAACTTAGATTGCTGTTCTTAAATCTTGCTGATGCCAATCTGGTGGTTAATCTTAAGAAATGCACCTTTGTAAAGAGTACGGTCCAGTATCTAGGATATACGGTAGGTCAGGGGCAGGTTGCACCTCCTCAAGCAAAGGTAGAGTCTATTCTAGAATTCCCAACTCCTAGCACTAAGAAACATATCCAAAGGTACCTAGGCATGATTGGTTATTATAGGCGTTTCATCTTAAACTTTTCAAGGTTAACAGCTCCCCTGACAGATCTTCTCCGTAAGGATGTGAAGTTTGAGTGGTCCTCTGAATGTGAGGAGGCCTTTAATGCTACCAAATATATTTTATCTAATTATCCTGTACTCCGAGCTCCTGATTTTAACAGATCTTTTTCCCTAGCAGTGGATGCGAGCAATACCGGGGTTGGTGCAGTGTTGCTACAGGAAGACGACTGTGAAGTATTGCATCCGGTGTGCTATTTTAGTAAAAAATTGAATTCTGCTCAATGTAACTATTCAGTCATTGAGAAGGAGCTGTTAGCATTAATTTTATCCCTTCAATACTTTGCTGTCTATGTGCAATCTGCCTCTGGTGCCATCACTGTGTATACTGACCATCACCCTTTAAAATGTTTGCATAAGTTCCAAAATAAAAAACCAACGACTGACCAGGTGGAGTTTGTTGCTGCAGGAATACTCCCTGGATGTCAAACATATTAAGGGGGTCCAGAACGTGCTAGCCGATTGCCTATCACGTATCTATTAACTATTACATTTACCGGGTTGGCCTCATACAGCAGTAAGATAAACTTAATGAGAGGATTTTGGCAATTAGCTCTCCCTTGTAGCGAGGTAAATATCATGCTTTAGTAGTGCGCGTTCAAGCCTTCAGCTGTGAGATGCCTTGCAGTTCGAATAACGCTCCAGCTACGTTCCGGCTATGTTCTGATGTGGTACCTGGAGACGTTGCCTACTTTGGGTGATATCCTTATTATATCCTCGTTATAATCTTGCTATTGCCAATCTGATGGTGAATCTATTTGTGTATTATGTTTAATATTATGTACTATACTCCTTAAACTCTTTTCTAGGGGGGAGGTCTTACATACGGAGCCCTGTATGTTTATTAAAGGGTTAGAATTAAGAGTTGAAGGAGAGCCAAATTACCCAGTCGGCGAAGCAGACCAGCGAGCGAACCAGCGAGTGGGAAACCAGCTCGTCTGCATACCAGCAAACAAGCCTTCACACCTGCGTGCGTCATAGGGGACCCTGCAAACTACTTCGATGACCCGACGCTATGACGATGATCGACGCCAGGGGACTCCATTGGACCACGCACCTGCTACGCAACTCGAGGAGCTGTGATTGGGGCGCACACCACCCCCCGCCTCCTGATTTGTTCCTACATCATCATTGCATAGTATATAAGACCCGAGTAGTGGGCATTCAAATCAGTCTCATTTGGAGTTGGGAAGGTGAACTTGCAGCTGGAGGAAGACGGGGTGAAGTATTATAATGGGATTGTGACTGTCAGTCAGATTATATAAGTGTGTGTTAAGTGTGTTCGGTGTAAACACTTACGTTATGTTGGTTAGTGAGATATGTGATTGTGAATTAACGTTAACGCTACTATTATGTACTTAACTATTTTAGTTGACTGACTTGTGGACTAAAGCAACTCTTTAAGTAATTGGGTTATGATAAAAGTAATACTATTGTTTTATATTAAGACTTACGAGTTCTGTCATTTTCTTTTAATTAAGCTTGCATTGCTTAACGGTGCTTAGTACGGTGATAATATTGTCTCTTATTAGTAATATCGCCTTAGACTAACATGGCTGTTTTAATGTTACTTCTAGTGATTTCCTAAGCTGAAGAAAATTCTTTTAGCTTCAAAATATTATTTTTGCTTTTCATATTATTTGAGTGAGACCTGAATCGAATCTATGAAGCGATCCTGTAACTTAATTTACTCATAATCAAACCTCAATGTTACGTGGTTAAGAAATACATTTAACTAATTATTAAATATATATCTAACTTTTTATGTGACTTTGATATTAATCCTGATGATAATAATAATATAATACTATTAACGTAAGACAAGAACCAAGAATAATAACTACATTAAATATAAATAAAAGGACATGATATAAGAAAACTATATTAATTTCAAAAAGGGTAAGAGAGTATTAAAGAGTATCAGTCAATAAAGGATACCAAGTCCTAAGATCCAAAAGGAAAGGAAGCAACAACAGGAAATAATTTTATTAGATTTTACTTTTGTTTTGCCTTCAGCTGACTGATACCTTAATATATATCTCTGTGCTATCTAGATTCAGCAAGTTAACCACTTGCGGATCAAGATACGTAACAATATATATAATACAAATTATATATATACTGTATATATATATATGTATGTATTTATGTATGTATGCATTTGCTCAGGCCTATTCCCCACTTTTCCTCTTTTTTTCGGGGATGGCCGACTCAAGACAGAACCCGAATAAGGACAACACAACAGAAAACAATGAACACATACAAACTAAATACAAATTCACACACATCTAGGTCACCCAGGAAAAGACCCAGAGACCAGGATCACCAAGGTCCCTCCAGCACTCCCCCGGTTCCCTACCACCCCGAGAGGTTCCGGTCTCAGCAGGCAGACATGCAGCGAAGCCAAAACCACAAGCCCACTCACCACACTTCCAGGCGCACCCTTCATATATACCGGCTCCCTGGGCCGCGTCTGATGGACTATTATCTAGTCCAACTTGCACCCGACCTCCTCTCCCAAATGACCCTGTGTTCACTCATCTATTCACAAGCATTCTCCATTCATTCCTGTTTATTTCCACTTCCCTTGCCTGATCTATAGTAATTCCTCTATCATCGAAAGCTTTATATATATGATCATGGTTGGTATGCTGTATGTGATCCCTAAAGACTATATAGTATGTGCTTTTCTGTGGACCAAATATCAATAACCAGTAACACAGGCAGAGTTAATGTATGTTAATGCGTCAATATGTGAGAAATCCTGATGCTGACTATGTGAAATGAAATACATACATTACGTGTTTTTGTATAATTATGTACTGTACTGTATGTTATAAAGTGAAGTTAAATATTACACAATCCTCAGGTATTTAAACTTGATGTGTGTGCATGCAATTATATATATTAAACTGACGATTACTCTTCTACAACCGTGCTGCAATAAATTACACCAACAACATTATTAACAGGCACGCTGAAAGATTGTCGATACAGATGCAGTAATACTAGTAAAAAATGAACGAAACGCTTCGAATGAAACGATATATCTTAATGGGAACATTATTTATCTCCTCCCAACTGTGAGTGAATGTCGGCTGGGGAAATTAGGGGTGTAGGCTTGGAGTAGTGTTCAGCGGTAGATTTTTTGTTTTGTTTTATATGTGATTAATGGAGACAAAAAGAAGAACTGCCTTTAGCAAGTGCCTCCCTCAGAGTTGAAAGAGTGACATGGTCAAAATCAAGGGACGTTCGAGCCAAAATGCCTGGACACACAGAGTTTGAAGGAATTTAAGTTATAGGAAGAGGGAAAGACTGATTCTGGGAGAGAGTTCCATTGCTCAGCTGTTGAATTATTATGTTACCTCCACCAACTGGTTTTACTCCTAAACTCAATTAATCTATCTATCTATCTATCTATATGCTGAGGCCCAATCCCCATTATGGGGGTAGCCGACTCAAGACAGAGCAAGAACAGGGAAAAACACAAACACAACATAAAACAACAAATAAACACAGATAAAAAACACAAATTCACACATCTCAATTAATGAAATCAACAAATACATATAAGAAAGACTGAGAATGACGTTTCACTTTTGGGTTCGAGAGTTGCAATGAGTAGGGGTGGGATTGTGTTGCAAGCCGGGTGCCACATGCTCTATATAGAGGGGGTGGTATACACTGAAAGAGCTCTAGGAACACTGATTATTGTAATAGTGGTAGAGTAGTGAAATAGATGCAACATTGCCGCAAAGAGGGAGACTGCATATAATTGGTGAATGGACGTGAGTTAATGAGACGGAAGGCTTTCTTTTCTACTTTGTCTAGACATGCTGAGTGAGAGGATCCTCCTCACACGTGTGAACAATACTCAATACATAGACGCACTTTGCCCCTGTATAAAGCAAGAAGCTGCGCAGGGGTGCTATTCCTCCCTCTCCACCCTCCTCTCTCTTACTTATGCCTAATATCCTAATCTCTTCTAAAGATGTACTTTCTACCCTCTCTGGGCTTAATACTAATAAGGCGTACGGTCCGGACGGTGTTCCTCCTGTTGTTCTCAAAAACTGTGCTTCCGTGCTGACTCCCTACCTAGGCAAACTCTTTCGTCTCTGTCTATCCTCTAACGTCTTCCCTTCATGCTGGAAGTTTGCTCACATTCAACCTGTCCCAAAGAAGGGTGACCGCTCTCAACCCTCCAACTATCGTCCAATTGCTCTCATCTCATGTCTTTCTAAAGTTTTTGAAACTATTCTTGCTTCCAAATTTCTTAAGCATTTCTCTTCTCATAATCTGCTCTCAGATCGCCAGTATGGCTTCCTTAACCCTTAAAAAGCGGCTCACCACATAAGTCGTATTTAATAAAGCTGGACTATGTGGCGGCGCTCGACATAGGTCGAGTGGCAATTTCAGCACGTAATGTTGCTGAGAGAGAGAGACAAGTGGTGGCAGGAGACTAGCGAGCGTATGACTGCTCCAGACCACCGCGGCGAACCTACTGACACGAATCTCAGCTCCCTCCTCCCTCTCTCACTCGCTACATACTGAATTATATGGGGAAAGTACCGAATTACATGCTTTTTGCACTCGCGTTGCACGGTTATTGCAAGAAAACTAGCCATCATAAAAGGATCGTTATGGTGTCATTCGAAAGCTCTGTTTATGGCCTTTCAGGGATAGGTACTTGTTTTACGATCTGGGTCTTATTTAGGCATGAAAATGATCACGTAAACAGCCCTATTTTGGCTAAAAACACCCCGCTGGGCGGTACATATAAATAAACCGCATAGGCCGCTCTTAAGGTGTTAAGGGTCGCTCTACTGGTGATCTTCTTTCATATCTTACTAACTCTTGGTCATCCTCCTTTTGGGACTTCGGTGGGACTTTTTCTATTGCACTAGACATATCGAAAGCCTTCGATAGAGTCTGGCACAAATCTTTAATTTCTAAACTACCCTCTTTTGGTTTCTATCCCTCCATCTGTGCCTTTGTCTCTAATTTCCTTTCCGGCCGTTCCATAGCCGCGGTTGTAGACGGCCACTGTTCTCTTCCTCACCCTATAAACTCTGGTGTTCCTCAGGGCTCTGTCCTATCTCCTATTCTCTTTCTAATTTTTATAAATGATCTCCTCAACTGTACCTCAATTTCCATCCATTCATATGCAGACGATTCAACCTTACACTACTCCATTAGTTTTTCAGAACGCCCCAGCCAGCAATCCCTCAACGACAAACGTAATGAAGCCATAGAACTCTTAAATTCTGATCTAAATACTATCTCCAATTGGGGCAGAGAAAACCTTGTTACCTTTAATGCTTCCAAAACCCAATTTTTCCATCTATCTACCCGTAAGGAACTCCCAGCGGCCTATCCCTTATTCTTCAACAATACAAAAATCAATCCTTCATCTTCTCTCAATATTCTTGGTGTCTCTTTTACTTCTGCTCTCAGTTGGAAGGACCATATTACCAGTCTTGCTAAGGCAGCCTCCCAGAAGCTGGGTGTGCTCAACCGCCTTAGGGGGTTCTTTTCCCCTGCACAGCTTCTTGCTCTGTACAGGGGCATAGTGCGTCCTTGTATTGAGTATTGTTCACATGTGTGGGGAGGTTCCTCTCACACCGCTCTCCTAGACAAAGTTGAAAGGAAGGCCTTTCGTATTATTAACTCCCGTCCACTCACCAACTCTCTGCAATCTGTCTCTCTCCGCCGCAATGTTGCATCTCTCTCGCTATTCTATCGCTACTATAATAATCAGTGTTCCTCAGAGCTTTCCCAGTGTATACCACCTCCTTTACGTAGGGCACGTGGTGCCCGTCTTGCAATTCAATCCCACCCCTACTCTGTGCAACTCTCCAACCTGAGAGTGAAACATTACTCTCAGTCTTTCTTCTACTCAACAGCTGAGCTCTGGAACTCTCTCCCAGAATCAGTCTTTCCCTCTTCCTATGAATTAAATTGCTTCAAACTCTGTGTGTCCAGGCATTTTGGCTCGAACGTCCCTTGATTTTGGCCCTGTCACTCTTTCAACTATGGGGGAGGCACTCGCTATAGGCAGTTCTGCCTTTTGCCTCCCTCAATCACATAGAAAAAAAAAAAAAGGCGGAGGCGGTTGAGCTAGAGTGGTAATATGATCTTTCCAAGAGAAATCAGAAAAAAAGACACCAAATATATGAGAGATAGACCGTTTTGGTAACAAGGGAGGACACTGATGTAGTATCTTGTTATTGGGACCCGCAGAGGGCTGCTCTCGGGCAGTATGATATGCGGGGGTTGTGCAGGGGAATTATGAACAAGGGATAGGATCGGGTCAAGGAATAGGGAGATCATGATTAGTGATCCTATTTCTAAAGGAATGAAGAGTGGGGCTATTAACTCTGTGAGATGGGAGGTGATTCGACTCTTGGATGCTGCGGGGAAAAAATTAATGTCTGAATATGTCCGTGCTTGCCTGATACGTGTGGTATTTTAAGTTGTGGCTATGTCTCGTAAATCGTATGTTTGTAGGGTGTAAATATGTAATTTTATCTATGTCCGCTAGATTGTTTGTGATTTTGTAAAACATTTGTTGTCTGTGTATTTGTCTTCTTGTTACAAGGGGTTCTAGTTTAATGTCTTGTTTGAGCAAAGTGACTGATGCAGTATGTCTGTAATCACGTCTGATCCATCTTGCAGCTTCGTTTTGTATGGCCTCTAATTTATTTATATTATTGTGAGTGTGTGGATCCCAGACGGTGTCGCAGTAGTCTAACTGTGGCTGAACTAGTGATTTGAAAGCTTGAATTTTTATGTTTGCATTACACTTTGTGAGATTCCTGCGAAGGAAGCCCAGGGCCCTATTAGCTTTTTCTCTGACGCTGCTCGTGTGTGTGGTCCACCTCATGTCCGCTGAGATGTGGACCCCCAAATATTTGTGGGAGGGAACGGTATCTAAAGGGGTATTGTGAAGTTTGTAAGGGAATGGGATGGTTTTACTGGAACGGGTGAAGCAAATATGGTGGCACTTGTCAGGTCTGAATGTCATCGGTCACCTGGCTTCCCAAGCGCAGTTAAGTCGTCTTGTAGTCGGAGGCAATCGTCCCTATTGATAATTGGTCGGTAAACTAAGCTATCGTCTGCAAAAAGTCTAGTAGTAGAGGTAAGAGATAGTGGAAGGTCATTAATATATGAAAGGAAAAGTAGGGGGCCCAAGACGGTGCCCTGTGGGACCCCAGAAGTTACAGATACAGAAGAAGAATTACAGCCCTCGAGAACAACACATTGCTCACGATTAGTTAGAAAAGTCTTAAGCCAGTGAAGAAGTGGTCCTCGGATGCCATAATAATCTAATTTTGCTAGAAGTCTCTGGTGCAGGACTTTGGCGAAGTCAAGTACTATGGCGTCTACTTGTCTATTTTTGGGGTCATTAAGGGATCGGGAAATGTTGTGTGTGGTCACCAGTAGCTGAGTTTCGCACGACCTCTTAGGTCAAAAGCCGTGCTGTTCGTCAGTAAGTATTTTAACCTATCCAAATGGTCCATAATATGTCGGTGGAGGATATGTTCTAAAATGTTGCAAGGTAGACATACAGTACAGACCACATTGTATTTTACCCAGTGAGAAATTATAACTGGTATACACCATCTCAAAATGTGATCAATTGTTGTGAATACAAAACATGTGAGACGAAATCAACAACTTTAAACTAATGAGAGATGGAGAGAGGATTCAAGTATAATTAAAGTATATTACAGATGTGAAATGCAAGAGTTGGAAGAAAGGAAACAAAATATGTCACACCAAGCGTTAAATCTTTCTTGCACCATTGTACTCTGTAGCCTTGATTGGTGGTATGTAAATTGCTCTGCCCTGCAACCTGGCCTTCCGATCATCAGCAATATCCAAGTAGAGTGTCTGGTGAGAACACAACTGGTTGAGGGAATCCACCTCAGGTTACTGCAGGATCCCTTACTGAAATGTGTAGCCTATATGTTCAACACAATATGGGTTTATTGTGCTAAGGTCTGCCTATTACATTTACCATCTTTGTGATTGTGACTCTTACGTAATAAGAGTTGATGTTTATGTAAATATATGTTTCTAAGATATATTATGATTCTACCCAACGAACACCTCTTATATTGTACCTAAACAGAATACGAATGCAACTGCTTCATTTGTGTCTGCCAGAGAGAATAAACTCAACAACTTTCTAGCCCTCATACACTCAGTTCACCTTCAATCATTCAATATTCATGTAATAAATCAAATAATAAATAAAACAATGAATGCCTAAGTTACGCATGAATCATATTTCAGACAACTCAGAGAGGGAAACAGAGAGATAGAGAGAGAAGATCGTAATTCAAAATCTATGACGTCTGGCAATAGATAGATAGATAGAGCTTAAGTATTCCCAATTCAGTTGTGAATTGGGAATTATAAATTATATGCATACGTGAATATATAAATAGTTCTTTCCTATAACATTATTTCCAATTTTGTGATATTATTGATAAATGGATGAGCAATGAATACTCCATGTCAGAATCAGAATCATGAAGGGGAAGTATAGTAATTAAGTGGTTGGCATTCCCCTGTATTGTTACCTTACTGTTTATGAGTTATATTTCCCTTATTGTGTTATGTATGCAGAGATAATTTGTCACTCGCAAATTGAATATTTGGTGGGTATTACCAACTTAATACCACATAAAATTAAGACATAAACAATTAAGATATTTAGTTAATTATGTATAACAAAGGTTGTATTACTCTCAATTACATTTGTTTTAGTGTGTAATTGATATAAATATGCATATAAATGCGAGTCCCTATGGTTCTGTATTCATCAGACAATAATGTGTTAATGTTTACAGTTTACAAAGAGCAGAATAATTATGTAAACACACTATGTATATGGTAATGTTCCCCAGTGTTTACATTAACACTAAAGTATACAACCAACATAACCATAGCCACAAACTAGTGTAGTTATGTGTCCAACCCGGCCATTACTGTTATGGACAACTACAATATGTTACTAGATAAACCAACAGTCAGGTTAGCAACTTAGCGTCCTCCTGCAATTTAATATTTACTTTATACTCATTATATATATTTGTTATAGCTGTGCTTATTTCATTAATGAGCTAATTTAATTATACATAGTTGAAAGTTGTGATACATAATGGTGAGGAAGATATTGTGTCTACATTAATACTTCGAGTTTCAAACAGCTAAATGTCACCTTCTACAACTAAACATATATCTCATTAATGTGTTGTTTACATATTTTCTTTGACACAAATTGGTAACTCAGAGTGTAAGATACTATCAGTTGTGTCTGTGTGAACGCTTGAGTGATTATCCACTGAATATTACAAGACCCTCCTCAGCTCCCCTCCATGGAGTGACTTCAGTCACCCAGGCTTTATTGTGGTCGGCAGGGAGGGTTCTGTGGGGGCGCCCGGTTATGGCCTTGGCCTTGCTCGGGGCCTTGGGGCTGTTCGGCCAGGCAGCTTGGGGAACAACAAGAACAACAACAACAAGAAATATACATATACAGTACAGTATATTGTACGCAAAGGAAACGGTATTATATGATTTCGTTTCAGACATGATAATGTTAAGATTTAGCCTCCTCCTCCTAAAGCCGGAAGTAAATATTTTGATGTGTCATATTTTATGTGAAGACCCAGTCAGTGATGGCAATATCAGAAAGAAGGATACATGTGAAGACAGTAGTATTCATCGACAATACTTTAACAAATATTTTAATCTACGAATGTTAGTTTCTGCTTCAAAGTTACTAATGTATATGTTTTCTTCTTCAACAGTTCGGTCCTTAATGGTGACAGTATTTGATCAACATCTACACCATGTGTAAGTACCAAATTGTTATTATATTTAATGATGTTTGAAGAAAGGTAGTTTATCGCAAGAGGTATTAGACGTTATATATAATAGTATAATATATAAATTTTATTATGACCAGCATTTACTGTGCGGTGAGTTCCCTCTATTCGTTTTCCTTATTTCGCACAGCATGGAACTCAAAATAACCAACACATGGAATATCACTCTCACACTGTACCTGGTACCATTAGTCGATGAGAAAAGAAGATTACACTAAAGATGAAGCAAAAATGAGTAACGCTCTCAACACCTTATTTGCATCAGTTTTTACAACAGAAGACTTTAGTAATATCCCTGCAGCATCGCCGGTTCAGATAGATAATTCTGACGTTCTAAGCAGTATCAACATTACAGAGAGAGAGAAGTTTTGAAATACCGTATGTAGATAAACTCCAGGTAAATAAATCGCCTGGACCTGATATGATCTCGCCTAGTTCTAAAGAAAGTTAAGTATGAGCTCTTCAAACCACTGACATTGCTCTTCAATAAATCCTTACAGTCTGGGACTATGCCTGATCAGTAGAAGCTCGCCAACGTAACACCGATATTAAACAAAGGCAGCAAATCCTTACCTAGTAACTGTCGTCCAATTAGCTTAACCTCAGTTGTATGTAAAATGCTAGAAACACTCATAAGAAACAAACATGTAAATCACTTAGAGGAAAACTACATACTTAAAGATACTCAACACGGTTTTCATAATAAACGCTCCTGCTTAACAAACCTTTTAGACTTCTTCCACAATATCCTCAACCTATATGATGAGAGTAAAGCTGTATATACTATATACCTTGTTTTCCCAAAGTACTTTGACAAAGTTCCCCACAAACGTTTATTGATAAAACTGTAAGCGTATGGAATACAAGACGGTGTGTTGAAATGGATAGAAAATTGGCTCAGTGACAGAAAGCAAAGAGTAGTCATTAACGGTAAAACATCCAAATGGATTAATGTAAGTACCAGGGTACCCCAGGGATCGGTTCTGGGGCCAGTTCTCTTCCTAGCTTACATTAACGAAATAGATGAAGCTCTCACCTGTACAACCTCAAAAATTGCTGACAATAAAAACATTGCAAATAGCGTACTCTCAAATGAACATGTTGAAGATATGCAAAATAATCTAGATAAGTTGTCACATTAGGCTCAAATTTGGTAAATGTGTTTCAAAGCGGATAAATGTAAAGTACCTTACCTATTTCAATTACCCTCTTCTCGTATCCATCCAACCTCACCTTCATTTCTCCATCACTCTACTCCATAAAGATTATAGTAAAGGTCTACTTTCTGTTTAGTCACTTATTGCATACGCATACTTACACTATAATTGTATGAACCCAACAGACTGCTAAGAATCTTTAGGTGCCAACATGTTTTATTTAATAATTTTATAGATCCAATTATTAGGGCACAACATACATATTCCTGCTGAAGCTATACGCAACATGTAGTGAAACCACTTCATATGATGCTTATCGCTTTCAGTACAGTGACACCATTTGCCATATAGGTCTGGTACACTAATCCAATATGTAGATCTCAACCAGTGCATCTTCATCATCCTTATCATCTCCGAAGCTTAACTTCCTCCTGGGAAATCCTTGGTAAAGAATGGTCCCTGTCAGAAATGCTTGCAGGCTACTTTATCCTTACATGGTCCCTGTGCCCCGGTCTTAGTGCTCCATCCTTTATGTGGAAGTTTGTTTTTGGTTTATTATTCCACTTTCTTCTTCTATACCATATGTGATCCTCTACAGTTATACCAGAGGTTTCTCTCACTTGACTTCCATGTATTGTTATTGCTATGTTGTTCTTATTCATTCTTTGAACAGTGCTAAATAACCTCAAAGTACTTCCCTTTATCCACCTGTACAAATTGGATGGGACTTGTTAACCTTGATCGGCAACCCATCTAGGGGAGACAACCTTATCAAAATACAGGTGGATGGGACTCTGTCAGCCTTGATCGACAACATGTCTAGGGAAGTAAACCTTATACAAATCCGTACTACATACCTAAGGGTGAAGCAGGTTAGTGGATGGAGTAGCTGCCCATCAATGTAGAACAAATGTGCTAATAAGATACATAGATGGCCTCATAGTCGGACGGAGCCTAAACTGAGTGGTGAATCCTGTAAGTCCTTCAGTAAACTGGCATGGATTGTCCCTCTTACAGGGGATAGGTCCGTTTGGGGGCGTTTTGTATATGACCACCCTCATAAATGGAAGTAAGGGTAGTGATCTTGGTTGAATTGGTGTACTGGTTACGTTGTCTGTGAACCATGTAATATAATTATGTGAGACCATTACCTTGGTGTGGGTGACAGGGGGGAGGGGGGGGGGGGGGCACAACCAGTACACTAATGACCAACATTTGTCAGGTTGCTGCAGGTGACTTACAGATTTATAACCACTTCCTGGCTATACTGCTTTAACCCGTGGACTCGCCTACTTTCAACAAAAGGATATGTAGCAAGAAAAGTATATTATAACAAGCATTAATCATCTAATGTATAATGTGAACAAAGTATATATTATTTATACTAAACGATTGCATCACATTATATCCATAATTTTATGATAGTGTGGATAGGGGAGGTGTGGTGGAGTGGTCATGCCACTGGATTGGTAATCCAATGGACCCGGGTTCAAATCCCGATATGTCAATGGGAAGATATTATGGGATTGAATTTGTGCTGTACCTAGTATCAGTGCATTACCACAAAGCCCACCGAAATGCCAATAAAAATACCCTCATTGTTCCCTGATTAAATAACACTGTATGAATATTCCCATATTCAAAATATGTTACAGGGGGACATGCCTAGTGAGTTCACTACTCAATAGGTGGCATCAGAGGAGGGTCTGAGTCTGGAGGGTGAGACGGTGAAGCACTTGAGCGAAGCAACCAGCCGCTTCAGAGATGGAGCTGCTTCGAGCCATGATGGATGCTTCACATGTCTCACTCCCCAGACTGGAACAAGACCTCACGGGCTTCACCGTGTTGAGCGGTCGAATGTACAGGCTCTCAGCCTATGCCCGAGAGGGAGTATTGGAATATAGAAAAAAAAAAAAAAAAAAAAAAAAAATTAGATATACTTCGATAGAATTATGGAAACGCTGCGAAACTGCAAATGTCTGTTATCATGGTTACTATTTGTTTGTGTCAAGTGTGTTCTGGTATGTCATTATCTGTTGATTGTATCTAATATAAAACAAATTACACCCACTGTCACACCATGTACGGCACTGTACTGTACATTGTGTCATCATTTACAGGACAATAGTAAGTTTACTGCACCGAGCATCTCGCTAACTATTCTGAGCTTCACATGACGTTTTACACTTGTTCCCGACCGGGTGATTCCACTCTAAATGTTCGTAGGATTTGCATTTGTATTGCAGGAGAATCGGCACACGTCGGAGTAAAGTTAATGGACATTGCAGTAATCGACTTAAAGTCTAATATAATCAACACATTCTCTTCCCTTCCTAAACCCGCCCTGCTCGTCACCTATCCAGTTCTCCGTTCTCGCTCTCACTCTCTCAATCACTACCGTACTGTACACCTTCCCTACCGGCCCGCCGGCTTTAGCACCCGCTTTAGCAACCGCCGGCTTTAGCACCGCCAACAGCTCCGCATCGCCACTGAGAAAACTCGATCCTAATTTGAGTATTTCATATCCCAATTCCCTTTATTCATTGCATGAACAGTAGTTAAGTGCTTGTTTAACCTCCACATAGTTCTGTAGTTGCCGTGCATGTTAGTTTATTGCTTTTCTGACTGATAAACATTGTTGTTTACATTTGTTATCCTAGCTTGTAGCAGACGATGCACGCACACCTCTAATCGACCTAGCTTTGTATTTTCTTATTAACTCTAGTAGTTATCGTATTCAGTATCCTACTGTAGCTATATATATCTGTAATTTTAGTTGTTGCTTGCATGATCTTGTAGTAACCCCCGACTGATAACTTTGTTTATCTAAATATAATCCTGCTTGACTAGCCTACAGTGACACCAGCGCCATCTGTTGATACAGTATATTAACCCCTTGTGTGCAGTTACACTTTATTTTATATAATCTCTATTTGGTGAATTTTATATTTAGTCACATATTCTATTATATATACAGTATATATATATTTGTTTTGCTTTTTTAGGTAGGTTATCACCCCTGGTAGCCTACTTCTGCATATTTCATACTTTTTGTTTTTGTTATTTTTGTTTTCGGTTAGTCTAGGCTATCATCCCTGGTGGCCTATTTCTGCGTACGGTACTTCAATTTTTAAATTTTCAGTTAGGCTATCACCGCTGGTGGCCTATTTCTGCGTACCGGTATTTCATAATTTTTGTTTTCGGTTATTTTTGTTTTCGGTTAGTCTAGGCTATCATCCCTGGTGGCCTATTTCTGCGTACTTCAATTTTTAAATTTTCAGTTAGGCTATCACCGCTGGTGGCCTATTTCTGCGTACCAGTATTTCATAATTTTTGTTTTCGGTTATTTTTGTTTTCGGTTAGTCTAGGCTATCACCGCTGGTGGCCTATTTTTGCGTACCGGTATTTCATAATTTTTGTTTTCGGTTAGTCTAGGCTATCATCCCTGGTGGCCTATTTCTGCGTACTTCAATTTTTACATTTTCAGTTAGGCTATCACCGCTGGTGGCCTATTTCTGCGTACCGGTATTTCATAATTTTTGTTTTCGGTTAGGATAGGCTATAACCCCTGGTGGCCTATTTCTGTTTAAATAAACATAAACAAAAATTCGGTTCGGCTATCACTGCGTATTCAAATTTAATTTTGTTTTGTTTTAATTTTTGGTTAGGCTATCACCGCTGATAACCTATTTGTGTGTATTTCAACATTTTTGTTTTCGGTTAGGCCTATTTAAGTAAGTGAAGCGACCTGAAGGGAGTGAAGTGTTTTTAAAGTGAGTTTAGTGTTTTTAAAGTGAGTTAAGTGTTTTTAAGTGAGTGAAGTGATCTGAAGAAAGTGATCGTCACCATGCCTCGTGCCTGTACGAACTGCGCCGGTAGGTTTGGTGCTTCCATGTTTGCTCCTGCCGATCTACAAGTCTGCCGACTCTGCCAGCAACGAGAGGATTTGACAGCAAAATTGGATGAAGCCCACAACAAGATCAACGCCCTCACCAGGTAGCTGGAATCACTCCAAGAGTTTGTAACACTCAACGTTGGAGTATCACTAACTCCAATTGTTTCAACTCCAGCATCCACCACCGCCCCAACGTCATCTGCCAACAATCCAATACCTGCAGTAGACACTGCACCAGATGCTTCTGACGAACCTGAGCCGACATCAAACCAGGACAGCCGCCCTGTTCACCTTAGTCTCTCCCCCACTCCTCGTGCAAGAAGCCTGCTAGCACGAACAGTACCAACCCCTCGCCCCCGTTCTAACCACTCCTCTCCCCGACCTGTACGTAGAGTCCCGCCACCACAGGTTTCCGGATTTACACCAGTGAGGAACGGTGCACGGCCAACGCAGAAAAGGTCTCATCTACCAGTCACAATGTCAAACAGATTTGAGATATTGGTAGAGATGGAAGACGAACCAGAAGAGACCAGGCTCGTTGGGGATTCCATCCTACGAGGACAGGTCGAAGAGTTCTGCGACAGAGTCCCAAATCAACGAAAAAGATTTTGCATCCCGGGAGCTGGACTGGACGACATTGTGGAAGCCTTCGAAGATACCACAAAGGATGCAAATGAAAATACCCTTTTTGTCATCCATGCTGGTTCAAATGACGTCATGCGCACCAGATCCGAAGAGTTGATGGAGAAATATCGCAAGATGATCCAGCACTACAAAAACAAGTCAAGGAATATCATCATCTCAGGCATTCTCCCCAAGATCGACGCACCTGACAAATTCTACGACAAGGCCTTCAGCATAAATAGCCGACTAAAATATTTGTGTCTGAGGGAAGAAGTTGAATTCATCAACCTCTGGGACAACTTCTACAACCAGCCTACTCTGTTCCGCAAGGATGGCACTCATCTAAACCCTGTGGGTTCAGCACGCATGGGTCGTCTCCTACACGAAGCAGTCCGCAGCCATGGATCAAAAAACGCCATCCGAGAAGAAGCAGCAGCAGTGACATAAATCATCCAACGCCAAGAAAAAAACAGAGGCAACCGAGGACCACCAGCGATAAGGACCGAAGACAGCGAGGACCGAGGACAGCCATGAACATAAATGTAGATCCGACAAGAACCAAAAATATTATTAAAGAGCGTTCCGTGAGTTCTAAAATAACAAATTTAAAGGTTTTCTATGCAAACGCTCATAGCATACGCAATAAATTTTCAGATTTAGAGGAGCTAGTGTTTACAGAAAATTATGATGTGATTGGCATAACAGAATCTTGGCTCAATACCGAAGACAGAGACTTTTTAGCAGAGTATTCACTTCCCGGTCATATAATGTTTGAGAAAAGCCGAATAAATCGAAATGGAGGTGGCGTTTTACTTTATATCAAAGAAAGTCTTAACCCTACCCTCTTGTCAAAACCTCAAATTGTGAACGTCGATGCATCTTTTGTGCTAATAAAGAATAATAAAGGTACAAAAATAATACTTGCATTAATATACAGACCTCCAGCTCAATCAGTGCAAACTGACCGAGAAATTTACGAACAAATTGCAGATGTAAGTAACTCACAAGATACCGTCATTTTGGGCGACTTTAATTTACCTGTGACCAAGTGGGGCGATACTCTTACTTCACACTCCGGACATGACTTGTATACGAACTTGCAAGAGAGTTCGCTTTATCAATTTGTTCGAACGCCGACCCGTGGTAATAACATTCTTGACATTGTACTTGCAACAAAAGAAGAATTAATAGAGAATTTGAATGTTGGTGATGAGTTCAGTAACAGCGACCACCGTACGATAACTTTCACTTTAAAGTTTACTAGTAACGAACCAAATAGTAGCATCGAAAAAGTCCCTAATTTCAAGAAAGCAAACTTCCATAAACTTAGAGCTATGTTTAAAGAAACTGACTGGAGCTTTTTAATTCACAATAACGACATAAATACATCTTGGAAGTTATTCGAAGCCACTTACCTAAAAGCAGTGCAAGACTGCATACCATCGAAAATACGGCGTCCAGGCCATAATAATAAGCCCAAATGGTGGAATAAAGATATTTCAAACTGCCTGCTTGCTAAAAAATTTGCTAATGATAGATTAAAATCCTCACAAAATGACGAAGAACGGCTGAAATTTGTAGAGCTACGACGCAAAGCCAAAAAGTTAATTAAGCAAAGTAAAAAGACCTTAGAGTTACATATTGCGAATCAAAGTAAAACAAACCCGAAAGAATTCTATAGTTATATCAAAAAGAAAAAAGTAGTTACTTCAACTGTTGGACCGTTAGTCGATGAAAATGGAGAACACACCAAAGACGAAGTACAAATGAGTAATGCCCTCAATACCTTCTTTGCATCAGTTTTTACAACAGAAGACCTCAGTGATATCCCAACACCATCGCCGATTCAGATTGATAATTCAGATGTTCTAAGCAATATCACCGTTACAGAGAGAGAAGTATTAAATTGTTTAGATAAACTCAAGGTAAATAAAATGCCTGGACCTGATACAATCTCGCCTAGAGTTCTAAAGGAAGCTAAGGATGAGCTCTCTAAACCATTAACATTACTATTCAATAAATCCTTGCAGTCTGGAACTATGCCCGATCAGTGGAAGCTAGCCAACGTAACACCGATATTCAAAAAAGGCAGCAAATCCCTACCCAGTAACTATCGTCCAATTAGCTTAACCTCAGTTGTATGTAAAATGCTAGAAACGGTCATACGAGACAGACTCGTAAATCACTTGGAGGAAAATAACATACTTAAAGATACTCAACACGGCTTTCATAAAAAACGTTCCTGTTTAACAAACCTCTTAGACTTCTTCCACGATATCCTCAACCTCTACGATGAGAGTAAAGCTGTAGATATTATATACCTTAATTTTCAAAAGGCCTTTGACAAAGTTCCCCACAAACGTTTACTGCTAAAACTAAAAGCGCATGGAATACAAGACGGTGTGTTGATATGGATAGAAAATTGGCTCAGCGACAGAAAGCAAAGAGTAGTCATAAATGGTAAGGCATCTAAATGGACCAATGTAAGTAGCGGGGTACCCCAGGGATCGGTACTAGGACCAATTCTCTTTCTAATTTACATCAACGACATAGATGAGGGTCTCACCTGTACAATCTCAAAATTTGCTGACGATACAAAAATTGCAAATGGCGTACTCTCAAAAGAACAAGTTGACGATATGCAACACAATCTAGATAAATTATCATGTTGGGCCCAAATTTGGCAAATGAGTTTCAATGCGGATAAATGTAAAGTACTACATATCGGATACCTAAATGAGAAAGCAAACTATTCGATGAATGGCACTCAGCTTAAGAATGTAAACAGAGAACCCGATCTGGGAGTAACAATATCGAGTAACCTAAAACCAAGTCAACAATGTTCAGAAGTTGTTAAGAAGGCAAACAAAATAATTGGCTTTATAGGCAGGTCATTTGAGCATAAATCCAAAGAAGTTATCCTAACCCTTTACAATTCCTTAGTCCGCCCTCTTCTGGAATACTGCGTTCAATCCTGGTGCCCTTATTACCAAAAAGATATAAACAAGCTAGAACGAGTTCAATGTAGAGTTACCAAAATGATACCTAGCCTAAAGAACAAACCATACGAAGATCGTCTTAGAGAATTAAATCTATTTCCTTTAACCCAGCGCAGATTAAGAGGTGACTTAATTCAAGTGTTCAAAATCATCAAAGGCATCGACAATATGAACTGTAGTAAGTACTTCACTATCGACCAATCTAATTACACGCGGGGAAACGGTTGCAAAATTATTGGTAAATCTTTTAACTCACACGAATCTAAGAATTTCTTCTTCAATTGAGTTGTCAACTTGTGGAATGGGCTTCCCCGAAACGTTATAGACTGCATCACCGTTGATTCATTTAAACTCCGCTTAGACAAATATCTCACATCAAACCCGCGACTGACTGCGTTTGTAAAGTAATAACTTTATTTTATCCCCCCCTCAGTTACTAACCCATCTGTCCCCTACTAACTTCCTAATCCTGCCACGGACATTAGTTCCAGGGCAGTAATTCCCTTTCCAATGTTCCCTTACCCACTCTAAACCACTGTCTGGACACTTGATCCTCAGTGTTTTGGAGGACAAGCAACCTAGAAGGGTCACTAGATCTGTTGTTGCCTGATTTCCTTTGTACTCCTTTGTACTACTACGCTAAGAAGGCATATTCCCTGGTGGTTACCACACAATCCTATTTCCCCTTTACCCTTATACAGGGGGACTATTATGCCTCTCTTCCAGTCATCAGGTGCACTCCCTTTTCTCCCATGCTGGTTAACACATTTTCCATACCCATTCAATCACTATCTCACCACCATACCTCAGCATTTCCCCACTTACTCTATCTATTCCTTATGTTTTCCCAATCTTCACTCTTGTCATGGCTCCACACACTTCTGACCTGATCAGTTGAATGTATACATTTCTATTTTGTTTAAATCATACATAACATATCCAAATTTCAATCACAAGGAATGATAGATGGTCAGAAGTAATTTAATTTTTAATAAGGGCCAAAGTGCATTTAGGTGCATATTATCTTATCAATATTGATAACATTCAAATTTACGTTTTAATGATTGCAAGTTGGGACTTGGTTGTGTCCCCATCACGATTAATTGAAAATGTTGGTATTAAGAAAATACCAAACATTCCAGTTATTCCGCATTTCGATATTTCCAAAATATACCTTTGATCGTGTTTGGCACCATAGAAGTAGGATGTCAGAGAGTATGCTTTCATAATACTGTAAGTGTTAGAATAACTTGGAGAGAAGTTACCATTCCTTGACACGTTTTCTATGATTTGTAGGCATCTCGGTTTTGAATGATGTTTCAATTAAAGTAATATTGATCTTGTATAAAACATAACATTTAGGATTCCTCTTCAAATGTCTGGCGCACATTACATGAACATATATAACTAACCATACAGATATGCATATATTGTTCTTGTCTAGCCATGGTGATTTGTAAACAGTGTTGATGGTCTGGCCGTGACGGTTCTCTATATGTGTTGTTATGTAAATTATTAGGTGTTTATAGTGGTAAAGGGTAGACTACATTGTTGGTGTGGGTCTGAGAACAGTGGTAGTTATCAGGTACAAGAGCTTCACCAACACAACAGGTGAGCTGGAATAGGTCCACATTTCACTTTATGGTAATAAATGCACCATTTTGATATGTACTGATATTTTACATTTAGGATCACTTGTTTTGCTTAATTCTCTCTCTCGTTATAACCTCAGTTTTCAACTCCAAAACTTTCCTTATATCAGGCTCATTCAATTTCCCATTTGTAAAACTCTGGACTCCCCTGCTCTCATTTAGTACTTCAGCTTGATTTCCTTCTCTATACTTTCCAACACAATATTTATATTTATTTATGTATATACTCAATATAAGTATTTGGAATTACTTGACCAAATGATTGACTCTTTGTACCTATACTTGAACTTTCTTAAATATCTCAATGTTACTTGTACTAACATGTACTGGACAAGGTACTGTACTTCAGCCCAAGAGACAGGTCTGGCTCAGTGGACCTTGGATATTTTCCTTTCTTTGTCACATCATAAGTATTTGGCTAGTCAGCCAACATTTTCTGGAGAAATATTCCAGAGTAGCAACATTAATTGAATTTATGCAGCTGTTACTACCACGGTTCTCAGCTGGCCTGGTTCAGAAATATAGTTTTTATGCCACGCTCTTATTATTTGAGGAGCCCATCATACTAATGCAATCCATTTGGTATAACAATATTACTGTCCATAAAAAAAGGGAGTTTCTGACTAGATTATTATAACCCCTTGAGGATTATGACGCATTTTGACAGTTTATTCTGGTTATCACACACACACACTTGCTTACATATTTATTCACGTAATCAAGCATACGCTGTACTTCACTATAGTTACCAATAACCAACAATTCAGTGAACCCCAGCCACCCCCAAGGTGCCGCCACTACTACACCTTACATCACTCTGGATTTATACCACTTCCAGTATTAACAGCACCAGCATTACCTTACTAAAATTATAAACTACCTGCTTACCCCTTATATTAATTATAGTATGAGTAGTGACGACCGTGGGGTAGTGACATAATGTCTTGGAATAATGACATAATATTATACTGTAATGACATGCTATGTAACTGGCTCCATTTTCCTTTGTATGTATATGATTTAGGTTTACGCTTTACTCAAACTGTGTTAAGCTTACTATGACCTTGCCCCTAACTTTTGAACACTCCCAATTAACTTATTATATACTTGAATGATCATACCGGTACTTATCGTGCCATATATTTTACTACTGTAGCACCATTTCCCGGCCAGCTACATATTAATTGATCACCTTTGAAGTTCCTAAGCTCTGCGTTTCCTGAATGTTGTGGTAGCCAACAGTGTCATTCTTGTCAAACTGTTTACCCTCAATATCAAGTACTATTATTGTTTACTGTGGTCGGTGCCGTGCCTCACACTATTATTGCATCTGGTATCATACCTCACGTTTGTATAACGTATATATTAGTTTGCTTGTTTAATAGTATTAACTGTTTACTTTTTGTGCTGCAAGAGGCTGTATTGCATGGTATAATTTGATTATATCAAGCATTATTCTGCTATTTCACGAGTATATTAGTTATGTTTATTGGTCATATTGTATTGTTTCTATTTCGCCGTGTATCATTCTCCATTTACATTTAATCTTCCTACAATAGCTGTCTTTCTTTATATATCGTCCTGTACTTACATTATGCATGGGATTAGGCATATTTCAGGGTCGGCCTCAATAAAGTAGAATTTGTTGATATGTGAATTTTGTTTTTCACGTATTGTTACACTTATCTATTTTTCATTCATTAGCAAGTTTTACACTACTAGTGCCATTTTTTGCTCATAATGCAACCATAAATTACTTTGTGCTCAAAATAGCCTACCGCTTTAACCGTCGTCTAACGGGGGGGTTTTGGGCTTATTTGGGCATATTCAGGCCCTCCTGAATGATAAATCAAGTATCTGCATGAGAAGAAGTGTATTCAGCAAAAAACTAGGTGCTAAAAGCTTCAAAATGAGACCAGAACGAGCTACGTAGCACTCGTGGTTCTCATACAGTGGTACCACCAACATGGGAGTTTAGCGTATAGCTGTATATTTTTCCCAGCTATGCTCACTACTGGCTACACTGCCGGCCTCTCGAGAACACAGGGAGGGTGAGTCAGTGGGCGGCGGTAGGCCCCTGGGAGTCAGACGTGTGGCCCGCTGCACTCCCCGGCCATTTGCACTTGATTTTAACGCTTTAAAAGCCATAATAATGCTTCTAACTTGCTGCAAATTGGTGCCCGGCTATAGCCGGGCGCCGCTCTTTAATTAACAATAACGATATAAATACATCTTGGGAATTATTCGAAACCACTTACCTAACAGCAGTGCAGGACTGCATACCATCGAAAATACGGCGTCCAGGCCTTAATAATAAGCCCAAATGGTGGAATAAAGATATTTCAAACTGTCTGCTTGCTAAAAAGTTTGCTAATGATAGATTAAAATCCTTACAAAATGACGAAGAACGGGTGAAATTTGTAGAGCTACGACGCAAAGCCAAAAAGTTAATTAAGCAAAGTAAAAAGACCCTGGAGTTACATGTTGCGAATCAAAGTAAAACAAACTCGAAAGAATTCTATAGTTATATCAGAAAGAAAAAAGTAGTTACTTCAACTGTTGGACCGTTAGTCGATGAAAATGGAGAATACACCAAAGACGAAGTACAAATGAGTAATGCCCTCAATACCTTCTTTGCATCAGTTTTTACAAAGGAAGACCTCAGTGATATCCCTACACCATCGCCGATTCAGATTGATAATTCAGATGTTCTAAGCAATATCACCGTTACAGAGAGAGAAGTATTGAATTGTTTAGATAAACTCAAGGTAAATAAAATGCCTGGACCTGATAAAATCTCACCTAGAGTCCTAAAGGAAGCTAAGAATGAGCTCTCCAAACCATTGACATTGCTATTTAATAAATCCTTGCAGTCTGGAAATATGCCTGATCAGTGGAAGTTAGCCAACATAATACCGATATTAAAAAAAGGCAGCAAATCCCTACCCAGTAACTATCGTCCAATTAGCTTAACCTCAGTTGTATGTAAAATGTTAGAAACACTCATAAGAGACAGACTCGTAAATCACTTAGAGGAAAATAACATACTTAAAGATACTCAACATGGCTTTCGTAAAAAACTTTCCTGTTTAACAAACCTCTTAGACTTCTTCCACGATATCCTCAACCTCTACGATGAGAGTAAAGCTGTAGATATTATATACCTTGCTTTTCAAAAGGCCTTTGACAAAGTTCCCCACAAACGTTTACTGCTAAAACTAAAAGCGCATGGAATACAAGATGGTGTGTTGAAATGGATAGAAAATTGGCTCAGCGACAGAAAGCAAAGAGTAGTCATAAACGGTAAGGCATCTAAATGGACCAATGTAAGTAGCGGGGTACCCCAGGGATCGGTACTAGGACCAATTCTCTTTCTAATTTACATCAATGACATAGATGAGGGTCTCACCTGTACAATCTCAAAATTTGCTGACGATACAAAAATTGCAAATGGCGTACTCTCAAAAGAACAAGTTGACGATATGCAACACAATCTAGATAAATTGTCATGTTGGGCCCAAATTTGGCAAATGAGTTTCAATGCGGATAAATGTAAAGTACTACATATCGGATACCTAAATGAGAAAGCAAACTATTCGATGAATGGCACTCAGCTTAAGAATGTAAACAGAGAACCCGATCTGGGAGTAACAATATCGAGTAACCTAAAACCAAGTCAACAATGTTCAGAAGTTGTTAAGAAGGCAAACAAAATAATTGGCTTTATAGGCAGGTCATTTGAGCATAAATCCAAAGAAGTTATCCTAACCCTTTACAATTCCTTAGTCCGCCCTCTTCTGGAATACTGCGTTCAATCCTGGTGCCCTTATTACCAAAAAGATATAAACAAGCTAGAACGAGTTCAATGTAGAGTTACCAAAATGATACCTAGCCTAAAGAACAAACCATACGAAGATCGTCTTAGAGAATTAAATCTATTTCCTTTAACCCAGCGCAGATTAAGAGGTGACTTAATTCAAGTGTTCAAAATCATCAAAGGCATCGACAATATGAACTGTAATAAGTACTTCACTATCGACCAATCTAATTACACGCGGGGAAACGGTTGCAAAATTATTGGTAAATCTTTTAACTCACACGAATCTAAGAATTTCTTCTTCAATTGAGTTGTCAACTTGTGGAATGGGCTTCCCCGAAACGTTATAGACTGCATCACCGTTGATTCATTTAAACTCCGCTTAGACAAATATCTCGCATCAAACCCGCGACTGACTGCGTTTGTAAATGAATAACTTTATTTTATCCCCCCCTCAGTTACTAACCCATCTGTCCCCTACTAACTTCCTAATCCTGCCACGGACATTAGTTCCAGGGCAGTAATTCCCTTTCCAATGTTCCCTTACCCACTCTAAACCACTGTCTGGACACTTGATCCTCAGTGTTTTGGAGGACAAGCAACCTAGAAGGGTCACTAGATCTGTTGTTGCCTGATTTCCTTTGTACTCCTTTGTACTACTACGCTAAGAAGGCATATTCCCTGGTGGTTACCACACAATCCTATTTCCCCTTTACCCTTATACAGGGGGACTATTATGCCTCTCTTCCAGTCATCAGGTGCACTCCCTTTTCTCCCATGCTGGTTAACACATTTTCCATACCCATTCAATCACTATTTCACCACCATACCTCAGCATTTCCCCACTTCTCCATCTATTCCTTATGTTTTCCCCATCTTCACTCTTGTCATGGCTCCACACACTTCTGACCTGATCAGTTGAATGTATACATTTCTATTTTGTTTAAATCATACATAACATATCCAAATTTCAATCACAAGGAATGATAGATGGTCAGAAGTAATTTAATTTTTAATAAGGGCCAAAGTGCATTTTAGGTGCATATTATCTTATCAATATTGATAACATTCAAATTTACGTTTTAATGATTGCAAGTTGGGACTTGGTTGTGTCCCCATCACGATTAATTGAAAATGTTGGTATTAAGAAAATACCAAACATTCCAGTTATTCCGCATTTCGATATTTCCAAAATATACCTTTGATCGTGTTTGGCACCATAGAAGTAGGATGTCAGAGAGTATGCTTTCAATAATACTGTAAGTGTTAGAATAACTTGGAGAGAAGTTACCATTCCTTGACACGTTTTCTATGATTTGTAGGCATCTCGGTTTTGAATGATGTTTCAATTAAAGTAATATTGATCTTGTATAAAACATAACATTTAGGATTCCTCTTCAAATGTCTGGCGCACATTACATGAACATATATAACTAACCATACAGATATGCATATATTGTTCTTGTCTAGCCATGGTGATTTGTAAACAGTGTTGATGGTCTGGCCGTGACGGTTCTCTATATGTGTTGTTATGTAAATTATTAGGTGTTTATTGTGGTAAAGGGTAGACTACATTGTTGGTGTGGGTCTGAGAACAGTGGTAGTTATCAGGTACAAGAGCTTCACCAAAACAACAGGTGAGCTGGAATAGGTCCACATTTCACTTTATGGTAATAAATGCACCATTTTGATATGTACTGATATTTTACATTTAGGATCACTTGTTTTGCTTAATTCTCTCTCTTTCTCTCTCTTGTTATAACCTCAGTTTTCAACTCCAAAACTTTCCTTATATCAGGCTCATTCAATTTCCCATTTGTAAAACTCTGGACTCCCCTGCTCTCATTTAGTACTTCAGCTTGATTTCCTTCTCTATACTTTCCAACACAATATTTATATTTATTTATGTATATACTCAATATAAGTATTTGGAATTACTTGACCAAATGATTGACTCTTTGTACCTATACTTGAACTTTCTTAAATATCTCAATGTTACTTGTACTAACATGTACTGGACAAGGTACTGTACTTCAGCCCAAGAGACAGGTCTGGCTCAGTGGACCTTGGATATTTTCCTTTCTTTGTCACATCATAAGTATTTGGCTAGTCAGCCAACATTTTCTGGAGAAATATTCCAGAGTAGCAACATTAATTGAATTTATGCAGCTGTTACTACCACGGTTCTCAGCTGGCCTGGTTCAGAAATATAGTTTTTATGCCACGCTCTTATTATTTGAGGAGCCCATCATACTAATGCAATCCATTTGGTATAACAATATTACTGTCCATAAAAAAAGGGAGTTTCTGACTAGATTATTATAACCCCTTGAGGATTATGACGCATTTTGACAGTTTATTCTGGTTATCACACACACACACTTGCTTACATATTTATCCACGTAATCAAGCATACGCTGTACTTCACTATAGTTACCAATAACCAACAATTCAGTGAACCCCAGCCACCCCCAAGGTGCCGCCACTACACCTTACATCACTCTGGATTTATACCACTTCCAGTATTAACAGCACCAGCATTACCTTACTAAAATTATAAACTACCTGCTTACCCATTATATCAATTATAGTATGAGTAGTGACGACCGTGGGGTAGTGACATAATGTCTTGGAATAATGACATAATATTATACTGTAATGACATGCTATGTAACTGGCTCCATTTTCCTTTGTATGTATATGATTTAGGTTTACGCTTTACTCAAACTGTGTTAAGCTTACTATGACCTTGCCCCTAACTTTTGAACACTCCCAATTAACTTATTATATACTTGAATGATCATACCGGTACTTATCGTGCCATATATTTTACTACTGTAGCACCATATCCCGGCCAGCTACATATTAATTGATCACCTTTGAAGTTCCTAAGCTCTGCGTTTCCTGAATGTTGTGGTAGCCAACAGTGTCATTCTTGTCAAACTGTTTACCCTCAATATCAAGTACTATTATTGTTTACTGTGGTCGGTGCCGTGCCTCACACTATTATTGCATCTGGTATCATACCTCACGTTTGTATAACGTATATATTAGTTTGCTTGTTTAATAGTATTAACTGTTTACTTTTTGTGCTGCAATAGGCTGTATTGCATGGTATAATTTGATTATATCAAGCATTATTCTACTATTTCACGAGTATATTAGTTATGTTTATTGGTCATATTGTATTGTTTCTATTTCGCCGTGTATCATTCTCCATTTACATTTAATCTTCCTACAATAGCTGTCTTTCTTTATATATCGTCCTGTACTTACATTATGCATGGGATTAGGCATATTTCAGGGTCGGCCTCAATAAAGTAGAATTTGTTGATATGTGAATTTTGTTTTTCACGTATTGTTACACTTATCTATTTTTCATTCATTAGCAAGTTTTACACTACTAGTGCCATTTTTTGCTCATAATGCAACCATAAATTACTTTGTGCTCAAAATAGCCTACCGCTTTAACCGTCGTCTAACGGGGGGGTTTTGGGCTTATTTGGGCATATTCAGGCCCTCCTGAATGATAAATCAAGTATCTGCATGAGAAGAAGTGTATTCAGCAAAAAACTAGGTGCTAAAAGCTTCAAAATGAGACCAGAACGAGCTACGTAGCACTCGTGGTTGTCATACAGTGGTACCACCAACATGGGAGTTTAGCGTAGCTCTGTATATTTTTCCCAGCTATGCTCACTACTGGCTACACTGCCGGCCTCTCGAGAACACAGGGAGGGTGAGTCAGTGGGCGGCGGTAGGCCCCTGGGAGTCAGACGTGTGGCCCGCTGCACTCCCCGGCCATTTGCACTCGATTTTAACGCTTTAAAAGCCATAATAATGCTTCTAACTTGCTGCAAATTGGTGCCCGGCTATAGCCGGGCGCCGCTCTTTAATTAACAATAACGATATAAATACATCTTGGGAATTATTCTAAACCACTTACCTAACAGCAGTGCAGGACTGCATACCATCGAAAATACGGCGTCCAGGCCTTAATAATAAGCCCAAATGGTGGAATAAAGATATTTCAAACTGTCTGCTTGCTAAAAAGTTTGCTAATGATAGATTAAAATCCTTACAAAATGACGAAGAACGGGTGAAATTTGTAGAGCTACGACGCAAAGCCAAAAAGTTAATTAAGCAAAGTAAAAAGACCCTGGAGTTACATGTTGCGAATCAAAGTAAAACAAACTCGAAAGAATTCTATAGTTATATCAGAAAAAAAAAAGTAGTTACTTCAACTGTTGGACCGTTAGTCGATGAAAATGGAGAATACACCAAAGACGAAGTACAAATGAGTAATGCCCTCAATACCTTCTTTGCATCAGTTTTTACAAAGGAAGACCTCAGTGATATCCCTACACCATCGCCGATTCAGATTGATAATTCAGATGTTCTAAGCAATATCACCGTTACAGAGAGAGAAGTATTGAATTGTTTAGATAAACTCAAGGTAAATAAAATGCCTGGACCTGATAAAATCTCACCTAGAGTCCTAAAGGAAGCTAAGAATGAGCTCTCCAAACCATTGACATTGCTATTTAATAAATCCTTGCAGTCTGGAAATATGCCTGATCAGTGGAAGTTAGCCAACATAATACCGATATTAAAAAAAGGCAGCAAATCCCTACCCAGTAACTATCGTCCAATTAGCTTAACCTCAGTTGTATGTAAAATGTTAGAAACACTCATAAGAGACAGACTCGTAAATCACTTAGAGGAAAATAACATACTTAAAGATACTCAACATGGCTTTCGTAAAAAACTTTCCTGTTTAACAAACCTCTTAGACTTCTTCCACGATATCCTCAACCTCTACGATGAGAGTAAAGCTGTAGATATTATATACCTTGATTTTCAAAAGGCCTTTGACAAAGTTCCCCACAAACGTTTACTGCTAAAACTAAAAGCGCATGGAATACAAGATGGTGTGTTGAAATGGATAGAAAATTGGCTCAGCGACAGAAAGCAAAGAGTAGTCATAAACGGTAAGGCATCTAAATGGACCAATGTAAGTAGCGGGGTACCCCAGGGATCGGTACTAGGACCAATTCTCTTTCTAATTTACATCAACGACATAGATGAGGGTCTCACCTGTACAATCTCAAAATTTGCTGACGATACAAAAATTGCAAATGGCGTACTCTCAAAAGAACAAGTTGACGATATGCAACACAATCTAGATAAATTGTCATGTTGGGCCCAAATTTGGCAAATGAGTTTCAATGCGGATAAATGTAAAGTACTACATATCGGATACCTAAATGAGAAAGCAAACTATTCGATGAATGGCACTCAGCTTAAGAATGTAAACAGAGAACCCGATCTGGGAGTAACAATATCGAGTAACCTAAAACCAAGTCAACAATGTTCAGAAGTTGTTAAGAAGGCAAACAAAATAATTGGCTTTATAGGCAGGTCATTTGAGCATAAATCCAAAGAAGTTATCCTAACCCTTTACAATTCCTTAGTCCGCCCTCTTCTGGAATACTGCGTTCAATCCTGGTGCCCTTATTACCAAAAAGATATAAACAAGCTAGAACGAGTTCAATGTAGAGTTACCAAAATGATACCTAGCCTAAAGAACAAACCATACGAAGATCGTCTTAGAGAATTAAATCTATTTCCTTTAACCCAGCGCAGATTAAGAGGTGACTTAATTCAAGTGTTCAAAATCATCAAAGGCATCGACAATATGAACTGTAGTAAGTACTTCACTATCGACCAATCTAATTACACGCGGGGAAACGGTTGCAAAATTATTGGTAAATCTTTTAACTCACACGAATCTAAGAATTTCTTCTTCAATTGAGTTGTCAACTTGTGGAATGGGCTTCCCCGAAACGTTATAGACTGCATCACCGTTGATTCATTTAAACTCCGCTTAGACAAATATCTCGCATCAAACCCGCGACTGACTGCGTTTGTAAATGAATAACTTTATTTTATCCCCCCCTCAGTTACTAACCCATCTGTCCCCTACTAACTTCCTAATCCTGCCACGGACATTAGTTCCAGGGCAGTAATTCCCTTTCCAATGTTCCCTTACCCACTCTAAACCACTGTCTGGACACTTGATCCTCAGTGTTTTGGAGGACAAGCAACCTAGAAGGGTCACTAGATCTGTTGTTGCCTGATTTCCTTTGTACTCCTTTGTACTACTACGCTAAGAAGGCATATTCCCTGGTGGTTACCACACAATCCTATTTCCCCTTTACCCTTATACAGGGGGACTATTATGCCTCTCTTCCAGTCATCAGGTGCACTCCCTTTTCTCCCATGCTGGTTAACACATTTTCCATACCCATTCAATCACTATCTCACCACCATACCTCAGCATTTCCCCACTTACTCCATCTATTCCTTATGTTTTCCCCATCTTCACTCTTGTCATGGCTCCACACACTTCTGACCTGATCATTGAATTTATACATTTCTATTTTGTTTAAATCATACATAACATATCCAAATTTCAATCACAAGGAATGATAGATGGTCAGAAGTAATTTAATTTTTAATAAGGGCCAAAGTGCATTTTAGGTGCATATTATCTTATCAATATTGATAACATTCAAATTTACGTTTTAATGATTGCAAGTTGGGACTTGGTTGTGTCCCCATCACGATTAATTGAAAATGTTGGTATTAAGAAAATACTAAACATTCCAGTTATTCCGCATTTCGATATTTCCAAAATATACCTTTGATCGTGTTTGGCACCATAGAAGTAGGATGTCAGAGAGTATGCTTTCAATAATACTGTAAGTGTTAGAATAACTTGGAGAGAAGTTACCATTCCTTGACACGTTTTCTATGATTTGTAGGCATCTCGGTTTTGAATGATGTTTCAATTAAAGTAATATTGATCTTGTATAAAACATAACATTTAGGATTCCTCTTCAAATGTCTGGCGCACATTACATGAACATATATAACTAACCATACAGATATGCATATATTGTTCTTGTCTAGCCATGGTGATTTGTAAACAGTGTTGATGGTCTGGCCGTGACGGTTCTCTATATGTGTTGTTATGTAAATTATTAGGTGTTTATTGTGGTAAAGGGTAGACTACATTGTTGGTGTGGGTCTGAGAACAGTGGTAGTTATCAGGTACAAGAGCTTCACCAAAACAACAGGTGAGCTGGAATAGGTCCACATTTCACTTTATGGTAATAAATGCACCATTTTGATATGTACTGATATTTTACATTTAGGATCACTTGTTTTGCTTAATTCTCTCTCTTTCTCTCTCTCTCGTTATAACCTCAGTTTTCAACTCCAAAACTTTCCTTATATCAGGCTCATTCAATTTCCCATTTGTAAAACTCTGGACTCCCCTGCTCTCATTTAGTACTTCAGCTTGATTTCCTTCTCTATACTTTCCAACACAATATTTATATTTATTTATTTATATACTCAATATAAGTATTTGGAATTACTTGACCAAATGATTGACTCTTTGTACCTATACTTGAACTTTCTTAAATATCTCAATGTTACTTGTACTAACATGTACTGGACAAGGTACTGTACTTCAGCCCAAGAGACAGGTCTGGCTCAGTGGACCTTGGATATTTTCCTTTCTTTGTCACATCATAAGTATTTGGCTAGTCAGCCAACATTTTCTCGAGAAATATTCCAGAGTAGCAACATTAATTGAATTTATGCAGCTGTTACTACCACGGTTCTCAGCTGGCCTGGTTCAGAAATATAGTTTTTATGCCACGCTCTTATTATTTGAGGAGCCCATCATACTAATGCAATCCATTTGGTATAACAATATTACTGTCCATAAAAAAAGGGAGTTTCTGACTAGATTATTATAACCCCTTGAGGATTATGACGCATTTTGACAGTTTATTCTGGTTATCACACACACACACTTGCTTACATATTTATCCACGTAATCAAGCATACGCTGTACTTCACTATAGTTACCAATAACCAACAATTCAGTGAACCCCAGCCACCCCCAAGGTGCCGCCACTACTACACCTTACATCACTCTGGATTTATACCACTTCCAGTATTAACAGCACCAGCATTACCTTACTAAAATTATAAACTACCTGCTTACCCATTATATCAATTATAGTATGAGTAGTGACGACCGTGGGGTAGTGACATAATGTCTTGGAATAATGACATAATATTATACTGTAATGGCATGCTATGTAACTGGCTCCATTTTCCTTTGTATGTATATGATTTAGGTTTACGCTTTACTCAAACTGTGTTAAGCTTACTATGACCTTGCCCCTAACTTTTGAACACTCCCAATTAACTTATTATATACTTGAATGATCATACCGGTACTTATCGTGCCATATATTTTACTACTGTAGCACCATTTCCCGGCCAGCTACATATTAATTGATCACCTTTGAAGTTCCTAAGCTCTGCGTTTCCTGAATGTTGTGGTAGCCAACAGTGTAATTCTTGTCAAACTGTTTACCCTCAATATCAAGTACTATTATTGTTTACGGTGGTCGGTGCCGTGCCTCACACTATTATTGCATCTGGTATCATACCTCACGTTTGTATAACGTATATATTAGTTTGCTTGTTTAATAGTATTAACTGTTTACTTTTTGTGCTGCAAGAGGCTGTATTGCATGGTATAATTTGATTATATCAAGCATTATTCTATTTCACGAGTATATTAGTTATGTTTATTGGTCATATTGTATTGTTTCTATTTCGCCGTGTATCATTCTCCATTTACATTTAATCTTCCTACAATAGCTGTCTTTCTTTATATATCGTCCTGTACTTACATTATGCATGGGATTAGGCATATTTCAGGGTCGGCCTCAATAAAGTAGAATTTGTTGATATGTGAATTTTATTTTTCACGTATTGTTACACTTATCTATTTTTCATTCATTAGCAAGTTTTACACTACTAGTGCCATTTTTTGCTCATAATGCAACCATAAATTACTTTGTGCTCAAAATAGCCTACCGCTTTAACCCTCGTCTAACGTTTTTTTTTTGGGCTTATTTGGGCATATTCAGGCCCTCCTGAATGATAAATCAAGTATCTGCATGAGAAGAAGTGTATTCAGCAAAAAACTAGGTGCTAAAAGCTTCAAAATGAGACCAGAACGAGCTACGTAGCACTCGTGGTTCTCATACAGTGGTACCACCAACATGGGAGTTTAGCGTATAGCTGTATATTTTTCCCAGCTATGCTCACTACTGGCTACACTGCCGGCCTCTCGAGAACACAGGGAGGGTGAGTCAGTGGGCGGCGGTAGGCCCCTGGGAGTCAGACGTGTGGCCCGCTGCACTCCCCGGCCATTTGCACTCGATTTTAACGCTTTAAAAGCCATAATAATGCTTCTAACTTGCTGCAAATTGGTGCCCGGCTATAGCCGGGCGCCGCTCTTTAATTAACAATAACGATATAAATACATCTTGGGAATTATTCGAAACCACTTACCTAACAGCAGTGCAGGACTGCATACCATCGAAAATACGGCGTCCAGGCCTTAATAATAAGCCCAAATGGTGGAATAAAGATATTTCAAACTGTCTGCTTGCTAAAAAGTTTGCTAATGATAGATTAAAATCCTTACAAAATGACGAAGAACGGGTGAAATTTGTAGAGCTACGACGCAAAGCCAAAAAGTTAATTAAGCAAAGTAAAAAGACCCTGGAGTTACATGTTGCGAATCAAAGTAAAACAAACCCGAAAGAATTCTATAGTTATATCAGAAAGAAAAAAGTAGTTACTTCAACTGTTGGACCGTTAGTCGATGAAAATGGAGAATACACCAAAGACGAAGTACAAATGAGTAATGCCCTCAATACCTTCTTTGCATCAGTTTTTACAACGGAAGACCTCAGTGATATCCCTACACCATCGCCGATTCAGATTGATAATTCAGATGTTCTAAGCAATATCACCGTTACAGAGAGAGAAGTATTGAATTGTTTAGATAAACTCAAGGTAAATAAAATGCCTGGACCTGATAAAATCTCACCTAGAGTCCTAAAGGAAGCTAAGGATGAGCTCTCCAAACCATTGACATTGCTATTTAATAAATCCTTGCAGTCTGGAAATATGCCTGATCAGTGGAAGTTAGCCAACATAATACCGATATTAAAAAAAGGCAGCAAATCCCTACCCAGTAACTATCGTCCAATTAGCTTAACCTCAGTTGTATGTAAAATGTTAGAAACACTCATAAGAGACAGACTCGTAAATCACTTAGAGGAAAATAACATACTTAAAGATACTCAACATGGCTTTCGTAAAAAACTTTCCTGTTTAACAAACCTCTTAGACTTCTTCCACGATATCCTCAACCTCTACGATGAGAGTAAAGCTGTAGATATTATATACCTTGATTTTCAAAAGGCCTTTGACAAAGTTCCCCACAAACGTTTACTGCTAAAACTAAAAGCGCATGGAATACAAGATGGTGTGTTGAAATGGATAGAAAATTGGCTCAGCGACAGAAAGCAAAGAGTAGTCATAAACGGTAAGGCATCTAAATGGACCAATGTAAGTAGCGGGGTACCCCAGGGATCGGTACTAGGACCAATTCTCTTTCTAATTTACATCAACTACATAGATGAGGGTCTCACCTGTATAATCTCAAAATTTGCTGACGATACAAAAATTGCAAATAGCTTACTCTCAAAAGAACAAGTTGACGATATGCAACACAATCTAGATAAGTTGTCATGTTGGGCCCAAATTTGGCAAATGAGTTTCAATGCGGATAAATGTAAAGTACTACATATCGGATACCAAAATGAGAAAGCAAACTATTTGATGAATGGCACTCAGCTTCAGAATGTAAACAGAGAAACCTATCTGGGAGTAACAATATCGAGTAACCTAAAACCAAGTCAACAATGTTCAGAAGTTGTTAAGAAGGCAAACAAAATAATTGGCTTTATAGGCAGGTCATTTGAGCATAAATCCAAAGAAGTTATCCTAACCCCTTACAATTCCTTAGTCCGCCCTCTTCTGGAATACTGCGTTCAATGCTGGTGCCCTTATTACCAAAAAGATATAAACAAGCTAGAACGAGTTCAACGTAGAGTTACCAAAATGATACCTAGCCTAAAGAACAAACCATACGAAGAGCGTCTTAGAGAATTATATCTATTTCCTTTAACCCAGCGCAGATTAAGAGGTGACTTAATTCAAGTGTTCAAAATCATCAAAGGCATCGACAATATGAACTGTAGTAAGTACTTCACTATCGCCCAATCTAGTTACACACGGGGAAACGGTTGCAAAATTATTGGTAAATCTTTTAACTCACATGAAGCTAAGAATTTCTTCTTCAATCGAGTTGTCAACTTATGGAATGGGCTTCTCCGAGATGTCATAGACTGCAGCACCGTTGATTCATTTAAACTTCGCCTAGACAAATATCTCGCATCAAACCCGCGACTGACTGCGTTTGTAAATGAATAACTTTATTTTATCCTCCCCTCAGTTACTAACCCATCTGTCCCCTACTAACTTCCTAATCCTGCCACGGACATTAATTCCCTTTCCAATGTTCCCTTACCCACTCTAAACCACTGTTTGGACACTTGATCCTCAGTGTTTTGGAGGAACAAGCAGCCTAGAAGGTTCACTAGATCTGTTGTTGCTTGACTTCCATTGTACTCCTTTGTACTCTCTTGCTTGTTGTTCAGACATAATAAAATATAAATGCTAGACACCTATTCTAAAAAAAAATCCTCTGATCAAAATAAATCTTATTAAGACTGCTGGTGCCATTCTGATTATGCTGGCAAGGTCGCCACTGTTACGAATCTGGACCTCAGTTGCTTAGAGACGGTATACGAAAATAATGACTAATGCAAATGCACCTTGTTTCTCTACCAAACAACACCACAATGCAACAGGTAAGAGCTTTATGAACGCTTCCAGGCTCTTCTCAGGGCTTTAGGTGCCCACTGCCCTGCCCTATTCTGAATAATAAGTAGAACAGAAATAATCATGTAACTTACTAGCTACGAGAACTCGAAACCAACACCGGGATTAGCAATGCTGGGTTGGATAATCAAAACAGTTAAATACATAAGCTACCAGCAGACATCAACGCAAATGAAAGAGTGCAGGTGTACTTCGAGCATAACAGGCTATGCGCGCCCTCGACAGTACTACCGCGCGCAAACCAGCCAACGGTAATCCACTCTCAACCCAAGAGAGTTTCACATAATAGTATAGCATACATATAATGAACTAGCAATATAAGGCAGTGTCCTAGTATGACTACTAACCTCGGGGTGATATTAGTAGAAGCAGGTTGCCCTGACCACCTCTAATATCACACCAATATATCCTGCTTCAACCTGGGCCCCCCAGTGAGTTACCGCCCGTAACTATGAACTCTTAGAGTCCACCTCCCACACTCACTTAACTATGGGGGGGGGGGGTCCAGACTGAAGCTGGATTTCTAATTAATATTAAACACTCCGTTGCCTCAGTTCGAAACCCAAGACAGGGAACACACAAGTGCTGAGGCAAAACCGTCAAGGTTGTTACCGGGTCTTGAGCACGAACACTGGGAAAAGTATGTAGGGGTTATGGATGTGTGTGTGTGTGGACTGTCTATGGGATTAACAGTGCTTATTAGTAAGGACCCCGGCAAACCTCCTAGCTCCTCCCTATCACGAATTCCGAAGCAGCCACCGGAGGTTTAGAATATATGATGAAAATGGAAATATAATATAGTAAAATGCTGATCAGAGGAAAAGAATAATTAAAAGAAATTAATGGATGTCTAGGATTCTCTGTTAATTACGTTACGTTACTCTTATGCAAGCAAGGAAAATAAACGTGGCAGACTGATGGGTCACGAGCGAGAAGGGGACACCACCTATACTGTCTGGCCACCCACAAGAGAATAGCTGGGACCGGATGTTGCAGGGCCCTGCGGAGGCCAGCCTCGAACGAAGAGGTTGCCAGATCTCACCACACGATATGATAAGACTAAGACACTTCACAAGAATAACTTATACTAAAGTATTCCTGTGTTAAAAACTTAACTAAAACAGTGTGGCAAATAAAATAAAGTACATCTTTATAATTATTGTAACACAACTGAACTTGCAATTATTACATAGTTAATTAAACTCGTGTTGCTTAGTGAGAGGGCAACACGACCTCCACACCCCCCACCCCCGCACCGCGAGGGAGCAACAAGCTGTCAACACTTCCCTCGCCAGCCACACTATCTAACAAAAACACGTTGCCGCCTAACTAACAAATGGTTAGACGAAACTAATAACACTCTATTGGCTCATTCTACACAAATGTTTATTGAGACAAAAATGCTTAGAGGCACGGCAAAACTAGTCATGCCCAATTGGAAAGGTATCGGAGTGAAACTCACAATACCAGGTATTTCTAATAGACTTGGCACAGCTGCTTTCGCCACTACCGTCTAGCTACTCCTAAAAGACCCTGGTCATTGTGGCACTATATTTACAATATTTACTATACACTTGATTATAGTGTTGTTGGAATGATACTAATATATTCTAGTTGTTGTTGTTGTTGTTGTTGTTGTTCCCCAAGCTGCCTGGCCGAACAGCCCCAAGGCCCCGAGCAATTCCAAGGCCATAACCGAGTGCCCCCACAGAACCCTCCCCGCCGACCACAATAAAGCCTGGGTGACCGAAGCCACTCCATGGCGGGGGGCTGAGGAGGGTGCGGAAACGCCCGGGAAATCAAAGCCCCACCCAGGGCCCTGTGCCCCTCAGCAATTATGAAGAGAAAGTTGAGGGGCAAGGGAAAAATGTGACGCTTTGGCTTCCAATCTTGGTAGATTGGGAGGTCAATCCACGGAAGAGACGCCGTCACTTGAGATCTAGAAAATATATAAGTTAAAGGAAAAGTCAGAGTAAGCTATGGGTATGGCAGAGATTGCTCAGCTCTCACTCTGATAGACCAGCCCATCACCACATGACTAGAACCCAATCCTCTCAGCATCAGCTAGAAAAGGCCCTAGAAAGCCGCCTTTGGCAGCTTCTAGTTGTATATAATATCATATCCTGACTCAATTGATGCAATGGAAGATCAGCGTTTGGGGTTATATCCTAAATAATCGCATAATTTCCAAATTAGCAATACAATAAATTTAAATATTTCATAATTATATATATTGAGTACCTCACACCAGGGATACCGAGGGCAGAAACCAATAGCTTCACAGGTTCATCACTACAGAAAACAAAATATGTAAGAAGAAACAAACTTTGTGTTGTGATTCGTCCTAGACCCCAGCTCGGCTCGTCCAGTAACAAAGGTCGAGTTCCACAACTTTTATTTTGGAATATCTATAACACTGTGTGGTGGCAGAGCTGTGAGGCCTACATTGTTGTGGCAGAATAATAAGATACGAGGAATGCGTTTATGAACAAAATAATTAATAGTTTGTGTTGATGAGGTAATGTTGTATATCATACTGGCTTTGTGTTATTGTTTATGTGGGAGATGTGTATAGTAACATTAGGTTTGCTAAAATATATACGCGGTGTAAGGTGTCGTATTAGTTTCAATAGGAGAGAAGATTGGCATTAGTATTTGTATTGTCTTTTTTCTGTTTGGTGCAAGCAAGCAAATACAACCTAAAGGTGCCTGTAGAGCGAGGTATGAACGAAAGTAGAATACCAAGTACCCTCCATGTGTCCGAGTGTTTGCGCTTGGTGGGGGGAGGGAGGAAGGTCGGTTCTGAACAAAATATACACACGTTTGGCTGTGATCGCAATAGAAAAGCGGTATCAACGAAATATCGTGGCGATTGATGTAAAATCTATAACCGTGCCATATGCAGGTCCTGGGTAATTATGTAAACACTATACCAGGTGTTTATTAAAAAACAAAAAAACAAAACGTAACCACGTTTCGTTTACCCTAAATATTTTCATTCACCACGTATTATCAGTAACAGAATATTAGGGCATCCTACATTTACTTATTCCAGTGATCATACTAACGGCATTATTTAATATTAATCTGTATTGCAATCGTAACGTGATAACCCAGTATATTTAGGGGAAGCCAACCAAAAACAATAGTCCAACTACTCAATTTCTCTCAGAAATATGAATATAACGAAATTGTAAGTGTTACGTTTTCACGTATTGGTTATTCTGCATTAAATATTTGCACGCAATATTTTACAAACATTCTAGCATACAATTATGAATCGCTGATTATTTGTTGTACAAATATAGGAACACGAGTAGAGGGAACACACCACACCTAAAATGCTGGTCATAATAAACTATCTAATATACCATTATATATCGATTAACTTCTTCAAATCCTCTTTACACAACATTATATGTTGGTACTTACACATGGTGTAGATGTTGTTCCAAATGGTGTCACCATCATGGAGCGTACTGTGGAAGAAGAAAACACATACATTAGTAACTTTAAAGCAGAAACACACATTCGTAAATTAAATACTTCTTAAAAGCAGTTTCGATGACAACTACTATCCTCACATTAATCCTTGTTTCTTATATTACCCCAACTGACGTTAATAGATAAACCGAAAGAAAAGCAGTTCAGTATATATTGACGGATTTATTCCGCTTATTTTAAAACGATTATACTAGGTGTGTGTGTGTGAGGAGGAGGAAAGTGAGTTCAATAGAGAACGGAGTAGGGATGCTTTTGGAAGATGGGAAAGACTGGAGGTAAAACATTGGATAGGGTACGAACCATAGTGGAGGAGAGCAAGGTCGGGATAAGGGAAGAAGATTGTTTTTGTGTTTTGTGTTTTATGTTTTGTTTTTTAGATAAATAGGGACTTATTAGTGTTAAGAAGGAATTAATACGAATCATAGGCATGCATTGATGATAGAGAAAGCTGAGTGCATTGAAAGGTAAATGAGAGGGAGGGTGGAAGGATAGAGTAGTATAGATGGGAATGAGAGACAACGAAAATGTGTAGAATTGGAAAGATAAGTCATATCAATTGAAGGGGAAAGTATGTTGAATTATAGTAGGCAACAAAGTGAGAGAATATGAGCAAGGGGAACTTTGGAGTGGACTAATGATGAAGTAGAACCAGTATGGAATTAAACTAATCAATTCAATTTAATTCACATATCCGTAGGTAAAAAATAACACCTAGCAAAGCAAATAGCCATGTCGATCAAACGGGGAGAGGATATCTAGGAAGTTAGAACAACAACAATGATTACAGAACATAGATCAACATCGAATATTATGAACATGAAATAGTAGAATAATACATCCATGAGAAACAGAATAAGATCCCAGTATAAACTGTAATTATTAAGCAGGTCCGGTATAATGGCCTGGTGATGAAAGGGTCTGTATACCTTAACTGGTAGAACAGTTCAATGTTTGGATGCTGTTTGTATATGATGGTAATGTTTGGTGGTTTTGGAAGCATCTGACTGGTGATTCCAACACTAATATTCACTGACTTACGGACAATTGTATGTCAAGATAAAGAGTGTGTAATCACCTTAACCCCTTCTGTACCAGCGACGTCCTTTATAGTTATATTATAGCTATATTTAGACGATTTTGAGCTGCTTAAACAGGATTTGTGATAGTAAGAAGGGTTATTTAGGACATACCTGTAGTTCAAAGCCTGTTGATTCCTGGAGGCCCTTCCACAGCTGAATAAAATCGTCTATTAGTAACCAGTTTAAATGAAAAGGACAAAACTGGTACTGAAGGAGTTCATTGTTCCTACAGCCGACTGTGATTCCCAGACAGGACAAACAACAACAACAACAACACCAGCCAACCTCTTCAACCGATCCTGACTTTTTCTCCGCCAAACCTAATCAGAAAGTAAAACGTGACAGGGAAGATGAGAGAGAGAGAGAGAGAGAGAGAGAGAGAGAGAGAGAGAGAGAGAGAGAGAGAGAGAGAGAGAGCACAATACTACATTTTGACACTACGTGCAAATATTCAAACCAGAGGTATTTGTTACTTTATAATTATGATTAGCTAATATCGGCATATATTAGTCGACGTTAAACGTGATGGATAATGAAGAGCTGTAGTAACAACCCAGGGCGATACACGGTTACAACTTTGCAGAACAAACTTTAAGACTTGAAGGAAACTGTGAGCAACATTTGATAAATCTGAGATGGTAAATGTTATGTTTTTATGACAGTGTTAGGAGTGATAATTCAACTAACATCTATACCGTCCTTCAATAATTAACTGAATATTAACCCATTCAGTACTAGGGACGTCCTTTTCATCATATTCTGGCAACTATTAGACGATTTTAGTCAGCTTTGGAAGGACCTCTAGCAATAATAAGGCTTCAAACTATCTCAACCAACGCTCTTAACCACTCACTCACTTATGATGCAGAGGTTGCCAGATTAGCAATAAGAAATAGAGTTCTCTCACTCTTATAATTACCTCTCCAAAATTAGTTTTCTGCCCACAGCTAACTCAAAGACAACTGCAGAGGTTGAAGTTACTAAACTACAGGTTTCTAAATACCCCTGATGGTAACAAAGGCTTTAAATTATGCCTAATAGGCTCAAAATTGCGTCATATGTAGGAGAGGGTTAACTACCTCAGATCCTTCCCAAACTTCATAATATTGTTTAAATATAGCTAGAATAAAATATAACACACGTCGCTGGTACTCAAAGGGTTAAGACAAATAATTTAATTGTTTATGTAATATGTAATACAAATATGTTGCGTGATATTAAATATCTGAACTACAGGCCTTCAACCATTATCATGTACAGTAGCCCAACTAAGTTTTGCGACATTATTAGGTACGTGGCACCTGTCTAGTTTGCATTCTCGTCCCAAGCCCGTGTGTGTGGTCGTGTCTAGCAGAGACCCGTGGTGTCTAGGCAGGCGCCACCGCCTGCGCCAGGGCACACAGACACAGTACTCGCACACGCTGGGCGCTACATATGACAATATTACTATCATTATTTGTTTGTATCATATTAGAAGGTTCTCTCTCTCTCTCTCTCTCTCTCTCTCTCTCACTCAGGTTAATATCTATCAATTTTCACGCTACACTATTTGTAGATTAATTAGCGCACACACACGCACACACACTCACAGAAACGGAAGGCAAAGTTCAGTGTTATAAACCCACATTCTTCACTGATTTCCGTGGTAAAACAATGAGGTGTAGATAATTGTGTTCTTTTATCTAATTAACCCTTTCAAGATCCGATACGCATTTCTGTTCTGTGTTATGGTAATTATTAGACGATTTTATTCAGATTAGGAAGGGTATATGGAAGTCAGAGGGTTGATTGAGCTAGTCTTTAGCCTTTTAATAACCACATATCCTTCCTAAGCTGCATACAATCGTCTAATGATAGCAAAATAAAGTGCTAAAACGCATCAGAGCTTCAAGGGGTTAATACTCTTTAGATAATACAGGTATATTATAATCTGCATCATCTTGCAGTGCTGGGTTATACGATTAGTTCTATTTGCAACATCTGCATCAGGTAATATTATTAATGATAAGAACGTTTATTAACCAATACTGTAACGGCGACGTCCTTTTCTTCCTATTCTACCAACTATTACGCGTTTTATTCAGCTTCGGAAAGACCTCTAGCCATAATAAGGTTTCAAACTATCTCCACCAACCCTTTTAATTACCACAGATCCTTCCTAAGCTGCATAATATCGTCTAAATATAGCTAGAATAAAATTGAAAAGACGTCGCTGGTATTCAAAGGGTTAATATACAGCTAAAGTTCTTACTGTTTCTATGAGATACTATTAGAATATAGAAAATTATCGTTACCGTATCCTGATTTTAGAATCTAACTTCGATGAAATTATGCCTACTATGGAAATATATGGGAGTACAACTAAACATTATTTAGTTTACCGGGTATATAATTTAAGTTCTATTTTACAGAATTGTACACACACACACACACACACACACACACACACACACACACACACACACACACAGAGCGATCACGTTGTAATGGACATAGAAATCCTATTGGGTTATTCCAATATGGAGGAGAGGGAGGAGCACAAGGAAACTAGGTTTGACTATGCAAAAGGAGACTACCAATCACTGAGACAATACTTTAGAGATGTTGACTGGAGTGAAATACATCAGAGAAATAGTGTAGACGAGAAGTATGGAGTATTTAAAACAATATATGAAGAAGGAGTTAATAAATATGTCCCTAAACAAGGTAATAGGTCAGCGAAGGAAAAGGATTGGTTTAATGAAAAATGTATGAAAGCCAAGGAAAAGAGAGACCAAGCGTGGAAGGCAGCTAGAAAAAGGTGAAATAGAGAAACTTGGAACAGATACAAGAGATTAAGAAATGTATATGCTACAATCAGGAGACAAGAAGCCAGAGAATATGAGAAGAACATTGTGAAAAAATGTGAGAGTGATCCTAAGCTGTTCTATAGGTTTATAAATAGTAAAATGAAGGTAAGGGATAGAATAGTGAGGTTGAAGGTTAAAGGGACCACTTATGATGACGACCAGAATATGTGTGAAATTATGAACAATACACTACACTCAGTATATACTAAATATGATAACTTTGAAGAAGTACCGGTAGGTGAAATTGGTGATAAACTGGGAGAGATTAATTTTCTCCCAGAGGAGCTAGTAGAAATAATGAAAGGACTAGATGTGAGAAAAGCAGTGGGACCTGACAATGTAGCGGGATGGATTTTGAAAGAATGTGCTGACGAACTAGTGAAACCCTTATATGAGATAATAAAATACTCTCTGGAAGTGGGAAAATTACCAATGGACTGGAAGAGAGCCAACATTGTACCGATTTATAAAGGTGGGAACAGGGAACATCCATTAAATTATCGACCTGTGTCACTTACTAGTATAGTGTGCAAAATATGTGAGAAAATAATTAAGAAAAGATGGATGATTTACTTGGAAAAGAATAATCTACTATCTAACAGGCAATTTGGATTCAGGGAGGGTACCTCATGTGTTACAAATCTACTCAGTTTTATGACAGAGTGGTTGACATATTACAAGAGAGAGATGGATGGGTGGACTGCGTATATATTGACATGAAGAAAGCTTTTGACAGAGTATCACATAGCAGGCTGAAGTGGAAATTAAAAGAGTATGGAGGGATTCAGGGTAGTTTGTTAAATTGGATGGAGGACTATCTTTCAGGGAGACAGATGAGGACTACTATCAGAGATAAATTTTCTACGTGGAAAGATGTCACAAGTGGAGTTCCGCAGGGAGCGGTGCTGGCTCCCATAATATTTCTAATATACATTAACGACATGCCAAAGGATATAAATGCACATATGAATATGTTTGCAGATGATGCCAAGATCATGAAGCGTATAGAAGATGAAAACAGTGGTAGGGAATTACAGAGGGATTTGGATAGGATAGATCAATGGAGCAAGAAGTGGAAAATGGAATTCAACACAAATAAATGTCATGTAGTGGAAATGGGAGTAAGTAAAAGAAGGCCTCATATGGAATATAAGTTAGGAGAAAACACTATTAACCCATCAGAGAAAGAAAAGGACTTAGGGATAACTGTTAGGGGTGATCTTTCACCTGAGAATCATATTACTACGATAGTGGGAGAAACATATGGACTGCTAAACAGAATAAAAATATCCTTTAACTATATAAACGAGGAGATGCTGGAGAAAATAATAAAAACATTGGTGAGACCAAGACTGGAGTATGCGGCAGTGGTGTGGGCACCACATCTAAAAAAGCATATCAAGAAGCTGGAGAAGGTTCAGAGAGCTGCAACTAGGATGATACCAGAACTGAGAGAATTACCATATGAGGAGAGATTAAAGAAATTAGATTTACCATCTCTAATGGATAGGAGGGAGACAGGCGATATGATTATGATGTACAAATGTGTGAGAGGACTCGAAAAAGTGGACAAGAAGGGGTATATTGTGAAATATAATGGTAGAACTAGGGGGCATAGATATAAGCTAATGAAAGGAAGGTGTAAAGGAGATGTGAGAAAGTAGAGTTTCCCTTACAGAAGTATAAGTAAATGGAATCAGTTGGAAGAGGAAGTGGTGTGTGCCAAAAACATTCATATTTTTAAGGCAAAGTTAGATAATTGTAACTCAGGAAGCGGGACAATACGAGCCTAAAAAGCTCAACTCCTGTATACTACAAATAGGTAAATACACACACACACAGTGGTCCGTAGCATATTGGTTAGCACAGTTGGTTCACAGCCAAAAGGACACGGGTTCCATTCCCGGGCGGGAAAGAAACATTCGGGCAATTCTTCTTACACAATGCACCTCTCTAGACCTAGCAGTATAAATAGGCCTCTGGAATAAGAGGCCACTTACGACGTCTTTTTTAGTGTTGGTGGTCTATTACTAGCTGGACGGGTACCGTACAGGTCAACCAAACACTCAAAATCCAGATATCGGCGCAATATATTCCCAGGTCGAACTTTTTTCGGTTAAAATTAAATAAATAAATAAATAAAAAAGCGTGAAGGTGTAATTATTGGAAACTGAGGTGATCAAAAAATTCTCAATACTCTCTTGCTCACATCACACCTAGTCATCCATTCAGCAAGTCCTGGCTCATGAGGCTGCTAAGGTTGCTAAATGCGGTAGTAAGGTTGGGATGAGCGAGAGTGGGGTACGGAACGTTTACCGGTGGCAAAAAAAAGATGGGAAGAAGGGTAACTGACAAACCGACATAGAAGTGGAGCTAAGCGGAAAACCACGTCATAACAGGACCAAGAAATTAAACAGTATATGTATAACCATCCATTCTCAAATGCCGACGAAGCTAAGCAACATTTGCAATTTCAAGCTTCTACAGAAACTATACGCAAGAGATTGAAGGAGATGGGATATAAACAAAGATCACCAGCTGTCAAGCCAAACTTAACCAAGAGGCACAAACAAACTAAGCTTGATTTCGCTCGACTATTTATTGACCAGGGCATTGACTATTGGGCACGAGTTGTTTTGATAATGTCAGAGAGGTTCCATAATATTACCTGGACGATTACAATTGTGTCACTTAGCCGAGTTGGCGGGGGTTCTTCAAATAAGAATAAATGTGGCTTCCTTTATCCGCTCATGGCCGAGTGGTAACGGTGCCCAACTCTCCCAAACATACCTGGAGTGAGTGGGTTCGAATCCTGGTCAGGATACCTCTCTCCCAACCAAGAGTTGTTTTCTCAGACAAAAAAACTTTCAGCTCAACCACGCATGTGTCGAAGACTGCGCTGTTGGAGGCCTAGGAACACACGGCATGTGAGTTAGTCCTAGTTGATATTGTGCATAAAATATATAGAATAGTCATCATACAGAGTAATACTTTCCATCATATCACTCTTGGCTAATTTCATGTTAACCGAGCATTATATAACTTCTTAATTTCATTACTCATCCACTAATACCTCTAACTTACTAGTTAACTCCTTACTTATATTGTTCAAATACTATTAAGCTAGCATGACTTGATATAATATGCACATTAACCACTCCTGTCTATACCATCGGTTGTTTACCTAAAAACCAACCACGTTCGGTTTAGTAACTCATCCTAGCCACCTCGCCCGCCACTATCTGTGCAATATAGGATAGATCTTATCCCATATTACTTCCCTCCCCCCTTAGTGAATGCATATAACTTGTTTGCGAATATAATAAATAATACCTTACCTAAACTATCATTGGTGAATAGAGAGACCAGTTTATCATGATAATCAATAAATATATACTCATTAATCCCATTAGAATTGACTAATTTTGTCAGTTTAATCGGGCTTTTCATTAGAGGGTTTATACAACTTAAGGAGGTTCTGTAGGAATTATAGGGACACATACTATGTCATATTTATCCTTTGACGTTCATATTCCCTTTCTACTTTGAATAAAATAGTCTCCTTTTCTACTCTGAATATAATAGTAAAATGCTAGTCTGAATAAACTGCCAAATACGAGTCCTGATTCCACTAGGCCTACATAAACATTAACATAAACAAAAATCATAAAAGAGGGATTTTTTCTGAGGACTGACTCCATGGACTGACTGGCCCATGGTATAAAGACTAATATTAGTCTTTATACCATGGACTGGCCCATGGTATAAAGACTAATATTAGTCTTTATACCATGGGCTGGCCCATGGTATAAAGACTAATATTAGTCTTTATACCATGGGCTGGCCCATTCACGGCGGATCCCATTGGCAATCAGCACATCACAGCCATGTGCCTATCTAATTATGTTTCTAAGCTTTCTGTCGTTATTGATCCTACTGTAGCAATCGGTAGCCTATTTCACATATCTACCAAACTTTTGCATGCTTATCACGGAGCAGCAGTCCGTTTCCCACTTACAACTTAAGCATCTGTATCATAATATCCTCTCTTACTCTACACTTCTAATATATGCAAGACTAATGTCCCCTTTCTTTTGTACTGACCATATCATGTATTTCATGATATTCACTACCTCAATAATCTTTTACTTCTGTTAAAGTTTAACATGTTCTAACCCATAATGTTCTAACCCATTCTGGCTATAATTCAGTGTCATTTGGCCTTAGTCGTCAGGCGTTAGAATATTAGTGATCTTCTAATGTTCTATTATTCTGGATTGTTTTGCCATTCTTCTTTCTACCGTCACTTCCAATCAAGCTATGGACAATGGACAGCAAAATAAAAAACATAATCCATGTGAAGCCTTACTAAGGCCGGGTGAAATTTTAAAATTACGTGTGTTGTTATTCACGCTTCTAGATATCTATCTAAAAACTCTGATTTCCAACAAAGTTGCATTGTTTTTTTGGTTTCATATCACGACTGACGATGACTTCCAAATCTTTTGTAATGATTGAGTTACTTAATTTCTGAAAGTAGGAGGCAGAGGTATCAGGAAGGGAAGCGAGTGGTGGAATGATACGGTGAGAAAGGCAGTTGAGGAGAAGAGACAGTGTTTTGAGAGGGTTTTACAGGATGGTAGTGTTGAGGTATGCGAGAGGTACAAGGAGAAAAGGAGAGAGGCAAAACGGAAAATTAGAGAAGCGAAAAAAGATGCAAACGAAAGGTGGGGCCAAAGGCTGAGTGAGAATTTTGAAGAACGAAAGAAGATGTTCTGGAAGGAGGTAAATAAAGTAAGGAAAGGAGGACAAAAGAGGGAAGAGTCAGTGAAAGATGAAAATGGAGAATTACTAGTGGAACCAGTTGAAGTGAGGAAAAGATATGCCGAGTATTTTGAATCTTTGTTAAATACAAGAGATGGAAGAGAAGCAGTGATTGAAGCAGAGGTGGATGGAGATAGGTTACCCAGGCCACCCAGGTGGCAGGGAATGAATGAAAGGATTGAGGAAAATGAGGTGAAAGAAGCAGTGAAACAAATGAGAGCGGGAAAAGCAGAAGGTTTGGATGGTATTGCTGTGGAGTGTATAAAGAAGGGTGGAGATGTGATAATAGATTGGTTGGTGAGACTTTTCAATGTGTGCTTTGCTGTGTCAATGGTACCAATAGACTGGAAGAGTGCATGTATTGTGCCGTTGTACAAGGGGAAGGGAGATCGGCAGGAGTGTTCAAGTTATAGAGGTATTAGTTTATTGTCAGTGGTTGGAAAGCTGTATGGCAGGGTGTTGATAGAGAGGATAATAAAGTGTACAGAAGTTGCAATAGGAGAAGAACAGTGCGGTTTTAGGAGGGGAAGAGGATGCGTGGATCAGATGTTTGCAGTAAGACAGTTATGCGAGAAGTATTAGAGAAGCATAAGGAGATATTTTGGGCTTTTATGGACTTGGAAAAAGTGTATGATCGTGTGGACCGTGAAGCAATGTGGAAGGTGTTAAGGATTTATGAAATAGGAGGACATTTGTTAGAAGCAGTTAAGAGTTTTTATGAAGGGAGCAGAGCATGTGTGAGAGTAGGAAATGGTGAGTTGAGTGAATGGTTTGAAGTAAAGGTAGGTTTGCGACAGGGTTGTGTAATGTCACCATGGCTGTTTAATATGTTTATGGATGGTGTGGTGAGGGAGGTGAAAAGGAGAACTATGGGAAGAGGATTGGGTTTAGTAGGAAAGAATGGTAGAGATTGGGAGTTGAATCAGTTGCTGTTCGCTGATGACACAGCATTGGTGGCAGATTCTGATGAGAAACTGCAGCGGGTAGTCAAAGAGTTTGGTGTGGTTTGTGGAAGGAGGAAACTGAAGGTGAACGTCAATAAAAGTAAAGTAATGGTGTGTAATAGGGGAGAGCATAGGGTGAATCTAGATGTGAGGCTGGATGGGGAAATATTGGAACAAGTAGAGTGTTTTAAATATCTAGGAGGAACGATAAGCAGGAGTGGAGGTATGGAAGTGGAGGTAAAACAGAGAGTGTGTGAAGGAAGGAAGGTTTTCGGAGCAATGGGAAGTATGTGGAAGACGAGAAATCTCGGAGTGAAAGTAAAAAGTGCACTGTATTAAGGAATTGTTGTGCCAACAGTGATGTATGGGGCTGAGACATGGGCTCTGAAGAAAAAGGAGAAAAGAGGGCTGGATGTGATGGAGATGAGCTGCTTGAGGAGTATGTGTGGAGTTACTCGTAGACACAGATTGAGGAATGAAGAGATACGTAGGAGAGTGGGACAGCAGGAACATTTGTCAGCCAGAGTGGACAGAAGGGTGCTGAGCTGGTATGGTCATGTTGAACGAATGGGAGATGAGAGGCTTGCAAAGATAATATGTGAGTCAGGTACAAGGGGAGATAGAAGGGCAGGAAGACCCCCATTGAGATGGAGAGACTGTGTAAGAAAGGCTTTGGATGATAGAGGAATGACTATAGATCAGGCAGGGGAAGTGGTGGTGGACAGGAGTGAATGGAGAATGCTTGTGAATAGTTGAGTGAACACGTGGTCATTTGGAGTAAGGGGTCGGGCGCAAGTTCGACTAGATAATAGTCCATCAGGCGCCTGGCCCGGGGAGACGATTAATATGAAGGGTGTGCCTGGAAGTGTGGTGGGAGGGCTTGTGGCTTTGGCTCCGCTGCATGTCTGCCTGCCAAGATCTGAACCTCTCCGGGTGGTCAGGGGCCGGGGGAGTGCTGGAGCGACCTTGGTAACCCTGGTCTCTGGGTCTTCTCCTGGGTGACCTGGATGTGTGTGAGTTTGTGTTTTTTATCAGTGTTTATTTTTTGTTTTATGTTGTTTTTGTGTTTTCCCTGTTCTTGCTCTGTCTTGAGTCGGCTACCCCCAAAATGGGGATTGGGCCTGAGCATATAGATAGATAGATAGACTTAATTTCATGTTATTTAGCCATCTAGATACCACTGATATTGCGTCTTGCCCCTGTTACCACTCAGATTGATGAACAAATTATATATTTTTTCTTCTGAGATATAGCTGGTGGTTACTGGATACCCTGGCCTTGAGTAAGGGAGATGGGTAATGAAATCGGACATCACAAGAATGCCTTGAGCTATTGAATCTCCTTATACGGGAGATATATGGCGCGTAATTATTGACAAAGTAAATATTGTTAAATTTATATCCTGAATTTGTTTTCTCTATTTCCCAATTTTAACTAAACTCAGTAAACTGCATGTATTGCCCATTTGGGTAGTGTATCAAATTATTTTTGGAGAGCATGAATTGTTATCAGGATCAACAATTCAACCTAATTTTAGTGTCATTAGAAAAATTACCAATCTTTTTAGTTAGGCCTAAGTCAAGCTAGGTCGTTAATGTAAAAGATGAACAATTGAGGAACTAAAACTGACCATCGTGTAAGATCCCAACTTTCACTACACCCAATATGATTTCATAGGCTACTGTTAATGTTATTTTTTTTCCTACTAATTAGCCATGGTCTAATTCACGTAATATAGTTCGCCCTATTCCAAGAGCTGCTTCTTTAATCAGCAATCTTTCATGTGGATATTTATCGAAAACCTTACTGACATGTCAATATCTTTGAAGGTATTTTTTTTTCTTTGTTTATCGATTCGTATGCTTGGGAGAAGAAAGGTTAATAGATAGCGAGACACTCGCAGCCAACACGGTTAAATTACCTTACAAGATTGATGATTAAGAGCTTAACAAATGTGACAGCAGCATACTCCTCTTAATTTGACGTTTGTAATTTAGTCAGTAGCCAGCCCTTATTCCCACAAGGGGTAGGGACTATCAACAAGAAACACATGCAAGGAGGAAAAAAAAAAGAGGTGGCAGGGGAAGAATCCATACAGCAGTTCGCACACAAACATTCGGAAACCTCAATCACTATTGACGTCCAGACAAATTAAGTCTCTCAGTCATTTAGCTGTATACAATTAAAAAAAATGTAGTAACATCGAATACATTTTAACGTTTAGGATAACTCTTACAATATATACCCGGTGCCAGCGAACTTGGCGCTAATCCTGACCGCATAACATCTTATAACTAAAAAAAACAAAAAACAAAAACATATATATATATATATATATATATATATATATAGGGTATATATATATATATATAAATACATAAATATGAGTAGATCAGGAGATATATGTAGAGATTGACTACCCGTTTCTCGAATACTTTCTACACCAACACCAAGTATAGTTTTTAATAGGGGTTCTGATTAGAACAATCACTAACAAGTGTATAATAGATTATATAATACAATCTATGCAACTCATTGTATTCATTTTAAGTTATGTATAGAAATGGATCTAAAAAGTAGTTTGTCGCGCGTAACTATGTTTGTATTTAACGAAGAGAGAGAGAGAGAGAGAGAGAGAGAGAGAGAGAGAGAGAGAGAGAGAGAGAGAGAGAGAGCCAGCCAGCCAGCCTTCTATTATGATACAAACAAATAATGATAGCAATATTGTCATATGTAGAGCCCAGCGTGTACGAGTACTGTGACTGTACGTGTGCCCTGGCTGTGATAGCTCAGGTGGTGGCGGCACCTGCCTAGACACCACGGGTCTTTGCTAGATAGTGGGGCAGATAACTGGAATAATCGTTCATTTCTGGAAACCAGCACCAAAATTGGCACACATACTCCTTGGGGATTGCTCTTTTGATAAAACCTGTTAGCCACCTAAAAATTCAAGATGGCGGCCATTTTTCAAGATGGCCGCCATTGAATATACAAAAACATTGCACTTCGCAATAAAATCACAAAGATTTTTCCTATTTGAATGATCTTGGTGTCAAATCATACATTTTTCACTATTTAGAATCCGAATTTGGAACCATGGACTTACTCACTAGCTTCCTTGTACCATAATATCAGTCCCAGAATCATAATTAGGGTAAAAAGTGCCCATATCATAGGCACCATCAGTCCGATATATTATTGGATGTACATGTAGGCAGTAGGCCTATACTTGTTTGTCACTTATTGTCTTGCTGCCTGGATGAGTATACTACAACGCTTCTAAACCTCGCATCTGCAGCTGGTGCCGTGCAGGTCAGACCAAAGCAGTAGCATTTGTATCGACCGCAGCATTCCGACTTGCATCCACACTTGGTCAGCTGCTGGCAACTCTCTGCAATGGGTGGCAGCTCTGTCCAAACGATCTGCCACAGATCTCCTTTCTTGGTCCAGCCCCAGTTGGCAGGAGTCTGCGTTACTGGTTGACGTACTGTTGACTGACTCCAGATGCAGCCCGCCTGGTAGGCAGCACGCTTCACATGCTGCTTCAGTGCTGCTCGGGTTGGAGGAATGGCTTCGTACGGCCTCTGCTTCCGAGCAAACATGTCCAACCTCGCATCATCGACACCTTCAGCTGTGCTGGATCTGTCGTACATCATGACCACGAACTTCTCCAAGGTCTCCAGGTCTTCATCATCAACTACCGGTGGGTACTGGCTGAGTTTGCTGAAAACACCGGAAGCCTCATCACAAACATCCCAGGTTTGCCAAGCAGACTTCTTCCCTTTGCCACGGAATGCTGAAACGACATCGCAGCCAGTGAAGGCATGTAAGAAGAGCATCCCTTTGCTCTTTTCTGCAAGAGTACAACACAAGTCATGTACAGGAACCCACCTCAGGTTCTGTCCTTGGCCAAAGGCAACCCACAACTGCTGCAGACCTAGCTCCTGAAGTGCCTGCAGAACACTGACTGCGATGACGACAACATCTGTATCGCTGGCTTTGACCATGATGACTTTGCTGCCTGCTTCTGTTGCATGCCTGGCATGCACAAAGATCCGCGTGTCAGCTTCTTCATGACTGCACGGTGCCACCCCAGCCAGATTGATAGTGCGGTTGCTGACAGCATCTTCTTCCTTGGTCACAATGACCACATTTGGTGTGGCCACACATGCAATCTTATCAGCCAGAAAGTTGAACAGCTCAGCTTTGTTGTCATTTTCTCTCAGGAAGTTTCGCCAGTTTGAGGGAATTTTGCCCTTCCCTGTCACCCTGCGTCCACCCCGCGTCCTAGCTTTGATCTAGTTTCAGCTTTCAGACTAGATGGCCGGTAGACATCAATGTCTGTTTCTCTCTTGTACTTGGTAGAGTATGCTTGTATTCTAGAGGGACTCGAGCATTGCGTACTCTTCGAATGTCTTTGAACTCCGTGGGGGCAGACTGTTCACCAACGCTGCACCATCAATGATGATGGTGTCGGCGTCTGGCTCTGCCTGCCTCAGGGGTTGTAACTTGGCTCTGAAGAATGGTAGTGAGGTGGGATTTTCTGACAGGTGTGGAGCTTTCCACCATCACTGAGGGCAGCAGGATGTGACTGGTTCTCATGACGGAAGAACTCCTTCAAGTCACACTCTCTGTTCTGGCATGATATGAACAGCTTGGAGATTGAACAGTTGACCGTCTTCCTTCAGCACTTTTTGCTTTGAAGAGTCAACAGAGGCTGGTACCTGTCGGAAAAAGTCATCCCTGTTCTTCTTGATTGGTTCATAGAAGGTGGATTCTTCTTCCCCTTCCAGTCCCTTCATAAAAATCCCTGGGAACGGACCTTGCCTTTCTCAAGGTGTGTGCCAATCAGCTCGGCGGCGAATGGGTTCTCTCTCTCTTTGGAGTGTCTGTGAGTTGCTGCTCCTTCTTTGTACCTTGCGTAGCAGTTGTACTGAAGCAGCTGAGCAATTGCTAGATCTGTCTTTGATGCGCCAAACCTCAGTTGAGATTTGATGTCCGCTTCGTGTTCAAGCATGGCCACAAACTGAAGAAGAGTGAGTGGAATGGCCTGCTCGATGCACCCCTCATGGAAGGTTCCATCAAATGTGGACTTGTGGTCCAGCATATGTCTTCGCAAGATGTTAGCTGCTTTGCCAAGGATAATAGCTTCACTATAATAGTCAGAGGCTTCTGACAAGACAAAGCCCACATCTTTCTGGAAAGCCAGAAGAACATCCCTTCCCTGCTTGTGCACTTCCAACTCAGGTATTTCTGACAGCAGTTTTTTCCTTCAGTCTTGTGGAGTTGACAGCAGGTGCATCAACACCCAGCTGTTCCAGGCGCTGGGCATACAGGTAAACAATGTCTGCAAGTCGGAAGACTGCAGGACCCTCGCCAGATCTGGTGGTCTCCACTAGATATGTGACTAGCTCTGAGAATGCCTGTGGGTGGGCATCCTCTTCGGGTGCACGTTTCTGTTCCAGTCTCTTGGTGGCTCTGAGGTACGTCCTCTCTCTATTGTACAGGTCTGTCAAGCATGCAAAATGGTATTTGAGCTCCAGTGCAATAGCATCTCCACCGCTGAGTCTTGCAAGAAGTTTTCCGTCATTTAAAGTTTGGGCACATTCATTAAGTCTGTTATTGAGGTTCATCGTCATAACTTGTCTGAGTTCAGAGGATGGGGGCTTCTTTGTCACATGTGAAACACGTTTGGCCTTCAAGGCTGGTTCTACGCAACTTGGTCTGGCATTCTACTGGCTGAGCACTCTCGGCTCTTCTTTTCCTGGCTCTCTCCAGTTTCGTGTTGTTGAACATAAGGCGACAAATTTGGTGATACTGCGCCTTATTCCTCCTCAGAGTTTCTTCAATGCCACCACCATCATCAAGTCTGGCTGGATCCAGAACAATAGGCATCTCATTAATTGCGTGAAAGAGGGGAAGAGTAGTCGCAATCATAGTGTAGCCATTATGTTCTTGTGGTTGTTGTGCACGTGGTGACTTGAGCTTTTCACTCTTCTTCTTCTGGCAAAGACAACACTTGCTCCAGTCAGTCCGGAATTTAGACGGTCCTGGATCTGTATTTGCCATCTTGGTGAATACAGTATGATAATTATCTGTAATACAGATATAATAGATAACAGATAATCACAGTATATAACAGATAATCACAGTATGATATAACACAGTATGTTATATGATTACAGATATAACAGATAATCACAGTTTGATAATTATCTGTATTCAGTGAATCAAGGCCGAGGGGTTATCCTTTTACCACCTTGATCGCAATCATGCACAATAAGGTATGGGATACGACTAGGTTCGGGAATAAAAATATATGACCTACACCTAGCCCGATCGTTCATCCAGTATCATTTAAGTCCTGTGCGATCTGTACACCATCCAGGTAACTACATGCAAAGCAATGTAAAGCCCTGTTACCCTTGGCTCGGCTATCCCGCGCTGGCACACCCTGTCAATTCAGGCGCGGCTATCTAACTAAACATCTATGTTAAACTACATGTAATATACAGTAGCTAACTGATGCGGGGCTTATTAGACAGCATTTGAGACACTAAACTAATTATTTAGTTACACTAAACTAATTATTCAGCTGATACTGAACCCCATGCTGAGTTTCACAGCAGCGGTGACACCAGTGTGCTCTGGCTGTGCGTTGACATCCGCTCTGTTGAGCTACTACTCTACACCTTCCGTTGCAAGTCTCTCAACGTCACCCCCCCCCCCACCGCATCGTGTAATGTCCAGTTTGGAAGCCTTGTACAGGAAGATGCTACACATACTAAACCTCTAACACTACTACGATATACACTACCATGCATTTTAGCCGAGTCAGACGTAACATGAACCTCTAATTTAGCAGAATATTAGGATTCCGGGACTGATATTATGGTACAAGGAAGCTAGTGAGTAAGTCCATGGTTCCAAATTCGGATTCTACATAGTGAAAAATGTATGATTTGACACCAAGACGATTCAAATAGTACAAGTCTTTGCGATTTTATTGCGAAATGCAATATTTCTGTATATTCAATGGCGGCCATCTTGAATTTTTAGGTGGCTAACGGGTTTTATCAAAAGAGCAATGCCCAAATGTGTGCCAAATTTGGTGCTTGTTTCCGGAAATGAACGATTCTCCTGAAATTTGCAGTTATTTGCTCCACTTGGGACAGGAGCGCAAACTAGACAGGTGCCACGTACCTAATATTTTGTCGCAGAATTTAGTTGGGCTACTGTACATACAAAAATACATACGGGTTTGCGTGAATTTACGACTCTTGAGTGTTCGGTAATAGAAAACAATGCTATGCTGGTTCAATTTACTTAATGTCAACTGAATGTACACTTCAATGTGGAGCTCTAGGTTTTGTGGAAACCATATGTACTGGTGCTAAGCAATTTCCATATCAATGAGCTACCGGGTACTGATTATATCAATACAAATCTAAAATAGACTGTATTTAAATAATACATTTTCATATTGGCAGTTACAAAGTTATGACATTACCATTAATCCAAATGAAGTATGTGATGTACGGCACTTTTTGCTTAGCCAACTATCTACGATATAATTATGCGCACCAAGAACCTTTAGCAACAACTGGTGGACGAAATAATGAGTAATTAAGGTACCGTATACAAAGTTGAGTACACAAAACATTATAGGGAATGTTTGAGTTCAGTTGTTATGAATAATACATAACAGAAGAGGCTAAGACCTAACTACATACATACATACATACATACATACATACATACATGCATGCTCTCTCTCTCTCTCTCTCTCTCAGCCTCATACTTTACTCAAGGCATTATCATCATCATCTCACAGCCGAAAACCGTATATGACCTCTGAAGTTAACTTGCAGATTTAGGCCCACGGGAAGACATAGGTGTGAGGTAGTGGGGGTGTTTACTCAGACAACAACTTCAAGAGGCAATATCAACCATTTACCATGAACTCCGAGGCCCAGGAAATCTTAACTTTCTCACAGTTTAATTTGATGTCAGGGCAGACAATAGAGCAGCGTACATTTTCCATTTCAGTACAGTAAAAAACAATACTTTTGGCGTCAGTGAGACTGCAGCTTACCCAAGATGATCACTATATTGTATGTATTCTACATTTCTCTAAAAAATTATTAGAAAGTAAAATAGAATATTGAGCTACATCTGTATATATGAATTATATATAATTGTATTCGACAACTTTTTCCATGGCGTTAATATAGTTACCTTTATCTTATCATATAATAGGTAACCTAATAATAACCTGAAGAATTTCAGCACAGTTTAAGCATTTGTACTAACCTCCGTGATATATATATATATATATATATATATATATATATATATATATATATATATATATATATATTATATATATATATATATATATATATATATATATATATATTAATACCATAATTGGTCATATAAATATATTGGTTATGTTGGTGAATAATAAGGATCAAAGTTCGATTTACTGGCAGTTAATAAATAATTAGTTATTGTTTGCACTGTATGTCGATTGTAAGTCTCACTAAATTGTACATGTCCATTTTTCTATTAATCTTTAGTTACTTGCTGATTCATTGTACTGTAACTGCTCTATGTGTACATAGTATTCTTTCTCTCATACACGTAGTTAAAAATTGGTACACAGCAATATTGTATTTGTATACATAACTTGTCTGTAAATCATCACCCCATGTATAACTATAATTATGATTTAACATGATTAGTTGGTAGTGGTGTGTGGACTGGCTACATAAGCAAAGCTTGCCTTTTGTGTACACTCGGATGCCATAGTCTCTAGCCCACTCGTAGATATTCGTGGACTTCACCTATTTCTAACTATGGAAGTATATCTCTGGAAACCAACTTATCAATATAATTTTCTATAAATCAACTACAAAACTATATACTGTATACTATATTGAAAAGCATGTTTTATCAAAACATCAATCCAGATAGTTATAATTGCATAAAAGAAAACATTTGTGGTCCCCGATTTTGTAAGAGTGGGCTAGAGACTATGGTATCCGAGTGTACCTATTACGTTTGGGCTGCAGAAAATCTAATGTTCAGAGTTTGTTGACCTTTTTGCAAATTACTTTATGTACATGAATCCCAGTGCAAACAACATAACTTGATCCTTCCAGCTTGAGAATATTTGGCCCTAGACACAGTATGATGTTAAGTGGTGCTAATAATGTTGTAAAATAATAAGAAACAGTCTGCCTTACATACTTCATGAAACCAGCAAGTTAATCAAATAATACAGAGATATATGACTACACAATATGTTTTAATTATGTGATAATCATTTCTGAATAGGTGACTTATAAAATAGTTTTAGTGTCAACCAATATTGATTGGGTAAAGCTAGTGGGAGTGAATGATGAGTTCATGTGGAGTTGTCCACACTGATGTAGGTGAGCACAGGATATATTAATTGTAAAAGAAATATAGTATATATGAATAAACTTTGATATGATGTTCCCACACGATTACATTGTTAATTGAGTTAATTTCAAATACAAAGTTAATTTACAGTATCTTGATCAATGTTTAAACGCGGTAATTATATATTTGTTAATGTATCTTGGATCATTCTGTTAGATATATAAATTTATATTACTTTAATGTTCAGGGTTGATACAAAATATATTAGTTATGTTAACACATTAAGAAGATGTAATATATGAATATACAATACATAGAAGATACCTACCGGCATATCATAAATATATCATATAATATTCAATAGTTATAACTATAAATGCCACTGAGGCTTAACCCAGTGTCCGTATGTCCCATTTGTTGAACACCAGTGACCAAACCGTTACCCAAAATACCAACTGGTTGGAACAACACACAATTTGTTGGCTGTCACTTTTATAATTGAGTTTCATGGATGTGGAAATGTTCGGGTTATTGTAACAAGTGGAATATGTTTTGTTTGTTAGCAAAAAATAATAAAACATTAACAATTATTGTGATTGATTTTTCTAGCCAATATATTAACCCTCTCACGTTCTTGACGCAATTTTGAGCCTATTAGGGATACTTTAAAGCCTTTGTTACCATCAGGGGTATTTAGAAACCTTTAGTTTAGTTACCGTACTTCAACCTCTGCAGTTGTCTTTGAGTTAGCTGTGGGCAGAAAACTAATTTTGGAGAGGTAATTATAAGTGTGAGAGAACTCTATTTATTATTGCTAATCTGGCAACCTCTGCGGCATAAGGATGTGAGAGGGTTAATCAGTCGCAACGAGAAAAAACTGTGAAACCTGTTGCTCATCATTATTATCATGGAGCTGTTGTTTTAGTAGTCCTCTGTGTATATGATATTATTCGTAAGGCACATCATGGAGGACCATTTTAGTCATCCAGAGGTTGTTAGGCTTAATTCTTTCTATAAGGTAACTGACCAGTAAAATCTGGGCACTGAAGGTATATTGGCAGTTGGGACAATGGGTGAGGGGGACGTCATTGTGAGGATTGCTAGCTTGGGTTTGTTCTGGCTTGACTCTTTTAGTCTGCTGCAGTTGTCTGTTGATTTCATATATCTTGTATCCTTTTCGCACAGAATATCGCCACATGGGCCGGTCTGTGGCAGTTTGCTCCCAGGAGTCAGGGATGTTTAAACCAAAAGAGAGGCAAAGGTAAGGAAAGATAGTCAGATACATAAATACGTCTACGTCAGGCCCAAGCTTACTATATCTCGTTTATATAAAATAATGTATAACTATTATATAAATAATAATAACATACAGTATACACATTTATATAGATGGAGAGACATGGGTGAAAGTAGTAGCTACTTTAAAACATTGTTCATATAGCATAATGAAGATTACACTGTAAGAAGCAAATCTGATTAAAGGGCTACTGAGTGTGATAAGCATTAGACGACCCAATAATGGACCAGTTTATGACTTGTGACTACCAATAATAAAATGGTTAAATTATATTTATATAAACATTGCATGGGATTAAAATAATAGAATGGGCACAGAAAGCTACAGGGACATGTGAGCCGGGACAAGAAGTGAATTACACTTAAGTGGAAACATGGAAGACTAAAGTGTCTCGTAAAACATGGAACAAAGCTGAGAGAGAGAGAGAGAGAGAGAGAGAGAGAGAGAGAGAGAGAGAGAGAGAGAGAGAGAGAGAGAGAGAGAGAAAGTCAATGAACAGCAAGAGAAATAAAAATGATGAGGTAAGGGTCAACGGTAAAGAACTGAGATGATTGATTAACAAAAATGTATTCTTATGGATAATAGTAAATCAAAATGATGTATATTATAAGTCATAGTTTTAAAGTAAAACTAAGTTAAACGGTATTAAGAACAAGTATACACTGAAAGGTTCGTTTAACATTAATTGTGGTGGTGATAAGACGAAATAAATGTTTTAGTTAAACCTTAGGATAATAATACATTGCATCCCACTCCCCCACTATATTGCCCAGGCTCGCCCTCGAATTACGTTCCACATTGTTCAACCTATCTTGTTTCTGAAAGATTATCTGCCTCTTTTTACCATTGCCCTTCTTTGTATTTTTCAACACTCCCGCAATGGACTTTATTTACAAAGATTCAAAAGACAAAGAGTTAAAGGAAGGAAGAACGGTTTAAGAGTATAACCTGTTATTAACTTAGTTGTATCATGACCTGCTTCATGTTTCATCTCCACAAATAGTAATACATGCATATTTTATGCTGAACATTAGTAATACCCCATATTGTAATTATTGTTTTCCTTGCATCAAATAAATGTATTAGCCCAGTGTATAAATGTGCTGAAATAAATTAATCTGTAAAATATTTACAAAGACAATCACTACTCTATTCTGAGTATTTAAACAAATATTGAACATTATAATTTCTTTAAGATTGTGAAATCATGGTAATTCGTAAATTTAGCTTGTCACAAATGATAACTGTACATAAACAACACTGATATATCATCTCCTTTCCAAAAGTTTGAGGTTCATCACAGAATGGAAATGGGCAAATTGTATTAACCACTTTCAAAAACAATAATGAATCTTGTACAGATTCAGTATTAGGGATATCCATTACACGCTTGTGATCTAGGCTCCACGGGAGATGTAATCAACTGGTACCGACTGAATAAATGTAATTAAGTTGATATCATTGTTCTCTCTTGCAGGTAATAAATGTGGGTGGAATTATACCACTAAATAGTACACTGCAATTCCCAGTCCGCATATCACATTATATCGCCCTGACCACGATATACAGCGTACCGGTAATAACACAACATTATATCGCCCTGACCACGATATACAGCGTACCGGTAATAACACAACATTATATCGCCCTGACCACGATATACAGCGTACCGGTAATAACACAACATTATATCGCCCTGACCACGATATACAGCGTACCGGTAATAACACAACATTATATCGCCCTGACCACGATATACAGCGTACCGGTAATAACACAACATTATATCGCCCTGACCACGATATACAGCGTACCGGTAATAACACAACATTATATCGCCCTGACCACGATATACAGCGTACCGGTAATAACACAACATTTTAATATTATGACAAAAAAGATTACCGCTAATTCAACAAGGAGATTATACTTGAATTATAATTGAGTTAGGCGAGTTACTATGACCATGAGTATGTGTTGTTGAAATTACAAGAGAATGTTTCAGGAGCACTACAGTAATTTACCACTTGCCAGCAAGATACACTATTACACACGTTTGTTGTCTTGCTTATAGCACCCTTAATAAGAAATGTAAAACGAGCAAGTTTAAATTGAAGTAACATCAAACATACAGTGTTACAATGATCTACAGCGAGTTCAGAGGCAGGTGTGTGTGTGTGTGTGGGGGGGGGGGGGGGGGAGATGAAAGTTCGTAATAATGCAGAATTTAATTTGTAAATAAAATGTAGGTAGTAAATAAGGACTATACTTTGATATTAAACATTGTCATAAAGTAGCCAAGTAAATGATAAGTTTGACTTCCATTATGGTGGACTGTTTATTATAATAATCCATAATATAGCATGTCTACATAAAATCATAATTATTATTCGCATCTGCGTTCACAAATCAGTATTCTTAACCTCGGTTAACTCTGTCAAATATAAATGTATTGTGATTTCGCTATATATTTAATAGACACAACCTGCCTAAACACGTTAACTCATTCAAATATTATTTACTATGTGGTAACATATAGGCAAAGTTTGTGAGGCAAATGTTAATAATTTGTTATTTATTGACATGGTCAAAGGTTGTATGGTGCTGCTATTTCAAGAGTATTATATTCAGATTACTTTGTTGTTTTCACCTTGTTGCTTTCCAAAGTTAAAGAAAATCATTTGACAGTACTGAAATTATGTATCGGCATCATGTTTATAGGGTCATACATGGTTCAGAGGGCAAACTTGATTCTGCAAACCATATAATAAAGTAATGAATTTCTAGTGTAAACAAGTTGTGCGAGTGTATAGGGCAAGAGGAATGGCAGACAGTGAAGACGAATGAGGATATCGGTATTACGTACATGTTGGGGCTGGAGGGAGTGGAGGAAGAGGACATAGGACAGTGGGTGGAGTGCACTAAAAAGTATCTGAAGAATATATGGAGAGTAAAGATGAGAAACATAAGAGAGAGAGGAGAGTGTAAGGGATGAGAGGAGTTCCTGTTAAGCTGTTTCTTTCATATTTATCCTACTACTTTATTATCTCCCTCTTTTTGCTGTGTTGATATCTTTCATATTTATCCTACTGCTTTATTATCGCTCTCTTTTTGCTGTGTTGATATCTTTCATATTTATCCTACTGCTTTATTATCGCTCTCTTTTTTGCTGTGTTGATATCTTTCATATTATCCTACTGCTTTATTATCGCTCTCTTTTTTGCTGTGTTGATATCTTTCATATTTATCCTACTGCTTTATTATCGCTTTCTCTTTTTATGTGTTGATATCTTTCTTCCTGCTTTTTTTTTCTTGCTATTCCTAAAAGGGAGGAAGTAGATACAAAGGCGTGGCTGGAGTAGGAATACTAGGCCGACCCCATAAAAAGAAGCACAGCCTCTGGCCATTAGCACAAACTGAACGGTTTCTGCTGCAGCAAAATATTAGTGTAGAGCCATATAGAGGCTGTTTTACTGTCACTTCTAGTTGGTGGTGTGACTGGTGTCTCAGTAACTAGGACGAAAAGGGCGAAAGGAAGTGTATGTGTAATTGTACGTGTGTGTGTGTGTGTGTGTTGTTACGCTGGCCAGCTTACCAGAATGCACTCGTAACTTGCTAGCGCTCGCCAGGGCAGTGATATGGGCTACAATAATCGTAAAACGATGTTCTTTCTTTCATAGAGTTCATGTTGTCACAGACAGATCAGTGGTGATCTTTATTCTTGTCTGTGACACTTGGAAGTATTTTATATCATTGCTAGAATATAAGATGCATTGTGTGAAGTTAAGGAGAGAGAGAGCTGGGTAGGCAGCGTGGTGGTAGTATGTGCGTGTGTATGTACGTTTGCCTCCCGCTCTCGGAGGAGTCTCCCACGCCCGTGATTGGCCGGCGAGCCTGTCTACGTCATAGGACGCTTGCTCTTCATGACGTAGTCGTCTGTGATTGGCGGCCCGCTGTCCTGGGACGGTGGTGCGGGCTCCTGTCCTCGTGTCTCCTTCAGAGCTTGGCGCAGCGTGCTTGGTCCTACATGTCCTTTGCAATCTGTCCCCCATATAACCCCCTGTACTACTTTCTCTCTCTCTAAACTTCTTCGTTTTCATACTTCTCTCTTTATTCAATTAATTATCCCTTCTGGTTCTGCATACGACTTCCATAGTCGGCCAGTCGTATTACCAGCACCAGCTCTCACATTTATGTTTGCACTAGTTTTAGGGATTATTAGAGTCATAGTCATGTGGTAGCCTAGTGTTGGGGTGCTTCTAATTATTGAACTGTTCTTTCCCATTATTTAATGCTAGACAGTGCAAGGTATCTTTGGTCGTTGTCTGAGTTATGTATGTGGCAAGTCAGAGCCTGTACAACATCGACGAAGCTAGCTAGCCTGTAACCCTTGTGCATATTTTTCCTTTGCGAGTGTAGCAGTATACAGGTGAAGGGCTTTTGCCTATACTTAATCTGTATACTTGCTACCTCATTTTGTTGACCTTTGTGGAGCGCCAGGGCAAGACCAGATACTAGAGATCTGGACTTTCCAAGAGAGCCTCCAAGTCACTTAACGTAACATAAGGGAAATCTGTTCAAGGGGAGCATGCTTGAGCTCTGCCTAGTTTCCTAGTACCTTTTATGCCACTGCTAGACTTTATTAGTGAGGAAGACAGCATTGTGTTTATTAACTTTCATTGTGTATGCTTTAGGAATTATTCACGCCTTATTTTAGCCAAGGTTGATGCATAGTGCACAACCCTGTTTGGCTGTTACGTTGGCTAAGGAAGTACTGTTTTTGAGTGGTTATTAGTGCTGTCACAGAGTTGTTGCACTCCCTTGTATATATATATATATATTGTATCCTACTTATTGGTGTATTTAAGATACACGCTTTGGTGTCCTGCCCCTGCATTATTTCTGTTCTTTATTAACAAGCATCTTAGAGCATCAGACCTTTTCAGAAGATTCCTTATCTGATTGCTGTTGGACTAGACTATCATGGTGTTTTCATAGAGCATTGAAGAGTTTAGTGTTGAGTACTGACTCACACTCAAGTTAACGTAAGGCATATTATTCCTTTATTAAATCTTATATAGTTTATTCAAGCATTGTTATTACTTAAGAGCATTTTCGTAACGTAAGTACTCCTGTTGTGAGTTGGCTTTGCCGTCACCGGAAAGCCTTTGTAGAAGTGCACTATAAAACCCAGTTAATTGATACCCCGTTATCCAGTAGATTAACTCTAGAGGGTTTTGAGTGTTTTTGTTCACCGGCGTAATAGTTCGAGGGTTTGGAATTAGCGTACCATTGTAATAGATATAACAAATGGCGTTGTTGCAGATATAGCCTATCATCTAGTCCATTATTAAGTGCCCTTGTTTATTTCGTAGTGCCGGTCGTAACAAATGGCGACCTTAGAAAATTCAGATTGCGAGAAAGATCTAGGTGTGTTTGTTAGCAATGATTTGAAGCCTAGAACACAGTGTATAAGCGTTCGTAATAAGGCAAACAGGATTCTCGGGTTCATCTCTAGGAGTGTGAGTAACAGAACTGCTGATGTTATCTTAAAACTTTACTTGTCATTAGTGAGACCCCATATGGATTATGCTGTCCAATTTTGGTGTCCTTATTACAGAATGGACATAGATTCATTGGAGAGAGTACAGCGTAGAATGACAAAAAATGATCCATAATATTAGAAATCTTTCGTATGAAGAAAGGTTGAAGAAATTAGGTTTACATTCGTTAGAGAGACGCAGAGTTAGAGGGGATATGATAGAGGTGTTCAAGTGGGTTAGTGGGATTAACAAAGGGGACATGACAAATGTACTAAAGCTCAGTGATAGCGAAAGAACTCGTACCAATGGTTTCAAATTAGATAAATTTCGTTTCAGAAAAGATATAGGCAAATATTGGTTTGGTAACAGAGTTGTAGATGGGTGGAATGGACTACCAAGTGCTATAGTGGGATCTAAAACGGTAGGGAGCTTTAAGATAAAATTGGATAAGCATATGGACGAGAAGGGTTGGGTGTGAAGGGGGATCAGCCGGGTTGGGCCAATCAGCGCTCTGCAGACCCCCATAATCCTGGGTTAATCTCTAACCGTTTTGGTAAGATGATCCTCAGGGTATTAGAGTGTGAAGCCTATAATTGGGCTTTGTAATTGAATTGGGGTTGTGTGGGACAGGGATCTGCCTTGCTTAGGCCAATCGGCTTTCTGCAGACTCCCATTTTCTTATGTTCTTATGTTCTTATGTTCTTGCCTAGTATCATGTCCTAGTCGTCATAACAAATGGCGACCTTAGACCAGAATATAGTGAACTGAATATTCTATCTATCTATCTATTGCCTGACGCCGTGATCCCCGAAGGGGTGGCCACGAACGAACCGCCCCCATGCACCTCTGTCCCCAGTCAGTCGACGCCCCTCCCCCCAACCAGCACCACCTTCGTTCATGTACTTCCTCACTCCATCCTTCCACCTCATATTCGGTCTACCTCTCCCCCTCTGTCCCTCCACCTCGCTCTCATACACCCTCTTAGTCATTCTCTCGCTTTCCATACGTTCCATATGGCCGAACCATCTCAAGTTGTTCCTTTTCACACTTTCCAGCACATCTACCTCCACACCACACCTCCTTCTTACTTCCTCATTAGTCTGTCTATCCCTCCATGTAACTCCGCACGCACTCCTTAAGTAATTCATTTCCACTGCTCTCACTCTTGGTCTGAGTCTCTCAACCAACGTCCATGCTTCGCTTCCGTAAGTCAGTGTCGGGATTACCACACTGTCATGCAAGGACTTCTTCACTTCCATACTGACCACCCTATTTCTTGTTACTGCTTTTAGCGTTCCTACAACCCCTCTTCCCCTGTTGTACCCTCTCCCGCACCTCTTCATCCATAGTCCCATCTTTACTCAACACACTGCCCAGATACTTAAAAGAGTTGACGATCTCCATAGCCTGACCGTTCAGCTTCACCTCACACTCTGTGACTTCACCCCTTTCGAAGACCATAACCTTGCTCTTCCCCGTATTTACCTTCAAATTCCGTTTTTCGCACACTGTTCCAAACTCATTTACCAGACCCTGCAACTCCCATTCATTATCACTCATCAGAACTGTATCATCCACAAACAGCAGTATAGGTAGCTTCCACTCAATTCCCTCCCTTTTCAGCGATACACCAACATCCACTGCTCTTGATAGTATTTCTTTCATAACTCCATCCATATATACAGTAAACAACCACGGGGACATCACACACCCCTGTTTCAAACCAACATTCAGGTCAAAGAACTCGCTCTGCTCACTCTCCACACGTACTGCCGCCTTTGCACCCTCATACATGCTCTTCACTGCTTTCAGCAACTTGCCCTCTACTCCGTATATTCTAAGTACTTTCCACAAACCTTCTCTATCCACTCTGTCATAGGCCTTCTCCAAGTCCATAAAGGCAACATACACCTTTTGTTTCTTCTCCAGATACTTCTCCACAACACAATTCAGGGTAAAAATCTGATCTACACATCCTCTTCCCTTCCTAAAACCTCCCTGCTCGTCGCCTATCCATTTCTCCGTTCTCACTCTCACTCTCTCAATCACTACCCTACTGTATACCTTCCCTACTACGCTTAGAAGACATATTCCTCGGTGGTTACCACACACTCCTCTTTCCCCTTTGCCCTTATATAGGGGGACTATTATGCCAGTCTTCCAGTCATCGGGTGCACTCCCCTTATCCCATGCTAGTTTGCACATTTTCCATACCCATTCTATCACTATCTCACCACCATACCTCAACATTTCCCCACACACTCCATCTGTTCCTGGTGCTTTCCCCAACTTCACTCTTTTCATGGCTTCCCACACTTCTGACCTCCTGATCCCCACCTCCTCCTCCACTACTTCTCTTCTTCTCCCTCCCATACCATATCCAGCTATGTTTGCTGGCTCTTCATTCCTTTCATTTAGCAACTCACTGAAGTACTCCCTCCACCTTTCGACTCTCTCTTGCTTCTCGGCTAGCATTCTCCCATTCTTATCTTTCACACCCTTACTGTTTCCCTTGCTACCTTCCCTAACTTTCTTGACTTCTTTCCAGAACAGTTTCTTACTCTCCCTCCATTTTACACTCAGATTCCTTCCAAATTCCTCATCTACTCTTCTCTTACTTTCCTTCACTACTCTCTTCACCACCCTCTTACTCTCCACGTACCTCGCTCGTTTCTGTCTCTCGGAATCTTCATTCCCTCTGCTACCCAACCACTCTCTATATGCTTTCTTCTTTTCTCCCACAGCTATTCGTACCTCTTCTGTCCACCATGCTGTACCTTTCACTCCCCTCCCTCTTCTCCTCACTCCACACACCTCCTCACATGCTGCACAGATCTCATCCTTAAACACCTTGCTCATCTCCTCCACTTCCTCCATAACTTCCAGGTCGAACCCACCTAGTCGTCTTTCCACTGCTCTCCTGTACTCCTCCCTGATTTCCTCCTCCTGCAACCTCTCCACCCTCCTCACCATTCCACCCTCCTGAATATTGCATTTTTTTTTGAGAAATCTTATTGCCATTTGGGGTTGAATTTATTTCTCGCATTGTTGGCAGTAGACATTGTTTTGAGGATGCATAGAACTTGTTGGAGTTATTGGTGACCTAGTATTGCACTCAAGAACATCTTCGAATATTATTTGGTGAATAAAGCTATGCAAGAATTGAAGATTCCGAGAGACAGAAACGAGCGAGGTACGTGGAGAGTAAGAGGGTGGTGAAGAGAGTAGTGAAGGAAAGTAAGAGAAGAGTAGATGAGGAATTTGGAAGGAATCTGAGTGTAAAATGGAGGGAGAGTAAGAAACTGTTCTGGAAAGAAGTCAAGAAAGTTAGGGAAGGTAGCAAGGGAAACAGTAAGGGTGTGAAAGATAAGAATGGGAGAATGCTAGCCGAGAAGCAAGAGAGAGAGTCGAAAGATGGAGGGAGTACTTCAGTGAGTTGCTAAATGTAAGGAATGAAGAGCCAGCAAACATAGCTGGATATGGTATGGGAGGGAGAAGAAGAGAAGTAGTGGAGGAGGAGGTGGGGATCAGGAGGTCAGAAGTGTGGGAAGCCATGAAAAGAGTGAAGTTGGGGAAAGCACCAGGAACAGATGGAGTGTGTGGGGAAATGTTGAGGTATGGTGGTGAGATAGTGATAGAATGGGTATGGAAAATGTGCAAACTAGCATGGGAGAAGGGGAGTGCACCCGATGACTGGAAGACTGGCATAATAGTCCCCCTATATAAGGGCAAAGGGGAAAGAGGAGTGTGTGGTAACCACCGAGGAATATGTCTTCTAAGCGTAGTAGGGACGGTATACAGTAGGGTAGTGATTGAGAGAGTGAGAGTGAGAACGGAGAAATAGATAGGCGACGAGCAGGGAGGTTTTAGGAAGGGAAGAGGATGTGTAGATCAGATTTTTACCCTGAATTGTGTTGTGGAGAAGTATCTGGAGAAGAAACAAAAGGTGTATGTTGCCTTTATGGACTTGGAGAAGGCCTATGACAGAGTGGATAGAGAAGGTTTGTGGAAAGTACTTAGAATATACGGAGTAGAGGGCAAGTTGCTGAAAGCAGTGAAGAGCATGTATGAGGGTGCAAAGGCGGCAGTACGTGTGGAGAGTGAGCAGAGCGAGTTCTTTGACCTGAATGTTGGTTTGAAACAGGGGTGTGTGATGTCCCCGTGGTTGTTTACTGTATATATGGATGGAGTTATGAAAGAAATACTATCAAGAGCAGTGGATGTTGGTGTATCGCTGAAAAGGGAGGGAATTGAGTGGAAGCTACCTATACTGCTGTTTGCGGATGATACAGTTCTGATGAGTGATAATGAATGGGAGTTGCAGGGTCTGGTAAATGAGTTTGGAACAGTGTGCGAAAAACGGAATTTGAAGGTAAATACGGGGAAGAGCAAGGTTATGGTCTTCGAAAGGGGTGAAGTCACAGAGTGTGAGGTGAAGCTGAACGGTCAGGCTATGGAGATCGTCAACTCTTTTAAGTATCTGGGCAGTGTGTTGAGTAAAGATGGGACTATGGATGAAGAGGTGCGGGAGAGGGTACAACAGGGGAAGAGGGTTGTAGGAACGCTAAAAGCAGTAGTAACAAGAAATAGGGTGGTCAGTATGGAAGTGAAGAAGTCCTTACATGACAGTGTGGTAATCCCGACACTGACTTACGGAAGCGAAGCATGGACGTTGGTTGAGAGACTCAGACCAAGAGTGAGAGCAGTGGAAAATAATTACTTAAGGAGGGCATGCGGAGTTACATGGAGGGATAGACAGACTAATGAGGAAGTAAGAAGGAGGTGTGGTGTGGAGGTAGATGTGCTGGAAAGTGTGAAAAGGAACAACTTGAGATGGTTCGGCCATATGGAACGTATGGAAAGCGAGAGAATGACTAAGAGGGTGTACGAGAGCGAGGTGGAGGGACAGAGGGGGAGAGGTAGACCGAATATGAGGTGGAAGGATGGAGTGAGGAAGTACATGAACGAAGGCGGTGCTGGTTGGGGGGAGGGGCGTCGACTGACTGGGGACAGAGATGCATGGGGGCGGTTCATTCGTGGCCGCCCCTTCGGGGATCACGGCGTCAGGCAATAGATAGATAGATAGAAGAGTTTGGCTACTTTTGTCTTGACTGAGAATTTATTTTGTTTACTCCATCATGTCACTGGACGGGTCTGAGCATAGTGAGGGCACAGTGCGAGAGGCAGGCGAGGAGGTGGAGAAGGTGGAGTTGTTAAGCGGCGTTCGGGTGGTGAACAATGAGGAGGATGCTCGGATATTTTTGGAGGAGCCTGTGTCAGCGGATCGTGTGTCGGGGCTAGACCGGTACGGACTGTAGTGTGTGGCCACGGTCTTAGGGTTTCCCGGTACTAGCGGTTTGTCGAGAAGTGAGCTGGTTGCCTGTGTGCTGGGTGGGGTGCATGGGGGTTCGGGTGAAGTGGGAGCTGGGGCACCTTCGGCCCAGCCCCCATTCCACTCGACTCCTACCATGGCGTCCCCTCGGGCTCCGGAGCCGGGTACGTTCCCGCAGGCCGATGCCCGCTGGCGGTTGGGTATGCCTCTAGGTGATTCACGGGGTGGGTCCCCAATAGTAGCACCCCCTCCTCAGGGTTTGTCTTCCGAGATGTTGTTTCAGATCGAGCTCGCCAAACTTCAGCAGCAGGAGCGACAGGCTAAGCATGAGGCTGAGCTCGAGCAGCGAAAGCATGAGGCTGAGCTCGAGCAGCGGCAGCGAGAGGCTGAGCTCAGGCAGCAGCAGCAGCAGCAGGAGGCTGAGCTCAAGTATAGGTGTCAGGCTGAGTCTGCAAGGTATTGTGCCGATGTTGACCTAGAGAAAACGCGTGTGGAGGTGACAAGGAACCGGGTTGCCCAGGGGGTCGAGCCCATGACCAGTCCCTGTCGCATCTACTAAAGTTGGTTCCAGTGTTTGATGAATTAGGAGTAACAGAATTTTTTCTCCGGTTTGAGAAAAAGTGCCAGGAGCACCAATGGCCCGAGGAGAAGTGGGCAGCCCTTGTTTCTTCATGATTGACGGGGAAAGCACTCAAGGCGTACGATGCTTTGCCCCTAGATTCCTGTGTGAATTACGAGTTGTTGAAAGAGGCTGTCCTGAGGGCGTATGAGCTACAGCCAGAGACCTATAGGCTGAAGTTTAGGGCGGTTCCAAAAAGAAAGGAGAGTACTTTCCAGGAACACGCTAGAGAGCTGTCAGATGCATTTGAAAATTGGTTAAGGTCGGAGAAGGCAACTACTTTTGATTCAGTAAAACAACTAGTGTTGCTGGAACAATTTTTTAAATGTACTGGCAGTGACTTGACTCTTAACCTTAAAGAAAAGCAACCAAAAACTCTGCAGAAGGCGGCTGAGCTGGCTGACCTTAGGGTGTCATTGATTCGTGGGTGCGGGTCTGCACAGAGAGCTGAGGCAGGTAACCTGGGGCATACCACTCCACCCCCCATAATTAATGACACAAACAATTATCCATTCAAGAGTACTGTTGCCAATTATGAACCCAAGTCGAAACCCTTCCCGTTTAAGAAAGGCCAGAGCCCTTCCTCACCTCAGAGGAAGTCCAAGAGTGAAGTGGAGTGTTTCAGGTGTCATGAGAAGGGGCATATTGCGCGCTCATGTCTGAGCACACCGCCTACAGCAGTGGTCACTAGTGAGCATCATTGGCGTTTCTTTGAGGTCTTCCACGTAAACAGTCGGCTGCGAAGTCATCGTCGGTGCAGAAGCAGCAGGAGGGCTCGTCACCCGTCCGTGATGCTTTTTGTGGTCATAGGGGGTACGGCACTGTGAGGTGGGCTGGTGTGAGGCATAGGCTTGAGTTGTTGCGTGATACGGGCGCTTCCCAGACACTTGTTAAAAATTTCACTGGCAAGCCTATTAACGCGGCTCGGGTTGTGGTGGTTCAAGGCATCAATGCTACGCGGTCTTACCCGCTGGTCAGAGTGGAGTTTGAGGTGGACGGTGTGACACGGGAGTTGGATGTGGGTGTGGTGGAGAAATTGCCAGTTGATGGGGTCGACCTCCTTCTCGGCAATGACTTTGCGGTGCCCACTTCCGAGGTTCCACCCTTAGTCGTTGCAGAGAGGGCGGCCGACACGAGTAGGGAGGGGCAAGAGGGGTTCGAGAGATCTCAGTCCGCTCAGGTGTCACAGCCTAGTCACCAAGTTCTAGACCAGCGGAGGAAGGGTCGGAAGGAGAAAGTCGAGGCTGGTGGTCGGGTTGAGAGTTTAGACCCAGCGACACTCCTTGGTGACTCGGTACTTGACCCAAAGGTGAGCTCCGGAGTGGCCCCAGAACCTGTCCCCCCTAGTGGCATGGTAGGGCGTGATGGCACTCCGCGACAGAGTAGCTCCCAGGGACAACAAGAAGTTCTTAGTCTTGAGAGTTGTGGGAACGGGGCTATTGAACTCGAGGATGGGGAAGCATATCATGTGAACCTGTTAAAGGAGTTTGTGAGGCAACCACCTGAGCAGCCTACTGCCCCTGTGTTGGTCTGCAGCGGCCAAGGTGGAGAAGGAGAGAGGCCTCACAACTCATGCGGTGCACGATGTTCCGCTGGCAGGTCACTTGAGTGTCAGTAGACCGTTTGGCCGTCGTTGTTTCAGTGGTTCAAGGTGGGCGACGAGGCTTTGGCATGGTTGTCAGGTCAGGGTCGACCCATGGCTGCTAAGGGTGGTGGTCAGAATCAGGACATTGAGCAGATTGGTGAGGTTGGCTGTGGAGTGGCCCGGTCGTCGCATAGCCTCCCAATGCTGCTCTAGTCAGATGCAACAGCCCTACCATAGACCGACTGTATCTGGCCATGTCGCTGAAGGCGCTGATGCTGCGCAGGCAGATGTAGTCACAAGGAATGCGGGGGTGCGCATCTACGGTATCGGCGGGAGCATTAGCAATTATGAACTGTGGGAGTGACTGCACAGGTGGTACAGATTGTCCCTCTCGTGACCTGGCTGTTTTAGGGACAAAGGTGGAGAAGGAGGGAGGCTATAGTGTAGAAACTGTGGTCTCGGCTGGGTTGTGGGAGGGCAATGAGCATGTTGTTCGTCGAGATAAGTTGCAACCTCTTGTTCCTAAGCGTCAAGAGAAGTTGTTTACTAGGCTGTGGCAGTACATCCGCATGTTTGTTGATTCTCCAGGCCTGATGTACGGGGTAGAATCCGACATGGAGGCTGGAGACAGTGCAAGGCTCAAAGTGGCTCCCTACCGTATAAATCCTGCTCAACAGCCTGTTGTGAAAGCAGAGCTGGACTACATGTTGGAAAAGAGTCTGAGGGATAAAGGATATCGTGAGTGGCCATTGCCACCTGAGTTGAGTGGCAAGATCCGTGTTTGTGTTGATTGCAAGAGTGTTGGTGCATTATCCCTGACAGACGCCTATCCATTACCCAGAGTCGACGACACCATAGACCGCATCGGAGCTGCCTCGTTCCTCACGAAGGTAGAACTAGTGAAAGGTTATTGGCAGGTCCCGTTGCCGGAGAGAGTGAAGAGAAGTGCCAGTCTTGTGATGGACTGGGCAATTTATCAGTGCCAGGTGTTGTTTTGCTGCCGGAACACAAGTTGGATGTGTGGCATGTTAAGGGCACTGATTATGTTTTGGCTGATTGTTTGTCATGGGAGGGTATGTCTTAAGGAGCACCCTCGCCGTTCAGTCAGTGTGTGTTTGAGAGTGGAGAAAAATTAGGCTTGCCCCTGTAGTGCAATCCCGCCAAAAACACTATTAAAAATATAAAAACCTCACATAAAAACTCTTTCTTTTTGATAGTATATTAGAAGTGCAGTATATCACAGCAAGAATCTAAGACACTCTGAGTTGTTGTCTTAGTAGGCTAGGCTTGGTGAAGTTTGCTCGTTGAGTGTGATATAATTATTATGATGCTATTATTTTGGGGAAGTGTTGTGCAGATTTTTGTTTATAATGCAGTGTTTTATGTTTGTGATCGTGCCTTGTTTTCACAACTTGGGAGAGTAGCTAGGTGATACGGGGTTAGTGGGCATTCTGTCTGGTCAGATGTGGAGTTCACCTGAGGCTGAAACGTCCCACATCTTGGGCGGGGTGTTACGCTGGCCAGCTTGCCAGAATGCACTCGTAACTCGCTAGCGCTCGCCAGGGCAGTGATATGGGCTACAATAATCGTAGAACGATGTTCTTTCTTTCATAGAGTTCATGTTGTCACAGACAGATCAGTGGTGATCTTTATTCTTGTCTGTGACACTTGGAAGTATTTTATATCATTGCTAGAATATAAGATGCATTGTGTGAAGTTAAGGAGAGAGAGAGCGGGGTAGGCAGCGTGCAACTCCACAAAAAGAAGAAGAAGAAGAAGAAGAAGGTGGTAGTATGTGCGTGTGTATGTACGTTTGCCTCCCGCACTCGGAGGAGTCTCCCACGCCCGTGATTGGCCGGCGAGCCTGTCTACGTCATAGGACGCTTGCTCTTCATGACATAGTCGTCTGTGATTGGTGGCCACTGTCCTGGGACGGTGGTGCGGGCTCCTGTCCTCGTGTCTCCTTCAGAGCTTGGCGCAGCGTGCTTGGTCCTACATGTCCTTTGCAATCTGTCCCCCATATAACCCCCTGTACTACTTTCTCTCTCTCTGAACTTCTTCGTTTTCATACTTCTCTCTTTATTCAATTACTTATCCTTTCTGGTTCTGCACATGACTTCCATAGTCGGCCAGTCGTATTACCAGCACCAGCTCTCACATTTATGTTTGCACTAGTTTTAGGGATTATTAGAGTCATAGTCATGTGGTAGCCTAGTGTTGGGGTGCTTCTAATTATTGAGCTGTTCTTTCCCATTATTTAATGCTAGACAGTGGAAGGTATCTTTGGTCGTTGTCTGAGTTATGTATGTGGCAAGTCAGAGCCTGTACAACATCGACGAAGCTAGCTAGCCTGTAACCCTTGTGCATATTTTCCTTTGCGAGTGTAGCAGTATACAAGTGAAGGGCTTTTGCCTAATCTCACCTGCATACTTGCTACCTCATTTTGTTGACCTTTGTGGAGCGCCAGGGCAAGACCAGATACTAGAGATCTGGACTTTCCAAGAGAGCCTCCAAGTCACTTAACGTAATATAAGGGAAATCTGTTCAAGGGGAGACAGTAGGCTACGAGCATGCTTGCGCTCTGCCTAGTTTCCTAGTGCCTTTTATGCCACTGCTAGACTTTATTAGTGAGGAAGACAGCATTGTGTTTATTAACTTTCATTGTGTATGCTTTAGGAATTATTCACGCCTTATTTTAGCCAAGGTTGATGCATAGTGCACAACCCTGTTTGGCTGTTATGTTGGCTAAGGGAAAACGGGAAAACAATATCTTAGACCTGGTCTTCACTAACAACGACTCTCTAGTACACAGCATTAACATATCGGACACAACATACTCAGATCATAAATTAATTGAGATCAAAACAACCTTAGAAAGTGTACAGACAACCTCAGAATCGAGAACAAAAACCGGCCCCTTCAGTAAATTTAACTTCAATAACAAAAACATTAGGTGGGAAGAGGTAAATCAAGAAATGGAGGAAATAGACTGGGAAGATTTAATGGATAACCTGACACCAGCAGAATGTCTAGTCTTAATAACAGAAACCATGACCCAAATCTGTAGCCACCATATACCTGCAAGACAAACAAAACGAAGAAGCAAACAAGATCGGGAAGGGAGGAGGCTGTACAGAAGAAGAAAATTACTCACACAAAGACGCACACATCAAAATCTACAGGATAGGCAAAAGGTCGAAATAGATAGAGAAATTGTGGAAATTGAACAAAGGCTAAGAATATCATATGAACTACAACATATGGAAGAGGAGAGGAAAGCTATTGCAGGTATAAAGGAAAATTCCAAATACTTCTTTTCATACGCCAAACAAAAGGCTAAAACAACATCAAACATCGGCCCACTGAGCAAAGGGGACGGCTCTTTCACAGGAGACAAAAAGGAAATGAGCGAACTCTTAACCTCTGAAGTGCGCATGGGGGTAATTGGAAACGTCCCCCTGTGCTGACGTATTTGAGGTGTTTCCGTCACTAAAATATTCATTGTGCCATTAATAGCATTAATACTTTTCCATATGCGCCTATTATGGGTTGATTATAAAGGTATTAACCTGAAACAACAATAAAACGAGTGAAAACAGCGTTTGGATGGTCAAAATCGGAGATATAGCCCGCGAGTTGTATAAAATTTCCTCGTAAACCGAAAACAATCGGTAGCAGTAAACCAAGTCACTTCTGAGCCTTCGGATGTCAAAAGCTCAGTGCCCCAAGGAACAGTGCTAGCGCCCCTTCTGTTCCTCATACTAATTTGCGACATAGATACCAACACCAGACACAGTACGGTGTCGTCTTTTGCTGATGACACAAAATTAAGCAAGATAGTAAACACACAAGAGGACACGGGCCGACTGCAGGAAGACATGAATGTAGTGTTCCAGTGGACCAGGGAAAACAACATGATAATAATGGTGTTAAAGAAATTACAAATTACTTAACAGAATCTAACCACATAATAGAACAGAAAGACAGTGTGAAAGACCTTGGGTATTAATGTCTGAAAATATGGGTTTCAAAGTACATAACCAGGTCAAAGTGGCGGCTGCGAAACGTCTAACGGGTTGGATTCTGCGTACTTTTAAAACACGCGGTGAATTGCCTATGATAACGCTCTTCAAATCTCTAGTGCTACCGCGGCTTGAATACTGTAGCGTATTAACATCCCCATACAAAGCAGGTGAAATAAATGACGTAGAGAGTGTACAAAGAAATTTCACTTTGCATATAGTTCGATAAAACATCTACACTATTGGGAGCGTTTAAGAGCACTGAATCTGTACTCACTGGAACGTAGAAGAGAACGTTACCTAATAATATACACGTGGAAAATCGCAGAGGGTTTAGTACCAAACCTACATACTCCGATAGTCATGAAATTCAGTGATAGGAGAGGCTGGGAATGCGAAATCCCCCGGATGAATAACAGGGGTGCTATGGGCTCTCTGCGAGAGGGCTGGTTATCACACAGAGGCCCACGTCTCTTCAACAAACTCCCACGGAGAGTAAGAGACATGAGGGACATCTCGTTAGACAACTTCAAGAGAGCCCAAGATGTCGAACTGCAAAAAGTGCCAGACGAGCCCATCCTCGCAAGGGAGCGAGCTGTCGCTTCAAACAGTCTACTGCACCAAATCACCACCCATAACGAGGGGCGTCGCGCTCCTTGGTGCCGCTAGAGGAGCGGCGAACACATCCAAAGGTATCCAAAGGTAAGGAAGTACTGTTTTTGAGTGGTTATTATTAGTGCTGTCACAGAGTTGTTGCACTCCCTTGTTATATATATGTCTCCTACTTATTGGTGTATTTAAGATACACGCTTTGGTGTCCTGCCCCTGCATTATTTCTGTTCTATATTAACGAGCATCTTAGAGCATCAGACCTTTTCAGAAGATTCCTTATCTGATTGCTGTAGGACTATCACTGTTTTCATAGAGCATTGAATAGTTTAGTGTTGAGTACAGACTCACACTAAAGTTAACGTAAGCAATTATTCCTTTATTAAATCATATATAGTTTATTCAAGCATTGTTATTACTTAAGAGCATTTTCGTAACGTAAGTACTCCTGTTGTGAGTTGGCTTTGCCGTCACCGGAAAGCCTTTGTAGAAGTGCACTAAACCCAGTTAATTGATACCCCGTTATCCAGTAGATTAACTCTAGAGGGTTTTGAGTGTTTTTGTTCACCGGCGTAATAGTTCGAGGGTTTGAAATTATCGTACCGTACCGTTGTAATAGATATAACAAATGGCCGTTGTTGCAGATATAGCCTATCATCTAGTCCATTATTAAGTGCCCTTGTTTATTTCGTAGTGCCGGTCGTAACAGTGTGTGTGTGTGTGGAGGGGAGGGGAGGGGAGGCAGAGAACGGAGTATGGAGGTTTTTGGAAGATGATAAAGATTACGAACTGGACGGAAATAAATGTCGAGGGTGAGATATTGAAACAAAAAATCGGAAAAGGGGAGTGAAGTTTATGGACGATAAGGAGGGACTTAGGGGGGTTAAAGACGAGGATTATAAACATCATATGAGGAGGAGCACTGTATTGGTTGTTCCTCCTCATATGGTGTTTATAGTCATTCTGTCAACTTTTCAATGTTAAGGAGGAGTTAATGCGAATGACATACATACACCCTCTACGTCATAATATAGAGTATAACCTCACACATCAGATATTCATGTATGCAAGGTGCGTCATCAGGTTCTCACATTACTACGAGTAAGGAACACCGCTGGCAATAAGCAGGCGTCATATGATAGTCACACACTTAGACAGTAATTATGATGCAAAATAATTGACCATGAATATTCTAGTAATTTAGACACACACACACACACACACACACAACACATACACACACACACACACACACACACACACACACACACACACACACACACACACACACACACATCTTTAACACGATTCAATCACCCGAACTCAGACAAGATACTCCTTATACTGTAACCTCACTTTTATAAACAACAAGCTGCCACATTTTATAGATGGATAAAACACTATTATATAAAGGACAGATATTGTTGTACTGGTGGTGGATGTGGAGAGATTGTAGATAGCAAAAATTAGATGCCGGACACGATAGGGTATTATGGCGGGGAGATGAAGGGGAAACATGATGTGGGAGGCAGAGGGAGAGGAGGAAGTAGGAACACCACGACCATCAATCAACAACAATGACAGAATAACCACCAACATTTATTATAATGGTGTACAAACAGTAATTAGAACAAGGAAAAGGTAATGTTAATAAAGTTGCAACAGGAATTATTATAAGGCGTAACTAGGACAAGTTATGAAGTAACAAATGTAAATGTATTAGTAGACAAGCACGCTTGACAGGAAGCTTAACAGAACAATACAAACATTGTTGTATAGGTTGTGCTTTATAATCGGCATTAAAGTGTGTGTGTGTGTGTTGTGGGAGAGAGTTTGCGTGTGAATAATATTATCTAGGTTATCTCCAAGTGATTTAGTTGTAAGCAAAATGTCTGTATATCATTAATTTGTCGAAAATTATAATTGCGCCCGTTAGATAAATTAACCAAATGCTTGGTACAGAATGGTGGGATAATATTGTGTGAACGTTCTGGTACCATTCTTGGCTGTACTTCTCCTTTGACTGATTTACTGCACCATTTGGCCTTCATTACCAAAGTTTACTTCTTCACGGGTTGGCTATTTTATATAACATATTATCACCCAATATTTTACACACATTCTAGCATACAATTATGAATCGCTGATCATTTGTTTTACGAAAAAAGGAAAACGAGTAGAGGGAACTCGGCACACCGTAAATGCTGGTCATAATAAACTATCTACTATACCATTATATGTCGACTAACTTCATCAAATCTTGTTTACACATAATTATATTATGGTACTTACTCATGGTGTAGATGTTGTTTTAAATGTTGTCACCATCCTGGGGCGTTCTGTTGAAGAAGAAAACACATACGTTAGTAACTTTGAAGCAGAAACAAACATTCAAAAATGTAATAATTCTTAAAATCAGTTTCGATGACAACTATTATCCTCACATTAATCATTGTTTCTGATATTAAAACCACTAACGTTCGTAGATAAACAGAAAACAAAGTGGTTCAGTACACCCTGACGCATTTATCAATGATATTAAGCCTATTATAAGACACTATTGTTAGGTTTCGTAAGTGTGTGTGTGTGTATGTGTGTGTGTGTGTGTGTGTACCTTCAGCCCTCAACTACAACCACAGGCACCACAGGAACAGGTATGTGTGGGTGTGTGTGTGGAGGGGAGGGAGGTCAATAGAGAACGCAGTAGGGAGGCTTTGAGAAAGAAGGAAACATTACGAACTGGAGGGATAACATCGAAGAGGGTGGATGCCATAGTGGAGGAGATAAGGGAGGGAGATCGGTAATAATGGACGATAAGGAGGAACTTGGGAGTGTTAAGGAGGAATTAATACAAATGATAGACGTACATTAATTACATAGCTGTATACATTGGAAGGGAAATGAGAGAGATAAGGTGGCAGGATAGAGCACTATACATTAGATAGCAATGAAACAAATACAACATTTGTAGAAGTGGAATAGTAAGTAATAAACAATATATATAAGGGGAAAGTAAGATGAGTAAACATAAGGAAGGATGATTAATAGTAGGGAAAATAGTGAGGAAATATGAGTAGGGAGCTTTGGAGTGGAATAATTTAGAAGTAGAAAGAGTACCAAATAATTGTACTAAACTACCATATCCGTAGGTCATAATAAGGTCTACAAAAGCAAATAGCCATGTTGATCGAGGGGGTGAAGTTTAGCTAGGGTATTTGGAACTGTAAAACTTGGTTAAAGAAAACTAATAATCTTCGAACAATAAAGTAGATAATGAAACAGTAGATTAAATAAGAGAAAGATAATGATAGTCCATGATGGGATGAAGTATCTAGGAAGGTCCGGTAAAGGTAAAACAACAACAGGTAAAACAACAACACCACCAGAGAACTCTCAACTGGTCCTGACCTTTTCTCCACCAAACCTAATCAAGAAGTAAAACGTGACGGGGAAGATGATGATGAGAGAGAGAGAGAGAGAGAGAGAGAGAGAGAGTCACGTAAGGTCGACTTGTAAATTAAATGTCAAATACAAATTAGCTATGTCACTAACTGTAAACTCAAGATGAAACACTTATTGGAAACACTTACATGGAAATAAATTGTAAATTGTCTAACTGTAGAGCAGTTTAGCCATTAGAAATTAGACATGTAGATAGATTGCATACATATATATTTGCAACATTGCATATTGGTTAGAACATTCACAACCAACCTCAGTACAGATATTTCATTGGAATTGTGCAAACCAACTTTAAACATTGAAATAATTAAATACCCCTTTTTCACATGATCGTGTGGTAATCCCGACAACAACTTACGGGAGTGATGCATGGACGTTGTTGGAGAGACACAAACCAAGAGTGAGAGGGGTGGAAATTAGTTACTTGAGCAATGCGAGCGGAGTTACATGGAGGGATAGACAGATGAATGAGCAAGTACGAGAGTGATGTGGTCTTTTTTGGTTTTGTGTTTGTTCTATGTGGATGAGAGAAAAAAAAATGACCACATCACTCTCGTACTTCCTTATTCATCTGCATGTAGATGTGCTGGAAAGTGTGAAAAGGAACACCTTGATATGGTTCGGCTATGTGGAATGTATGGGAAGCGAGAAATGACTAGCCATGTGGAACACATGAGAAGCGAGAAAATGACTAAGAAAGTGTACGAGAGTGAAGAGGATGGACATAGAGGGAGATGTAAACCGAAAGAGAGGTGGAAGGATGGAATTAAGAAGTAAATGCGTGAAAACGGTGTTGGATGGTAGGAGGGGTGTTAACTGACTGGGGACAGAGGTACATGGAGGCGATTCGTTCGTGTCCACCCCTTGGGGATCACGGCGTCCGGCAATAGGTAGATAGATAGATAACTCACACTTTACCTCGCTTCATTGAACATCATTTCGTTATAAAGCATGTACTAAGTATCCTTTACGACTGCCCTCTCGCCCTTTAATAATGATTTAATCCGAGGCTTAAACATAATTGGTAGAGTGACCGTATCTAATATTGAATCTCCACTTAATAAATGTCAGATTATGAGGGTTATAGTACTGCCTAATAATAATGTATCACCAGCATATAGTCTCTCCCTCCCTTCTCTCTCTCTCTCTCTCAGACACAGTGTTTAGTTCTGTCAATTTGGGCTTCAACTAGTGGCTTCAACTAGTACTGACTGCACACACACACACACACACACACACAAACACACACACATTAACTCTAGTCAAATGACTGTTAAATATAGTACTCTCAATTGGATTTCTTTCAGCGCCTGGACACTAATAACAGACAAAAGGCAAACAATTATTTGAAATTAAAGGGTTAGGTGAGGTACGTGGGTCACCTAGAGAGTCCATTAGGATCCTGGGAAATCACAAATACAACAACACACTTTTGGGTCACTCCGAAAAGCTTAATTTCCCCTGGGATATTGCAAGAGATGGGATATATTATAATTGTTTTGTTTTTCTTGGTGGGTAATACAGATAAAGCAAATGTAATGATCAGTCACGCACTAATATATCACAACTTTTGGTCGTGGTACTGGGCCATCCAGGTCAACATAGCGATGTTGTGTAAATGACGCCACAAAGTTTCAGACAACCTCGATCAATAGCCAAAAAGAATGCTTAAGCCATCTCTATATCCCTTGGGAAAGGGACTGCACAATGGCACACATAACTCTTGGAATGAAATACTGCCAAGAACGACTCATTATCTCACACAAACCTGGCAGTAACCAGTTCCTTCCTTCCATCCAGACGTCTGCCAACAATCCTGGTCAATACCAGAAGCCACCCCTAGACACGGGTTTGTCATTTCAGTAAGTTACATTGGTGTTATGTGTGAGACAAACAACACAATGGGAGGGACTGAGAGGGAAAGTAATGAAAGAAAACACGAGGTATTGATTAATAATAACAAAGAAGAAGAGAGAGGGGAAGAATATGTTAGGGGGAGATAAAGAAAGGGAGGGGTAAATATAATAACAGAGGAATTAAAGAACCACGGAATTACGAAGTGATTCAAGTGAAGAGACAACTTTGATGGAACACAGCATGGACAGAGAGAGAGAGAGAGAGAGAGAAAGAAGAAAACAAAAATAGGAAAATTTGACTTGGTTTTAGGTTACTCGATATTGTTACTCCCAGATCGGTTTCTCTGTTTACATTCTTAAGCTGAGTGCCATTCATCGAATAGTTTGCTTTCTCATTTAGGTATCCGATATGTAGTACTTTACATTTATCCGCATTGAAACTCATTTGCCAAATTTGGGCCCAACATGACAATTTATCTAGATTGTGTTGCATATCGTCAACTTGTTCTTTTGAGAGTACGCTATTTGCAATTTTTGTATCGTCCGCAAATTTTGAGATTGTACAGGTGAGACCCTCATCTATGTCGTTGATGTAAATTAGAAATAGAATTGGTCCTAGTACCGATCCCTGGGGTACCCCGCTACTTACATTGGTCCATTTAGATGCCTTACCGTTTATGACTACTCTTTGCTTTCTGTTGCTGAGCCAATTTTCTATCCATTTCAACACACACCGTCTTGTATTCCATGCGCTTTTAGTTTTAGCAGTAAACGTTTGTGGGGAACTTTGTCAAAAGCCTTTGGAAAATCAAGGTATATAATATCTACAGCTTTACTCTCATCGTAGAGGTTGAGGATATCGTGGAAGAAGTCTAAGAGGTTTGTTAAACAGGAACGTTTTTTACGAAAGCCGTGTTGAGTATCTTTAAGTATGTTATTTGCCTCTAAGTGATTTACGAGTCTGTCTCTTATGACCGTTTCTAGCATTTTACATACCACTGAGGTTAAGCTAATTGGACGATAGTTACTGGGTAGGGATTTGCTGCCTTTTTTGAATATCGGTGTTATGTTGGCTATCTTCCACTGATCAGGCATAGTTCCAGACTGCAAGGATTTATTGAATAGTAATGTCAGTGGTTTGGAGAGCTCATCCTTAGCTTCATTTAGAACTCTAGGCGAGATTGTATCAGGTCCAGGCGTTTTATTTACCTTGAGTTTATCTAAACAATTCAATACTTCTCTCTCTGTAACGGTGATATTGCTTAGAACATCTGAATTATCAATCTGAATCGGCGATGGTGTAGGGATATCACTGAGGTCTTCTGTTGTAAAAACTGATGCAAAGAAGGTATTGAGGGCATTACTCATTTGTACTTCGTCTTTGGTGTATTCTCCATTTTCATCGACTAACGGTCCAACAGTTGAAGTAACTACTTTTTTCTTTCTGATATAACTATAGAATTCTTTCGGGTTTGTTTTACTTTGATTCGCAATATGTAACTCTATGGTCTTTTTACTTTGCTTAATTAACTTTTTGGCTTTGCGTCGTAGCTCTACAAATTTCACCCGTTCTTCGTCATTTTGTGAGGATTTTAATCTATCATTAGCAATTTTTTTAGCAAGCAGGCAGTTTGAAATATCTTTATTCCACCATTTGGGCTTATTATTATGGCCTGGACGCCGTATTTTCGATGGTATGCAGTCTTGCACTGCTTTTAGGTAAGTGGTTTCGAATAACTTCCAAGATGTATTTATGTCGTTATTGTTAATTAAAAAGCTCCAGCCAGTTTCTTTAAACATAGCTCTAAGTTTATGAAAGTTTGCTTTCTTGAAATTAGGGACTTTTTCGATGCTACTATTTGGTTCGTTACTAGTAAAGTTTAAAGTGAAAGTTATCGTACGATGGTCGCTGTTACTGAATTCATCACCAACATTCAAATTCTCTATTAATCTTCTTTTGTTGCAAGTACAATGTCAAGAACGTTATTACCACGGGTCGGTGTTCGAACAAATTGATAAAGCGAACTCTCTTGCAAGTTCGTATACAAGTCATGTCCGGAGTGCGAAGTAAGAGTATCGCCCCACTTGGTCACAGGTAAATTAAAGTCGCCAAAAAATACGGTATCTTGTGAGTTACTTACATCTGCAATTTGTTCATAAATTTCTCGGTCAGTTTGCACTGATTGAGCTGGAGGTCTGTATATTAATGCAAGTATTATTTTTGTACCTTTATTATTCTTTATTAGCACAAAAGATGTGTCGACGTTCACAATTTGAGGTTTTGACAAGAGGGTCTGGTTAAGACTTTCTTTGATATAAAATAAAACGCCACCTCCATTTTTATTTATTCGGCTTTTCTCAAACATTGCATAACCGGGAAGTGAATACTCTGCTAAAAAGTCTCTATCTACTGTATTGAGCCAAGATTCTGTTATACCAATCACATCATAATTTTCAGTAAACACTAGTTCCTCTAAATCTGAAAATTTATTGCGTATGCTATGAGCGTTTGCATAGAAAACCTTTAAAGTTGCGGTTTTAGAACTCACAGAACGTTCTTTAATCAAATTTTTGGTTCTCATCGGATCTACATTTACATTCATGGCTGACATCGGTCCTTGGTCGTTATCCCTGGCGGTTTTTAATTTGGGTCATGTTGGTGGAGCTTTATCCAAATTCGCGGTTCTTGACAGATTAGCATTTAATTCCTTCGCAGGTTGCCGCCCTCGCTGTCTTCGGTCCTCCTTCCTGGTTGTCCTGTGCTGAGTCGATTTCTTCTCCGAAAATCCTTCACTGCATCGTTGAGAAGACACCCAAAACGTGCTGCTCCCACCTGGTTCAGATGAACTCCATCGTCCGAAAACAAATAGTCATCGTAGTAGAAATTGTCCCAGGTGTCGACGAATCCCACGTTTTCCTTCCTGCAGAGGTTTGCTAGACAACGATTTGTGCTGGTGGCTATGTTGTAAAATCGGCTCTCTACACCAAGCCGGGGGACGATTCCTGAGACGATGATCCTTGATGACTTCTCCTTAAACGACTTGATCAGCTGCTGGTACTTTAAAAGCAAATCTTCCGACCGGGTTCGCTGTACATCGTTGGATCCAACGTGGATGACGTACATTGTATTAGCAGGGGCCAGCTTAGATACTTCGTCAACTGCAGCAACTACTTCGTCCACACCACCACCAGGGATACAAAAACGCTTCCTGGTCTTAGGTGCTCTGGCGCAAAACTCTGTGAGCTGACCACGTATCATCGAGTCTCCCACGAGCCGGACTTCTTCTATTTCCGCTTCGTCATCTGAGTCTGCGAGTATCTGGAAGCGGTTTTGACACTCGGTAATCGGTATGGGTTTCCTGGTCTTGGGGCAAACGTTGTTCCTCACAACACGGAAGTTGTCTTGAGGGGGAAGAGAGTTACTATTTGTTTCTTGAGTATCGGAACCATCAGATGAAATGGCTACTGCAGGCGTTGAATTGTTGGCAGTTGACGTTGGGGCGTTGGTGGCTGCTGGAGTTGCGGTGACAATTGAAGTTTGTGGTACTCCAACGTTGAGTGTTACAAACTCTTGGAGTGATTCCAGCTTCATGGTGAGGACGTTGATCTTGTTGTAGGCTTCATCTAATTTCACTGTCAAATTCTCTTGTTGCTGGCAGAGACGGCAGACTTGAAGATCGACAATAACAAACATGGACTCACCAAACCTACTGGCGCAGTTCGTACAAGTGCGAGGCATGGTAACAATCAGTTTCTTCAGATCACTTCACTTACTTTAAAACACTTAACTCACTTTAAAACACTTAACTCACTTTAAAACACTTCACTCACTTTAGAAACACTTCAATCACTTCAACCGAAAACAATGTTGAAATACACAACAATAGGTTATCAGGGGTGATAGCCTAACCGAAAAAGAAAATAATTGAGATACGCAGAATTAGGCTTCCAGGGGCGATAGCCTAACCAAAAGTTTTTAAAAATTTTAAATACGCACCAATAGGCTACCAGCGTTGAATAGCCTAACCGAAAATAATAAAATTGAAATACGCAGAAATAGGCTACCAGGTGTGATAACCTAACCTTAAACAAATATATATATATAACAGAATATGTAATTAAATATACAATTCACCAAATAGAGATTATATAAAAATAAAGTGTGACCGCACACAAGGGGTTAATATACTGTATCAACAGATGGCCCTGGTGTCACTGTAGCCTAGTAAAGCAGTAGCCTACTCTTTTTAGATAAAACAAAACAAAATGTATCAGTCAAAGGTTACTACAAGATCGTGCAAGCAACAACTAAAATTACAGATATATAGCTACAGTAGGATACTAAATACAATATCTACTAGAGTTAATAAGAACAACAGATTGGCTGGCTATAGGCTAGGCTAGGTTTGGAATAGGTTAAAAGCTTGGCAGGTTGGGTTAGGCTAGGTTAGTTTGTACAAATACCACCCTTAGCTTAAAGTAAAATCACTCTGAGGAGAAAAAGTCAAGAATATATCTAGGGGGAAAAGATAAATGAATGCACTTAAATTTACTACAAAATTGGCTGGAATTTAATATGTATAATTCCCCAAAAAAAAATGTTTACAAAATGGCGTCGGCGTTCGTTCCTGTAGGCAGGTTAGTTAGTACACAATATTGTTTATTAGCAAATTAATATGCAAAGCTTTACTTACATACAAGGCAGTTAAATTGATACTTACTACAGTAGGTAATGGGTAAAATTAGGGGCTACGATTTTATATCAACTAAGAAGAGAGTGTATGTTTACAAACAAAACAAAACAACAGATGGCGCTAGTGGCGCCCTGTCCGAGCAGGAGTCTTGTGATAAACACAAAGTTTATCAGTCAATACACAGCGAAATATCGTGCAGTGTTACTTACTAAACTACAGGATGGTTAAACGTGCTCTTAACCACCTTTCATGCACAAAAATGAAGAGGATGAGTAGTTAATACTCAAATTATGATAGATATCGTGAGAGCGTTGACAGAGCGTCTGCAGCGTCTGGCGGTAGCGAGGGAGTGTAGGAGACGACCCATGCGTGCTGAACCCACAGGGTTTGGATGAGTGCCATCATTGCGGAACAGAGTAGGCTGGTTATAGAAATTATCCCAGAGGTTGATGAATTCAACTTCTTCCTTCATACACAAATATTTTAGTCGGCTATTTGTGCTGAAGGCCTTGTCGTAGAATTTGTCAGGTGCGTCGATCTTGGGGAGAATGCCTGAGATGATGATATTCCTTGACTTGTCTTTGTAGTGCTGGATCATCTTGCGATATTTCTCCATCAACTCTTCGGATCTGGTCATTTGAACCAGCATGGTTGACAAAAAGGGTATTTTTGTTTGCATCCTTTGTGGTATCTTCGAAGGCTTCCACAATGTCGTCCAGTCCAGCTCCTGGGATGCAAAATCTTTTTCGTCGATTTGGGACTCTGTCGCAGAACTCTTCGACCTGTCCTCGTAGGATGGAATCCCCAACGAGTCTGGTCTCTTCTGTTTCATCTTCCATCTCTACCAAGATCTCAAATCTGTTTGACATTGTGACTGGTAGATGAGACCTTTTCTGCGTTGGCCGTGCACCGTTCCTCACTGGTGTAAATCCGGAAATCTGTGGTGGCGAGACTCTGCGTACAGGTTAGGGAGAGGAGTGGTTAGAACGGGGGCGAGGGGTTGGTACTGTTCGTGCTAGCAGGCTTCTTGCACGAGGAGTGTGGAAGAGACTAAGCTGAACAGGGCGGCTGTCCTGGTTTGATGTCGGCTCAGGTTCATCAGAAGCATCTGCTGCAGTGGCTACTGCAGGTGTTGGATTGTTGGCAGATGACATTGGGGCGGTGATAGATGCTGGAGTTGAAACAATTGGAGTTAGTGATACTCCAACGTTGAGTGTTACAAACTCTTGGAGTGATTCCAGCTTCCTGGTGAGGGCGTTGATCTTGTTGTGGGCTTCATCCAATTTTGCTGTCAAATCCTCTCGTTGCTGGCAGAGTCGGCAGACTTGTGGATCGGCAGGAGCAAACATGGAAGCACTAAACCTACCGGCGCAGTTCGTACAGGCACGAGGCATGGTGATGATCACTTTCTTCAGATCATTTAACTCCCTTTAAAAACACTTACCTCACTTTAAAAACACTTAACTCACTTTAAAAACACTTATCTCACTTTAAAAACACTTCACTCACTTCAGGTCGCTTCACTTATTTAAATAGGCCTAACCGAAAACAAAAATGTTGAAATACGCATAAATAGGTTATCAGCGGTGATAGCCTAACCGAAAATTAAAACAAATAAAAATTAAATTTAAATACGCAGTGATAGCCGAACCAAAAACACTTTATTTTTATTTAAACAGAAATAGGCCATCAGGGGTGATAGCCTATCCTAACCTAGAACAAAAATAAGAAAGAGAGAGAGAGAGCTAGAGCTATAAACTTTTACCTCTTGGGTGGTGAGGAAAGTCAAAATATAAAATGGTAATATATTACCAGTATATATATATATATATATATATATATATATATATATATATATATATATATATATATGAGAGAGAGAGAGAGAGAGAGAGAGAGAGAGAGAGAGAGAGAGAGAGAGATAAATAGTAATATAATTTATTATAGCAATTATAATCTATGCGTTCATGTCACAGTCTTACGTGCCGAAACTTTTACCTCTTGGGTGGTGTGGAAAGAAAACCAAAATATAAAATGGTAATATATTACACACACATATAGAGAGAGAGAGCCGATCTCCCTACATTGACCTTGACCGGGGGAGGTAGCGAGAGTAATTTGGAAAGGTTGTCCTACGGAAAGGGTCAAGTGGACAGCTGGCATCAGTGTAGGCCGAGCTGACTCCGCCCAAAACTGCCTGTTAAAATCTGTAGGACTGTACCTGTTCACGGTACCATCAGTCTGTCCATACATTCAGTATTCTCCTACACCTTGTTATTCACTTAGGTTGGGTCGTTAACTTGACAATATAATTATGCAATCATGTTATTAGAAGTTACCCACTAACCCACTAGCTTTCGAAATAGTATACACTATACAGTAGCTAAATCAAACAATTATGGCTGAGTGTTTTACACGCACTGTAATGTACATTTTCTGTACAAACAAAAATAAGTCAACAACAATGACAATGATTTTCAGCCCAACTTCTGCTTCCGAGTCGTAAAATAGTGACAAATGTATTAAAGTTCCATCGTAAATTTCGGTTTGATAAACGATCCAGGTCATAATAATAAGACCAAGTGGGGAAAGTTATTTATGTTGTACCAGGCAAAATATATACAGTATGTGTAGTGAGAAGTGTATGTATAATATTAATGTACAGTTTGCCGCACAAGTCATGTTTTCACCATCTCGGTGAAATCGTAATTTAGCAGCGTCGGACACACCTCCTCAGTCCACCTCCTACCTTCCACCCCACCTTTCCTCCCTCCCTTCCACTGTCCGGCTCATAATATCTCACGGTTATGAAGTAGGTGTGTTGTAAAAACACTTACACACACCATTTGCTTTAATCAATAGAGGAGCAGAACAAATACCGGTTGTAATGCTTACAATAATAAGAGTGCTGATGAAGTGATAAGATAGGCTGCATTACTCATGGCACCGTAAACATATAATACTAAAACAAAAATGTATTGGGTCATAATATAATCCCGAATAATATTGCCATACCGGTATTAGCTACTATAAGAGAGGAATGACAAAATCAAGTAGGTAATTCTAAAATATATTGAATACTGAATATTATACTGAAAGACAAACTCTGACAACTAAATATTCACAAACAACTACACACAAACATAACCGAGTATAGATAACAAGAAAACAAATACAAACACGAATATTTGAAGATAAATTTCAGGACATTCTCTCTCTCTCTCTCTCTCTGAATGTTAGACCCCATTTTGAATATGCCGTTCAGTTCGGGTCTCCGTATCTCAAGGATGACATACAAAACTTAAATATGTGCAGCGTAGAGCAACTAAACTAATTCCCTCCCTGAAAAACAAGCCATACTATGAAAGATTAAAACAAAAACATGTTCTCGCTAAAGAAAAGGAGGTTGCGAGGCCAATTTGTCGAGTGTGTTAAGATACTTAAAGAATTTGACAGAGTAGATAATAGTGCAATGTTCACGATTAATAACAATGCTGCAACCCGAGGTAATGGAATTAAATTAATTAGAAAAAGGTATCCTTAGATTTGCCACAACATTTCTTCACATATAGTGTGGCTAAGGAGTGGAATACTTTATCAAGGGAGGTGGTCGACAGTAATTCAATTGATACGTTTAAGAAAAAAATGGACGATCATCTGATGAAGATTGGATAAATATGAATTAATCAGTAGGCATGTGTAATTTCCCTTTTAAACTAATTTGTGTCTATACTCTATACACAAAACTTTCCTTGTAGGCAACTCCTCACCCAGAAGATTACACTTCATCCTATTTTCCGGTACAGTTTTTTTTTGGCCAGAGGGTGGGGAGAGAGCCTTCTACTTTATTGTCCTATTCTTCCACTATAAACTGTCCCTGTCTGGTAGTATTAAGGCTGGATCACCTAGTTGGCACCGCAAGGTCTATGTGGTCTAAGTATCTGTGTAACTCTCTCTCTCTCTCACTCACTAAGGACAAATTACATTGGACAACGTCCTTTGAACTGTATATATCGTATAACATTGAACAACGTTAGCGAAACGGTATATTAACCCTTTATTGGCGGCGCACAAGTTATGTGTGTGAAAGAAATTTGGACTAAGTGGCGGTTCACAACTTATGTCGTGTGCCATTTTCAGCACGTAATGTTGCAGAGAGAGAGAGCTGAGCGGTGTGAGGAGCGTAGTAAGGCTATGACCGTCTCACACCACCGCGGTGGGCCAACTGAAGTGAAAACCACCCTTCCTTCCCCCTCACACTCGCTACACAGGGAATTATGTAGGGAAAGTACCTAATTACATGGTTTTTGCACTCGTGTTGCGCGATCGTTGCAAGAAACTAGCGGTCGTTCAAGGATGGTTTGGGTGTCATTGGAAAGCTCTGTTTATGCCCTTTCAGGGATAGATACTTGTTTTACGCTCTGGGCCTTATTTAGGCATGAAAATGATCGCCTAAACAACCCTATTTAGGGTAAAAACACCCCGCTGGGCGGTACATATAAATTACCACCTAGGCCACTCGTTAGGTGTTAATTTACAGCTAGGGTATCAATATAATGAAATGAAAGCAAATGGTTTAAGTGATTCACAACACACCTACTTCATAACCGTGAGATACTATGAGTCGGACAGTGGAAGGGAGGGAGGAAAGGTGGGGTGGAAGGTAGGAGGTGGAGTGAAAGAGAGGGGGTTTGGTAGGCGTGTCTGACGCTGCCAAAATACGATTTCACAGGACTTGTGCGGCAAACTGTACATGTAGTATTGGAGTGGTGCGATAGTGACCGTATTTTCTAAAACTTACATAAATAACTCCTACCGTACAGTAACAGACATTAGGGACCACAGGGGAGTTGTAACAGTATATCATCTACTACTAACTAAATATGTAAATAGGAGAGTTCGACACTTACTTTCACTATAAATCTCTTATATTTAAAACGAAGATGGTCAATAACCTTGGACATACAGTATACTAGCAAAATGCTAATACAAATAAACAAAAATTACCAAAAAATCTGGTGTGACAGCGAGGTGTGAGTAAATGAGGATGTTTACTGAGACAGCAAGTCCAAGAAACATTGTCAACCATTCAACTAGTGGATCCAGGAAAATCTAACTTTCTCAGAGCATAATTTACCAAGAGGTTAGACAATGCACCAGAGGGACTACCAACTGTATCCCCACACTTATGGTGCTTCTTGGCTGCCGACTATATCACTTGGTGTGTGTGTGCGTGCTACTCAGTTACTTGTTCGTCAAGGGGAATCCACGCAATGCGAGCTAAGCTCATTATTATCGCGCCTCCTTAACTGGGAATGTATTGCGTGAAATGCATGTTAAGTGTTTTATGTACTGTTGGAATGGCTGTGGATGTGTGTGTAGTCTGTATTTAGCCAATTGGCGACATCGGAAACGAGGGCTTAGGGTGGATCTGTATGGTACCATTCTCACTATAGACGGTACCGTCTCACCCGAAGGCTTAGGTAGCCATCAGCTTAGGTGAACCATATGATACCCATCTCGCCTTGTACCATTTTTGCCAACCCCAGATGGGACGTCACAACGTCGTCCACTTATTCCAGGTACCTATTTACAGCTAGGTGAACTGAGGCTAACACATGAAAGGAGACAAGCCCAATTTGTCTCCGCCCAGCCGGGGATTGAACCCCCGACCCCTCGTGTGTGAGACGAGAGCTCTACCTACTAGGCTACGGGCTGTGTGTGTGTGCGTGCGTGCGTGCGTGCGTGCATGCATGCGTGTGTGTGTGTGTGTAATAATAATAATAATAATAATAAACGGTTTATTAAAGAATGGCAGCCTCATGAGCTGAAAATACACATTTTACAATTATTAGTGGATGAACATGAGATGTACAGATATGAAAATGGTAAGCTCAGTTTACAATGGGTGAGTATAATATACTTTACATTAAAACAAGAAATTAATTCAATAATTATGCTAGTGCAAAATACAAATTATCATAAATTAACCATGAGAGTAAGTGATTTACAGTTCATATACAGTACACATTTATTTTACTCATATATATATACAGAACATACATATATACGCATACGTACACACATAAATACGCATAATATACATACATATATAAGAACATAAGAACATTCAGTAAGTGTGCACATATACATAAACGCTCATGTATGCAAACAAACATACATACATACAAAAACTGTTCTGGTAGGGTCATGGGAGTTAAATCCTTGGGAGAGTTTAAATGAGGGAATTGGAAAAGGGTTAATGGGGCAACGGACTGTAGGTCAGATAAAGCCAATTAGAATGGAATGTCAAACGTCGGAAGAGATCAAATGAGGAGTTTGAAAAGGGTTAAGGCGAAATGGCCTACGGGTCCGGGTCCGTACAGGTAGGGTCAGGTAAAGCCTACTACAATGGGAGGTAATCCTCGGTAGAAAACAAAAGAAGAATATAAAATAAGGAGAGACAGCTGGGGGGAATTATAGTATATGGGACATTCTTCATTGTAGGTGTGTGTGTGTGTGTGTGTGTGTGTTTGTTTGTTTGTTTGTTTGTGTGTGTGTGTGTGTGTGTGTGTGTGTGATAGAATACTCTCAGCCGGGCACGAGCCTCGAACCACAAACAGTATACACTATAGACACATACATAATATAGATAATTAACGCATACGAGTGTGTGTGTGTGTATGACGCAACCCCCTTTGGATTTAGATGAATATATTGCATAGAATTAAGATGTGTACTATCTACACAATTCTCTCTCTCTTTCTCTCTCATAAATCATAACTAAACAAGTGAACATCTAATTAAGTTATCTACAACTGCGTCCCACACATCAAGCTTAAAAACATTAAACACCAAGATCTCCCTAACTCCTTTCTACACTACATTATTATTATTGTCCCGACCCGATAAATCCCCCCCCCCCCCCCTCCTGGTCCCTCCACATCCCTCCCTCGACCAATACAATGTGAGGCCATTACGATATAATAGGTGGGTACTAGAGATAAGGCCACTACAGATTTGTCCACATTATAAATAGTTGTGAATAAAGACAGTAATTTGTGTTAAGCAAATATTTGAAAAATATTATAAGTTGTGATCCCATCTGTACTGTATATTGGGACCTTATTTGGGGCACTGTTAAACATCATAATTATTGCATTTGCATTAATTGTAACCTAACCTAAATGTATATATCCTCTTCTCCTTAAAGCCATCATTATCCTGTGTGTGTGTATAAATCTTCGGAGTATGCAATAGCACGCATTTTATGAAGTGATGAAGGAAGGGGTGTTTTATGTATGTAATCCTTATTAAGTATAATTATTGGATGTGCAGTAAGGTATAGGTAGCGCCAACGAACTTGACAATAATCTTGATCCCTGACCTCTCTGTAACTCAAAAGGGCCTAGAGCAATCTGGCTGTAAATATCCACACCTACTGTATTTCCTGGCGGATTCTTCCCAAATGATAGAAACGTCAGCCAGATTGTTTTCATTCATTTCGTGTTATAAGAAGTAAAGGGGTCAAGATTATTGTAAAGTTTGCTGTGATAATAGTGTATGGTGATGTTATGTGTAGTTAACCCGTGGAGCCCCGGCTAGTTTTGTAATGTTTGTTCACCAGAACCCGGCCGGTTTTCAAAAAATGGTTTTATTCCAGAAACAATAGCGAATGGGTTAGGAATGAAAGAAAAACCACGAAAAACCGCTCAAAAAGCTTAAAGAATGGTCCTACAGAGCCTCCGAAAACGTATTTTACAAGAGTAAAAAATTTAAGGCAATTACCCCAAAAAAACAGGTTATTGCGCGCTCACGCGCACGCACGTGGACTTTGAGAGTTTTCAACCATCGGCACGGTTGCGTGGGATACGTACACAGTTCCCATACAAATCTGAGCCCTCTTCAGTGGCTACACCTGAGGTTACGGTCGGCGCAATTAGGGTGACGCGCCAGACGCGTCTCTGGGGCTGTGCGTTACATACATCGCCGACGAGTCAGACGCGTCGCTGGGGCTGTACGGGTTAAATAGAGAATTGTGTTAACTTGCAATTATATTTAATCCCTATATGCAGTTTCCGTGTATTAATACTTCTTATTATTGTATCTTGATGTTGTGTGGGTACTGTTTGTAAAGCATTTTTTACAAATACGGACCTTGGATGTATATAAGGTTTCTGTTGTGTAGGACATTCTAAGGTCTAGCTGTTTTCATTATGTCGGGCAGGTAAATAGGAGCAGGACGAATATGAAATAATAGTTATACATAAAATAGCATAGTAGTCATAATTGTTATGCCTTTCCTTAAATGTTTATATACTCTCAGCCGGTTTCCAACCACCGACATTCAGAAAGAGTGTCAAAGCTTTTAACCCACTACACCGCAGCATAATAAAGGAATCTTAACCTTTTCCTATTTTTGTTAAGAAGGGAAATCCTACTCAGAGAATATATTTCAATTCATGCACAAGTCGCAGGATCCATATTCCCGGATGTCGGTTGGGACAAGTGTCTCCCTATTGGACTTTCTGACCTGCAATTCTCCCTACCAGGAATTCACCGGAGACCTCTGGTGGACGCTTCCGAAGTAGCGCCAGAGCTACGTCTGTCGACATAAACAATACTCAACACCTAGGCTATGCAAGGTTTTTCACGATTTCTTATGATTCTGCATGTTTTTACTAAATACTACTGTAGATGGCTACACTAAGTGCTTATATAGTATGGTAGTTGTGGGGGTAATGTGTCAGCTATAGAAAGTATGACATATAGCTTATAATTAAGAATGATTGATGGAGAGGGAGGGTGAAGAACTGCGGGGATATCGTCATTTAAAGGGCCCAGGTCGCTTACTGTACAAAACAACGTGTCTGGCGCGGCAACTTCAAGAATTTCTGGTAGGGAAAATTTAATGAGCACGATTTGTGCATGGATGTCAGTGTGTGTGTGTGTGTGTATGTGTCCCACGTTTACATCACGCAGTCCCTTTTATATTTAGATGCATATTTTGCAAAGCATTAAGATGTGTAGATAGTAGCCATAACTATCTACACAGACCCTCATATAAATAAGTCACATTTGGCACGGTGCTCTCTCTCTCTCTCTCTCTCACATAAATCATACCTAAACAAGTGTAAATCCTCGCATTAACTTGTCTACAATTGCTTAAGATCATTAATTTAAACACCGAGATCTGCCACCTCCTCTCTCTACTACACCATAAACAACCCTCCCCCCTCCAGGTCCCTCCACTTCCTCCCCTCGGCCAACATAATATGAGGCGATCAGGAGATAAGGAGACTATGGGTTTATCCACATGATTTGCAGTTGAGAATAAAGAGAGTAATTTGTGTTAAGAAAATCATTGAAAAGACATGTTAACGTTGTGCTCCCATCTGTCGCCCTTTCTCCCTGATTATTGTACCTTGATGTTGTATGGGCTATGTTTATACGGCAGTTTTTTTTTTAACAGATACGGACCTTGGATGAATATAAGGTTTCTGTTGTGTAGGACATTCTACGGTCATCATTTTTCATTATGTCGGTCAGGAAAAGCGGAGCGGGACGGATATGAAATAATAATTATGCATAAAATATCGTTATTGTTATGACTCTACTACATAATATTGAATACCTGTTGCAATAAATCAACCTTCAAACCTTATTTAAGATAATACTAATTTTGTACTTACACATGGTGTAGAAGTTGTTCCAAATACTGTCACCATTATGGAACACATTGTTGAAGGACACATATACATTAGTAACTTTGAAGCAGAAACAAACATTTGTAGAATACATTATTCTTAAAAGCATTTTCGATGACAACCACGATCCTCACATTTAACCTGATAATGCTACCACAGACGTTGTCTTCATTTAAAATAAGCCATATCAAATTATTATTTTCCGGCTTCGGTAGGAAGAGGCTATGTCTTGATATGTTCATATCTGCAAACAATAATGTAAGACACTTTTCTTTACGTAAACTATTTATGTATTTGTCCTTTGACTACTCACTGACTATTCACTCAAACGTTCTTACAGACACTACTGATAGCATCCTACTTTCTGATTCAGCAAGTATTGTAAAACAAAATATGTAATAACACCCGAGTTAAATTACCATTATTCATTGTAAAACGCGATATTTAGTTGTTTGAAAATCGAAGTACTAATGTAAACAAAATGTACTTCCTTGCCCTTACCGTATTTGATATATTAAATCACTCTGAAACATATATTAAATACCTATACAAAGGTATATACAGTATAATGGGCATACCACAAATACAATATTACATTTGATTGACTCACAAGGATCACAACGAATTAATTCGTTTGCCAAACGTTGAACAGTACAGTGCAATAACCAGTGGAACATTATTGCTTAACTTACTGAGTTATTAATTATAAATGTTTATCTGGTGACAGGGGCTGCTTAGTCGTGTTATGAATAGCTTGAACTCATATTCTCATATTTATTCTCTCTCTCTCTCTCTCTCTCTCTCTCTCTCTCTCTCTCTCTCTCTCTCTCTCTCTCTCTCTCTCAATTAAAAGGTTTCCGATATGTACGTAATTTGTTGGATAAATTATAGTATTCTATCTTAGCAGTGTCAGGACAATGTATGAACAATGTTGCTAGAAAGGTTATATTATGCCCATTATATTGTAACAATATATTCCATCGGAATGTAATTGATATACAAGTGCATAATGAAGAAATAGATCCACTGTATACAATTTGTGAGTTAGTTAGTTACTTGAATAGGACTTCAGAGGCCTTCAACCCGTCAGGAATATTTAGCCAGCACACTGTAAGTCAAGAAGACTGTCAGGTTTGGAGCCCTTTTTCAAGAATTCAGATCCTTCCCTGTGAGATACTATTCAAAATGTTTATATGTTGTGAGTTAAGAGTCTGTCATTTGTTCTAGCTAATGGTAAACTGAATTTCTTGGCATCTAGTTTCTTAATTCTTAATGAAAATGTAGGGTAATGCTATGTCTCGACGTCATATTATTGCCAAGTTTTCATAATTAGCAGCATATTTCGGTAACAAAAATCTTGGTAATAGCCGAGTAATCAGGATGGCAATTTACCATTAGCTGGATAAATACAGTCTATAATAGGTGTGCGTTGTTGCCTAAACTACCGTGACTTGCTGTGTAGATAAACCTCTCAGATCTCCTGCCGAAACCATAAGCTCGTGGGTGGGTGGGGAGGGGGCTTGCTTTTAGGGATTGTTAGCGTACGCTGTGTACCCCCTGCAGCTAGTGAGTAACCTGCTGTGGTCCCGCGGGTCTTCAAACTAACACTAACAAGTTCATATCAGTACTTACTGTGTTATCTGTTTGTTGTTGTCTGTGTGTTTGTTGTGAGGGTTGTCAGAGGTCCGGCTGTTGGTACACTTCCTCCTGAGCTCACTATCACACAACAAAAAAAAAAAAAAAAAATATTATGAATTCTAGCCCAGCCTCGGAGTCCCCAGGGGGGTGGACCATAAATGCCCCCTCACCCGACCGACCATCCCCTGACGACCCCACACAATTACCTGGACCTCGGCCTGTTACTCTTTCTATTAATTTCTGCAACATTCGCGGACTTTCCTCTAACTTTCACTCTGTTGAGCACCATCTCTCCTCCTACAAACCTGATCTTCTTTTCCTCACCGAAACTCAGGTGTCTGTAGCAACATCCAGCAACCCCTTCTCTGTATCCTCCTACTTTCTCTATCCTAGTTTCAAAGCCAAAGGTGGATGTTGTGCATATGTGCACAACAAACTCACTTGCTCTCGTGTTCCCGATTTCGACTCCTCTGAATTCTCAACTTTATGGCTCAAACTTTCCTGTCATTCTCTTACTAAATATTTCTGTGCTGTCTATCTTTCCCCTAACTCTACCAACTTTCCCAAATTCTTTGACTATCTAAACTCTACAGTGGAACACATTCTATCCATTTCTCTTTCTCAGAAATCTCCATCTTAGGAGATTTCAACGTTCACCACCGCCAATGGCTCTCCTCTCACACTACTGATCCACCTGGTGAACAAGCCTACGTCTTTTCTATCCTAAATGACCTAGAGCAGTTAGTTCAGCAACCCACCGTATCCCGGATCGCATCGGAGATCGGCCCAACATTCTTGACCTGTTTCTAACTTCTAACCCTTCTTCTTATACTGTCGATCTTTTCTCTCCTTTGGGCTCCTCCGACCAAAAACTTATCTCTGTCACCTGTCCTATCTCTCCAGTACAGCCACCCGATCCTCCTAGCCGGCGGCGCTTGTGGCACTTTGGCGCTGCCGACTGGGAGGCTCTTCGGCAGTACTTCTTTGATTTCCCATGGAATGATTTCTGCTTCCATGGCCGAGGACCCTCGGAGAGTGCTGAACGCATTACCGAGGTAATCCTATCGGGCATGGAAGCATACATTCCATTCTCTTTCTCTCAGACTAATGCTAAAAAATCTTGGTTTACTCACGCCTGTTCTACTGCTGTCCGCAATAAGGAGGAAGCATTCAAACGGTACCGACGCCTTAAAACTCAAGACTCTCATTCTTTCTATGTTTCTGCCCGGAATCAAGCCAAATCTGTTCTTCGACTTGCCAAACACTCTTTCATCAATAATAAATGCACTGAACTATCCAACTCTAGCTCTTCCCAAGCTTTCTGGCATCTAGCCAAAAACCTCTCCAACAATTTCTCTTCCTCGTCTTTCCCTCCCCTTTCCCACTCTGATGGCACAACCATCACTTCTTCCTCTGACAAAGCTAAACTCTTCGCTCAAACTTTTGCTAGAAACTCCACCTTGGATGATTCCGGTGCTATTCCTCCCTCTCCGCCCTCCTCTCTCTTACTTATGCCTAATATCCTAATCTCTTCTAAAGATGTACTTTCTACGCTCTCTGGGCTTAACACTAATAAGGCGTACGGTCCGGACGGTGTTCCTCCTCCGTGCTGACTCCCTGCCTACGCAAACTCTTTCGTCTCTGTCTATCCTCTAACGTCTTCCCTTCATGCTGGAAGTTTGCTCACATTCAACCTGTCCCAAAGAAGGGTGACCGCTCTCAACCCTCCAACTATCGTCCAATTGCTCTTATCTCTTGTCTTTCTAAAGTTTTTGAAACTATTCTTGCTTCCAAATTTCTTAAGCATTTCTCTTCTCATAATCTGCTCTCAGATCGCCAGTATGGCTTCCTTAAGGGTCGCTCTACTGGTGATCTTCTTTCATATCTTACTAACTCTTGGTCATCCTCCTTTCGGGACTTCGGTGACTTTTTCTATTGCACTAGACATATCGAAAGCCTTCGATTGAGTCTGGCATAAATCTTTAATTTCTAAACTACCCTCCTTTGGTTTCTATCCCTCCATTTGTGCCTTTGTCTCTAATTTCCTTTCCGGCCGTTCCATAGCCGCGGTTGTGGACGGCCATTGTTACTTCCTCACCCTATAAACTCCGGTGTTCCTCAGGGCTCTGTCCTATCTCCTATTCTCTTTCTAATTTTTATAAATGATCTCCTTAACTGTACCTTAATTCCCATCCATTCATATGCAGACGACTCAACCTTACACTACTCCATTAGTTTTTCAGAACGCCCCAGCCAGCAATCCCTCAACGACAAACGTAATGAAGCCATAGAACTCTTAAATTCTGATCTAAATACTATTTCCAATTGGGGCAGAGAAAACCTTGTTAACTTTAATGCTTCCAAAACCCAATTTCTCCATCTATCTACCCGTCAGGATCTCCCAGCGGACTATCCCTTACTCTTCAACAATACAAAAATCAACCCTTCATCTTCTCTCAATATTCTTGGTGTCTCTTTTTCTTCTGCTCTCATTTGGAAGGACCATATTACCAGTCTTGCTAAGGCAGCCTCCCAGAAGCTGGGTGTGCTCAACCGCCTTAGGGGGTTCTTTCCCCTGCACAGCTTCTTGCTCTGTACAGGGGCATAGTGCACCCATGTATTGAGTATTGTTCACATGTGTGGGGAGGTTCCTCTCACACCGCTCTCCTAGAAAAAGATGAAAGGAAGGCCTTTCGTATCATTAACTCCCGGCCACTCACCAACTCTCTGCAATCTCTCTCTCTCCGCCGCAATGTTGCATCTCTCTCGCTATTCTATCCCTACTATAATAATCAGTGTTCCTCAGAGCTATCCCAGTGCATATCACCTCCTTTACGTAGGGCACGTGGTACCCGTTTTGCAACTCAATCCCACCCCTACTCTGTGCAACTCTCCAACCCAAGAGTGAAACGTTACTCTCAAACTTTCTTCTACTCAACAGCTGAGCTCTGGAACTCTCTCCCAGAATCAGTCTTTCCCTCTTCCTATGACTTAAATTGCTTCAAACTCCGTGTGTCCAGGCATTTTGGCTCGAACGTCCCTTGATTTTGGCCCTGTCACTCTTTCAACTATGGGGGAGGCACTCGCTATAGGCAGTTATGCCTTTTGCCTCCCTCAATCACATAGAAAAAAAAAAAAAAAAAAAAAAAAAAGACACACCACAATCACACACAAATAAGGACACATTTCTCATAGACTGCCTGTTTACAAGCAGGTTCAATAATCGTACACTAGTTTAGATGCCAGTGTTATTACGATATTGAACATTTCTATCTATACCTGTACACGATACTTAGGCTTAGGCCAAATATATAAGCGTATATTGACATAATAAATAGCTTCGCTTTCAAATGTGTATTTCTATGCTAATATTACAAACCACACAGGATACGAGTTAGTTCATTACTTGATGTCATCTATAGAAAACTGACACGAGTAGGGTAACTACACACACAGTCAACAAATACTTATCACCTAACAAATAAGACCCTCTAGATTGCCTAAATGTAAATATATAAGTTAAAGTCACAATGTTGCTGTTTATCTCTTATGTTGTGGTTAATTATGTAAAGGGAATAACTATTTCAAAATATGTTAGCTAAATGTTATTAGTTGTATATTGTTTGTAAGTTAGTGTGCTAATCATATTTCATCCAAATTCATTATTCATACTTTGAAAACCCGTTAACAAATAAGTGACATACAGACATACAACAGCCAATACAAACACTCAGCAACTGTCTGATGATGGAGATAATAATGATCTTAGATAATATTTTCAAGAATATATTGTAAATATTCTGTTAGGCTATCAAGAGATACACAGGTGATTGAACTATTTAAGTTCAGGTGCCAACATAGCAGCTTTGTTTTAATAATTAGTGAAGAGCTATCATCCCACCGGAAAGTATTAAAGCTGCACTGATAGAACGGCACAAATGGAGAGCTATACCGATTGTTATGATCAGTTATTGTGATTAATGAATGTTAATGGCCATATTGATATAGTGCAGAAATATATTATCTAATATTTTATGATAAATTGATAATCACTGAAATATGACGTGAATCATACAAAAATGAAGGTATATTTGTCTTATAATATATGATAAACATGGTCATTGTTAAAATATAATGTCTGGTCTAAGAGGGGAGAGACGCAGGTAATAATTATATGATAATGTTTTCTAATACCTCATGTGATCCCTAATAATGTATACATTTAGTACAAAGCTTACTGTGGACCAATGGTTGATATCCAGTAACACAGGCAAAGTGAATGTATGTTAATGATATGAATCAATGTGTGACGAAACCTAATGTTAGCAATGTTATGTATAACATAATGCATACATTATATTTGTTTTTTCTATGTGGATGATGGAGACAAAAGGCAAAACTGCCTATGACGAGTGTCTCCCCCAGAGTTGAAAGATTAACAGAGCCAAAATCAAGGAATGCTCAAGTTAAAATGTCTGGACACACGGAGCATGAATCAATTTAAGTCATAGGATGAGGGAAATATGGATTCAGGGAGATAGTTCTAGAGCTCAGCTGTTGAATAGAAGAAAAATTGAGAATAACGTTTCACTCTTGGGTTGGAGTGTGTGTCCTATATGTATACTTCTCGGTCACGTTGAATATGCTATACAAAAATATATATTAGTTACACATATATATGAGTGTTAATTTTAATGTACAGATATATACTGCATATTACATATAATTAAAACATAATGGTGATTGGAAAACCTGAACGAATAAGCATGTCACTAATAAGGCATACTCGTAAAGTGTGTGAACCTTTCTTTAACACTTAAGTATGTTACCAACCTCAAGGCCTACACTACAATAGGCTGCTTCAATGATCACGTTCTGGCCAATATCTCTGGGGAAATATTGGTACTGGAGTTGGGGTGTGAGTTGATGAACAATAAGGAAGAAAGCGAATGGGGGAACATGCAAGGTAACAACATAAAGGATAACTGAAGGAAGATGCTACTGGTAACTGAACATAACAGAAACAGAAAGATACAATATTTAATATAACTATATTGATTAATTTGAAACGTTGTGAAATATAGTGAGCTTGTGTTTGATAGAACTGATAAACAATGATGTATAACATGGATGAAAACAAAGTAATGAATGACAGTTGTGACACGAAGGTAGATTGTATTATTACCAATATAGCAGCACTTTACTTACCTGTCTGTATCGTGACACGGTGGTACCAGTGATATCCGAACTCAAACTCAACACATCTGAAAGGAAATAATAGGTATTGTAAATGTACTGTATTTTAAAACATGCATTAGTGTTTGAATACATTCTTAAATACTAAACACGAGAGAGAGAGAGAGAGAGAGAGAGAGAGAGAGAGAGAGAGAGAGAGAGAGAGAGAGAGAGAGAGAGAGAGAGAGAGTTTCAATCACTCGGACGCGAAGATTCGTTCTGTAGTTCCATTATTATTTTTGGAAGTTGTATATTTATTATATGACTAATTCAATTAATGTTGTTAAAATCCACACACCATTACCAACAGTGATCCAGACAACTCTGCTGTGTCACACAAACACCAACCTTTAGGATCCAGCTTTTATTAGCATAACCCAAGTGTGTCTTACCAAGTGGACATTATTTTAACCTATTTCGAATTCGTATAAATGCGATAAGTACAACATAAATTATATCAGAGCGACACTATGTTGCTATACTGAGGTGGTGATGTTAAATGTATGATCTTCCTTGCTCTCGCTGTGATAAACCAGTTAGCTTGCCACTGCCAACCAGCCGCCATACAGTATATTGTAATATAGTTGATCACCAACTATCAAAAGTGTTAACTCACTACACAACAAACCACTCTCACACTGCATGGCCGTTGGTTTGTTTGGTATGTGTATTATCAGAGTTCCAAACAGTATTTAGGACGGTAACCTTAATTCAAGGAAAATATACTGTATACACTACAATCCGGTAATCACATTTTATCCTTGAATGCTTCGGCAAGGAAGACATTATTTGCCCTATACGATCATCTTGTAATGGAAGGGCTTGGCAGATATATTTATATATATATATATATATATATATATATTTTTTGTTTTTTTTTGTTTTTTAACAAAAAAGACCTCCGTCTACGTATTGTGAAAAACCTGGCAGATATTGAATTAGTGTTTTATAGCCCGTGTGTGTGTGTGTGTGCGTGTGTGTGGTGTCCTCATGTAATACATATTACTGTATGCATTCATGAGTGTTTTGCTAATGTTGCTTTTTTAATATAATTACAGACCATACCAAAGGCAGCACCGCCCTTGAAAGCCACACCACACAATTCGTACTAGATTTTTACTTAATTAAAGAGGGAGAGTAAAGCAGAGCAGTGCCACAGTTTTCTGGCAACAATGAGTCTGAAGGACAACCATTATGTCGGTTTAAACATGTCTAGTCTTATTAAACAGTAGTTACGATCTAAAACCTTGGTTAACCTCGGGGGGGGGGGGGGGGGGGGGGTACAAGAGAATATTACCATGTGATGTTTCAAAATGTAATACCGGTATGTGATTTAATGTTTAGCTCCTATAACTGTTATGAAACGAGCATATAACATAGAAGTGCTTAAATAGTGTATTTATAGATGCCCACATGAATTTATACTCGCTTCATGAAATTGTATATGGAAGGGAAAATAGCCTGATTTAGTTAAAAGTTAATTTGATCAAAGATGTTTACTTCCATTTATAACATGACTGAGTGGGTAGTTATTCATTTGAGCAACTGTACTTACATCTGGTATAATTGAAATGATGAAACACATAATCCAAGGTCTGTTTTACCAGTACAACATGCACATAATTTTAAGTATTATATAGGCCTATACTAAGACCACCAGAAGATATAGTAGATAAATTATACATTTGTTGATCATGGATGGCGTCAGTCAGCAAATGTGGGTTTTTGGATGAGCTCAGCAAACATCTGTGCCTCAATTCAAGCCATATATCACCTGACTCGAACACAAAATCCCATCTGTGAACTTACCTACTGAAAACGAGATAAGTGTTATATATAGTGTGTAGTGCCCATGCCGATCGTGTTTAATAGTGCAGTAATTGGTAGGAGGTTAATGAACAGCTGGTGTTAAACCTGGTAATGGTAAACTGTTGTTACCTGGATAATATACTGTACAGTAGCCCCTGTATATATGTCTAGGCAATTGTCATATTAGAGGCTCCAATGTACAAACACTTTGACATTATTTCCGATGTTAAGTCTGTCTAATGGGGTTATGATTAAACTAGAACATGATAAATATGATAAATTCACTGAACATGCAAATACAAAGACCATTAATCTTATCAATCTATCCATCTATTATGTGTCTATTTATCTATATTGTAACCGAGAAGGAAAGATGAGGGAGCGGTCCGCTCCCTCATCCATGTTTTCTCATGCGTTTTCTCATGCATCCATGTTTTCTCATGCGCTCCCAGGGAAAATATGTTTGTTACATTTGTGCATTACGATGATGTATAAACAATATTCCAGGAGCGTCAGAGCAAACTGGTGCCAGGCATACAGATACATACTCCAGATTATTTACAAAATGCATGCAGTGTTCATCATTTAGTGAGAGCGAGAGTCCGTATAAATGTGTGAGTAACGTGTGTCTTACGAAGGTATCTTGCTGGTCTTATTGCATTTAATTTACTTCCCTCAAAAATATTTAATACAGGAAAACTTACGTCATTCAAATGAACACTAGTGAAGTGCTAGTTCTGAATGCCGTTGAGTCCCACAGACACCAACACCACTGATGACCACACTATGGAGGAGTTGACCACAATAATATACTTCCATTACTAACTACTAATACATAACCAGATCATAATAGACGTAAGGGAAACACTGACGGTAACCATTAGAATACCTTGCTTCCTGTGACATTCACGGAACATTATAATATAATACCATATACTGTATCTCAATGGTGGCCTATGGTGTAGTAAATAACATACTTGGCTCGCAACCGGGTGTGATCCCGGGCAGGTGGAGATGTTTGGACAGTCTCTTTACTCTCAATGTTTCGGTTCACCATCCAGAAAATATGAAATTGGAGTTGGCGGACCGTCCCGAGCACTAATGAATATCTCTAGAACCATTGACGTTAACTAAAGAAAGTATCATAAAGAGACAACTTTACCATCCACTACTCCACACCTTATAATAACAATGTTGTTGGTATATCTCGTGCACAGTTTCTTAAACAATATTTATACCTTTACTAAATTCCATCTGCAAAAATACAGACAGGAACAATCTGGCAGAGTCAATTCATTATAATAATGAAAGACGAGCCAATTTAAGTTTAATTAAAAGAAACTAGAGGTTCCTGGGAAGGGTCCTTTGTCCTTAATTAAGAAGATATTTCGACAAGCGAGAACTAGATTATCGAATCCATTGTCGTCGCTTAGAAAAGACGTGAAGACTGTCAATATGTTAACCCCTACTGTACCGGCGACGTCTATTTATCTTCATTTTAGCCCTAATTAGACGATTTTACACAGTTTATGAAGGATATTATATTGCTTCAAACTCCGTGTGTCCAAACATTTTGGCTCGAACGTCCCTTGATTTTCGCGCTGTCATTCTTTCAACTATGGGGGAGTCACTCGTCACAGGCAGTTCTGCCTTTTGTCTCCCTCACTCACATAGAAGACAAAACAAGTGAGATACTTCGAAGCATGTTAATTGCTGGAGAACTTTTTAAAGTTGAATTAAAGCAAGAGAAGCAAGACAAATACCGAATGCTATTGACATCGTAGTTGTATATACATTTTGGCTGTTACATAAGGCAAACCTACCGTATCATCAGTAATGTCAACAGAGGAAGTAAAATAGGAAGCATAACATTAAAGACAACGAGGAATGAGACTACTTGTAATTTATGGTGAAGGAATGTATGATGGGAAAAAGGATAATACGAACACAAAGTATAAAAGTAATAATGATGGTAACTGAGGTGCAGTGTTTCGGATGATTAACTGAGGTGCAGTGTTTCGGATGATTAAGGGGATAGTGCTTGGTTTTTGGTCTATGTGTGTGTATATATAATTATATATATATATATACTGTATATATATATATATATATATATATATATATACGGTATATATATATATATATATATATATATATATATATATATATAATATATATATATATATATATATATATACTGTATATATATATATATATATATATATATATATATATATATATATATATATATATATATATATATATAATTACTAATATATTTTGGAGTTTCCTCGCTAGACCTTCATCAAGCTTAAACAAAATCCCCTAGAATCCCTTTAAAGTTTAATTTCTAAATTTTTCGGTAGAAAAATGTCCCGGCCGAAGGCCGATTCCTTATAAAATTGAAGGCTCGCTATTGCTCGCCAGGAAGAAATCGACATCTACAGGGCACGAAAGGTCGTAATATTGACCAAGAAATGAGACGAAAGGTTTCAAAATTGCCAAACTAACGGAACAAAGGTCTTAAAATCTCAAAACTAATATGCTAAACACAAGTTAGAAGGGGGTCCAGAAAAAGCGACTACTTTCCCTTAAACAGTTTAGCATAAGGTAGATAAGAATATTTTCATCAGTTCAGTAACATCATAGTGATATTTTCAACACAACACTGATCACAAACAACATGTATCCATTAGTTAAACATTGTTAAAGTGCCATTATGTGATGGGTCTAGTAATACTAATACGGTAATGATGATGATGCAGCGTATTATTACTGATCTACTTTATGATCTACTTTTGTACAAGTAGTAAGCATTGGTTATAATCCGTTTTTTCCCATCTGGCGGTAAATTGCTATTTTGCCATCTCCGTTGTTCAGCTATCACGAATATGTTGTATCGAAATGTGTGGTTAATTATGCACATTTACCAATAATATGACACAGACACTTACAGGGTTCATATTTGTCCATTAATGATCGAAAAATTAGTTGGCTAGAGATTCAATTTAGCGTCAGCTGAAATAAAACCGATTATAGTAACGTGATACTAACATTCAATGTTGAATATTAAGCCATTTTATCACCAAAAGTAGATAGAGAAGGTATGTGGAAAGTACTGAGAATATAAGGAGTAGATGGCAAGCTGCTGAAAACAGTGAAGAGCATGTATGTGGATGTTGGTGTATCGCTGATGATGCAGTTCTGATAAGCGATAGTGAATGGGAGTTGCAGGGTCTGGTAAATATGTTTGGAACAGTGTGTGAAAAACGGAATCAGAAGGTAAATGCGGGGAAGAGCAAGGTTATGGTCTTCGAAAGGGGTGAAGCCAAAGCATGATATGTGAGGTTGAACGGTCAGGTTATGGATAATGTTAGTTCCTTTAAATATCGCTCTGCATATGAAGTTAAATTTCAAAATAGCGTAAAGCCTTATTTATATGGTGCTTCAAATTGTGCATGCTCTATCCGAATGTTAAGCTGCATGCTTCTAAATGTGACCGAGCCATGATGTCAGTATTATATTCACTGTCAAAATATTACAAGATAATACAAGCATACCTACAATTATAATAATTTAATATTAATTTTTACGACCGTAATTTTATTTGTTAAAACTTTCTCACATCTCCAACAAAAGAATCTTAGTTCACACATAGATATAGGTCGAAGAAATCACAGGGTAAAGGGAAACCCCTTGGAACAGGGTGACAAAAGTCGACGAAAATTGTTTTTAGTTTTCCAGACTATCCAAGACACTTGTGTGTGACTCGTTATCCAGGTGGCTGCACTGAACAGAACATACAGAGTGATGGAGGAGGGAGGGGGATTGGGAGAGAGGAAAACAATAATAGTGATAAGTAAGATGAACAAAGAATGTGTAAGCAAGAAGGAAATACATGAATGAGGGGGTTGGAGGTATGAAACAGAACGTGGAGATAAAATCAGTCCAAGACATCCAGGTCCACCATAAAACAGGCTAACTTTAGATGCAAGGTTAAAAGTTTCCTCCTTTCTCGACGCCTTATGTGTGGGAAAATCACCTTAAATCCCAACAACTAGGAAAAGTTAGAAGGTTTTCGCGTTAACAGTGTCCCGGAGGAGCCAATAACATGGCTTCCATAGTGGCACTACCAAACCCATGTTTATACAACAACACAAGGTTTAACTACCGAGTAAGATCTTGAGTCTTGTGTATATGAACACAATAGCAGGATATTATATGACTAAATATTCCCCAAAGATTTTTTTTGTGTCAATAGCTATTAACAATAAAATCATACAGCGAAGTGCCATCATAGGAGGCTATATTATTTCTGTTAACTGGGTATTTACAATTGGTATAACATCAACCATGAACATGAAAATGGTAATTTTATGTAATTATCTAAATTAATTGCCTCCATATGACATACATAGTCTTACTATAAATAAAATATTAGTATTCTATCTATTATATACACATACTATACTGTTTAGCAGACAACATCATCAAGTTTAAAGCAGGAGTTTACAGTAGAGTAATAATTACGGTGGCCGGTCACTTCAACCAGTAGACCATTTCAACCAGTACCAAATCAACCAATACGGTTAGGTTAGGTTAGCACTATATTTTGGCACTGGTTTGGTTGGTCTGGGTTAATTTGGCACTGGTTGAGAGCTACTGGTTGAAATGGTCTACTGGTTGAAGTGACATGGAACCAATAATTACATTGGGTACAGGCTATAATATTCGCCATACTTGTAATTGTGATGTAGGAGCTGGATATGTTCGCACCATTACAGGTTTTTGAACATAGAAGAAAATATATTGTCACTTAATGCTTCTACCAACAAGAACAAGAAAAGCGATGCAGCGTGTACTACTACCGTCTTAACTGTTATGTTGAAACTGCAACTTTTACCAACATGAAAGTAAAGTGTTAACACAAGTTTAGGATGACTTGGTGATGATATGTAAGTCATACGGCCAAAGTTACCAACTCAAACACTGCACTCAACTTTGTCATGGAAGTCTATTAGTCGCCATCAAGTAAGCCTTCCAACGTGGTAATACTTTGAGTGTTTGGGAAAGTACCGTGAACAGTATAACATGCAGGTTAACATGCTGTACATAAATATGAGGCACTTTTATTTTAGATATATAGACTCATTAGTTTCCACAATATATAATGAATGATGCTATATGACATGCATACATCACATGATTCAATTAAAAATAGTCTCAAATATTAATGAAAAGCATGAAAACATTGTGTAAGCATGATGGATTTGGTATTGCTTAGTTAACATCCATGTGCATTCATATGATTCGAAACCAAATTGTTAGTGCAAAAATCCCTATACTGTGTCAATGTGTTTGGTGAACGATATGGTTATATGGACCAGCGAGTCACTGTTTTACTGCATGACATGGTATACCTATTACAAAAAAACACATTTAGGGATCATCATTTGGTTTTAGGTAGTGCAATTAGGATTTCCATATGCAATACACCAAACATAAGTAAAGTTGCAGATGATAATATGCAAGGCGCAAGAAACAAGAAACTACACTTGTAAAAGCACCACCCACAAAGCAAATTCCAAAGTAAATAACAGATAGACTTCTGAATACAGAAATTACAATACCGGGAAGCAGGAGAAAACTGCCAGTGGCTGTGAAACATATGGAGTAAAAGTCTAAGGAATTACAGCCTTGGGAAATTACTGTGCCGGACTGTATAATTATATTTAACCCGGTGAAATACATCAAGGTGTTGAAGATGGAAGGATTTACCAGAGGTAACAAGAGTGAGGAAAGGTCAGGCAATGCACACTGAAAAGAAATCGGTACCCTTATCTTAAAATGATATGGATAATATTGTGGCGTAGATCATTTACCAATAAAGCGGGCAAAAATATCAACATGTTTTGTTCTGTCTAATTTGCTATTTTAGCTGACAACTAATTGTATATAATTGCAAGCGTGTGTAGAAGGCAATGTTATGGTTAGGGATATAATATTACTATCCTTGTGATAGTCAAGTCATATTAAAACATATTATTAAAGTGTACAAACATGAGAGGTTAAGAAGGGAAGGTAGGTAGGACCAACATAATATAACGTCCTGGACAATATAATGTGTGGCTCCCTAATGACTCATTGATGGCTGGAGATGTTGTTTTCTATTTTTGAGTGAATAATCACACTCTTGTTTTCATCTAATCGTTAAGCACTCCTCAAATTACATATTAAAAGTGCCATTCCTTTTCTGAGAATACCGCAACATCTACGCATTTCTTACTGCATCGTTTCATGAATACTCTATGTATTCCACATACTACCCATCATCACTGTCACGGCTAATCAATCTAAAGTTGATTACAAAATACAATTTTGGAACATCAACTATTAGCAGAAGTACGATAGTAAAGTAATGCTCTTTAAGCCAAATAACCAGCTATAGATCGGCCGATACTGCTCTTTACCATTCAATATATCATCAATATCAACACCTGGTAGCCATCGGTAAGTCAGTTAACCAATACAAATCACCAGTTCTGCCATACTGTACACTTTGACTTATCTACCCAATAATGTTCCTCTGTTGGCACCATAATTTACAATTTACCAATAGCTGGTGTAGCGCCATAAATTCAGTGTCTGTAAAATAAGCATATGCTCAGCCTCTTGCAGCAACTGGCCAATATTACAGTAATATTTGGTTTATGACATTGTGTGATATTTATGTATCAATTAATATATATTGTACTTTTGTTAAATATTCTATATGTTCAACATATTACATAAGCGGATGTAGCCAATTATTCATATAATAAAAGCATGTTCAGGTAGTTTATATATAGTATAGGTGCAATTGCCTTGTAGGGTAGTGTTGTACCATAATCTTCAACATTATTTATCTTGCAAAGTTACAAAATATATTATGTTTTACATATCATGATTTTACCAAAGTATAGATAATTTTACAAATATTTATGATAATACTACTGTATGTATGTATGTATGTATATATATATATATTGGGGGGGGGGCGACTCAAGACAGAGCCTGCATAGGTACAACACAACAGAAAACAACGAACACACAAAAACAAAATACAAATTCACACACTTCTAGGTCACCCAGGAGAAGACCCAGAGACCCGGGTTACTAAGGTCACTCCAGCACTCCCCAGGCCCCCGACCACTCGGAGAGGTTCCGGTCTCAGCAGGCAGACATGCAGCGAAGCCGAAACCACAAGCCCACCCACCACACTTACAGCCACATCCTTCATATATACCGGATCCCCTGGCCAGGCGCCTGATGGACTATTATCTTAGTCTTCCTGCCCCTCTATCTCCCCTTGTATTTTTTTTTCTATGCGATTGAGGGAGGCAATAGGCAGAACTGCCTATAGCGAGTGCCTCCCCCATTGTTGAAAGAGTGACAGAGCCAAAATCAAGGGACGTTCGAGCCAAAATGCCTGGACACACGGAGCTTGAAGCAACTTAAGTCACAGGAAGAGGGAAAGACTGATTCTGGGAGAGAGTTCCAGAGCTCAGCTGTCGAGTAGAAGAAAGACTGAGAGTAACGTTTCACTCTCGGGTTGGAGAGTTGCACAGCGCAGGGGTGGGATTGAGTTGCAAGTCGGGTACCACGTGCCCTACGTAAAGGAGGTGGGAAAGCTCTGAGGAATACTGATTATTATAGTAGCGATAGAATAGCGAGAGAGATGCAACATTGCGGCGGAGAGAGAGAGATTACAGAGAGTTGGTGAGTGGACGGGAGTTAATGATACGAAAGGCCTTCCTTACAACTTTGTCTAGGAGAGTGGTGTGAGAGGAACCTCCCCACACATGTGAACAATACTCAATACAAGGACGCACTATGCCCCTGTACAGAGCAAGAAGCTGTGCAGGGGAAAAGAACCCCCTAAGGCGGTTGAGCACACCCAGCTTCTGGGAGGCTGCCTTAGCAAGACTGGTAATATGGTCCTTCCAACTGAGAGCAGAAGAAAAAGAGACACCAAGAATATTGAGAGAAGATGAAAGATTGATTTTTGTATTGTTGAAGAATAAGGGATAGTTCGCTGGGAGTTCCTTACGGGTAGATAGATGGAGAAATTGGGTTTTGGAAGCATTAAAGGTAACAAGGTTGTCTCTGCCCCAATTGGAGATAGTATTTAGATCAGAATTTAAGAGTTCTATGGCTTCATTACGTTTGTCGTTAAGGGATTGCTGGCTGGGGCGTTCTGAAAAACTAATAGAGTAGTGTAAGGTTGAGTCGTCTGCGTATGAATGGATGGGAATTGAGGTACAGTTGAGGAGATCATTTATAAAAATTAGAAAGAGAATAGGAGATAGGACAGAGCCCTGAGGAACACCGGAGTTTATAGGGTGAGGAAGTGAACAATGGCCGTCCACAACCGCGGCTATGGAACGGCCGGAAAGGAAATTAGAGACAAAGGCACAGATGGAGGGATAGAAACCGAAGGAGGGTAGTGTAGAAATTAAAGATTTGTGCCAGACTATCGAAGGCCTTCGATATGTCTAGTGCAATAGAAAAACTCTCACCGAAGTCCCGAAAGGAGGATGACCAAGAGTTAGTATGATATGAAAGAAGATCACCAGTAGAGCGACCCTTAAGGAAGCCATACTGGCGATCTGAGAGCTGATTATGAGAAGAGAAATGCTTAAGAAATTTGGAAGCAAGAATAGTTTCAAAAACTTTAGAAAGACATGAGATGAGAGTAATTGGACGATAATTGGAGGGTTGAGAGCGGTCACCCTTCTTTGGGACAGGTTGAATGTGAGCAAACTTCCAGCATGAAGGGAAGACGTTAGAGGATAGACAGAGACGAAAGAGTTTGCCTAGGCAGGGAGTCAGCACGGAAGCACAGTTTTTGAGAACAACAGGAGGAACACCCGGGGACTTGAGTAAATGCCCTAATAGACATAGATTGTGTTGCAAGACGGGTGATACATACTCTACATAGAGGATATACACTGAGACAGCTCTTAACAACATTGATTATTGTAATAGCGATAGCATAGCGAGAGAGATGCAACATTGCGGAGAAGAGAGAGAGAGATTGCAGAGAGTTGGTGAGTGTTTGATTTACTAATTCAAATAATAAGTATCTATGATTTGTTGATCTAGCCATGTTGGGTTTGTGTGTGTGTGTGTGTGTGGACGGGGTGTTGTAGGTTTATTGGTACAAATCTCTGGATATTTGTAGGTTTACAGGTACATGAGGTTTGGGGCGACAGTTAATCGGTACACACCTCTTTAAAATACGTTGAAATGGAGTGTTTTCGGTTAGGTTAGGTTAGGTTAGGTTATTGTAATTTAGGTTTAAAAATCGAAAAATGTACTCGTAAGCATGCACCAAATTGATATGTACCGATAAACACACAACCGCTCGGGTGTGTGTGTGTGTGTGTACTTACTCTAGTTGTACTTACTCTAGTTGTATTGCGGGAGTGAGCATGCTCGTTATTTCCCGCCTCCTATATGTGTAGGTGTTATATGTATCGTTGGAATGGCTGTGGATGTGTTTGTAGTCTGTGTTTTTAGCCAATTGGCGACATCGGAAACGAAGGCTTAGGGTGGATCTGTATGGTACCATTCTCACTATAGACGGTACCGTCTCGCCCGAAAGCTTAGGTAGCCATCAGCTTAGGTGAACCATATGATATCCATCTCGCCTTGTACCATTTTTGCCAACCCCAGATGGGACGTCACAACGTCGTCCACTTATTCCAGGTACCTATTTACAGCTAGGTGAACTGAGGCTAACACATGAAAGGAGACAAGCCCAATTTGTCTCCGCCCGGCCGGGGATTGAACCCCCGGCCCCTCGTGTGTGAGACGAGAGCTCTACCACTAGGCTACGGGTGTGTGTGTGTGTGTGTGTGTGAAGGTACATGTAAGGCTGGAGAGGATCAGAAGGTTGGAGGGCGCTCACAGGAGTTAATTAACATCGGGTTAGTCCAGGAAAGGGAATGTTCTGATGAATATTATACAAATAAGCTTGAAAAGTTGGTCTGGTGGATATGGGTAGAAATATGAGATAGTGTGATATGTCTGGTTGATAGTGATGGATACACTGGAATTATTTAATTACCTGGTTCTTATAATGTGTTCATTGATCAATGTTTACATGTGGTTTTGATATTCCACGTTAATGTGCAAAGGGCATAACGATAATGTATGTACAAGTTTCCTGCCACATCAGAGCAAACTGGTGGCAAAATAACAGGGAAGTATTGCACGGATCTGACTAGAGTGTTTTGTATTATTATTATATATTATTCAATGACGACGAGTTATATATTAAAGCTACTTCCAGAAGATTTTAAAGATTGAAAAGACCAATATTATAGTGAGATCTCGAAAGGTCGGTGTGCAATACATATCCGAAACTACTTTGAGCAATACTTAATATAGTTCACAATAATGTATGGTCGAGTCACTACCTGAGTCACTACCAAGTACATTATAGTATTTTATTATAGTAACCATAACAATATATACTTTCTCATTACCATATTATAATTATATGTGTGAAGACTGAGTTTTGTTCTATGTATATGAAGAAGTCAAAAGGCAAACTGCCTGTGACGAGTGTTACCCAAAAAGTCAACAGAGTGACAGAGGGCCAAATTCATGGGACATTGGGGTCAAAGTCCCTTGTCACACTGTTGGCTTTGGGGAAGGTACTCTATAGGAAACATTAACGAATGAAAGTTACGAATATTGTATATGAAAACAAAGACGTGTGTCGATGCTTTATTGATGGCAGTAATGGATGATACCGGAGTAATATAGTTACAGGTAAGTGGCGTAAACAAAAATAATAGTGACATAAAAACCCATTCCGGCCAGTGACTGTGTACATAGTGGTGCCCTGGAGCAGTTATACTATATAAACAACAAGAGAGGAAAGTAATGCGAGACCCTGAGAGGTGAAAACAGAAAGGTGACGATGGTTAAAGAGGAACAACACAAACTGGAAGCAGGAGGAACGAAAAACACGATACTTTAAAGATACTATTATATTATTATTATTAGTATATATGATATATTAGTATGGGATTTATGATGCCAGTAGTGTGATAACAAATGACAAAGGTTAATTTGACGGACAAACGGTTCACACAACCAATGTCAGTGTTCACACAACCATGGTCAGATGTTGGGGATGGTAAAACAGGTATTATATTAAGCTAATTAATGTTGTCTGATTCCAGCTTGAAAACAAGTGATTAGACAGGATTATACGAGATAATTTTAACATATTTCATCCTGTTTGGTAATTCCGAAGTAGGAAAATGTATATTGAGACGGTTTGGATAATAAAAGCAAAAGCATGCAAATACTATTTGGTTAAGCCTGACTCATTTTGTACTCTTGCTAATTTATTTTTGAGATATGACAAGCATTTCTAGAACTACAATCAAATTTAATTTTTCTTATCAACATAATTATGTATATTAAGTCTACCTTTCTCACTCTTCAACAAACGTATCTGCCATTCGTTCACACATTTCTGAAAGTCCAAGAAATCACAGGGTAGAGGGAAAGGTTTCAGAACAGGGGGAGAAAAAGTCGACGAGAACAAAAATGTTTAGGTCTCCAGACTGCCCAAGAAACTTGTGTGTGACTCGTTATCCAGGTGGCTGCACTGAACAGAACATACAGAGTGATGGAGGAGGGAGGTAGATTGGGAGGGAGGAAAACAATAATAATGATCAATTAGATGAAAAGGGAATGTGTAAGAAGAAGGAAATACATGGATGAGTGAGTGGAAGGTATAAAACAGAACGTGAAAATGATATCAGTCCAAGAGATCCAGTTCCATCATAAAAGAAGCTAACTTTTGCTCCAAGGTTAAAAGTTTCCTCCTTTCTCGAAGCCGTATGTGCGGGAAAATCACCTCAAATCCCAGCAACTAGGAAAAGTTAAAAGGTTTTCGTATGAACAGTGTCTCGAGGGAGTCACTAACATGGTTTCCATAGTGGCACCACACAAAACTATGTTTATACGACAACAAAGGGTTAAACTACCGAATAATATCCTGATAGTGTTGTGTATATGAACACAATAGCAGGGTATTATACGCCTAAATATTCCCCAAAGAGAAACGTACATATGTCAATAACAATTAACAATAAAATCTTGCCGCAATCATACAGAGATGTACTATCATAGGAGGCTTTATTGTATATGGTAACTGGGTCTATTAAATCAGCTTAAAATCAACCATCAAGCTGAAAATGATAATTTTATGTATTTATACGGTGTAGTCGGCAAGTTAAGTTACTGAAAGCAGTGAAGAGCATGTATGAGGGTGCAAAGGCGTCAGTAAGTTTGGAGAATGAGCATAGCAAGTTCTTTGATCTGAATGTTGAGTTGAAGCAAGGGTGTGTGATGTCCCCATGGCTGTTCAATATATATATATATGGATGGAGTCATGAAAGAAATACAAGGAAGAGCAGTGGATGTTGGTGTACCTCTGATTAGGGTAGGAAACCAGTGGAAGTTGCCTGTACTGCTGTTTGCTGATGATACAGTTCTGATGAGTGTAGTGAATGGGAGTTGCAGGGGCTGGTAAATATGTTTGGAACAGTGTGTGAAAAACGGAATCTTGGTGTAAATGCAGTGAAGAGCAAGGTTATTGTCTTTGAAAGGGGTGCAGCCACTAATGTGAGATGAAGTTGAACGGTCAGGTTATGGAGAATTCCAGCTCATTTAAGTATTTGAGCAGTGTGTTGAGTAAAGATGGGAATATGGATGAAGAAGTGCGGGAGGGTGCAACAGGGGAAGAGGGTTGTAGGAATGCTGAAAGCAATAAAAAGAAATAGGGTGGGCAGCATGGAAGTAAAGAAGTCTTGCATGACAGTGTGGTAATCCCGACATTGACTTACAGGAGCGAAGCATGGACGTTGGTGAAGAGACTCAAACCAAGAGTGAGAGGGGTGGAAATGAGTTACTTGAGAAGTGCGTGCAGAGTTACATGGAGGGATAGACAGACGAATGAGGAAGTACGAGAGAGGTGTGGTGTGGATGTATATGTGCTGGAAAGTGTGAAAAGGAACACCTTGACTTACAGATAAGTGACTATGTAATAATTTATATATTATTTAATTATTACTGTATAACTGCCAGTTGTTAAGGACGATGATGTATGTTTACGTTGTTACAATCTTATAGAGGAATGTAAGAGGAAAGGAGAAAGGCAGACGTTTTTTACATAATAACCATCAGTCTAAGGTGTAACATAATCTAAAACTGGTGATTGTGTTGAGGTGTACGAGGCTGTGATGGTGCTGGGTGTTGTTAATGGTGGATATTAGTGAAGATAGCAAGGAGATACAGAGGAACACAGAACAATAGGCTGTATGATAGATGCATAGAAACGTAGATACTTTATGGGTAGATTGATGGATGTATAATATACCATATTTGTCCTGGTTGTGTCGTGCATCATACAGTTTGATGTCTTGGTCAATATATTTACCGTTGTGTTTATGGTTGGTCTGACTAATTATTATGTTCTCTCCACTAACCAACTTTACTCCTAAACTCGTTTAATGAAATTAACAAACACATGTGGCAGTCCGGGGATTTGAACCCAGGAAAATCAACACATTGATGCATTGCACCACAAAGACAGTTAAAGAATGTTGCACAAGCCTACGATTGATTAAGCAGTTTCGAATCCTGCATACCAATCTTAGCATGTACATTGTACAATCATTCCAACTGCACTATCGGAGGCTATGCATAGGTGAATGGAAATAGTAATTAATGGGTCGCTTAACCCTAGGGAAGGCCTATCGATAAACTACTACTGAACCAGAATTAATTATAATGTTCTCTCCAACTTTACTCCTAAACTCGATTAATGAAATTAACAAACACATAAATGTATAGCCCTCCATAATGATGTTGGTGTACAATATATCAGTAAATAATGCGTAATGCACTGACAGTAATATTGGTGACTAATACGGTGGTTAGTCTGGCAGTATTAACATAAAGCGTGAGGATATTTTGTTAAGATTTGCGTATCTTGTGAACTGTACTAATTCCACATATCAACACACACACCAATATCAATATCAAACGTTGACAATTTGTTCTACAACAGACATAACGTAATAACGTAATGCCAGATACTTCAGGACATTGCTTTAACCCTTCCAGTACTAGCGACGTGTGTTATGTTTATTTTGTTAGCTATATTTCGACAATTGTATGCAGCATAGGAAGAATTTGTGGTAGGTAAAAGGGTTGATGGAGATAACTTGAAGGTATATTTCTGCTGGAGGTTTTTCCAAAACTGAATAAAACAAATTGATAGTAGCCAAAATAAGACTAAAATAAATATGTTACTTGTACATAACGAGTTAATTTCAAGGATTCACATGTGTGTACATATCTTTGGCTTGCGATTGTACAGGTCTATTATAGTAGGTGTAAGGTAGGGGATAGATGCTGCATCTGACACACACACATTATTTCCATTTTAAACAGACATGATTCTGAATTCTACCTGTCGTAATTGGCGTAATCTCTCTCATTAGGAACTTATTTCAAGATTTACACTATTACTTGGAACTTATCCAAAATTACTTCCTCTCAAGTGTATAGTGTAAAGCTGGAGCAAAATGCCGGAGCAACTGTACAGCTAGAAGTTAGAACAAAAGAAAACGTTTTGGACATTTGTATTAACCATATTACAAGTTCGGTGACTGACTGTGTGTGTGTGTGTGTGTGTGTCTCGAATAACTCGAACTCACAGAAAGAAAAATGCTTGTAAACAATTAAGAACCAAGATACATAGATTATGTTCACAATATTATGTAGCATTATATTTGTCTTGCGGACAAAAATCACTATTTGTATACGTAATACGGCCGATTTACCTATGTAACAGTATTATGTTGATATATTTTATCATTAGGTAATTTACAATGTTCTACTTTCATTTAATGTTAAACAGTACGGATAACAAAGTAGCATACCATATTGTTGTACTTAAATTTCTAAGTTCAAGCACACTAATAAGGTGGGGGAATAATTAGACAGTTGTTGGAGCTTTGTATATTTATTTAACAGCCCAACTCTTAAGCTAACACAGATCCAGTAACCCACTTCCTGTTCGGGCCGAAATTAGTTCAATACACGAATTGAATAGTTCGTTGACCCACACCAGATAGTACATTGGAACTCGAGAGCTCCCGTTACTATCTACTTGGATTCCCGCTATTCAGGTAAAGACTCACTTCGACTTCGATCCATTGCAGGTTACCAGACTCAACTAATAAGTTTACAACGCCCTCGGATGTCTAACTAAAGCCCGCGTCATACAGAGCCCGAACGTTGGAGGGCAAATTCCCGAATAGGATGACTTGCACAAAAAATTCAAATTTCATCCGGGTCGGGTATATTCCGAACAATTCGGCATAAGTTCCTGACTAGTCCTGGGTTGGTCTGAGGTTGGTCTGATGTTGTTCAGGTGTGTAGCCAACATTCCGGGGGTTCGGCAAAAAGTTAGTGCATGCACTAACTTTTCAAGAACATTCGGGACAAAAAACCGTTACAAAATGGTCGGATGTTGGTCGGGGTTTATTCGTAACTCGTTTGGTATTTGTTCGGATTAATTCTTTGTTCGTTCTTCTGATTCGGGACTTGTTCGGTACTTTTTTCCATTGCCGATGTTGTTTGGAACTACCCGAACAAATCCCGAACAAATCCCGCACAATTCCCGACAAAACTTTGATAAAATCACGATGAATCCCTCGTATTCCAGAATAAAACCCGCACGAGTTACGAATTTTCAGAACAAGTTACGATCAAATTCAGACAAATATACAAATAATGTTGGATGTCTGCTCGATGTATCTTGTTTAATTAGGAATTAAATCCGAATTGATTTCGAACAAGTAGAATTAGCCACGAATAACAATGGAACTTTCCCAGAATAACTGCTGACGTGTCGGAATGCTAGTTTCGGTCCCACATGGGTCCACGTGGGTACCCAAGCCTTCCACAATTTGCACCCCGGAGTGAACGCGATTGATCGTACGTTGGCAGCCACCCGCACGGACCCCTTATATATAGCTGCCGGGAGCTGCATCATCACAGTCTTCACCAGTCTCTCCATCCACCCACCACGACTCTACACACCTTCACCATGGGCAAGGGATCCAAACTAGTTAAAGGGAAGAAGAACAAGGCTGCTACCAAGAAGACCCCCAGCTCCTACTACAGCTCCTGACAACGCGTCCGTCGACCTCTTCCTCACCCAGTAACCCGTGAATTAAGAGTTGTCATCCGGCTCGGAGGAGACAGAAGATGATGCTGGCCAAACCATATCTGATGAAGACGTCTCCGTCAGCAGCCATGAAGATGCACCTACCATTCCCTTAAAACGCCGCTTCAATGTACAGAATTTCCCGGAATTAGGTGACAGCCCGATGCACCAGCCGGACGATGATGATGATGATCAGACACAGATGTCTACCCAGGCAACGACATCAAGCGGCTCGACGACCCAGTCACAGGACTCCCGTGACACACAGGCTTCTCCTTCAACACTTCCAACATAGCGGCCAGCCGACAAAAAGGCATAAAAAAGGAAGCGTGTGTACGCCATCCTGCCGGAGGCACAGGAGGTGGCTGTTGCGGAGTGGTACCGCGAGCAGGAGTTCCTCTACAGCAGGAAGCTGAGGGCACACCGTGACAGGACCATGAAGGACACCGTGCTTAACAAAAAAGCCAAGGAGTTGGATGTTGCATGTGAGTTAAAATGGAATTGTTATGTTTAATAATTTGTGTTCAGAAGTGTATTGAGTGTAGGTACAGTTATAACGTGTGTGGTATATTGTGTAGTTGATATCAGAACTGTATATAACAATATATTGAATTATTGCTATAAATTTTTATATATGTTGTGTAAAGTGGATTATTTAAACTGTTACATATTGTTGTGTAGTGTGTGTGCTTATCTGACCATGTGAATATTTCACCTTTTTGGTTAAATTTACGAAGAGTTATTTTCTAACTTACATATACACACTAGTGTGAGAGTTTGAGCATATATAATCATTGATATAAAATGCAACCTATGCACAGGTAATGATATAAATATATTTTTTGGCAGATAAAGTCCTGTTTAAATGGATGGAGGGTATGAGGACGCGCTATGGGAAGCTGTGTGAGCTCAAGTCTGGTTCTGGTGCCAAGTCCCTGACGGAGCGAGAGGCATGGATAAAGGAGACGTTCAGCTTTCGCCAACCACACCTGGTCAAAAATGCGACCAGGAAGAGCAAGGTACGTGAGAAATAATTTACAACGTTATAATGTTGGTTAAATACTAATTACATATGGAAAATGGAAACAACTGGTGCACTTTAATATTCAACAGAATTGTTTTTATTTTATCCAAAAATATACAATGCAATTTGGCAAATGGACACAAAAATCACATGTTGTTATGCATCATAAAAATCCCCTTTACAAGTTTACATTATATATTCATAATATAAGTAATGTTCATGAATAAATTATACAATACTAGTCAAATATACACTAAATTTACATGCTGTTATGCATCATAAAATTTCCTACAAGTTAACATTGATATTCATGTTATAAAGTATGTTAATGTTCAATTGTCACGTCTAATATTAAGTGTACAGGTATAATCATAATGAGAAATTTGGTGACAATATGTATTTATATGTTATATATATTTCACAGAAGTACAAAACTCCTGCTGCTGCCACAGAACAGGCCCCGGATGCTGCAGAGGAGCGTGTCGATGACCCGGTTCCGCTTCCGGACGTAGGAGAGGAGGGGGCTCAGGTGTCTCCAGCCTCTGAAGGTGTTGCCTCCACGTCCACGGCCACGCCCACGGTACCCCGGTCCCGCACCAAAGCAGGTGCTACTCCAGAGGACCCCATGGAGAAGGACCTGTATGATAAGGTAATAATGTTATAATGTTATTAATAATGTTATTATTATATTTATGTAATTTTATCTTAATGTCATGTTTTTTAATGTTCAACTTTTCTGCCCACAGGTACGTCAGGGGGAGGAGAACCTAGAATACCTGGCTACATTGTATAAATATTTATGTAATTTTAATGTATATCTTGTTCATGTTCTAATGTTCAACTTTTCTGCCCACAGGTACGTCAGGGGGAGGAGAACCTCAACGAACTCTTACGCCGGTGGGACACGAAGAAGGCGGAAACCCCAGCACAGCATGCGATGAAGCTGTTCCACAGCTATGTCCAGAACAGCCTGTCGGATCTGGAGCCTTTTCTCGTGGACCATTATCTAGGGGAGGTGATGCGGTTCACCAATGCTATGCGGTGCCATAGCCGTGGCACAGGGAACCTCCCACGGTTTGGCCCTATGGACTCTGAGCAGCAACCAACTCGATTTCAACCACAACCCACCTACTACGAGAATCTGCAAAACCCCGGCCCTTCCTACTACCATGGTGGGAAACAAATGGGCGCCGCTAGCACACCAAGAGGTTGGAGGTCTCAGCAACCAACCTTGGGACGACCTGAGGCCACACCAGTGGACACTCCCAGGGCCAACACACCACGCATGCCAGATATTTCCCCGGGGTTTGTGGATAGGATAATCAATGATGGGTTCCAGTAACACCATCATTCCAACGTCTACCTGCCTGCCTGCCTGTGAGCTACCTCCAAACTGTGTACCTGCCTGGCTGTGATGCTCCCAACCGTGTACCTGCTATGATTTGCTTTTAATAAGCAATATTCCTAACCTAGTACCTATATATTTGGTTCTATTTTTTTGTATCAATAAAATATTAAAATGTTTATCATTGTTTCGTAATTTCTCCTACAAACAAATGCTTTGTAACAACAGATAATTCACATGCCACATAATTGGAAAAGATTTAATATGGAAAATTACTATGAATGAAAAAATAATTATATAAATGATTGATCTTATTAAGTTTCACAATTAATAATACTAGAACAAATGACTTGATAAAATGTTTAGTAACAACAGATAGTTTACATGCCACATAATTGGAAAAGATTTAATGTGGGAAAATATTATGATTGAACAAATAATTTATATACATGATTGATCTTATTAATTTTCACAATGAATAATAATAGAAAAATTTACTTTGAAAACTTGGTTATATTTATAGTAAAAATAATTTATTTACACAGTTGACTAGTAAACATTAATAAATACAAGTTTCAAAGTAAATAATAAGATAAATATAGACTTGGAATACTTGGTTGGTCAAAACAATTAGTTGACTATTAAACATTAATAATAAAATAACTGGTGTCAATGCAATCTCATAAATAAAGAAATTATAGATCGATGGAAATCAAATTATGCAATATAAATTTAATATACAAAATTAACATGGAAAATGTAGAGCATATTAATATTTAACCTCTGAAGTGCGCAGGGGGGGTATGAGACACCTCTGCCTGTGCGCACGTATTTGAGCTGTTTCCATCACTAAAATATTTATTTTACCATAAATAGCATTAACACCTTACGAGCGGCCTATGCGGTTTATTTATGTGTACCGCCCAGCGGGGTGTTTTTAGCCAAAATAGGGCTGTTTACGTGATCATTTTCATGCCTAAATAAGACCCAGAACGTAAAACAAGTACCTATCCCTGAAAGGGCATAAACAGAGCTTTCGAATGACACCATAACGATCCTTGTATGATGGATAGTTTTCTTGCAATAACCGTGCAACGCGAGTGCAAAAAGCAGGTAATTCGGTACTTTCGGTACATAATTGAGTATGTAGCGAGTGAGAGAGGGAGGAGGGAGCTGAGATTTGTGTCAGTAGGTTCGCCGCGGTGGTCTGGAGCAGTCATACGCTCGCTAGTCTCCTGCCACCACTTGTCTCTCTCTCTCAGCCACATTACGTGCTGAAATTGCCACTCGAGTTATGTCGAGCGCCGCCACATAGTCCAGCTTTATTTAACTCGACTTATGTTGCGCGCCGCTAGTTATGGGTTAATACTTCTCCATATGCGCCTATTATAGGTTGATTATAAAGGTATTAACCTGTTACAACAATAAAACAAGTGGAAACAGCGTTTGGATGGTCAAAATCGGCGATACAGGCCGGGAGTTACATAATGTATGGCTGAGGCAACCTCCTTTCCCGCCACTTTTCCCCAAGTCTGGAGAGACACTGTCGATCGATACTATCTCTCTCTCTTGCACTCGCTTGCTAACAGTGATGACAATGCCCTGCTTGCAACTCGCTAATGTTAGCACGAAAATATACCACAGAATAAGGGAATAACAGGGAAAATAGGTGATAACTGAAGGAGGGGAGGGGAGGTAGAGGAGTGATATTTTGCATGGCCCAGGGGCATTTTTCTTTTTTTTTTTTTTTTTCGGTATTTTAAATTGATTTTTTTTTTCCCTGAATCTTAAGAGTCTTCCCGCAGTCCGCCGGGGGAACTCTTAAGAGTCTTCCCGCAGTTCCCGGGTTAATGAACGCTTGAATGACTTTTGAGTGGTTAAACAAGACTAATTAGATTAAAAATAAAAACTTACCGGTTTACTGGCGAGGCACCTGCCAGGACAGGCGCTGTTGTGGCCTGCTGTAGTACTCTGTCAAGTAGTCCCTCACCAGTTTGGCAGCGGCTGGCCCCCTCTGGCATTGCAATGGCTCCAGTCCATCCAAGGGGTCCCTGGTCCAGTCACCTTGTGGCGCGTTGGTTGCACGCTGTTGGTGTTGTCGTTGTAGCTCTGGCCGTCTGTCAATGAGCTTGTTATGAAGTATGCATGCCGCAAGGACTACCTTCTCCGCGGTGCTGGGTTGAATATTCATAGTTGTGAGAAGACACCGGAAGCGGTTCGCCAGCATACCAAAGTCATTTTCAACCTGCCTCCTGGCCCGAGACAGTCTGTAGTTGAAATTCCTCTTTGGTTGATCGAGTCCTCGGTGAGGGTATGGCTTCTACAACCACTCCCTCATGGGGAATGCGTCGTCACCCACAAGGAAGTAGGGCACTGGCTTGTCATCCCCTGGGAATGGCTCAGGAGCCGGCAGGCCTGATGCACCGTCCACCAGCACCTGCCGGAGGTCGGTCACCTGGAATATGCCCCCATCAGTTGCGGACCCGTTCGCTCCAACATCCAAATACATAAATTTGCCCAGGTGATCAACAACTGCCAGGAGCACAATGGAGTTGTAGTGCTTGTAGTTGTAGTACAAGGACCCAGTGTTTGCAGGAGGCTGTATGGCAATGTGCTTGCCGTCGATTGCTCTCCCATTGAACCCCTTGGCAACCTCCTTCCAGCCTTCCGGTGTTGATGGGCAGACAATGACCTCCTCCATGTACTCTTGGATTATTGCCTCGCACGTCTCACGTACCACCAGGGAAATTGTGTTGGCACCAACAAGAAAATTTAGTGCCATACTCTTGTATGCCTCGCCCGTTGCCAAGAAACGTAGAGTCATGGCAACTCGCAAACCGGGCTCCAGGGGCTTCTTCCAATTGGTTTCCTCCTTCTTGATCTGGGGTGTCACACGGCTTACGATCTCATTGTAGAGCTCCTCGTCCATACGGAGATAGTACTTGTAGGTGGGCTTGTCGATTGCCATTAGCGTCTTCATCAATTGGTGGTAGTGTCTGTAGGAAAATCTCTGTCTATACAATGGCTTGATGCTGCAGCTTCGTGGTTTCCTGGTACGTAGACGGCGTAGACGCTTTAATTTCAGGAGGGTGTGGCACATCAGCTGATGATTGAGGGTGGCAACGACAAGCTGCTGGAAGTGGATGGCCCTCTCCAACTCTTCGCACAGGTCATCAGGGGGTGCTGCGAGATCCGGGTTCATCCTGCCTGCCATGTTGCCGTTTCGATCGCTGAGTTGAGACTGGTGGGGTGTGAGCCAACCCATCTCTTTATATAGGGCAGGTAAAAAAAATCTTGCTATAGTCGTAAAACAGTCTGATGTTGTTCTCATAATATTCTTCTCTATCGGTTGTTTGTCGACATCTCATCGATTAAGTTCGGTTAATTATCGTAAAGCATTCCAATGTCATTCGGAACTGTGTCTGATGATTCGGGTATGGTCGAAAATCATTCTTTGCATAACGAGTGTAAGTTCGATTCATGTTCGGTAGTTGTTCGAGATTTTGTCGTAGGTCGTTCTTGACTATCGGATATTTTTCTGAACTCGTTCGGGCCATGTTCGTAATCTTCAAATTTCGGGAGAGTCTCGGCTGTATTCGGTAAAAATGTGCAAGTCATCCTATTCGGGAACTTGTCCTCCAACGTTCGGGCTCTGTATGACGCGGGCTTAAGAGACCAGGGCTTCTCTGACCAAAAACTCTTATTCGTAAATCTAAATCACAAATGCTATTTCCTAAATAATATAACCTTTATCGAGCCCCTGGATGTCTATCTATAAGACCGGGGCGTTACTAACATAATTTCTCTTGATACAATACAACACTGGCCCGTAGACCACTTAATTCCCCACAAATGATATAATCTTTATCTCACCACCCCTTTACAGCATCTAACGCGTAGTCCGTTACACCTGAACATAAAGTCTCTTAATACAACGCAATATCTTAACCCTAATACAATACAACACCTGAATACAACACTGGCCCGTAGACCACTTAATTCCCCACAAATGGTATAATCTTTATCTCACCACCCCTTTACAGCATCGAACGCGTAGTCCGTTACACCTGAACATAAATTCTCTTAATACAACACACTATCTTGACCCTAATACAATACAGACCCGTAGGTCATCTAAGTCTCCCGTAGGACACAATCTTTATCCTTTACAATATTGAACTCTTTATCCGTTACACTTGTTCCCGGATACGTACATAATATCTTAACGCAATAGATACGCCCTTACTAATTCAAAGATTCTATTTTAGGCTTATTCTCTATCGACGCTCATCCGCCGGACTAACCATTAATAAGATTATTAATTCAATTTCCTCCACAACATAAGATATAGTATAATTCTTGGACTAGTGTCCTTCACATTCGGACTAGTGTCCTTCCTCTATATATTTCCCTAATACTTGGACTAGTGTCCTTCACATTTGGACTAGTGTCCTTCCTATATATACTGTATATATATATATCCCTAAGCTGAAGCTCATCTATCTGCAACTATCTATTATTCTCACTGAGCCCTATAGTTGCTTTCAAATCTCAATCCCTCTTACTTTAATTAAATCTCATACTATGAGATCCTATCTATTTGGTAGCTAATGGCATGGAGCCTTCTCTATCAATAAACACTAATACTCTATGAACCATCATCCATTGATCTTGTTTCATAAGTCAAGTCTATTTCTCTTTAGTCTGTTCTAATAAGAACACATTAATTACTTAGGGGTAACCACTGGGTTTGTCAACATCATCTCTCTCTCTCTTTCTCTTTATCTCCTTGAAACGGTCACTCTCAGCTACTACCTGTCGCCCCTCTTGAATTGTCTGGCTACAGATGTGTAAACCAGCAATGTGGCGCCAGGCAGAGGGATACTGGTGGTGTAATCTCCACATAGGTGAGAGTGAGGCCAGGCACGAGTGAGTATTCACGGGAATGTTGCGGTGGGCTGGAAGGCTGTAGTAGGGTAAGCCAAGTTTCCTGAGGTGCTCTGGGAAGAGAGAGAGGCTGGGCTGTGGCAAGTTGCCCCAGTGGTGCCCGGTGCCTGAATGACTCTGCAACAATATGAATGAATAAGAGTATAGAAAAGGTGGGTGAGGGTGAAAGAAGGGAAGTTTTTATTGGTGTAGTAAGAGAGAAAGTGTCAAAGTAGGAGGATAAAGAGTGTCGGGGCTTGACCCAACGTGCGTGAGTTGTTTTGATTTTAGCTTGGGGGTTTAGAGGAGGGCTGTGACTGTTGGTATTATTGAGACATATTTTTGAGAGCTTCAGTATGGCATGCCAAGAAGAGATGGAGATAAAAACTGTTGGGTGGTAAAGGCAAAAGATAATTAATTTTGGGTCGTAAAAGTAAATTTGTGGTGAAGTGAGATTCAGAGGCTCTGATCGGTCAAGAGTGGCATAGAGGTTGGACTGTGGACGAGCCGGCATGCCCCACCGCCTCTACCAGTCTGGCCGAATCGGATGAGTCTGGGTGAATTTGAATATAACATTTTGTTTTCAATTCTTGAGTATAAATTTGTTAGCATAACAAAATGTGGTAATGGAGAAGGTTTTAAGGATGGTCTGGCAATTTTGGATGGTAAAGGTCTAAAGTGGGCAAGGCATGGCTGTCAACTGCCGAGTTTTAAGATGATTGCACTGTCTTATGAAAAAGTTGCAAACAGAAGGTGGCGATTTTAGATGGAAATGGTCTAAAAAAGTAGCCTGATAATTTTGGATGGTAAGGGTCTAAAGGTGGGCAGCAAAGGCATAGCTGTCAACTGCCGAGTTTGGAGGTGGTTGCACTGTTATGAATGGCTTAATACATTGAGTAATTTTTTAATTCTTTAAGAAAATTTGGCTGGGTGAGTACAAAATTATTAACATTTTATGGTGGGGGAGGGAGTAATCTGCTGTTCGCGTAATTTGTTCGTGGGCGAGCGGGAGAGGATGAAAGGCAGCGGCCTCCTCCAAATGCTAGGGATTTGGAGGTAGAGTTAGCATTCTTCTGTGGATTTAGTGTTTTACGGCATTTTGGTCGAAAACGGTCTGAGTCTGGGGAAGGTAATTCAGCTGGGCTGCTCGGTTTTCTTTTTAGAGGAGATTCGGGAGGAATGGGATTGGGAGATTGATGAGGAATGGCGGATGGTTTTGGTGTAGGAGGGGGTGGAGGAGTCATGAAAGATGTTGGGGTATTGAGGTCAGGAGGATCTTTGGGGATAGGGGTAGAGGTAGAAGGGGTATTTTGGGGAGGCATGGATGGTGGTGGGATAGGGGAGGGGTCAGGAGTGTGGATGGGCATGTCGTCATTGGGGAGGGAGGGGTTCTGGGCAGGAGTCTCTTGGGTTGTGGTTTCTTGCAAATTAGGAAGAGTAGGAGTCTTGCGGTTGGGGGTGGATGTAGAGGTGCGGGTAGAGGGGGTGGCTAAGGTGGGGGAGGAGATAGAGGATGAGGAGGTATTGGGGGAGGAGATGGTTGTAGGGTTGGGGGTGGTTGTGGGGGTTTGGGAGGATTTTGTTTTGATCAATTGGTACCAGGATTCAGGAATAGAGATGGCAGGGAGATTGTGGGCAGTGAGGCCGTCATTGAGAAGTTTGTTGAATATTGGAGTAACTTGTTGGTCTGTTAATGGAGAGCTATATTTACCAGCACCGAAGTTTTGGCAAAAATTTCTTGGTTGAAGAAAGGGTTTGGTGGGTTGGAGCTGGTGAAGGAGGAGGAAGGTTGGGGGTGGGAGCTGGTGGAGGGGGGGGGAGGTCATGGGTAGGGATTGAGGGGGGAGTGATGGGGTGGCAGCTGAGGTATATGATATGTTGGTGACTGGATGGGACGAGAAGATAGGGCGGGGGTTGTTGGAAGATGTTGGAGAGGTCTTTGAGTTTTTACGAGTCTGTTTGAGAATGTTAAAGTGGAAGGGGCATTCAGAGCTTATGGCAATATGGGGGCCGCTACAGTTAATACATTTTAAGGAGCTTGAAGAGCAAGTTGTGAAGGAGTGGTCTTTTTCAGTACAGCATGAGCATACTTGCTCATTTTTGCATGTAGTTGTTCTGTGCCCGTATTGATAGCACTTAAAGCACTGTTGAAGGTTGACCCATGACTCAGGGGAGAGAAACTCAGGTGGCATGATTATATGAAAGGCTTTGAGACCTGTCTTGAGGAGACTGCTGGCTTCCTGAGGGGAGGCACATCGAATTTTGAGGGCTTTTTTGATGGTCTTTGTGACATCACAAACTGTGATTTTGTTTCGTTGGGAGATCTCTTGAGTAATTTCTTCCTCACCCCTGTTGAAAATGTTATTATCAGGGTGAGTGATCTTGACAGTGCAAGCAGCTTTAAGTTCAGGAGATATTACTAGTTCATACCCTGCTTTCTTTAGTTTCTCTACGTTAACAGGGGTTAGGTATGAGGTGAGATCTTTTTGAGAGGCAAGGCGGATTTTCAGAACATTGTTAGGATTTTTGAAAACTTTAACTATTTGAATTTGGGTTATGCTGAAGATGTGTGAGCCAGGATCATCAGGGGGAGGAGAGTTGCATTTAAACTTGACATAGAGTGCCATACTGAAGCATTTTAGAGCTAATTTTATAAGAGGAAGATTTTCTTTTAAAAAATGGGGAGCTGGGGGAGAGAGTAAATTGAAAAAAGATCTAAACTGTACCCAGGGGGCACCTCTAAGAAGTGTCCCCAGAAAGAACCTAATTCCTGCCTATGCCCTTGGACTGTAGGCAAGCCTATGTCACAGGTCCCTAAACCTACTTGAAGGCTAAACCCTACCCACTTGCCTCCTATAACCAGGGGAGAATCCCCCCCCCCCCTCCTCGTGGCAATGCCCTCGGGGTTCAGCGTCGTACTACAAGTGGGTTTCTACTGGGCGAGAATGGGTACACACATTTAAAATTTCTGAAAAAGGTAAGGGAGGAAGTTTGAGGAAAAATAAGAGTATAGTAAAGTAATGGAAGTGGAGAGGATAATGATGAGATATGAGGTGAGATGCTGGGAGCTGATGGCCAGGAGAGAGCCGATCTAGGAGCTGGTTGGTGGAGAGCTAGGCTGGAGGGCAGATCGATGAGCTGATTGGTGGAGAGCTCAGCTGAAGGAGGCTAGAGGGCAAAGTCTGGCTGGTCCATCTTCTGTCTTCTGTCTTCTTTCTTCTTTTCTTCTGCTGCTTGAAGATAGGGGGGCTGCAGGCCTGTAAGAGAGACCAGAGCGTCACCTTGAAGGTCTTGAAGAGCTGAATCAATCAATCAAATGAATATAGAAAAGGTGGGTGAGGGTGAAAGAAGGGAAGTTTTTATTGGTGTAGTAAGAGAGAAAGTGTCAAAGTAGGAGGATAAAGAGTGTCGGGGCTTGACCCAACGTGCGTGAGTTGTTGATTTTAGTTTGGGGGTTTAGGGGAGGGCTGTGACTGTTGGTATTATTGAGACATATTTTTCGAGAGCTTCAGTATGGCACGTCAAGAAGGGATGGAGATAAAAATGGGTGGTAAGGCAAAAGATAATTAATTTTGGGTGGTAAAAGTTAATTTTGGTGAAGTGAGATTCAGAGGCTCTGATCGGTCAAGAGTGGCATAGAGGTTGGGCTGTGGACGAGCCGGCATGCCCCACCGCCTCTACCAGTCTGGACGAATCAGATGAGTCTGGGTGAATTTGAATATAAAAATTTGGTAATGGAGAATGTTTTAATGATGGTCTGGCAATTTTGGATGGTAAGGGTCTAAAGTGGGGCAGCAAGGCATGGCTGTCAACTGCCGAGTCTAGAGATGATTACACTGTCTTATGAAGAGCTTAATTTACTTTAGTTTTTATTGTGTATTTGTGAGAAGAATTAGAAATGTTGGCTGGTAGGTGAGTAAAAGGAATGGTGAAAATTGAGTGTGAGTTTCTGGTGTAATAGAGCTGACGCTCCCCCCCCTCCCTTTATAGTGCTGCCCCTCGCTCTCCCGCGCTGCGATTGGTTGGCTAGCACGCGAGGCTCGATGCCGCTGGGCATGCACGAGCGGCATATTTACTTTTATCTCTTCTTCTCTCTCTCTATAGTATGTCCCAGGAAGTCGTTTGCAATTATATTTTAGTGGCTTACGGGAGTATAGAGCTGGCACTAAGTTATTTAAAAGATTGCAATCCGAAGGAACGGTCTGTGAAAGAAGCGAGTTTTTAGGCGAGGCTGTACGCGGGCATATCTCGGCTCCGACAATGGAGCCTTTTGATTGGCTAATCGAGGAGGTGTGCAGACGGTGGAAGTCATGCCTGGAATGTCCACGTTATCTGGCCAAAAGGCTCGGCCAAAAGGAGCACGCTGATTGGCCGGCCGTCTTTCTACTTTACATATAATTATATTCTTTGGGATTTTGGTTCCAGGATATGATCCGGATCACCTCCTAAATTGAATCACTTCTTCCTTGGCGCATATCCATCTGTCTACTAAATGTTGTGAACACCGGTCCAAAACTTTGTTAGCCGCCAACGTTACCTTACCGGAAGTATGTGCTCTACCGATCACCAACAAATAATAACTTTTTCCTTTGCGTGTATTCTATCATCCCGCCATAATTCGTAACAATCGGCTTAACACTTATGTATATATATATATATATATATATATCTTGTTTATAGACAAACACAAATATACAAACAGACAGAATAGACGTTAGATCACCGTCCAACTTCGTTAGCTGAGAACATGAGCTTCTCAAATATTCTTTTTGTGACACCTCCCTAAAAGGAAAAAAAAAAGTTACTTTGTTTTTGTAGAATAACCTTGACACAATACCAAAGAGGACTTAACACTTTCACGCACATATGATGCAGAGGTTGCCAGATTAGTAATAAGAAATAAGAGTTCTCTCACTCTTATAATTACCTCTCCACAATTAGTTTTCTGCCCACAGCTAACTCAAAGACAACTGCAGAGGTTGAAGTAACTAAACTAAAGGTTTCTAAATACCCCTGATGGTAAAAAAGGCTTTAAAGTATCCCCAATAGGCTCAAAATCGTGTCATATGTCGGAGAGGGTTAAAGATGAGCGTTCTCTCTCTCTCTCTCTTGTTATCCTTTCCTTCAACTTTAGTTTCTATCGCATATGCCATCTCTACTAGAATTATGTCCTGACCACGTCGTTTGGATCGTAAGGTCTGTGTGGCCAGTGTATCTATGTAATGTTCTCTCTCTCTCTCAGCAATACTAAGCATCTCTTTCACCCAAAGTCTTGCTCGCAAAACATTATCTCCCTAATCATCATAATATCAATATTTTTATGAGGTTCTTTTCATATAAACCCTCTCGCATTCGGTAACTTAACCCTCTCGCATCTTTAGGACGCGATCGCGTCATAACGCCACCCCTCGAAGAGTGCTCGTATGACGCAATCGCGTCATAATGCCACTTGTAAGTTAGAAATATTCGCCAAAAATAAGTTTATGACTCGATTTTGACGCAATTTGGACTGGTAAGTTAAGCATTAGTAAGTTACAAAAGGAAGTATCTAGCAACCCCATAGCGTCCCTCTCTGAGGAGCCCGGGCCTTTGTAAAGTCAGTAGTTTCTCGGCCCCCAGACTGTGAGGCAGGGTCCCGGCCCTTTAAATTCTGAGCTCCCTCCATCTGGCCCACCATGCCTAGCTATAGGCAGGCAATTATGGATTATTTCATCTACCCTGTGAAAGTGTTTAGTGAATAATTCGAACTATATATGTATATAAGATGTTACTTGTGATTTTTGGTGACTGAGGGGAGTGAATCTTGGTTAACCCCTTGAGTATTGATGCAGTTTTGTCTAGGTATCATTGATGACTTTACACTATTTTTTGCTTGAAGGACAAATATATTCATCAATAAATACTGCCTACAAAATAAATACATTATAATCACGAAGATATCACAGGAATTCTTCCAGGAAGTATGGGAAGTACTCTATGGAATTTTAGTTATATTACAGTATATATATTATTTTATATATATATATATATATATATATATATATATATATATATATATATATATAGTTGCCCTCTGACCCCTGACTAGTGCGGACGTCCCCAGTGACCGCTAGTGAACCGGTTTACCCTTAGTGAGGTCCTAGTGAACTTTTTAGTGATGGCTGTTGTTGATGAGTCTGCTGTCTCCTCCCATACTCTCCAGCTTTGTCTTGCTTTGCAAGAAAGACTGGAGAGTGTGGAGCAGGAGATTCAGTGTCTCAAAGATGAAAATTTGGCCTTGAGACTAGCTATGGCGGAAAAGAAGTGTGAGGCTACCGGAAGTGTTCCCAGGGATCGTGAAACCCCTTGGAAAGTGGTGTCAACCAGTGCAACGGCCTGCAAGCTGAAAAGGCAGCCACTCAAGACCCACAACAACTTCAGCACCTTGGCTGATGAGAGTGATGGCGAGGAAGTGGCGATCATCGAGGCAGTGAGAGGGGAGGGGGGGAAGTCTGCTGCTGTTGCTGCTACAACTCCTGCTACAGGCCGGCAACAGAAAACAGCTAAGTCTATTTTAATTGTAGGGGATTCAATGATTAAATACCTTGGTAGGGCTACTAACACACATGTTGGTAAAGTTGTCTGTCTGCCTGGTGCCGGAGTCGAGAAGGTGGCAGAAAAGCTAGATGGTGTCATGGAAGCGAGTGGAGAGGACCCCATCATCTTCCTCAACGCAGGGAGTAACGACATTTGGAAATGCAGGACTGAGGAGTTGCTCACCACGTACCAGGAAATGTTGGAGAGGATCAAGGAGAAGGGTGGAGTTCCTGTGGTACACAGTATCCTACCAAGAAGAGGGGTAAGGAAGGAATGGTCCTCCAGGGCTATTGGTGTAAATAGCCGGCTGGAGAAGTATTGCAAGGCAAATACTATTCCATTCCTGGATAACTGGACCCTCTTCTACGGTAAGGATGAACTGTATGCCCAGGATGGAGTACATCTCTCTCGACTAGGAGTTTCGACCTTAGCCAGCTCACTCGACAAGTTTGTTGCGGGGTTTTGTTAATAAACCATAGGTGTGTAAGTAAAATAGAATCCCAGCCACATCAAATTGATAGTAATAACGAACATTCTGATAGCGTAGATTTTCCGTCTAGGTCCAGTAGTTCAACAAGTAAAAATAAATTAGTTAAAAACAATAGAAAAATAGTTGCAAATACAAGTAATAGTTTGAGTGTTTATTATACAAATTGCAGGAGTTTATGTAACAAAATGAACGAACTTAGAGCACTGGTTAGCAAAGAAAATATAGACATAATAGCGCTAACTGAAACATGGATTAATACAGAAACCAGGCATTTTTTAGCAGAGTTTGATATACCGGGATATAGTTTGTTTAAATATGACCGAACAAGTAAGAGGGGTGGCGGTATAGCAGTGTTTGTCAGGAGTTCATTAAAAAGCTGTACTAAATCAGGTATTAGAGTAAATAATGAAAATGAAAGTGTTTGGGTAGAAGTTAACGAAGGTAGTGAGACTTTAGTTATTGGAGTTATGTATAGACCGCCAAATATGAGTAGAAATGACGGAACATCATTATGGGAGGAAATTAAAATAGCATCAAGGCTTAGCAACGTGTGCATTATGGGGGATTTTAATTTCCCTAATATAGATTGGCAGCAACAAATAGGCGACTCTGATTCAAAGGAGTTTATTTAGGTAGTACAAGATAGTTTTTTATCTCAATTCATAGATACGCCAACTAGAGGTGATAATATTCTCGATTTAGTTTTCAGTAACAATGAACATATGATAAATAGTGTAGAAATCGGGGACCACCTAGGAAATAGTGATCACAATTCTGTGTATTTTAATATACAATGGAAAGGTAATACCAGAGAGAATACAACATTAATACCTGACTTCAGAAAAGCCAATTATGGTGGGTTAAGAGAAGCCCTGTTAGCGGACCCTATGGTCAAAAAATTAAGTCGATCCAGGTGTCCAAATGAGTGTATCCTTTCTCAGGCACCTGTCATCTTAAGTCAGGAGGAGACGTCAAACTTGGTAGATACATACGATAATTTTATCAAGTCAGTATTCAATGCGCAAAATAAATATATCCCCAAAAGAAAATTTAGATCAACACAGAACCAACCCAAATGGATGAATAATAGACTATTAGATCTTCTAGGACAAAAGAGAGGAATATATAGAAAAATTAGAAAAGGCGAAATTCACCTACTTGCTTACTATCAGAATCTATCAAGACAGGTAAAAAAGGATATTAGGAAAGAAAAAAGAAATTATGAAATTAAGGTTGCCAATGACTCAAAAAATAATCCTAAAGCTTTTTACCAACTATATAAATCCAAAGTTAGAGATGTAATTGGTCCCCTTAAAACTTCGATAGGAAAATTGACAGAAAGTGATTTAGAAATATGCAGTACATTAAATAGTCAATTTCTTTCCGTTTTCACTAATGAAAATTTGGCACAGTTTCCAGAAGTCCGTAAGGTATACAGCGATAGTATAGAAAATAGGTTAAGTACGGTTACTATAAGTAGAAATGATGTGGTTAAGGAAATTGACAGACTGAAACCTCATAAATCGCCTGGTCCTGATGAGGTATATGCTAGAGTATTAAAAGAATGCAGAGATGAGTTAAGTTATCCATTAACATTTCTATTTAACAAGTCATTAGAAACAGGTATAGTTCCAGAAGCTTGGAAGCTTGCAAATGTAGTTCCGATCTTCAAAAAAGGTGATAAATCAATAGCATTCAATTACCGTCCCATTAGTCTCACTTCAATCATAGGAAAACTACTAGAGTCAATTATTGCTAGGAAAATGAGAAACCACTTAGAAACATTTAACTTAATCAATTCTTCTCAGCATGGATTCACTCAGGGACGGTCTTGCCTTACTAATTTGATTAGTTTTTTCTCAGAGGTATATGAAGCAGTAGATAATGACAAGTCATATGATATTATATATTTAGATTTCAGTAAAGCTTTCGACAGAGTCCCTCATGAGAGATTGATGAGAAAGGTTGAGGCACATGGAATAGGTGGGGCGTTGTTAGGATGGATTAGGTCATGGCTAATTGGTAGGAAGCAGAGAGTCAGCATAAATGGTACCAAGTCAGAATGGGGAGCAGTCAAAAGTGGTGTCCCCCAGGGATCGGTATTAGGTCCCCTGTTGTTTCTTATATACATAAATGACCTAGATTTAGGTATAACTAGTAGGATAAGTAAATTCGCAGACGATACTAAAATAGGGAGATCAATTGATTCAGATAGCGATATAGAGTGCCTCCAAAGGGATCTAGATACCTTACATGAATGGTCAGTAAATTGGCAGATGAAGTTTAACATTGACAAATGCAAGGTATTAAAGATAGGGAAGATGCAAACAAATGTTAAATATAAACTAGCTAATTTAGAATTAGAAAATTCAGACTGCGAGAAAGATCTAGGTGTGTTTGTTAGCAATGATTTGAAGCCTAGAAAACAGTGTATAAGCGTTCGTAATAAGGCAAACAGGATTCTCGGGTTCATCTCTAGGAGTGTGAGTAACAGAACTGCTGATGTTATCTTAAAACTTTACTTGTCATTAGTGAGACCCCCCATGGATTATGCTGTCCAATTTTGGTGTCCTTATTACAGAATGGACATAGATTCATTGGAGAGAGTACAGCGTAGAATGACAAAAATGATCCATAATATTAGAAATCTTTCGTATGAAGAAAGGTTGAAGAAATTAGGTTTACATTCGTTAGAGAGACGCAGAGTTAGAGGGGATATGATAGAGGTGTTCAAGTGGGTTAGTGGGATTAACAAAGGGGACATGGCAAATGTACTAAAGCTCAGTGATAGCGAAAGAACTCGTACCAATGGTTTCAAATTAGATAAATTTCGTTTCAGAAAAGATATAGGCAAGTATTGGTTTGGTAACAGAGTTGTAGATGGGTGGAATGGACTACCAAGTGCTATAGTGGGATCTAAAACTGTAGGGAGCTTTAAGATAAAATTGGATAAGCATATGGACGAGAGGGGTTGGGTGTGAAGGGGGATCAGCCGGGTTGGGCCAATCAGCGCTCTGCAGACCTCCATAATCCTGCGTTAATCTCTAACCGTTTTGGTAAGATGATCCTCAGGGTATTAGAGTGTGAAGCCTATAATTGGGCTATGTAATTGAATTGGGGTTGTGTGGGACAGGGATCTGCCTTGCTTGGGCCAATCGGCTTTCTGCGGACTCCCATTTTCTTATGTTCTTATATATATATATTATATATAGCCTATATACAGTATATAACAGCCCCAAGATCCTGAGCAAGCCCAAGGCCCATAATCAAGTATTTATATTATTATTATATTTTTTATTTTATTTAAATATTTATTTATTTTATTTATTATTGTTTTTATTTATTATATTTTATTTATTTTATTTTATTTGTTTATTTTATTTATTTTATATTTATATACTGTACATACCGTATATATTTGTTTTGTTATTCCTGTTCCCCAGGGTGTCTAACGGATCAGCCCCAAGGTCCCGAGCAAGCCCAAGGCCCATAATCGAGTATTTATATTATTATTATATTTTGTATTTTATTTATTTTATTTATTGTTATATATATATATATATAATATATATATATATATATATATATTATATATATATATATATATATATATTTTTTTTTATTTCATTTATATATATATATATATATATATATATATATATTATATATATATATATATATATATATATATATATATATATATATATATATATATATATATATATATATATATATATATATATATATATATATATATATATATATATATATATATATATATATATTTTTTTTATTCCTGTTGCCCAGGGTATCTAGCGGATCAGCCCCAAGGTCCCGAGCAAGCCCAAGGCCCATAATCGAGTATTTATATTATTATTATATTTTTATTTTATTTATATATTTATTTATTTTATTTATTACTGTTGTTATTTATTTTATTTTATTTATTTCATTTTATTTATATTTTTATTTTATTTATTTTATATATATATATATACCACATAAATATATATTTATGACACCTTGTATGTATACTGTATATATATATATATATATATATATATATATACCGGGTATATATATATATATATATATACAGTATATATAGATACCCACACACGCATACACATATTTTTATTACCATTCATTATATTTTGTTTGACACCTTGTATATATATATATATATATATATATATATATATATATATATATATATATATATATATATATATATATATATATATATATTTATATAAGTGTTGTACATTGTGGCAAAGATATATAACTGAATAAACATTCTCATATATTTACATAACAATAACAATGCATGGAAACAATTGCGCATAGCTCGCGAACCAATTACGCTATATTATTTGTGTTTTCACCATTAGAAAAAGCATAATTTTCCGATGACGGTGATATAAACAGTTATATACGTATCCGAGCAAATAAACCAACGCTGAGGTGGGGAACAGCTGGGAACCCGGCTAGCATCAGTGGAACTGAGACGGGTGAAGCTTAAATATTCGCATTTTGGCTCTTCATTTCAAATATTCATAGCGCAAAAAGTATTTGTCGTAGGAACTTCTAGTTTGTTTTATACTCATCAGCATTATTTTCCGTATTCAGACAGCCTAAATTTAAAACCATACACTTCGTAGCAACGAAATAAATCGAAAATGTTATAAACCATATCAATCAAAATCATATATTTTTTTTTTCGGTCACTGCATGGAAACAATTGCACATAGCTCGCGAACCAATTACGGTATATTATTTTAATTTTCACCATTAGAAAGAGCATAATTTTCCGATGACGGTGATATAAACATTTATATACGTATGCTTGCAAATAACGCAACCACGAGGTGGGGAACAGCTTGGAACCCGGCTAGCATCGCCGGAACAGAGATGGGTGAAGTGTAAATATTTGCATTTTGGCTCTTCATTTCAAATATTCATAGCGCAAAAAGTATTTGTCCTAGGAACTTCTAGTTTGTTTTTTACTCATCAGCATTATTTTCCGTATTCATACAGCCTAAATTTAAAACCATACACTTCGTAGCAACGAAATAAATCGAAAATGTTATAAACCATATAAATCAAAATCATAGTTTTTTTTTCGGTCACTGCTTGAGAACTATTGAAGATAAACAATTTCTGTTTTCAGATTTGGAAAGAGGAGAAAAAATACTATTATTTGAGCGAAACAAAACTATGGTCATCACTCACAATTTAGAGCTAGGACGGTGTGAAGACAATTGCATGGGAAATAATTGTATTCCTGACTCATTTACACTTTCATATTTCGATTTATTTACATTTTGTTTTGTTTTATCATGTACTATAAATATTCCTCTTTCCATTGACATATGATACATCACAATAAACAGCATTCTGGTGGACGAAAATACAGAAAAACACAAGGCTTCGAAAACTCGCCCAGCCTGGTATTTCATGGCAAATTTAGAGAAGGTCTTACCATAAGTTACATATTTAAGTTACCGAATGCGGGAGGGATAAATATGTAACTTATGGTAAGGCCTTCTCTAATCAAAATTCGAACTGATAAATTCGTACCTACTGGTAGCGCTGCCTAAGCTAGGCCTATATTTTTCGTGAATAGATATAGAAAATGGTTTAAAGGAAAGAGCATCCTATATTATGTTCAAATAATATGTAATAGCACTGTGTATGGTTGTATTAAATTTAAATAGTGATAGATGTGTATATTAATGGGATAAATACTCCAAAGTTCGCATACGTTCAGAAAATTATAGTTGAACACTGTTGCCAGATACTAATCAATCCCATTATCATTATATCATAATGGATTTTACTCATTTGCATAATTTCAAATACCAGACATTAATATAATATTTTCCTATATTTTTTGTAGTGATATTTGTCTGATTTAGTGGTATATTGGTGTCTGTCTAGGGTTGTTGTTGTTGTTGTTGTTGTTGTTGTTGTTGTTCCCTAAGCTGCCTGGCCGAACAGCCCCGAGTCCCTGAGAAAGGCCATGGCCACGATCGGGCTTTCCCACAGAGCTCTCATTGAGTGTAGATTGTGTTGTTGGCGTAAGTGGTTGTGTGAAATGCAGTCTTCTATGATGTGTTTAATGGTATGGGGTGCTGTGTTACATCCCGGGCAGGCGTCGACAACGGAGTCATCCAGTCTCTTCTGATAGCTCAGGAGAGCTGGATGGTGTCCGCATCTCAGCCTGGCCAGGTGGACTCTGTCCTCGCGAGGAAGGGATTTGGAAGGATGGATTTCGGGAGGTCGTGCATGCAGCTGTGTGTTGTCTGTGAGTGAGTGGATGGATCGGTGAGAGATATGAGTATGGATGTGCTTTTGGAAGTTGGTTCGGGGTGGGCAGGGAGGGAGAGAAGACAATAATTGTGTGTGATACCGTGTGCTGGGTGTTGTTTTGATATTTCTTGGTGTCTGTGGGTGTGTTGCCATGTAGTTTAGTGGGTGGTCTTGGTTCGTGGAGGCTGCTGCCAGGAATTGAGTGCCTCTCATGTCCAGATGGTCTTTGACTTTGAGGATTTTGGTTTCTTGATGTAGGTGATCTGTGGGTGAAGTAGCTGTGCAGCCTGTAATGATCTTCAGGGCTTTGTTTTGAATAGTCTGTAAGGTCTTATGATGTGTTTCAGCTAGGTTAGAAGCACAGGCTGGGCTTGCATATTCCATCACTGATCTTATGTATTGTTTATATACTGTGGTGGTAGTTTCTTTGTTGTGTCCAAATTTTGTGTGAGCAAGTGACCTGAGGGCGTTAAGTCTGGGTGTCAGTTTCTTTTTATTGTTTGTGGTGTGCTGTTTGAATGTCATATGAGTATCATATGTTACTCCTAGGATTTTGTGTGTGTGTGTATGTGTTAGGGATGTGTTGTTTATGGTGACTTGAGGGATGTATTCGTGTTCTCCTGTCCAACTTGTGAGCAGGGTTGCGGTGGATTTGGCTGGGGCTAGATTAAGTCTGTTTGTAGTGCACCAGCCATGTAGTGTGTTGAGATAGGGTTGAAGGAGATCTGTTGCTCTTTTTGGGTCATGGTGTGTGCATGTGAGTGTTATGTCATCTGCATAGGAGGCTAAGTTTATTTGGGGCGTATTGGGTGTAGTTATATCGTGCATCTACAGATTGAAGAGTGCGGGCGATAGGACGGATCCTTGTGGGACTCCGTTTGGAAAGTTTCTGATTTTAGATGACTGACCGGCAAAAGATACGTGTGCACATCTGCCTGCTAGGAAGTTGGCCAGCCACCTTTTTGTGTTGTTGTGCATGTTTGTGTTGTAGATTTTGTATGTTAGGTTGTGGCGGGGGATGGCATCGAAGGCTTTACTAATGTCGAGTGTGGCTAATAGTGATCTGTGTGGTGGTCTAGCTGAGTTGATGCCGTCGAAAGCTCTTTGTGTAAGGTCTGTGAGAAGAGTGTTTGTGGAGTGCAGTGGCCTAAAGCCATGTTGTGTTGGAGCTAAGGGTAGGTCAGGTGTAATTAGTTGTAATACTAGGCGTTCCATGACTTTGGAGGGGGAGCAAAGGAGTGTGATGGGGCGGTGCGAGGAGGGTAGCGTGGGGTCTTTGTTGGGTTTGGGGAATGTGATGATGATACCATGCTTCCAAATGTCTGGTATTGTGTTGTGTGAATAGCTGTAGTTTGATATGTTAGTGAGTGTTTGTATGCCTTGTGGTCCCAGGTGTCTGAGGTGTATGTTGCTTATGTTGTCTAGGCCACAGGCGGGTGAGTGCTTGAGATTGTTGATGATATGCTTTGTCTGGTGATTGGTGAAGGGTGTATAGTCAGGGTCTGTGGGGAATTGTCTCTTACGTCGGATGACACGTCGGTCGTCTTTGTGAGGTTTTAGGTGGCTGACATGTGAGAAGTGATTGATGAGAGTGTTTGCTTGTTGTTTACATGAAGGAGTAGAGTCTGTTGTTGTGATTGCAGCATGTGATTGTGTTGTGTTGCTATTGGAAAGTGTGATGCTGTTTAGTGTTTTGTAGAGTTTTTTGGGGTTTGTTTTGTGATCAAGTGTTTGTAGGAAGTTATTCCAATTTAGTTTTTGTTGTTCTTGTATTTTGTAGTTAGTTTGGGTGTTGAGTGCTTGAATTTGTTGTGTGTTGTCTTGTGTGTGGGGTGCTGGGGAGTGTTTCAGTATGTCGCGTTGTCTGATGAGTTTTTGAATTTCTGGTGTGAAGTTGGGTTTGTGTCTTTTTCTGTTACCTCTTGGAATGTGTTTCTTGTCAGCGTTTTGGATAGTTTTATTGAGTATGTGTACAGCATTGTTGATGTTAGTGATGGGTGTACTGTTTAGAGTTGTGAAGTGTTGTTCTGTCTCATTTGTGAATGCTTCCTAGTTAGCTCTTTTATAATTGGTGTATGTGTGTTTGTGGCTAGCTGAGGTGAGTCTGGTTTTGGTGGTGATAATGATCGGGAGGTGGTCAGAGCCTAAGGTTCTGACCACCCTCCAGGATGTTGTGGGGGCGAGTTCTGGGGAGCAAAAGATGATGTCTGGAGATGATGGGTTATAGAGGGCTTGGTGAGGAATATGGGTATGTTGATGGATGTCGTTAAGAATGATGAGGTTATCGGTTTGGTTTTGTAGTTTTGTCTGTCTAGGGTTATAATGCATTGTGAAAGTTACCTCTGCATCTCTGACTTGGTATAAAAGTTCGGTATGGGCCGGCTTAAGTAACCCTGCTTTCTTTGAGTACTACACGGCAAGAGAAGCTTTCGGTTCTGTCATTACTGTTTAAGGTAAACAGCAACTGCTAAATTCGACATCATGTTCAAATAATATGTAATAGCATTGTCTATGGTTGTATTAGACAAAAATCGTGATAGGTTTCTATTTTATGTGGATAAATAGTATTAAGCTGAATAAACTAAATACCGAAAGTTCACTAGAGTGGTTGTTGATACGTTTGCTAGATGAGGGAGTAGGGAGGTAGAAAGGAAGGGCTAGGCAGTGTTGCCAGTTGTATCGCTACATATTATCGCTAGATGTAGAGCTATTTACTTCAATTTAGCAGCCATTTTTTCATATCTAGAGAGATTTACTAGGGATAATTTAAACATTTCAGACATTCTAGTCATATTACATTGTAAAATTTGCAAAACAAACAAACCAAAACTCTTTAGAAATTGCAGCATTATTCTAACATTGTTTGACTATGTAGCAACATGCTAGCAACTTTTGAGAAAGGATCTAGTGGTATTTTGTGGAGACATACTGGGAGGGTGGGAGGGAGGTGGTGGTTGCAGTGTTGCCAGTTGTAAAGCTACATATTACCGCTAAATGTAGAGCTATGTACTTCAATCTAGCAGCCATTTCTTTTATATCTAGAGACATTTACTAGGGATAATTTGAAAATTTCAGACATTCTAGTCATACTACATTGTACAATTTGCAAAACAAACAAACCAAAACTCTTTAGAAATTGCAGCATTATCCTACCATTGTTTGGCTATGTAGCAACATGCTAGCGACTTTTGAGAAAGGATCTAGCGGTATTTCGTGGTAACACTTTAGGAGGGTTAAAATACGAGTCACACGGGCAATTGCCAAAACTTTAAAGGTCCATATCATTGTTATTAACCCTTCCTACCCGGTCTGCCTTAGGTAAGGACAGCTCGAAAGAAGGGCCGCTACCCGGTATGCCTTACCTAACGCAGCAGCTTAATAGCCTAATTAAGCTTGGTCTGAACGCCGTGCGTACGACGTATGTCAACACACCCAAGCGTTGCGTCACCGCACCTCCGAAAACAAGAAGGAGAAGACTCTTCAATGTTATTGTTCTGACGTCAGATGAAATTAGTGTCTGAAAAGCCCCCATATTGGCAACATCTGCGCAATATTGGCTCCACTGAAATCGTCATCACAACTGAACCAGTTGACTTACAGAGCTCTACTCAACGCCAAAATACAGATTGAAAACCGCACTACGATTATAGATGAGTGGGAAAGTTCTAGCAGTGAAAATAAACATAAATACGGTAGCCTAGGCCTAGACGTTTTTCAGCCATTTCGCCCGGGTAGGGGCGACCGTCATTGGGTAAGACAGCCCGGGTAGAAAGGGTTAAACTAAGCATTTGGCAAAGGGAGGAATAGTTAAAAACCTTAGCCAATACTCTGTCATTCACCAAAAATAAATTTGAATTATCATTATTATTTGGTAGGGTAGGTATGTATAGGTAGGTTGGCTAAATAATTGCTGGAATTCGTAGGGACTCGAACTGTTTTGAGAGAGTTAAATAAAAAAAAAATTATAGATCTGAATAATAAAGAGATTATGTTATTAAGCAAAACTGGGGGATGCGTGGAAGCCTATAGACTGTAGACGGTAAACTTTGTGTGGGTAGCGAATGCGGTTTTAAAGTAATTTAAGAATAGACAGTTTTCAATGCTGCGGCCAATCTATTCCACCCATTTATATTCTTTTGGTATCAACACGTTCGGAATCGCGAGCCACACCCAACTACGCAAGCATGGCTTTGATCATCGGCGTAGTTTTGAAGATGTGGAATTTTAAGTGGAATTCGAGTTTTTTTCAAGATTGCCGGAAAAAAACCCACGTGCAAAAGCAAAACCTTCTCTATAAAATTTGTGGAGCATTAGTAGGGGAGTGCGTATGCCAAAGCCCAGTCGTTTCCTGTGAGTGGGAGAGACGGTATTTAGGCGTCAAGTTTTTCGGGAAATCGGCTGCCACAGACCTGTTTGGCCGCCATGCCGGATGTTTAGCATATAAAAAGTTGCCCAATACAAAAACGCACCTCTTGTGAAAGTTTGATACCGATCCAAAAAGCGGTTCTGGAGTTATTGCGTCGAAACCGGCGCGTAAGAAGAATTTGGATGAAATCCCAGGTTTAATGATTACAATAGGGGTTCCCCGTAGGGGACGAACCCCTAATAATAATAATAAATAACAGTTCTTAAAGCTAGCGCATGCGCCAGCTAAGGATAACCCAATAAGGCCGATTAGGCGTATTTCCATTGGGGTCCTGTACTATTACCCCATCACCTTGCTCATGAGGGACGGTAACGACTCAGTGCTTGTGAAAAACCTTTAATGCACCGAGTGCGGGCGCGATCCTGGGCCTTCTGGGTGGAAGTCCAAGATGCTAGTCACTACACCAGCGAGCCGCTTAAGACAAAATTACGAGGCGAAATCAAAGCCCATGAATATTCCAGTAATTTAGGTAAACACACACATACACGGTAATAATAAGACCATGGGCATAGTGATAGGTATCCTTGTTACTATGATATATAACACACACACACACACACACACGGTAATAATAAGACCATGGGCATAGTGATAGGTATCCTTGTTACTATGGTATATAACACACACACACACACACACACACGGTAATAATAAGACCATGGGCATAGTGATAGGCTGCACTGAATAGACCATACATAGTGATGGAGGGAGGAGGGGGGTTGAGAGAGAGGAAAATAACAGTAGTGATAAACAAGATGAACAAGTAAGTAGGAGGTGTAAAAGAGGATCGATGGGGATGAACGTGGACCTAAAATAATTCTTGCCAGTCCAAGACATCCAATTCCACCATAAAACAGACTAACTTTTGTTCCAAAGTTAAAAGTGTCCTTTCACGACGCCAAATGTGCGGGAAGATCAATTTAAATCCCAACAACTAGGACAAGTTTAACGTTTATGTGTGAACAGTGTCACGATGGCTCCTTTGTTGATATAAATATTATATAGTAAGATGGCTTCCACAGTGGCACCACTAACACTATGTTGTTATGCCAGTACGGGGTTACATAACCGGTATCATATGAGCAATATCCTGTTGTGTATGAAAAAGTATAGCGCGATATTTAACCCCTTAACCCCTTCAGCACCATAACACCTTTTTACCTTTGGTTGTGACTAAAATGAGATTATTGTATGCAGCTGAAGACAGATCTACGTTATTGATAGGGTTTACTGAGACTATTCATTTGACTCCTAGAGGTAGAATAGGCTATACACTTAAGAAAATCCTCTACCGGTAACCCGAATAGCATGAACATTTCGTAATAGTGGTGAGGGGTAAATAATGTTCAAAAAGATGAATTAACAAGAGTCCCATCATAAGAGGCTATTGAGTAGCTTAAAATCAACCAAGCCACTGAAAATGATCATTACATGTAATTAACTAAAACCATTTACCGACCCTGACCCACATAATCTCACTAGTGAAGATAAATATTTAAAACAAATATGAGTATTATATACAGTATATCGTAAACAAATGCCATATTGTTTAACAGACTACTTAACTAAAAGGGGTTTTACAGTAGGTGTTACATGACTAGCAACACGTTTCGTGACTATTTTATTGTACTATACAATTGTCTTCTCAGACTTGTGAAGGCATGTCGTACTTAGTAAAACTGCTTATAATTTAAGCATGCACTTACTGGACTGAAAGTTAAAATATATGTTTCAATAAAGCCGGACATGCAACCATCTGTCATTTACCAAATAGAGATATAACCTACAATTTACCTAAGTATGCTTCTATATACCTAAAGCTAAAGCAATATAATTACTATGCTATTAATATGAAGAGGATATACTATTTTCAATAATTATGCCATGGTTAATGCAAATTTTTTAACAAAATTAAAGACAAACTATTATGTAGCATGATGAGACAACAACACAATGAACCCTTAAGAAGTAGACAACAATATTATGATTAGCTCTTGTCTAGATTTAAGTATAATTTGCATAATATAGGTCTGCCTGAATGACAAGGAACCTGCAGAGGGATACTTTGGTTTTAGGTGGGAAAAACACAACACAATGGTTGGGACTAAGCTATGTCCACACTAAGGTTATATAATTTTAGTTACAGTAACAAGGTTACCTGAAGGTGCTACAGATGAGAGAGGAATACCGTTTTAGGATATTGATACACCCATACAACAGAAACCGGAGAGCTAACACTATATTAGTAGTTAGTTCCTACGAAACAATTTGTGGCCGAGGAACCGATGGAAGCCTGGTTGATATTAAAGCATTCACAGCATTATCTCCAAAACAACTTTATGAGCATAGGATAAGTGGGTAATTCGAAGTTGATCATGTAAAAATAGCAAAATAAACAAAACGTACTGTGTTATTATATATTCTAAACACGCACTTACATTCATATACAGTATACTGAGAGCGCAGTCAAATCAATCGGGGAAGAAAAAAGCTGAATGGACGAAAGACGATTGTATGGGACGAAGATTATAGAGGTGTGTGTGTGTGTGTGTATGTGTGTGTGTGTGTGTGTGTGTGTAGGGAGGGGGGTGGTACAGTACCACAATCTGCTACTGGTAATGATAAACATGAAACAATACCATTAACCCCTTCTGTACCGGCGCGTCTTTTTAATTTTATTCTAGCTATATTCAAGCGATTTTGTGCAGTTTAAGAAGGAACAGTGGTAGTAGAATGAGTTAAGTGAGATAACTCAGAGAAATCATCAAATAGTAGCCAAAATATAGCTAAAAGTACGTCACCGGTACTGAATGGGTTAAGCATCAATTAGGTGGTCAACAATACTAGACCGGCTGCTACCGGTAATTATAAAAATGAGACAACACCAGTGAGCATCAATTAGGTGATCATCAATTATAGCACAGCTGCTACCGGTAATGATACAAATGAGACGATACCAGTGAGCATCAACTAGTGAATCCCAGTAATTTGAAGAAAGCTTCTCAAACAGTTTATACAAATATTTTACTACATCTTAATTGCAGCTCCACATATTGTTCAGAAATTCCTGCCTGAGAGTGAAAGACTACACATTAAAATTGTTGATTAATAAAAACCCTGCTGTCACTACCCTACCATACCAATGGCGTTTGGAAATTTTGTACACATAATTTGCAATCATATAATGAAAGATATAAAGTTGTGTCGTAAATCAGTCAGCCAGTCAGTCAGTAGCCAGTCCTTACTCCCACAGGGAGGATCAGCAAGAGACACGAGGAAAAAGAGGTAACAGGAGAAGAAACACATATAACAGTCCACAAAAACCAAGCACACAAGCATTCAGAAGCACCAATCAATTATCAGCCCCCGAAATCAATGTCTTCACCTCAGATGTCACAAATCAACACTCGGTAAAACATTGGAAACGCCCATCCCACATGTTCAGACAGTTCAGGAACAAACTATAGTCTATTTATTTTGCACCTGGCGAAATTGTTTATCCCTTAGCAGCTGATTTCAAGACATGAAACTACTATGTCTCTACAACATAAGTTAGCGAAATATTCATAATAAACAATCTCTTGTTACAAATACATCTTCATAACAGCTGAGTAAAACCCACTCTTTTCATGCATTGTTTAGCAATTCTCGTCTGGTAACTTCAGAATTAAGCTTTTGATATAAGTAAGCCACCAAACATATTCTAATTTATGTTTAATTACCGATACAAATATATAAAAAAAAAACACTAGAAATATGTTTAACCCTTATTTAGCGGGCTAGGTGGTCTATTTGACCGTAGCACCCAGCGTTTTTTTTTTAACCCTAAATAGGGTTGTTTACGTGATAATTTTCATGCCTAAATAAGACCCAGAGCGTAAAACAAGTATCTATCCCTGAAAGGGCATGAACAGAGCTTTCCAATGACACCCGAACCATCCTTGTACGACCACTGATTCTCTTGCAACGATCGTGCAACACGAGTGCAAAAACCCTGTAATTAGGTAATTTCCCTACATAATTCCCTGTGTAGCGAGTGAGGAGAGGGGGAGGAAGTTAGAATACAGTTCAGTTGGTCCACCGCCGTGGTGGGTGACGGTCATACAGTTGCTACGCTCCTCACACCGCTCAGCTCTCTCTCTCAGCAACAATACGTGCTGAAAATGGCGCACGACATAGGTTGTGAACTGCCACATAGTCCAAATTTATTTCACACGACATAAGTTGCGCGCCGACAGTTAAGGGTTAATTCCCGATACCAATATAAATAAAAACATGATATATTGCGGGAAAATACTTGCCCATAGAAAATTGCCTGAAAAAGCGCTTGTGTGACTTAACTTAACCCACTGAGCCCCAGCTAGTTATAAATAAATGTACCACCAGGGACAGGCAGGATTTGAATTTTGTTTTATTCCAGAAACAATAGCGAATGGGTTAGGAATGAAGGAAAAACCACAAAAAAACTATCAAAAAGGTCAAAAAATGGTCCTACGGAGCCCCCGAAAACGGATTTTAGAAGAGTACAAAATTGAAGGCAAAAACACCCAAAACACATGTTTTTGCGCGCTCACGCGTACACGGTTGGACTTTGAGAGTTTTCAACCATCGCCAAGGTTGCGTGGGATACTTACACAGTTCTCATACAAATCTGAGCCCTCTAGGTGCCATAGAACCGGAGTACCAGCGATGACACGTTGTCATCGCTGGGGTTTAGCGTTACATACATTGCCGACGACACGTTGTCGTCGCTGGGGTTCAGTGGGTTAATCGAGGTAGGAACAAGGTAATTTACCGTCGGTAGAAAAAATGTAAGTAGGCCTATGGTAAAACCACCAATGTACTGTCCGGTGCCGTTTATCCGTCCATTGCTCAACGCTACCATAATAAACATGGTACGGTATTAAATATATATAGGGAAAGGGTTGGAGAATAACTTATATTATAATTATAAAAACATTTTTTTTTTTTTTTTTTTTTTTAGTTCTAACGCAAAAAATGTGAAGCATAATGTGCAGTAATAAAAGTAGCCTACGCATGATTGACCACTTGCGTGTTTCAGGTTGTAAGGAAGTTGTAGGTTTTTATATCAATATTTAGCATAACTAAGAGCTAAGATATGGCTGCATTGCATACATACATACTACCAAATTTAGTAGTCTTTCTATCCATCACATGCATATATTTCTGCTGAATATGGTTGCTTATGGTGCCAAATTCCTTTTACCCTGAAACTTGCTAGTCGTCAATTGTTGCTTTTACCTACGTCTAAAAGGCCCTACGGCAAATAGACTTCACTCCATAGTCTAACCTTACCTTTGTGAATAACGAATTATGTAGACATTATCTGCAATCTTAAGGGGAGATGGGCTGGTTTTTCTGGCCCCCTTCTCCCTCGTGTTTAATCCCATTGTTTTTATTTATTTGTATGACGTTTGACTCATTAGTTTGGCAATTTTATGACTTTACACCCCATTTTTATCTCAATATTAAGACTTTTCGTGCCATTAAGGTGTCCATTGTTTTCCTGGCGAGTGATAGCGATCCTGTAATTTTAAGAGTAACCGGCCTTCAGCCGGGACATTTTTCTACCGAAAAATTTACACATTTATCTTGAAGGGGATTCTAGGGGATGTTCTCTAAAGCTTGCTGAAGGTCTAGCAAGAAAACTAAAACATATATGAATATATTAATAAATAGACCCCCAACAAATAACCACTGTCCCCATAAATAAACTTGTTGATAAACCATCGGTCATTGGGGTCATCACACGTGACCCATTATAACTAACCTTTGATCCGTAACTGCAATATATTGTGGCAACATTTGGAGACTATACTCTTTATTTTCAACTGACGATAACAATTAATAGCAAAGATCCCATTTATAGGCAGATACATACATTCCAGAGGAAGGGAGTGTGGGTTATGGGGGGGGGGGGGGTTATTGCATCCACGTTTCTCCAACATCCGTCACCTGTCTCGGCGCCACTCCTCCCACACAACACCACTCATATACAGTGCCTCTCATTACCATCCGTTCATGTCATACTCGGTCTGCGTCTCCCTCTTTGTCCTTGCACCTCACTCTCATACACTCTTTTAGTCATTCACTCTCCTTGGTGATTTATGTAAGTTGAGTAAATCATAGTACAGTACAGTACAATACTATGCTGAATACATATAATACACATGGTAAGCACTAAGCATTAATCTACAGCCGGAGCCTTCATAGCCTAACCGAAACTGGTCTAATGTTATTCAATCTATTATATATCCTATATAAATGTAACAAATCTATAACAAAATAATTAATATTATAGCGGTATTGTCTGTATGTAGAGTCAGTTAGACACTACGTTGTGTTGCCATACATTATGTAAAAAGGATAAAGTATGACAGTGGTAATAGGCCAACTTGTTGTGAGGCCAGGATATCCCGGGCTACCATAAAACAGGCTAACTTGTTCTCCAAGGTAAAAGTTTCCTCCCATTCTCGACGCCATATATGCGAGCAAATAACCTTAAATCTCAGAAACCCAGAAAAGTTTAAAGGTTTTGTGTGGCCAGTGTTTCAAGGGCCAGTAATGCTCCTGAATTACTGACATAACCTCCACAGGGACACCTCAATACCTTCACCTAACCAGCCTACCACTTAAACTATGTTTACTGTATATGTTGCCAATACAGTGATATTCCTCAAACCGTGTACATATTATTCATGTCAAGAGTTTTGAGTTTATTTGTCCATATGTGTATATGGCTTCACTGGGTAAAATTTTGAGTATATAAAACCATCGATACTTATTATATGATCAATACCCTGATAGCCAGTTTACATTAATTAACAGAAGCTAAACACCCATAACAAGGCAGCCAATTGTGATTCGCTAATGTGCAAAGTTGATTACTATTCTTCAACCATGCCTGCCCAATGTGCCCATTCATTTGAGTAAGGGCTGGTCCTATCCAGAGTGAGGTTTGGCCTCCTCTACCCAACCTTAGCCGTTTCTGTCCGTCTAAGTAAGTTGGACAAAGTTATTCCGGGTATATAATGGTCAAACTCGCAACACAATGTTCGAGATGCAGAACAATGAATTATTAGTAGGCACATTTATACAGTACCTTCTACCAGAGTTGAAAGAGTGACGGCCAACATCAAAAGTTCGAGCCAAAATGCCTGGATACACGGATTTTGAAGCAATTTAAGTCATAGGAAGAGGGAAACACTGATTGTGGGAGAGAGTTCCAGAGCTCAGCAGTTGAATAGAAGATAGACTGATAATAGCGTTTCACTCTTGGGTTAGAGAGTTGCACAGAGTATGGATGGTATTGTGTTGCAAGACGGGTACTACGTACCCTACGTAGAAGGTGGTATACACTGGGAAAGCTCTGAGGAGCACTGACACAACATGTTTATTTGAAGTTAATTACAGGTAAAGGTTGAGGCTCTCCAGACCAGGACACAAGGACCCTTGATAGAACATTGTTAGCTCTCCCCCATTACTGTCTGAGGTCTGTGTTACATTAGGTTCTTTGTCATTATAAGGTGATGTACAGTACAATGATTTCGGCTTTGTTGGTTCAGCTGCAAATAATAGGTATTACATAAAACGGAATTTCAATTTACAGAAAGAAAGCAACACACCCTGGCAGATACTTGCAGTAAGTACATTGCTATCATTAAAACGCCATTCAGCTAACTTCCTGGGTGACCCTAAGAAGGTCACTTTCAGTTACAGGAAAATAAAGTAGGACAATGATCTAGTGAATAAATATACCTTATCTGATAGCCTAACTAACTAATCATGTTTATTAATAAAATGTTATATCACGAAGCGCTATTGAAAATTATTTCCATATATAAATTTGATATAATATTTTATGAATGCTTTATGATAGAAATGCAAACTGTCGGAGAGCAAAAGAGAGAGACACTGTCACTTGGTCAGGTTTACAACTTTCGCACTTTCATTTTTGAAAGCTTAATGATGCGCAGTTTCCAGGACAAATCATGTCCTTTAGGTAGTCTTAAAATATCTGCAACTGTATATATTTATCTTTCTCTCTCTGCTTGAGAGAGATAGAGTTCGCGCGCGCGTGTGTGATATACCGACTCTGTCTCTTTCTCTGGGCCTACATGTTCTCAGATCTAAATCACAACCCATCTCCCTATTGCGCACACACACACACACATATACACATACACACACACACGCACACACACACACACAGACTAACTTCTACAGAATACAAATATATTCAAATGGAAATAATCACACACTCACAAATACAGATCTCTATTCAGTCATACACACTTTATTACGTCCATAGTAAAGTAATAGGTTTAAGCTTTACAATATACAGTATATTTGTCACGTTGAAACATCTCACTCTCTCTCTCTCCACCGACAACTGATCAACTAGCCACGGAAGGAACCAGTCCACCAATAGAGACTAACGAGATGACTGCTTCACTTCTGCTTTGTTGATATCGATGTGTAAAATTGTAAATAGTACTTAACACTATTATAAATGAGTGTTGTTTACCAGATATTTGTTTTCAAGTAGGTTCATAGCTATTAGTGCTCCATACTGTCTTTTTGGTCACTACATTTAAGACATATTGAAAGTAAATTAAGAATGCAAAACCCACGGATAAATAATGTTATCCTGATTTAAGGCTGCCTATTATCAGTAAAGTATGCCTAACATACAAACAATACTGACTATATATTATGTGTAAATATAATTATTAATTACAACACATGTGCAACATGACATTTGTGAAAGATTCAATCATGTTGTACGCAATATACTGTAATATATTATACAACATGTAGACAATATGTACACTTAGAATATGATCAGTTATAGTACAATATATTGTAATATATTATACAATATGTAGACAATATGTACACTTAGAATATGATCAGTTATAGTACAATATATTGTAATATATTATACAATATGTAGACAATATGTACACTTAGAATATGATCAGTTATAGTACAATATATTGTAATATATTATACAATATGTAGACAATATGTACACTTAGAATATGATCAGTTATAGTACAATATATTGTAATATATTATACAATATGTAGACAATATGTACACTTAGAATATGATCAGTTATAGTACAATATATTGTATTATATTATACAATATGTAGACAATATGTACACTTAGAATATGATCAGTTATAGTACAATATATTGTATTATATTATACAATATGTAGACAATATGTACACTTAGAATATGATCAGTTATAGTACACGTAGACTACAGAAACATAAAATCTATTCCTACACACATGCATCTCAATTAATGGTAGAGCCTTTTATATTATTATTGTGGGGTTTGATTAACGGAGGGTTTGCATGTCAGTTGGGCCAAATATTTCGCCACTGGACTTTCTGTTCTGTAATTTTATAATTTTGATATTCTGATGTCTTGTGAGATTTACTGACACTTGCATGAACGTACGTGTGTGTGTGTGTGTGTGTTACTAAATTATCATAAGGAAAATAATATAAGATAATAGCAACACAAACACGCAGTAACGAAGAAGATGGAAGGAAGGACGAAATATATCGTATATGAATAAGACGTAAAGAAGGCAAGCAAGACAAGACACAGGGGTACTTGTGTGGATTACATGAACACTTTGATAATAAAACAGCAAACTGACCTTACTGGAGTATGATATTGATCAGAATTAATGAGGAATATGATTTAAAACAGGCATGATTATGGACAGTCTAATATATAAGTACCGGTAGTCATATTATGCTTATACTTCATATTAGATCGAATAGTAAGAATTACTATCAGCCATATAGAATATACAGTATATACTGTATAATATGCAGTATATAAAATATTAACCTGTATTCGACCTGTCTGTAATTGATTAGTCATATTTTTAAGAAAGGCCAATCATGGCACACAGTTAACAAAAACGTATCTATTTAGACCAATAAAGGAGGGAGGACAGCTAACAAATTAAAAAGTAAAGGTGGACAGGTGAAGTATAGTTAAGGGGCATACAAACTGTTAAAACCACAACAACAGTACATTGGTCACAGTACAGTACATTGGTTCTTGTGTTACTGTGACATATAATATGTAATGTCTTAAATTGGTTAACTGCAGTAAAAGCTTAAATAAGAATCATACTTAAGGTACTAAATACATATGAACCAAACCAAACGGCATAGATAGAAATATATATGTTAATACATAAACTGTAAATAAACGAGACTAATGTTAGAGCAGTGAAACCGGTAGTTGGGTGTAAGTTATTCACTCATATGGCCGTATATAGCATCAGTGGTCCACTAAATATAGTAACATAATACATCCCTTCCAACAAATGTAACTCAACAAATCCTATTGGGTAATACTATTAACATTATTGTGTTTGTAAGGTTGGATGGTTGTAATATAATTGTTCTGCCTCCACCAATCAGGCGTGGATGCTGTTTTTAACCAAAGTGCTTTTAAGCTGATGATGTTTTTCTTGGGCAAAACAAACATAAGTAGGCTGTTAACTCAAGCAATTCAGTCCAATTGCTAAGTTTGCTTACATAAGGCTGAATAAATCGTTCACCTTTTCACACATACACTCACACTATCTCTCTCTCTATTGTAATATTATCATGGACAGTGAACTGCAGTAATATAGTAGTTACGCTACAGAAACTTAAGTATACGATAACTATATAAATATATTGTATATCCTCATTGGATGCAAATACTTATAAGAATTACATGTCCAGAATACTTATCAACCAGAAGAATGTTATAATAGTTATAATATAATTGGTAAGCATATCGTATCATAACATGTATTTATATATTTTTGTGTTCTATATGAGAGAGGGAGACAAAAGGCAGAATTGCCTGTGGCGAGTGCCTCCCCCAGAGTTAAAAGAGTGAAAGGGCAAAATCAAGGGACGTTCGACCCACAATTCCTGGGCACACAGGGTTTGAAGCAATTTAAGTCACAGGGAGTGGGACAGACTTCTCAAGTAACTCATTTCCACCCCTCTCACTCTTGTTCTGAGTCTCTCCACTGCTTCGCTTCCGTAAGTCAGTGTCGGGATTACCATACTGTCATGCAAGGACTTCTTCACTTCCATACTGACCACCCTATTTCTTGTTACTGATTTCAGCGTTCTTACAACCCTCTTCCCCTGTTGCACCCTCTCCCGCACTTCTTCATCCATAGTCCCATCTTTACTCAACACACTGCCCAGATACCTAAATGAGATGACAATCTCCATAGCCTGACCGTTCAACTTCACCTCACACTCTGTGGCTTCACCCCTTTCGAAGACAATAACCTTGCTCTTCCCCGCGCATTTACCTTCAGATTCCGTGTTTCACACACTGTCCCAAACATATTGACCAAACCCTGCAACTCCCATTCATTATCACTTATCATAACTGTATCATCAGCAAACAACAGTACAGGTAGTGTCCACTCATTTCCCTCCCTTATCAGCGATACACCAACATCCACTGCTCTTCTTTGTATTTCTTTCATGACTCCATCCATATATACAGTTAACACCCACGGGGACATAACACACCCCTGTTTCAATCCAACATTCAGATCAATGAACTCGCTCTGCTCATTCTCCACACATACTGCCGCCTTTGCACCCTCATACATGCTCTTCACTGCTTTCAGCAACTTCCCATCTACTCGTATATTCTAAGTACTTTCCACATATGTTCTCTATCCACTCTGTGATAGGCCTTCTCCAAGTCCATAAAGGCAACATACAGCTTTTGTTGCTTCTCCAGATATTTTTCCACAACACATTTCAGGGTAAAAATCTGATCTACACATACTCTTCCCTTCCTAAAACCGCCCTGCTCGTTACCTATCCATTTCTCCGTTCTCACTTTCACTCTCTCAATCACTACCCTACTGTACACCTTCCCTACTATGCTTAGAAGACATATTCCTCAGTGGTTACCACACACTCCTCTTTCCCCTTTACCCTTATATAGGGAGACTATTATGCCTGTCTTCCAGTCATCAGGTGCACTCCCCTTCTTCCATGCTAGTTTGCACATTTTCCATACTTATTCGATCACTATCTCACCACCATACCTCAGCATTGCCCCACACACTCCATCTATTCCTGGTGCTTTCCCCAACGTCACTCTTTTCATGGCTTCACACATTTCTGACCTGATCCCCACCTCCTCCTCCACTACTTCTATTCTTTTCCCTCCCATACCCCATCCAACTATGTTTGCTGGCGCTTCATTCCTTACATTTAGCAATTCGTTGAAGTACAGTAAGTATTTCCTCCATTTTTCGACTCTCTCTTGCTTCTCGGCTAGCACTCGCCCATTCTTATCTTTCACACCCTTACTGTTTCCCTTGCTACCTTCCCTTACTTTCTTGACATTTTTCCAGAACAGTTTCTTACACTCCCTCCATTTTACACTAAGATTCCTTCCAAATTCCTCATCTACTCTTCTCTTACTTTCCTTCACTACTCTCTTCACCACTCTCTTCTTTTCCACGTACCTCGCTCGTTTCTGTCTCTTCAAATGTTCATTCCCTCTACTACCCAACCACTCTCTATACGCTTTCTTCTTGTTTTCCACAGCAATGTTTACCTCTTCTGTCCACCATGCTGTACCCTTCACTCCCCTCCCTCTTCTCCTTACTACACACACCTCCTCATATGCATAATGTTCATATTCGATGCATATTTAGTAAATAACATTTTAGACAAAGAGTTGTTCAAACAATGTATATTGTTCTAAACATAGTTGTTTTATTGCAATGGGTATAATCTACCGATAGCTAGAGATAACATCCCATACCAAATAGGACAATAGTATGCAAAAGAGTCCTGATAATATCGAATAGATTTTGTTAAAATTCAAAGGACAATATACCTATTGTTGGAATCTAATAAATAGTCAAGTTTATCTTCAAGGTAATCCAGGAAGATGGCTCTAGACTTAAGTTATGATAAACAAAGCAATTTGTTGTACAAATATTCAGAGCAATTACTACCTGTACCTGAACAAACTAATCAGGCTGAGTAAACTTACATTAGCGATTAATATCCTTAAACCCGAGATTTGGGACATATTGACAAACTTGTTTGAAGAAGGGAAAGCAAAGAACATAAATTTAACGAGACCGTAATAATTCGAATATCTTATGTTGTGTCCACACATGAGTTGAAATAATTGCCATATATAAAGTTATCACTGTTAAGACCTACCAGATACACGAACATTGGAATTTTGTCCAGGAAAGTTTAGCTGCCAAAATATATACCCACTACAGCACGTCAATAGTTACTGTGAGTGTACCGTCCTGCACATATTGTTAGTCATTTTATACGGCCGATCTGATGAAATTAAATGCAGATAAATGTCAGATGCAGGTGATTCGATGATAAATATTTGGTGTTTTGTGAAATATTTATCATGGAATCACCATTGTTATTCGTGTGTGTAAATTATTATTGGTTATAATTTTCGTCGTCATTGTATACAAAGTGGTTTTGTTATTATTATGGTGTATTGTGACTGCCATCCAAATAATCATATATATTAAGAAAATACTGTATAATACAGATACAAATTAGTATCACTATTGTTGTGGCAGGATGTATTATTTGACTGGTGACTTTATTTTCATTTCGCTCTCTGCAAGCTGCCAACTGACGTTTTTGTAGGAAGTGAAATCCGTGATAAAAGGTATGGTTACTGAGGTATATCGAAAGTATCAGTAATATTTATTGTCTAACCCTACTTCCTAATCTGAATAACACCAGCTAATACAAGCCAGAGTCAATAGGCCTATATGCAGAATATTCATCTGGATAAGATTAATTGAATCACATTAGAGTATTTTATAGCTGAACAATTATCGGGTTGAAAATGGTGGAGAGAGAGAGAGAGAGAGAGAGAGAGAGAGAGAGCAAGTTGATTGGTAGTACAGTTAGGTTATGAAGCTCAAGAGGTTAGTTGTAAAAGTAATCTAGCTAGTGTGTGTTCGGTTCCTTATAGTTTATGTATTCCTACGATCATGAACAGCCAAGCCAATGAAATATCCAAAAATATTCACAATCTGTCAAAAATACCTTCCCGATCCATGTATAATTCTGGTTCTACCCATTATTCACAGGTGAAGGACACATTTAGTAATGGCTAACATAATAACATGATATTCTTGTAGATCACCAACGTGACTAGTTTTAGCTGTTATAATAATATAGTTGTATATAACAGTAATATAGTTGTATATAACAGTAATATAGTTGTATATAACAGTAATATAGTTGTATATAACAGTAATGATCATATGGGAAGTATAACTACACTAGTTTGTCACAATGGTTGTATTGATTGTTATGTTTCCGTAGTGATACATTAATTGAAATAAAACTTTAACATAGTTACCATGTTGGCATTCTAACATATTATTTCAAACGGTGACAAGTGCAGTATTTCAATTCCTCCCAAGGATTATCAGCTGCCGAACCCAAAAATTGAAAAGTTTTCTCAGTCTTTCTTCTACTCAACAAGTGAACTCTGGAACAATATCTCCCACAATCAATTTGTCCTTCATCTTATGATTTAAACTGCTTTAAACTTTATGTGTCCAGGTATATTAACCCCAATGTCCCTTGAATTTAGCTCTGTCACTCTTTTGGATTTGGGGGAGACACTCGTTACAGGCAACCTGCCTTTTGTCTCTTTCATACACAGAAAATACAAACTAGTTAAGCATAAACATAAATATACAGTATATAAAATGTGTACAGCATCAATAAGACGTGTCAACGTCAGTCAACATGAGCACACACTGAGTTATAAAGTGTAATGATGCAAGTTTAAGATAATTTGGTAGTTGTTGGTGAATCTGTACAAGGTTGACCAAAGTTGTTAACATGTCGGTGGAGGACCAAGTTGCCTTCACAGACAATGATACCGTTGTTATTCACTCTGATACAAACCTTAAACTGAATTAACGTGGTACAGTTTTACATTACCCTTTTCAATCATTGCACTGTTGGTTTTAGTATAAGTTTTCATTACAGGGCGTAGCATTCTTGTATATTCACAAAACTGATCGCAATTTTGAAGCAAGGGGGGAGCAGATCTATAGCCATCATATATTGGAAAACCTGTACAATTCAGTAAAGGTTTGGTCTCTCTCACACTTTGAATCTTTATCACCTTCTCCCCTTCTCTTCTCTCTCACCCTTGTCTCACTTTACATATTATAATCTTCAGTCTTCAGATTCACTCCTACCTTTCCTCCTCTCCTGCCACAGTCCTGTACTGTTCATTACTATTGTTTAACTGTGTCTTCTTATTTAAATCCTCTTACATTCTTCGTTACTGCAATATTGATTTTACAGACAAGAAGGATATTTAACTAAGTCTTGTTGTTGGTATATTTCTATAAACATGGTGATAACTATTTTGGGTTTATGCGATATATTTTTAAATTTTACTATACTGTACATTTTATATCCAATTATACACTTTTAAAAACATAGGATCTGATAGCTCTTATAATAATAATGAAAGCACAACAGTAAGGACTCACATTAGTGTTGAAGGATACCTGACTCAACAATAAATATTAACAATGGGACATATTAAAACTATATATATTTACTACAAATTAGTTGGGAGAAAAATATTCAGAAAGAAAATACAAGACAATGCAACCATCCTCCGGCAGGAACATTCATATCGACTTTGGACAGAAAGACATCCAACCTCACAAAACATCATAATATCTTTCCCAGAACCTGGCATACAGAATCTTTCCTTGAACATCTCTCTTGCTCGTGTGGGAGAGGACGGTTCCTCGCTCTTGTGATGCTCAGACAATCCATCACAGTAACGTCAAGTTAAGGATGTCATGCTACAGTAACACAGATACACAGATACACAGATACCTTAGTGTTTTACTGATCAAAACATTACATACGACTGAAGCAAAGACATGCACATCGCATAATAGTGTCATGGTAATGCATACAATGATCTTAGACTCACATGTGTAACAATTGGGCTTGTATAATACAAAAAACACACAAATATTGATATTCCGGGACAGAAGTTGGTTACATATAATTGCAATAGAATTGATTAACCACACCAGTTTCCAGCTCAGATTTTCAGTGTTCCTATTGCTGGTATTGGTTAACTAGCATATAAGCAGTATGCAGGAAAATACAAAGTGGAAGCACCATTTTTCTGGTAGCAAGTTCACTATCGCCCTACACCTGACAGGCAGCCAATCTCGCTAAGGCTCGTCGGAACCGGGAAGTTAAGGCCGGGGAATTGAAATTTCCTGGAGCGTCTCAAATGAGTAGATATATGGATGGCGGAAGATGGGCCACCTATAGGAGGTGATAATGGATACATAATTAAATATCCGCGAGTGATATGAACGATACACTGAAATATGATTGTAAAAGAGAGTTGTAGCCCCACCTGTTTGTTGTCAGAGTCAGTAAACTTTGCGAAGGCGGGAGGTGCGAGATTTCTGCCAATGTATTGATGCTCAACAATCTAATTGATGTCGAAAAATGGGGAACCTGATTAATATGAATATCATTGGTAAAACATTATTCTACAAAAAACATGGTTCCCCGAGGCTCTCAAGATAATGGTTTACTGGTGAATGAGACACTTGACAGAATAGCAGGAGCCATTTTCTTGGAAGACGTTATGTGGGATTAACACATATTATTGTTGAAATATTTCTAAGCAAATAGTCACACCCACACACACACACAACGCAAACCATACTTGCCTACACACACACAGCAGTTGTGTATCCTCAGTCTACAAAGCACAGCTCACCTCAAATAGGTGTGTGTGTGTGTGTATTCACTTACTTGTTCGTCAAGGGGAATCCACGCAATGCGAGCTAAGCTCATTATTATTGCGCCTCCTTAACTGTGTGACGCTCCTGCATAGTAGCCACGTGCGGGCATGCGCGCGCGTCGGCTGCCCAGCCGTTTAGAAACCGGCTGGCGGCAGCCGGCCGGCCGGCTTTTCCTTAGTATATATCCTACGACAATGTAACTAATGTCTGGGATATTCTTATGTTGTTTCACAGATTGAAGCTGCCCTTATTCTTAACCAACGCATCTTAGTATATATTATTCTCGATAGTTGATTGTTTCATTATAATATATAAGATGTAAGTCTAGTGAGAGTGGGAGGAAACGAGCGGGAGAGAGAGACCGGCTGGGGGACGTTGCTTCGCGCGGAGAGTCCAGCTTGGGACGAGCCTGATGTTGCCACGTGCATTTGATAGCAACGTTAGGCTTAGTTTCGACTCACGCAAGGGGTAGAGGATTTTGACCTGGCAACTGTGTTGAGTGTTGCCAAGCATGGGATGTATTTCGCATGCCTAGGGTGGGGTCCAGACAGATTCAAGACTCAGAGCTCACCTCACTGTCTTACCCTTCGGACCCCCTTGATATCTATCCCTCTCAACCCCACTTAGAAACTTTCTCTCTTACTTTGTATACCTTCCTTCCACTACTTCACCAATCTATTTAATTATCCCATCCCCTTGATAGACCTTATATCTATTATTGTATTAACGACGAGCTCTCAGATAACTAGATAGGATTTTGGGCCTTATGCAGAGATTTAATTGTTAATGAGACCTAGGAAGCTTTTTTGTTGTCTCATGTGGTTTCATGCTTGCTAGTGTGTTCTTGTGTCAGGTTAGCAGGGGCTAGACCGGAGGGGAGGCTTTTTACGATCCTTTAAGTAAAGTCTGCTGGTGCGAGTCCTGTGGACCCGCACGACTTTACTAGGATACCCGTGGGAGTCTGGGGGCATTTTCTTGTCTGTGTCCCTGTGTGTCTAGCGTTGTGTTGTGTGAGGGCCCTTGCCTAGTCCACTCAGCACTGAGCTAGCACGTCTTGCTTTTGTTTTAGGGTCGCCAGGAGAGAGTCAGATACTTGCGATCTGAGTCTCTCAAGAGAGCACCCTTTCAATTAGAGTAATTTGGCGCACAGACTTGGGAACGTCCCTAGGCTAGAGCAGGTGGCTCAGCCCGGGTATCCGAAGCCTATATCCTTCCGGCTAGACCTCTGCCGCCTGGCAGATTAACAGCTAGGGGTTTATCATCTCTGTATGCTTGTTATTGTGCCACAGTTTACCATTTTTGTGAGCATTGTGAGTCAGGGTGTGGCTCAGAGACTCTGTCCGAGCAGGCTTGCCTGACTAAGAGTGAGAAGCACACCTGTATGTGGTTATGTTGCGAGTTGCTGCCTTTATTTAATTATACCTATGCCATTATACACTGTATGGCCTATCACTAGTATTTATTCCTGCTTATGAGTTAAGAGTTCTCTCAATCCGTAACGTACTTTCTTTGCTAAGCATCAGATCCTACCGTAGCCGCATGCAGTTTAGAAACCCGCATCTTGTCTACCGGTACGATGTTTTGAGGACTGTTTGCTTTCACCTTCTTTCACGCAGGGGTGATTAGTTGTATTAATTAACGTAACGTTAAATGTGCTTTCTTCTAGTTTGTTATTAATTTGTTTTGCAATTTAATTCTGTTATCTATCTTTTCCTTGAAGCTTTAAGTCAACTTAACTGTGTGATCTTTTATATAGCCTGCTTGACTATCAGCAGTCTATAGTGCGTGCACCCTGTAACCGAGTCATAGGATACCTTGTTGTCCAGGCAGGACTCTTGACGGTTTAGGGTGGTTTGTTGCCTGGGTTTATAGATAAGGGTTGGATCTAGCGTTTTCCGTTGTTGCTTGTTGCCGCATACCTAGTCCAATAGAAAGAGCCCAGTGTTTATATATCCCAGGACGTAACAACTGGGAATGTATTGCGTGAAATGCATGTTAAGTGTTTTATGTATTGTTGGAATGGCTGTGGATGTGTATGTAGTCGGTATTTTAGCCAATTGGCGACATCTGGAAATGAAGGGTTAGGGTTAATCTGTACGGTACCATTCTCACTACGGTACCAGTCTCACCCGAAGGCTTAGGTTGACCAGTAGCTTAGGTTGACCAGGACGATGCCCATCTCGCCTTGTAACTGATCACCAACCCCCAGATGGGACGTTACAACTTCGTCCACTTATGCCAGGTTCCTATTTATACTGCTAGGTGAACAGAGGCTACACCGTTAGGAGACTTGCCCAAATGTCTCTTCCGTGTGTGTGTGTGTGTGTGTTTGTATGTTTGGCTGCTTATTGATAGTTATTCGGGTGATCAAAGGCGAGGAGGCTATTCAGTGTTTGCATATATTGCATATTGTGTCATATATAATTATTTGGAAAGGATTTTGTTTTTGGACTACAGTTTTCACTTATGTTGTAAGATTAGACAGTGAGGTATGCATTGCTTGTTGGGAAACTATAATTGCACTATGTATAAATTTTACGATGTATTCTGTGGTCAATAAAGTATCTATCTATCTATCTGTGTGTGTGTGTGTGTGTGTGTGTGTGTGTGTGTGTGTGTGTGTGTGCCATTCATCTGTAATTATCTCACTTTCTTCCAATGATAATGAAATGTGAGATAAAATTAATTACCGTTCCTGTACCCATTCAATTAGGCCCCGGTGGTAAAATAATTACTCCTGGTTGATGATATTCGGGAAAGTAATTTTACTTTCATTAACACAATAGTGCAGTTTAATAAGACGATACTATACCGTTTAATCCTTCAGTATATCCTGACGCTTGCCTTTCATTTAATTCTGGCAGGATGATTTTATTGGGGTTAACATTATTGTATGAGCACCAAAGGGCTAATTTAGATCAATTTAATTAGATTCAAATGTTAAAGATATCATAGATTATATATCAATACATCAAACAATGCAGTATGCCCTAGATTGTCACTTGCAGAACTATATTTACATCATGAACATCAGTCTACTGTATATGTCAACAATTTATAAAATACAGGACAGAAGAACATGATCATCAATCTACATTATACAATCTATAAAGGAACAATACTACAACACACATTGGGACCTACGTCGTGACAAGTAGCTACACTCTGTCACTATAATAAACATTTAACATAACATTAGTATCTTCCTTGACTACCTCACACAACGGTTTTATTTACCAAAGTTATTAAAGTGTGCAAAATAGAGTGCCATTATATCCCCGCTTTGTAGGCCCCCACTGTTGACCGGGACACCGTAGGAGGTAGTTTATGTTGACACTATTTAGGTAATGTTGGTGGTGTTTGTGTTGATGTTATTGTTGAGTCTGAGCTATGTGAGGAGGTAAAGTGGCTTTACAGTGGGACGAATACTGTGTGTGAGAGAGAGAGAGAGAGAGTGTATTGGATATTATGCTTGGTTAATAATTTGCTAAAGAAAACAAAATCAAGATTACATAATGCTGTAAGAATCACTACACTATTAACTTACATCAACATAGAGCAGTGGGATCTATGGATGGCACCACCCATCATGTTAATTATGGTTATTAGGCTACTATAACTTTACCCGAAGACTCTTTAGGTTCCCGTCCCTGTACAGTTTATGATGTCCATAAAATACCTGTTCTTGTTCTAAATAAAGTAAAACACATTCAAATTCGTACCTACTATGTTAGCTGCCACAACCCTTATACCTCCGTTGTTGTTGAAGCTACTCCTGAACATCACACACAGACACACCACAATCACATACACATGAGGACGTTTTTATTAAGTGTATTTTTAAGAGCTATAGTGAACATTAATTTTGTATTAATATATTTTATATCACCTTAATTCATGTTGTTATGTAATCATCAATAATAAAATGTATATTATATCTACATATTTTTGCAAAACTATGCGCAGTACAGAATGAGATAACAAACATCAACTTATTATAGACAACGGACCCAACAAGGTACACCCGGATACCACAGAAATTAGCCCAGGTGGGTATGAGCCGGAGATTTGCTGCGGATCCTTTCTGGACGGAAGCCCACTCTAACTATCACGGATTCACGGCGCCACACACACACGTTTAGAACCAATAGTGACGACTCTCAGTGTCATGTATGATAATGATCGTACTCTTATTTTGCAACGCAATCAAATATTTATGGTATACATGAGATATTTGCATTGTTTTTAGTTTATTTTTGTATTTCAATCCTTCCATATACTTACGGATACGAAAATAATGATTATCCCATAGGTTTTATGAAATTAAGATTCAGACGAAACACTACCAAACCACCCAATGAATACACTGGTTTTCGGCGTGTCTGTGTGTGTGTGTGTGTGTGTGTGTGTGTGAATGCATTAGAAGCCATCTGTATTCCTTACGATTAAATGCATTATTGATATACCGTTCACCCATATGTCTGCCTGAGCACAGTAGCCGAGAATGATGCTTCTCCACGCCATAAAAGGCCGTTTTTAGTGTTACATTCTTTTAACCATCCAAGTAGATCAAAGTACGCATGGACTGTCCTGTCCTGCATGGTTTTGAACCCAGGTTAATCGCCCATGTAGAATATATTATATGCTAGTGTTAGACAAATGCACGGCGTAAGTAATGTTAGAAAGATGACACACACACTCTCACACACATACACACACACACACACACACACACAACACTGAAAACCATGCAATAACTGGGTGATTCGAAAGTGTCTCGTTTGATTTTTAATTTCAATTAATTGATAATTGATAATTAATTTCTTAAAACTTATAGGGATATTCATTTGTGTCCCTGTTGAATGTAAATATTGGAGGAAATACAATTCAATACAAAATACATGCATGTCATTCATTCTATTACTGATTGCGTAACATTAAATGAGCAAGATAAGTATCATGTAGGACACGCTGAGAGTCAAGCCTTTTTGGTTCAAAACGTGTGTTCGTGTGTGTGTGTGACCCCGTGATAGAGTGGGCTGCCGTCCAGAAAGGATCCACTACAAATCTCCGACACATGGGCTAGTTTATGGGGTATCCGGGTGTACCTACACGCACAACCAAGATGTTCCGTGATTAACATGCCCGTGGCACTGGCTCTCCTAAACCCAAATTACAAGCTATATACAACCCTTACAGAAACCCGTGTATGCACGATATGATTATTCCACATCCTTCTTTTATGAACTGCTGCGCTACTGACCCGGGTTCGAGGTCTTTCCACGTCATATCGCAAAAATGTAAACAATCTATATATTTTAACCTTCGCTAACAAAGTGTGTCTGTATATCTGTCTGTAAACAAGATATTTCCAAAGGTTATGAAAAGATGTTCACGAAATTTGGTTGGTTGATTAGATATGCGCCAAAGTGAATAATATAACAATTCCCCTTGCTAAAAAAATGTATTATCAGATACATCTAGACAACACATATACCGATATACACAACCAATTGTCCCAGTCCTTCTTCTACTCAACAAATAAACTTTGAAACTCTCTCCCTTAATCCGCCTTTCCCTTATCCTATGACTTAAACTGCTCCAAGTTCCGTGTGACCAGACATTGTGACTCTGGCCTACTTTGACTTTGGTTCTCTTTCACTTTCCACAGAGAAAGACAGATAGATTTATAGATAGATAGACAGACAGACAGGCAGACAGTAAGATAAACAGCCAGATACATAGATATCTATTAGGCTCGAGCTCGGCTGGGAATAAAATATATTTAGTAGCTCACGTGTGTTTGTGATATACCGTATATACCACCAAACCAGCTTGTCAGTACAGCTATTTCTTTAGTAATATAAGGGGACTTCACTCTAACATCAATTCTGTACACCAATTTCTTCAAGCAGAATCCCCTACTCTCCTTTTTTTGACAGAGACTCAAGTAACATCCACATCTGACACATCTAGATTTAATTTTCCAGGTTATCAACTGCTCCAAAATTTCAGACCTAAAGGTGGTGTATGTTGCTTCTCAAAATCTGAAATTGCCCTGGAGGAGGTTACTAGTTTCAATTGTCCCTATTTTGATTATTCTATATACAAATTAATTTCTGCTGGTAAATTTAAATACATATGTTGCATCTACCGTTCCCCAAATACTCCTCCAGAGCAAAGTCTTTTTGATTCTCTGTCCTCACAACTCAGTGTCCTCAACTTAAATGCTTCTTCTGAAATCACTGTGTTGGGTGATTTTAATGTCCATAATGTTGAATGGCTCACTCATTCAGCCAGGACTGATGATGCTGGTCTTGAATGTGAGCTATTTGCAGACTCATTTAATCTCATTCAACTAGTCAACCAACCCACCCGTGTACCAGATAATCCTAATCATAATTCCCACCTACTGGACTTATTTTTAACAACCAATTCAGAAAATTATGATGTTACAGTGAGGTCCCCACTTGGATCTTCTGATCACTGTCTGATACAGGCCACCTGTCTATCACCTACCACACCTTCCCACTCTGAACCTGTTTTGGTGACTAAATGGCATTACGATAGGGCAGACTGGGAGGGTCTTCAAGGTTTCTTTATTGATATTCCCTGGACCTCTTTCTTTTCTAATGATGCACACTCCACCTTGAGCCACATACAAGATTTTGTAAAAATTGGAATGGAAACTTTTATTCCTCATCAAAAGTACAGTAAAAGATCTAATTCACCTAAATGGTTTGACCATAATTGTGCTAGAGTAACTGAACAAAAAGCAATAGCCTACAATGCATACACAAGATCAAAAACACATGAAGCCTTTAATTACTTTAGAAACATCAGAAATCATGCCAAAACTGTATTAAACCTAACTAAATCAAACTTTCTCCATAAGCAGGCAAATAAACTTCTAAATAATCCAAATGATAACAAAATATTTTGGTCTACTCTTAACTCATTCAAATCCAACTTCACTACTGCTTCATCCATTCCACCATTAAAATCTCCGACTGGCAATCTTGTAAGTGACCCACGAGGTAAAGCTAACCTTGTTGCAGATATTTTCTCCACCAACTCAACCTTAGATGAAATAAATCAAGATGTCCCTGTACTTAATTTTAATTCACCTGAAATTCCCTCACTTAAGATCCACACCAGACATGTCAAAACTATTTTGCAGAATCTCTCAGTAGATAAGGCTCCTGGTCCAGATGAAATTCCTCCAATAGTACTTAAGAATTGCTCCTTGGTGCTCGCTCCTGTATTGGCAAAAATTTTCCGTCTGTGTACTCATACCTCATGCTTCCCAGTACCCTGGAAAGAAGCAAACATCCATCCAGTTCCTAAAAAAGGTGCCTCTTCAGATCCATCAAACTACAGACCAATAGCTATAACTTCCACTCTTGGCAAAGTTTTTGAAATTAAATTAAATAATCACATAATTAAGCATCTGGAGAATAATAAATTAATCAGTGATAGGCAATATGGTTTTAGACGATGTCGATCAACTGCAGACATTCTTTGCCTTCTTACGCATCAAATCAACCAAGCTACAGACCAACATGGTGAAACACATACAATAGCACTGGATATATCAAAGGCATTTGATAGAGTCTGGCATCAATCCTTATTGTCGAAGATGTCACACTACAGCCTTGCATCATTAGTTCCACTAATTTCTTCTTATCTTCATAACAGAAAAATACGTGTAATGGTAGATGGCCTTTATTCTCAATTTCACTCAATAAATGCTGGTGTTCCCCAGGGATCAGTTTTGGCCCCAACTCTGTTCCTCATTCATATCAATGATCTCATATCTACCACTCATAATCCAATACATTCCTACGCAGATGACTCAACACTCCACAGTTCCTTCACATTTACCAATTCTTTCACCCAACCCGATCTTATAAATTCAAAAATAAACACTGCAATTTCTCTGAACCAGGACCTTTCTAGAATTAATGAATGGGGACAAGAGAATCTAGTTTCCTTTAATGCACAGAAAACCAAGTACATTCAATTTTCTAACCGACAGAATCTCACTGACTCCCATATATTTTTTAATGATGTAAATATTCCCACTTCTCCTAGTATTGACATTCTCGGTGTAACATTAACTACTAACTTGAGCTGGACACATTATGTTAGAAGCATTGCTAAGAATGCCTCTAAAAAACTGGGACTCCTGTACAGAGTTCGAGAATTCTTCACTGACGAGCAGTTGGCCGTAATATATAAAAGTCATGTGCGCTCTCAGATGGATTACTGTTCACCTCTGTGGGGTGGAAGTGGAGTGGTTGCATTGAGGCAGTTGGACAAAATTCAAAATAAAGCTATTAGATTAATCAATAACCCTGCAATCACACAGGACCTTCCTACATTAGCCATACGAAGAAACGTTGCATCCCTTGCATTATTCTACAGATATTTTCACAGCAATTGTTCCGAGGAACTTGCTTCAATTGTGCCGCCTCTCCACATCTTTCCCCGTAGAACTAGGGCAGCTGAGAGCGCCCATGAATTTACACTTTCTCCTCCACAATGCAGAACTTCTGCTTATCAGAATTCATTTATCCCCAGAGCTACTACTCTTTGGAATTCACTCCCCTCGAATTGCTTTCCACAAACTTACAATCAACAAATGTTTAAATCCAGTTGTTACAAACATTTTATGAATGGAGGATGCCTTTAGGCACATGGACCTTTTTGTTTTATCTGTGTTTATCCTTCCTCCGTTCATTGTCTCCTTAAAAAAAAAAAAAAAAAAAAAAAAAAAATTTAGTAGCTCACGTGTGTTTGTGATATACCGTATATACCACCAAAGGGGACCTTGTATATCAGCAAATTATATACCTGTTGGTTAAAGTAAAGGTACATATTTAAAGTAAGGGGATACGTGGGAAGCTATAGTTATACAACTTTGGGAACTTTACATCAATAATGGTTATTACATAACACACTAGCTGAGGTACCCGGCACTGCACGGGGTGGGGGTGGGGGTTGGGGTGGAGGAGGGGGGTAACGACGTATGAGCCGTCTATCTAGGGGGGAGGGGATATTGAAAACTGAGGGAGTAGTTAGTAAACACACATACAGGCATACACAAAACTTACAGAAAGTGCCCTATATAAAGTATATATAAATTAATACACCAATAGATTACTCATACAGTACCGGTATGAAGTGAGACACTGCGATATGTTAATTAAACACAATCCATAACAAGTATTATATTGTCTAGACCAGATATAAATGGAAATTAATTCAGTTGAGGTAGGCATTCGATCAATACCAATTGAGGATTGGAAATAATGTCAATTAGAAGCAATACAAATACACTCAATGAGATTCACCAACAATACAATAGAAACATCTATTTCCAGCCCCCCATCTGGTAAAAGTTTATTGAACCCTTACAAATAATAAACCAGTCACCGGGTGTCATTAACGTAATATCGTACAGGCTTAAATAGTCTAGAACTCTAGATATATAGCAGACGACGAAGATAGGATAGTGTTCTAATGTATTTATGTACGACATCAACTAATTTGTGTCATGTTGACTACATACGGTCATTTAGACTTAGGCCTACCCCAGAACAGCATAATGATAATGTATACACCTATACACATAGGATTTAAGCATTTTCATTATAAAATAATATGCTTCTGCATTATAATATTTATCATTGTACCAACACAAATATATATAGTTCAAGCAGGCAAGAAATTTTCGATTAGATTTTGTCCGTCAACACTATTTGTGTTTATGATAAACGAGCTTTAATGTTGAGGTAGCGTGTTGCCGCAGCCCTGTCGCTGTGATGAAGCTCTTAAGTCAGGCTCAATAGGGAAATATTGTAATGTTACACCTGGTCCTGAAGGAGAACCTTTATGATGATGGTGAAGAGGAGAATGGTGATGGTGGATGACTTCGTGGTTGTGAGTGACATGTGTTAGTGCGGGTAACAAAGTTGTATTTGGATTGTAGTCTTTGTAAGGGTTGTGATGGCAAGGTTACATATGGTGCTTGTAAGAGAGTGGATTGTTATAACCTACAGATGTAGCAGTGATAAAAGGGTGGAGTAGTGGTGACTGGAGAGAAGTCGTGGTGGTAGTGGTGGGAGGGTTTAATAATGGGGGTGGTTGTGAGGCTAGTGGTGATGGTGGTGGTAGAAGTAGTGGTGGTAGTAGTACTGATTGTGGAGGATAGTCTTAGTGGTAGTAGTGGAAACTGGGTGGTTGTGAGGGTAGTAGTGTTGATGGTGTTGGTGGTAGAGGTAGTGGTGGTAGTACTGTGTACAACCAGTAGTGGTGATTGTGGAGAATAGTCTGGGTGGTTGTGGTGAGAGGCTGGGTGGTTGTGAGGGTAGTAGTTGTGGTGTTGGTGGTGGTAGATGTAGTGGTGGTAGTAGCTTGCACAACCAGTAGTGGTGATTGTGGAGGATAGTCTTGGTGGTAGTGGTGAGAGGCTGGGTGGTTGTGAGGGTAGTAGTTGTGGTGTTGGTGGTGGTAGTAGCTTGCACAACCAGTAGTGGTGATTGTGGAGGATAGTCTTGGTGGTAGTGGTGGGAGGCTGGGTGGTTGTGAGGGTAGTAGTTGTGGTGTTGGTGGTGGTAGATGTAGTGGTGGTTGTAGCTTGCACAACCATTAGTGGTGATTGTGGAGGATAGTATTGGTGGTTGTTGAGGGAGGCTGGGTGGTTGTGAGGGTAGTAGTTGTGGTGTTGGTGGTGGTAGATGTAGTGGTGGTTGTAGCTTGCACAACCAGTAGTGGTGATTGTGGAGGATAGTCTTGGTGGTTGTGGAGGGAGGCTGGGTGGTTGTGAGGGTAGTAGTTGTGGTGTTGGTGGTGGTAGATGTAGTGGTGGTTGTAGCTTGCACAACCAGTAGTGGTGATTGTGGAGGATAGTCTTGGTGGTTGTGGTGGGAGGCGGGGTGGTGGTGAGGGTAGTAGTTGTGGTGTTGGTGGTGGTTGTAGCTTGCACAACCAGTAGTGGTGATTGTGGAGGATAGTCTTGGTGGTAGTGGTGGGAGGCGGGGTGGTGGTGAGGGTAGTAGTTGTGGTGTTGGTGGTGGTAGATGTAGTGGTGGTAGTAGCTTGCACAACCAGTAGTGGTGATTGTGGAGGATAGTCTTGGTGGTTGTGGAGGGAGGCTGGGTGGTTGTGAGGGTAGTAGTTGTGGTGTTGGTGGTGGTAGATGTAGTTGTGGTAGTAGCTTGCACAACCAGTAGTGGTGATTGTGGAGGCTGGGTGGTTGTGAGGGTAGTGGTGGTGAGAGGCTGGATGGTTGTGAGGGTGGTTATCAGAACGGAGCAAATTATATTTGTATTTGGAGTTGTTCTGATCATATTGCAGTGAACAACAGTATGGTCTTAACTAAGGTGTCTATTCTTTAGCCAAACCACTTGCATATTTGTTAACGAGCGGATGATTTGTACATTTAATATTGTTGTTTTTTTGTGTTGTTTCCTCACGTCACAGGATATATGGTTATTGAAGAATCCTTCATTGTAAAACGTTGAATAAACTTGGGTCCTTACTCTGTTATTGTGTTTTTACCCATTACTGATGCAGCTTATGCTGGTTCTTAACCACTAATATGAACATTTCAAATACTATTTCTCAACTGTTGACTTGCACATTGATTAAACGTCTAATTGCAATATATGTATTGGATACAAATCACAATTAATGATCATATATTCAGCGTATTTTAGATAAGTTCGCTCAATAAATATATCATCGTCTAAATACAAACTCAGCTTACCAACATCGAGCACATCTAAATATATGCGCCAATACATATAGTATATAAGCCTTCAACACACCTTCATTCACGAACATACACTTTGCCTGCATTGCACAACCTATACTGTATACACAGGTAATTATGTTGACAGTCTCATTAGGACCAGACCAGGGCAGGTCACAGCTGGCATGTATTGACATTAAAGCTGACGGTCTGCAATCAACATACTGATGGATCCTCTTACAGAGTGTTATACATTTAAGGCATTTGTACTCGAGAATATACGTCTTCCCGTAAGTTTAAAACATTATACCTAACCACGGTTCTCATCCATTTATGTTTTAATAATAAAACTTAAAATAGTTTAGTTAAATAAATGCTTGAAGTCAGTTACATAGGGACATAGAGGAGTGGTTCAGAACATCTCACCATCTGACCAACACCGTAATCAATACATTAATGGGGGTTTCCCACTGGTGAGACAAGTCACGATTTTCGTCGCCGACACCAATAAATTGGCACATTCGTGACATGTCTCAACACCTCTCATGAAAAATCGTTTGACTCTCAAGGCCTCTCAAGGCCTCGCAAGGGCCCTCGCGGGTCGTCGCAAATGTTCGGACTGTTCAAAATTTTGGACGAGGACTCACGAGGATTGGTTGCCCTCGCAAGCATCGTCGAGCATCGCCGAGGGATCTGCGAGGGCTTCTACGATCATCTGCGACATCGGCGATACATCGCGGAGGGTTTCGCACAAAAAAACCTTTGCAACGCTGCATGGATGCTCACCGATGCTCTGCTCGCCGATGCTCTCAGATGTTCCGAGAACACCGACGATGCCAAAGAGCACCTTCGGCGAGGTGGGTAAAATAAATTATTAGGCCTATAGTGAACCTGATGAACCCTTTTTTCTATGCACCTCTCCTGGGGGGTTCACCTGTTTTTTTGTTTCTCTTTCTCTCCTTTTCTCTCTTTCTCTGGTTTGTATCCATTCAGCCAACTGTTTTAAGACGTTTATCCCCATCCAAGTATCGATATCTTCCTGGCAAGCGATAGCGAACCAGCATTATATGGAGAATCCGGCTACGCCGGAGAAATTTTTCTATCGAAAAATATACAAATTTAGCTTGCTCTCAAAACAAAAATATATATATGTTGGCTCGCTACCGCTCACCAGGAAAATATTGAAACCTGGATGGGGGTAAACGTCTTAAAACAGTAGGCTGAACGGGGCCGAACGGATTATAGGCAAAGAGAGAGGGAGAGAAAGAAAACAAAAACACGAGGAGGGAGAGAAAGAGAAAACAGCGAGGTGGACTCAAAGTTTACGTTACGGCTTAGCCTAATTGAGCCCACCTGCTGTTTTCTCTTTCTCTCCCTCCTCGTGTTTTTTTTTCTTTCTCTCCCTCTCTCTTTGCCTATAATCCGTTCGGCCCCGTTCAGCCTACTGTTTTAAGACGTTTACCCCCATCCAGGTTTCAATATTTTCCTGGTGAGCGGTAGCGGGCCAACATATATATATTTTTGTTTTTGGGTCGTTTTTCTGGTCCCCTTTCTTCCTCATGGTTAACCCCAGTAGTTTTCATATTTCATGACGTTCGGCCCATTAGTTTGGCGATTTTAAGACATTTCACCCCATTTCGTTGTCAATATTAAGACTTTTCGTGTCATTTAGGCATCGAGTTTTTCCTGGCTAGCGATAACGAGCCTGTACTTTTTGAGGAACCGGCCTTCGGCCAGGATATTTTTGTATCGACAAATGTACAAATTGATCTTGAAGGAGGGTGTTGGGGGGTGATTTATATGCTTGATGGAGGTCTAGGGATGAAACTAGGGATGAAATAGAAAACAAACAAAAAACGAGGAGAGGGAGAGAAGAGAAAAAAAAAAAAGGCGAGGTGGGCTCAATTTTTAAGCTGTAACGCAAACATTGAGCCCACCTCGCTGTTTTTTTTTCTTTCTCTCCCTCTCTCCTCGTTTTTTTTTTTCTATTTCTCTCCCTCTCTCTTTGCCTATAATCCGTTCGGCCCGTTCAGCCTACTGTTTTAAGAGTTTACCCCCATCCATGTTTCAATACGCCGAACCATCACTTGAATCGCCGAAGACGTCGCAGAACATACGGCGAGTCTTCTTTCATCCTCGCATGATTTCGCAAGATATTTTTGAAAATGTAACATGCCTCGCATAGGTCATCGGCGAGACATCGCTCACTTCGCTGATAACGTCGCAGAAGGTCGGCGATTGCGTCGCCGACATCGGCGACATCTTCGCCGAGTATAATTTGTCGTCTGTTTGTAACGGTCGAAATCGTGAACGTCTCACGTATTCTTGCGAATTTGACAAAACGAAGTCATCGGCGACGAAAATCGTGACTTGTCTCACCAGTGGGAAAGGGGCATAAGAATTCCATCTGTGCTTTAGGGAAGCTTCCGTCCCACCCGCCTAATGTGTATCATCTAGTCTCTCAGGGTTGTATACTATGCACAGTTACATTATGAGGGTTCTCAAAACATTAAGTATCTGATAATTATATAATACATTTGGTTTGTTCTGCATAAAAACTAAACTTGAAGCAACATGGAAAATGTACTGATGTGCATATATATATATATATATATATATATATATATATATATATATATATATATATATATATATATATATATATATATATATATAAGAACATAAGAACATAAGAAAATGGGAGTCTGCAGAAACCCGATTGGCCTACACAAGGCAGATCCCTGTCACATCCAACCCTAATTATAAGCCCAGCTTAAAAACAACATTAGGACTTACCTCACCGAAACGGTCAGAGGTAAAAAAAACGGGGATCTGCAGATCCCCACACCTGGGCCACACCTGACAGATCACCCTCACACCCAACCCATCTCGTCCATATGCCTATCTAATTGTATCTTAAAGCTCCCTATCGTTCTCGATCCCACTATAGCACTTGGTAGCCTATTCCACCTATCTACAACTCTGTTACCAAACCAATATTTGCCTATATCTTTCTTGAAACGAAATTTATCTAATTTGAAACCATTTGTACGAGTTCTTTCGCTATCACTGAGCTTTAGTACATTTTTCATGTCCCCTTTATTAATCCCACTAACCCACTTGAATACCTCTATCATGTTCCCTCTAACTCTGCGTCTCTCTAACGAATGTAAGCCTATTTCTTCAACCTTTCTTTATACGGAAGATTTCTAATATTATGGATCATTTTGTTCATTCTACGTTGTACTCTCTCCAATGAATCTATGTCCATTCTGTAATAAGGACACCAAAATTGAACAGCATAATCCATATGGGGTCTCACTAATGACAAGTAAAGTTTTAAGATAACATCAGCAGTTCTGTTACTCACACTCCTAGAGATGAACCCGAGAATCCTGTTTGCCTTGTTTCGAACGCTTATACACTGTTTTCTAGGCTTCAAATCATTGCTAACAAACACACCTAGATCTTTCTCACAATTCGAGTTTTCTAATTCCATATTAGCTAGTTTATATTTAACATTTGTATGCATCTTCCCTATCTTTAATACCTTGCTTTTGTCAATGTTAAACTTCATCTGCCAATTTACTGACCATTCGTGTAAGTTATCTAGATCCCTTTGGAGGCACTCTATATCTCTATCTGAATCAATTGTTCTTCCCATTTTGGTATCGTCTGCAAATTTACTTATCCTACTAGTTATACCTAAATCAAGGTCATTTATGTATATAACAAACAACAGAGGACCCAATACAGATCCCTGGGGGACACCACTTTTGACTGCTCCCCATTCTGACTTCGTACCATTTATGCTGACTCTCTGCTTCTTACCAATTAGCCATGACCTAATCCATCCCAACAACGCCCCACCTATTCCATGCGCCTCAACCTTTCTCATCAATCTCTCATGGGGGACTCTGTCGAAAGCTTTACTGAAATCTAAATATATTATATCATATGACTTGTCATTATCTACTGCTTCATATACCTTGAGAAAAAACTAAGCAAATTAGTAAGGCAAGAACGTCCCTGAGTGAATCCATGCTGAGAAGAATTTATTAATTTAAATGTATCTAAGTGGTTTCTAATTTTACTAGCAATAATTGACTCTAGTAGCTTTCCTATGATTGATGTAAGACTAATGGGACCTTAATTGGATGCTATTGATTTGTCACCTTTTTTGAAGATCGGAACTACGTTTGCAAGCTTCCAAGCTTCTGGAACTATACCTGTCTCTAATGACTTGTTAAATAGAAATTTTAATGGGTAACTTAACTCATCCCTACATTCTTTTAATACTCTAGCTTATACCTCATCAGGACCAGGCGATTTATGAGGTTTCAGTCTGTCAATTTCCTTATGCACATCATTTCTACTTATAGTAACCGTACTTAACCTATTTTCTATACTATCGCTATATACCTTACGGACTTCTGGAAACTGTGCCAAATTTTCATTAGTGAAAACGGAAAGAAATTGACTATTTAATGTACTGCAAATTTCTAAATAATTTTCTGTCATTTCTCCTATCGAAGTTTTAAGGGGACCAATTGCATCTCTAACCTTGGATTTATATAGTTGGTAAAAAGCTTTAGGATTATTTTTTGAGTCATTGGCAACCTTAATTTCATAATTTCTCTTTTCTTTCCTAATATCCTTTTTTACCTGTCTTGATAGATTCTGATAGTAAGCAAGTAGGTGAATTTCGCCTATCCTAATTGTTCTATATATTCCTCTCTTTTGTCCTAGAAGATCTAATAGTCTATTATTCATCCATTTGGGTTGGTTCTGTGTTGATCTAAATTTTCTTTTGGGGATGTATTTATTTTGTGCATTGAATACTGACTTGATAAGATTATCGTATGTATCTACCAAGGTTGACGTCTCTTCCTGACTTAAGATGACAGGTGCCTGAGAAAGGGTACACTCATTTGGACACCTGGATCGACTTAATTTTTTGATCATAGGGTCCGCTAATAGGGCTCTTCTTAACCCACCATAATTGTTTTTTCTGAAGTCAGGTATTAATGTTGTATTCTCTCTGGTATTACCTTTCCATTGTATATTAAAATACACAGAATTGTGGTCACTATTTCCTAGGTGGTCCCCTATCTCTACATTATTTACCATATGTTGATTGTTACTGAAAACTAAATCGAGAATATTATTACCTCTAGTCGGCGTATCTATGAATTGAAATAAAAAACTATCTTGTACTACCTCTATAAACTCCTCAGAATCAGAGTCTCCTATTTGATGCTGCCAATCTATATTCGGAAAATTAAAATCCCCCATAATGCACACATTGCTAAACCTTGATGCCATTTTAATTTCCTCCCATAATGATGTTCCGTCATTTCTACTCATATTTGGCGGTCTATATATAACTCCAATAACTATAGTCTCACTACCTTCGTTAACCTCTACCCAAACACTTTCATTATCGTTATTTAGTCTAATACCTGATTTAATACAGCTTTTTAATGTACTCCTGACAAACACTGCTATACCGCCACCCCTCTTACTTGTTCGGTCATATTTAAACAAACTATATCCTGGTATATCAAATTCTGCTAAAAAAATGCCTGGTTTCTGTATTAATCCACGTTTCAGTTAGCGCTATTATGTCTATATTTTCTTTGCTAACAAGGGTTCTAAGTTCGTTCATTTTGTTACATAGACTCCTACAGTTTGTGTAATATACTCTCAATTTACTACCTTTATTTCTAACGACATTTCCATCTTCCGTTGCACCATCACTACTATCATTAATAATACAGTCATCATTTTTAGCATGAGACTGAATATCCTTATCGCTTTTGCCTGACGCTAAAATTGTTTCATTTAACCTCTCATTTACACTCTCAATATTTCTGTTCAAAACCCCACAACCACCCTATCTAAAGAACTAGCTAATGTGGAAACCCCTAACCGTGAAAGATGAACCCCAATCCTTTGGTACATCCCATCTCTCCCATAGAAACTATCCCAGTTATCAATGAATGGTATTGCTTTTTCTTTGCAATATTTCTCCAACCGGCAATTGACACCAATCGCCCTGGATGACCATACCTTGGGAACTCCTTTTCTGGGTAGGATACAATGTACTAGAGGGATCCCTCCCTTCTTCCTAACCTTATCTAACACATCCCGATACTGCTGCAGCAGTTCCTCACTTCTACCCTTACCAACATCGTTACTCCAGGCACTGAGACAGATAATGGGGTTATCTCCACTATCCTCCAAGATGTGGTCCATCTTCTCTAAAACCCTCCCAACTCCATGGCCAGGCAGACACACAACCTTCCTAAGTTTAGTATATATGCTGTATATATATATATATATTTCTTCCTATTGTCTTTGCAAATATCTTATTGGCATATTTTTAACATATATTGTCCATTTTCTTGACAGTTTTTTTTATAAATGATTAAGCATATGGCATGAATAAATGTTTTATCCTTTTTAAGTAGACTCCGCATAGTTGAGCTTCGATCTTTTATTTACATAAAGAACAAAGACATCTTGTGTCACAAATCTTTTTAATTACCTGCAACAAAGTGCAACACACCTTTTAAACTTTATTAAACATTTTGCATGAATAAATGTTTAAAATGTGTATGTACAGCCAGCATAAGTTGAGCTTAGTTGTATAATTGCATTTCTGATTTGGCATAAAGAACGTCTAATAAGACATCTTGAGCCACAAACCTTTTAATTTTCGCAACAATACGCAGCATACTTGAACTCGGTCTATTCTGTGCATTTTGTATTTGGCATCAAGCATATCTAAAACTATATCTTGAGCCACAGACCATTTATATTTTTCCCACAAAGTTTGTTTCTCTGCACTATATATATATCTTTTCTGTATATATATATATATATATATATATATATATATATACATATCATAGTCTATGATACATATATATATATATATATATATATACAGTATACGCAGCAAAGTAGTCCTACCCCACCACACACTAACACGCACACACACTGTTAAGCTAGTCATCAATATTGCAGGTTATCATACAAATTTCGAAATATCGGTATTTATAGTGTGGAAATATTTAGAAGGGCATTATGGTGATTCCCGACAAGAACACACACACACACACACACACACACACACACACACACACACACAGTCCGTAGCCTAGTAGGTAGAGCTCTCGTCTCACACACGAGGGGTCGGGGGTTCAACCCGGCCGGGCGGAGACAAATTGGGCTTGTCTCCTTTCATGTGTTAGCCTCAGTTCACCTAGCTGTAAATAGGTATCTGAAATAAGTGGACGACGTTGTGACGTCCCCTCTGGGGTTGGCAAAAATGGTACAAGGCGAGATAGGTATCATATGGTTCACCTAAGCTGATGGCTACCTAAGCCTTCGGGCGAGACGGTACCGTCTATAGTGAGAATGGTACCATACAGATCCACCCTAAGCCTTCGTTTCCGATGTCGCCAATTGGCTAAAATACAGACTACACACACATCCACAGCCATTCCAACAGTACATAAAACACTTAACATGCATTTCACGCAATACATTCCCAGTTAACTCTTTACCGGGCACTCATAGAAATACTTAGAAATTTCATTTTTTGACCCTAGACCATGAAAGTAGACCTAATTCTAAGGTATTTTTGCTTATGATTTTTTTTTCACATTTTTGCATATTGAATTAGCAAATCGAGGTTGACGAAGTGATCATATATGGTCAAGCGCCGGTCTAGGGTAAAAATAATCTTGAATTATGCTATATTGAAAATGTAAATTTAAGGTAAACAAACTACACAAAATAACAGTTATATCATTATATTACCCAAAAATAAGCATTTTATTTTAATAAGTATATAAATAGATTATATATGAATATTTTAGTTTAGGTACTTTTCACAACCCAGACGCTGTCTGGTACCCCATGAATAATTAATTCCAAAAAACAAATTGGGCATAGGTTCCCCCTGAACAAGTAATTCCAGCAACATTTGGGCATAGCTTCCCCATGAACACAGAATTCCAGCAACATTTTGGCATAGGTTCCCCATGGACAATGAATTCCAGCAAAATTTGGGCAGAGGTTCCCCCTGACCAATGAATTTCAGCAAATTTTGGGCATAGGATCCCCATGAAAATTGGTATTTCTTTATGTGACAGTACTCATATCTCAAAAAAACTTCAGTATATGCCTCACAATATCAAAAATATAAGTGAACTCACTAAAATATTTGTGAACTCACTAAACTTACCAAACTCATATTTATTTCACTGTACACTTATGAGGAAATAATAGAAATCGGTAATTTATTTCTATGTTGAACATTCTAGAATCCCTACCCAAGTTGTGGTCAAGAGAAAAATCGCTGAGATCCTACTTTCTTCATGTCTGGCCTGCAACTGAACTTCGAGTTGCTCTCAACCAATACTGAGATGGCATCAGCTCTTACACCATACCCACGTGAGTAGCCTGATCATCGGTGATTGGCTGAGGCATGATGACGTGGTGGCAGACACACACCGGGCGGCTTGGGAGCGCCCTTTTGGACGCCCATTTAAGTTACCATATATGGTTCCTCGCCCGGTAAAGGGTTAAGGAGGCGCGATAATAATGAGCTTAGCTCGCATTGCGTGGATTCCCCTTGATGACCAAGTAACTGAGTAACTGAGTAACTTACCAACTGATATTGGTATTTTACTTTTGTAATGTACAGTATGTTACGACTTATCACCTAACATAATCTGATTCCTCTTCTCCCTTTTAGAGTTGGGTTGACAATAAACTCATGGACTAACTATATTAATGTAATATCTTTACTACACCACCAGATCTCTCTAAGGTACTTAACCCCTGGACCTATCCTGAGGAGCGCCTCTTCCTTGCGACTTTAAACAAGTCATTATGTGATCTCTCCATTTTTCTTGAGAAATCAAATTTCAAGTTGCGTCGTTAAGAAAGAGGAAAGGTATGCCGTCAAAAAGTAATTTGCTTTCACTTTCACTGCTCCGAGTAGGTCACGTGTGTGTGTGTGTATGTGTGTGTGTGTGCATAACGTCTCAACTAATTGAAATAATAGAACATTGTATCTAAATGTTATATTCTTACTTAGTATGTTGCTTAGTACGTTACTTAGCAATGAAGGCAATATATTAACTCAATTGGATTTTACAGAGCTTAAATTTATGGGGCGATATGCATAGTAAATGATCTGGTATTAGCCTGATAAGGTAAGCCAACTGCCAGAGGCTGGATTTTGGGGAGAGAGTCTACCATACTAGAAGGGGATAGGATGGTAATATACGAGGGCTACAGTATATTATCTGGTTGGTAAAGTTAGGTAAGGTCAGTGGGATATGCAAGTCATATTTCGAATGCCTTTACATTATTTATTGGTTTATGTTCCCGATTCCAGTATGAAGACGGCTTTGTTAAGCTGAACATAGTTTTTATCTTTGTCATCTGCATCATTGAAAACTAAGACCAAAGTTGTATGCAGAGCCAATATGAATATAGTCCTAAGATCCGTTGACGCACTACCCCTCCTAAACGGGTGTCTGCACGACATTGACCACGAAAACCAGTTGTTCGCAAAATCAAAATGAATGAAGTAAACCGGTTGGATTACCTACTGTGGTGGCTCCTGCACAGAGAGATTGAATACATTTGTGTGGTGATCAGAATCTTGGATGCACTACTCTTCCTAAATGGCTGCCTCCACGACATTGTCTAAAACGGAATGTATCGGAATCGGGATGTAGCAGATTAATCTGCCTTTATCTTTTATTGATTAATTAATTTAATTAGTTTGTTACTGTACACACCATACTTTCTCGATTTTATATCGGTGTATGGATTTACTCTTTATGTGAACGATGATCGACCTACTGTAATAAAAAGTAATGTTCTGATTGTATTGAGTTACCGGACTGATTGAAGATCAAATGTGTGCTTATATTTGTATTTCAGTAATGGTGGCACACAGAGAATCACAGTGAACCCACCACCCTCATCACGTGTGTTTACATTGTTAACGTCTCTGTGTGGACTCTGTCTGGGCCTTTGTAGATCTACTGAAGCTGAGTTCGTACTCGCCTCTATTGTGTCCAGATCAATGGCTCTCGTCTCCATCCACACAATGTATTATTTAACTTTGAATGTATGTGTTGCACAATACAGATGCTCGGTAAATACGGAGAATAAGACCATTCTAGTTTTCCTGCCAATCTCCATTAGCAATATCTGCTATAACATTGCCTGTATGTATGTGTTATTCCTATTAAGAGGACACCAAATTCCAAGTGAAAAGTGAAAATAAATACATTTATTTTAGCCACCAATGGAAAGTAACAGAAAATAATTAAAACTAGGCTGGCATGGAATAAAATAAAAGTTGAAACATAAAAGATGTCGTGTTGTAAAAGTTTTTGTTAGCTATCATTATGGTGGTAAACACAGAATAATGGAAGGGTAAATGTGGCAACAACAAAAATGCAGCGAATAACTGGTAAACATGACAATAATAGATATATTATAGAGGTTGACAAATGTGTATGCAAATTATGTTTTGCTTATATGTGCGTATGTACTGCGAAAAAAACATCTTGGTTATTACTGAGGAAAATAAATATAAATAAATGTTCGACGTTGAGAATCAGTTACCATAAAATCAACGACAACGCCCCCTCCCTCACTCCCTTCCCTCCACCCACCACCACCACCACCACCCTTACCGCCTGCAAGGTTGCAGCTACATTAAATTTGTTGACTGTCACTTTTGCAATTGCGTTTTATTGACGTGTAAGTGCTTCGGAGTTTAGGGAGATGAAAGGAACAGATTGGTGTGTGAGTCATCATTATAAGGTCAAATTGTAAACAAGGGGTTTTCTCGATATTCAAGAAGAATAAAAACTAGTAAATAATAATTGTCTGAACGCTGGCTGCAACATTAAGTTTGGTCATCTTTATCACTCGTATTATAGAACCCTTCAATGATATCCTGTGTTCTATATAACATTACTCCCGTATAGCATTATTTTATATATAGACCAATATGTATAAAGGTTGCATGATGTTGTTGTTGTGGTAGACGTTTGAGTTTGTGTAGGGTTTGCTCTGTCTATCTGTATGATGATCATTCTGTTTTATGTTGATAATGTGTGTAATTGGTTATAAGGTTTGTGGCGGCGTAAGTGGTTCCATGGAGAGATCGTTAATATGCATTTGTATTTTTAAAATGCGGTCTCTCATACCTTGAACCACCAGATATAATGCTATGCAATGATTTTAGACTTGCAGATTCCAGAAAAATTACTCTGGTAATGTTCAGAAGCTATGTTTTGATCTATGTGTGTATAAATACTAATTGTTGTGCCTCTCCACATCATGGCTCTGTTTATAAGACAGATGTTTTATAGTAGAGGTCTTGATTGAACATTAGATGTCTCTTGGGTGTGTCATATTAATATGTTTCCAGTAATATTACAATATGGCATGCTGATATAGTGGTGGGTAGAATAAATGTATGTGTGTGTGTGTGTGTGTGTGTGTGTGTGTGTGTGTGTGTGTGTGTTGTTGTTGTTTTTATACCTTGACAAATCTTGTAACCTTCGAACGGGGTTAAAAACAGGATAGCATATATGTAAAGCTAACTAATAACAGAGTGCTTATAACTCACTCATAAATAGATAGCTTTTCTTCATTTACAGTGTGTACATGTTTTATAGTTATATTGTACGTTAGTGACATTCACAGTTTCCTCAGGCGACAAACAAACTTGCAGAGATGACACCAATCTCCAAGTGTGATGCAACAAACACAACAGTCATAGCTATATTATGCCATTGGTAAATACATTATCAACATCACAACCAGCTAGCACTTCTGTGATATTAAACGTTTACCAGGTAAATTCCCAAACGCAACATAAAAGTATAACAGTTAAGCTGCCAAGAAAAATAATGTCCCCATTGGCTCAAAGTATCAGGGCAAGCTGTCCTATAATGCCACCATCACTTTACCTGGAGTTATGACCCCAGTACAGTTGGTGCAAGAAGGGAAGTTTAACTTGACTTGACACATTATGTTTTGCTTGTGTTAGTTCGTATTAATATCTGCTGCAGCTGAAGGAATGTATATATTTGGCATATGTAGAGATATGAAAGACGAATAGTGTAACTGGGTTCCCTAATTGAATGTAAAACATTAAATGTGAAAGAATATAGGCTACAGGTACTTTGGAATATGTTGATGGAGAGCAAAACACACCAGAAAACATTATGTTTAGGATTCCAATAATGTTTTTTTACGACAGCTTTGTAGCTTTTTCAGAATATACTAAATTTGTTTTGAAGATATCAATTCATTAATTTGTATATTATGGGGACACATATACATTCCTTTACCAGATCAAACGAATCCATTCTTCTCTCACAGAGCATAATCGTGACACTATTGCGATCTTTAAGACAGTCCTCGTTGCTATTCAGCAGCGTACATTCTGAGGAAAAGGGTTTCAACTCGTCAGGTTAGTATAACTGAAATAAAACATGTGGCTGTGGTTTAGTTTGCGGCCCATGTTATGTCTATGGGTAGTTCTCCACCTTAAACTGCAGTAAAGGAAATAGTATGGGGCATTGGAAAACACTGAGGACATAATGAGCTGTTGTGTACACCATATTGCTTTACAGGGCCTAACCAATATAAATTTACAATTCCTTAGTCCGCCCTCTTCTGGAATACTGCGTTCAATCGTGGTGCCCTTATTACCAAAAAGATATAAACAAGCTAGAACGAGTTCAACGTAAAGTTACCAAAATGATACCTACAGTAGCCTAAAGAACAAACCATACGAAGAGCATCTTAGAGAATTAAATCTATTTCCTCTAACCCAGCGCAGATTAAGAGGTGACTTAATTCAAGTGTTCAAAATCATCAAAGGCATCAGCAATATGAACTGTAGTAAGTACTCCACTATTGACCAATCTAATTACACGCGGGAAACGGTTGCAAAATTATTGGTAAATCTTTTAACTCACACGAATCTAAGAATTTCTTCTTCAATCGAGGTGTCAACTTGTGGAATGGGCTTCCCCGAGACGTTATAGACTGCAGCACCGTTGATTCATTTAAACTCCGCCTAGACAAATATCTCGCATCAAACCCGCGACTGACTGCGTTTGTAAATGAATAACTTTATTTTATCTTCCCCTCAGTTACTAACCCATCTGTCCCCTAGTAACTTCCTAATCCTGCCACGGACATTAGTTCCCTTTCCAATGTTCCCTTACCCACTCTAAACCACTGTTTGGACACTTGATCCTCAGTGTTTTGGAGGACAAGCAGCCTAGAAGGGTCACTAGATCTGTTGTTGCTTGATTACCTTTGTACTCCTTTGTACTCCCTTGTACTCCTTTGTAAAGGTGGGCATTTTGTTGGAAAAATTAAATGCAGGAATAACTAAAATTATACACACTTTTTTCGTACCAAGTGTTCTAATTAATCGTGGCGAGGAAGCGTATCTTTTGAAGAGTAAAACTCATACAACTTGCAGTCAAGAGAAGGTTCACTTGACTTTTTGATATTGAAGCTATTCTTGAAAACGAAATTGAATTGTAGTCGATAATAAGATTACAAAGCCGTTCTACAGTGAACATTCCTAAAAAGCAAGCAAAACCGTATACCAAAAGGTAAAAGTAAACCATTGATTGTATTTAATACAACATAAAGGATTTGTTGTATTGCAGGTAATATGATGCCATGTATGACCAAAGCCGATCATGTTAATTGACTATCCTGGCCAAACGTGCACTAATATCAGTTACCTATACAATGATAATATATAATGTCTGATTAACATGTTTATAATATCACCAAGTTATTACTGGTTATCCGATAACAATTGGGTTGTGTCACGACCAGTTGAAGCGATTCATAGAAAGGTTACATTAATTTACTATATTTATCAAGCAAATGTAAAAAATTAAGGTGTTATCCTTGGTAAGTTAGTTTTTATGTTCTTACATATTATCATATTTCTCAGTAATAGTACTATATTAAATATTTGTCAATCATGTTTTAAGTGCCATAATCAAAATACAGGACAACATAATATATCAAGCTATATCACAGTATATTGTATCAACTGTCTTGTTTATATGAATATTTGTGATCTAGTAAAACCTGATTTGGCGAAAATGCACACACACACACACACACGGTAATTATCACTGCTTGGCTCTCAGTATCATTATGTTTAATTTTACTTAAAAACAATACAATCATTCAAATTTGCCCTAACATAAACTCACCTTGCTAACACCTATGACTGTCAAAAGAAGGTAAATGTACCAGTGGTATTATCGCGTGAAAACATTGAATTTCTGGTTAAATCTCAAACACCGCCTGTAATTACCATACCGAGTGAGAGGTTCGGTCTACTAACTCATATAATTATTAAACAAATAACGGTGAGGCACCAACGCATATTATGGGAGAGTTATTTCCGAATATGTAGATGTTTTTCTCATTCTCTACGGTGATACTTTTATCACTATAACCCTACCTATCATTAACGACAATTTCAGTTATATTTTCTGTTCATTTAATGTGATAATGGATATTGAATCGTATATGCATTCTAAACAATATGCATATATACTTTTAATTTCCAGTCCATACAAGAGTGTTTTTGTCTTCGCATAGAGAAGATACAATGCCTAAGGCCGTAGAAGTAGCATGAAGCAGAACACAACAAAAGCTTCTTCCCAATGGCTAGGGTGTGAACTCCAGTCAGTTACCAAACTACCACCACACACCACCAATGTTCTGTATACAAATGTTGTCATTATAATTATTAACTACCGTTATGTAAACAACCAGTTCAGGCACACACGGTAACATACCGTATGCAATCAGTATTTAAATTAAACTAGTAAACATTTGGTAAAATTGGACCACTCTTCTGAAAACCATGACATTTATGACTGACAAAATGTGTTGTGTGTATAAGCCGCTGTCACGCCGGAAACGTTCATGAGGGAAACAAATATATGCAGCTGATCAAAATATACATGAGGTTGGATGAACATTTATATATAGTGTAATACAACCTTTTACGGTTACTGTACTTGTATTAATAAGTCTATTAATAATGTTGTAAAATATCCAAATGTGTGTGTTTATGCAATACTACTTAACCATTTAGGCAAGGCAACTTAACTGCACTTATTACTTTGTTCTCAGTGTATGGATTATGTGAGACGATGTTTTTTTTGTTTTTTTGTATGAGAATAAAGGATGCAAAAGACATAGCTGCCTGTAACAAGTGTCTCCTGTAACAAGGGTCTCCCCAAAAGTTAAGTATTTTAAACACTTACTGTAAATTAGTTGACATTGTAGCCTATTACCAGACTCATTTAGAACAAAAAGATACCAAGAGTTCTCAACCAGCCCTCATAGTTCAGTTTTCTATTGAGGGAATAGTTTTGTAGCCATAGCCTGGCCTCGTTCTAGTCGCTCTATAACTTCTATTATTGGCTAACCTATAGCGTGCGAAGTAACTCCCTATTGAACTTTCTGCTCTATAACTATATAATTATGATATTGTGATAAATATGATAAAACTACTGATTTGTGCACTAAAGTGTGTGTGTGTGTGTGTAATAATAATAATAATAATAATAAACGGTTTATTAAAGAATGGCAGCCTCATGAGCTGAACCACACACATAGTGTGTGTGTGTTTGTGTGTTACTCAAGTATTATAAGGAGAATTACATAATAGAGGAACAGCACCAACAAGAAGCAACATGGAAGATAGAAACAAGCATGAAGGAAATCACTAATGAAGAATAAAGAAGGCAATCTAGACAATGTCAAAGGAAACTTTAGTGGATGTTTGAACAATTAGAGGATAAACAAACAATATGAGTTTCAAATTTAAGGATTATCTTAATCAAAGTTAATGTTTGATCTAACCTAACATATACAGGCTATACACGGTTGGTATGATATTTGACCATAATAATGGACAATATAGTATATCAAAGTTTGTCCTTGAAATGAATAGTCAGTCATTGAACAGTAAATACACGGTTAGTCATAATAGCATCCTGTATTCTACCGGTCTTCAGTTAACCAGGCAGCCATGTTCTTTATGGAGGCCACAAACTGTCCACAGTCAGCACCAAGGTATATATTTACACCGATAAAGGATGGACGACGGCTGACAAAATACCAACATAAAGGAAGACAGACGAAGGACAGAACACATATACGGATGAAGTGGAACAGTATAAGGGAACAACTCAGATCTTCTGGTTTAGCACGACAAGGAACCTTCCTACAGATGATATCCTGCGAATATAATGTAGTAAACACCTTGATAGGATATACTATTATATTGTTTTAAAACGCTAACATAAATATTATAATATATGTATATTAATATTAACTAGAATTCATTTCACGTAATTTCACTTTCTTAATTCCCATGTGCCTTAGGCACAAAAATAAGTTAACAGTTATGTTTCTGAAAGGTTGGATGATCGGAATATAATTGTTCTGCCTCCACCAATCAGGCGTGGATGTTGCTTTTAATTTGATTTCTTTAAACCGAGTATGTTTTTCTTGCGCAAAACAAACATCGGAAGTTGGCCTGTTAACTCGAACAATTCAGGCTGATTGCCGAGTTCGTTTACTTAAGACTGCACAAAATATACACTCCCCCCCCCCCCCCTCTCTCTCTCTCTCTTTCTCGTCAACCGTTTTACTATGTAGAGTTACCAGAGTATGTTGAGGGACATAGTGTTATTATGAGGGACGGGTATTATATATTGACTGTTAACCCATGATCTACTGGAACATATGCACAATAAAAGGCCAAGTTGAGGGGGGAGGGAAGGGGGGGGGGGGGGTTATAATGAGGGGAAGGAGTGGAGGATGTGGTATGGAAAGATGCCACTTTATACGTGTCACCCAAATTTCAGACATTTCCTGGCACTGGCATGGTTTTTGAAGGGTTATTTTTACACATGTTTAATTACTGTGCTACCTGAAGGATTGTAGCAGTCCATGGGTTATTAAACACCAACCCACAGCACTACCTTCAAGTAAAAGTGACTCATAAATCAAAATCGTTACAACCGGGTTAGTTTGAGGAATGGGGGGGGGGGGTTTCTACAATCAAATTACCATAATTTACATATATGAATCAAGAATCAGACCACCTCTCAAGAGTATAGGCACCTGGACGAGAGAGAGAGAGAGAGAGAGAGAGAGAGAGAGAGAGAGATGCGAAAGCTAATCCATTTTATGTTTCCTCACTCCCTCCCTCCGGGAAATACTGTATGTTCCTTGCGCTTGGGCATTACAATAATATATGAACAAGATTCCTGCACCGCCAGAGAAAACTGGTGGTAAACTGGTGGCAGGTTATTTCCTAAACATGTATAATTCATCACAGCATGACTATTATATTTGTTTTATGTTTTTGATCAATATTTTCTGTTTTACCGTAAGCTATGCCTATTAACTATATAGTGTTGCTTTCGAATAGTAAATATCTCCGTCAGCCCAGCCGGGGTGCATATTTCCGAAGTCGAGACTAGTATAATTATATCATAGGGGAAATTAGGACCAATCAGAGGCCGCAGTGGCAGTGACGTCACTCACAAGGGGAGGAGCCAGTCTGTCTGTCACTCTCTCTCTCTCTCTCTCTCTGGGTGAGGAGCCTGCCTGCCTCTCTTTGGTTTCTCTCTCTCTCTCTGGTAAATAGAAGAAGTAAGTCACCTAGTATAACAAGTTATTTCAAATATTAACTACATTAAGGATACATTATGATTGTGCTATGTTATGGTTATGAGTAAATAAGAGTAGCCTACCGTATTGCACAACCATGGACAGAAATTCCTTGACAATTTTAGAAGGCACAATATTATTTCACTGGCGAATTATATTGATTCCTGTGACACTTAAGCAGTTAACCTGTGCTGATAATTTCAAGAAGGAACTTAAGTCACTCATATATCTAAAGGGTTATATATACAGTATATACATAGCCTATACATTACTTTATTTTAAATGTCATTAACACATTAACATTATCAGATAGTACAAAATATATTAAGCATCAAATGTTATGAAATAGTTAATGGTTTAAGTGCATAAGGTAGAGCCAAAGGCTAATTAGTAGGCTATATAATTATACGATACGTGTTAGTGAGTTGGGCCTAGGCCTATAGGCTACTTAGGCCTTATAATTAGGGTTGGGTGTGAAGGGGATCTGCCTTGTGTGAGCCAATCGACTTTCTGTAGACTCCCATTTTCTTTTATTCTTATGTATGACAGCTATTTCTATATTTTGCTAAATATTACTTTTATTGTAGTCGATATGTTATGATGTGACAATGTTAATGAATATTTATATAAGTACAGTAGTGGTTAGGGCTACTTGAACACCTCTTAACCCCATTATATCCAGGGCGGTACAATATTGTACCGCCCTCGGTACTTTAAGCCAATATAATATGTATTTTTTTAAATAAAGCACAATGTTACAAATAATTCTGATCAAGACACTGGGAACACAACAAATAATGATTTTAAGCAAAAAAACAATGAGTTCAATCAGCCTGTTCTCTAATATTAACGATTTTTATCGTGAAAGGCTGAAAGGCGCTGAACATAAAGAAACCATACGATATGAAGTGAGACATTTGGCATAAAGGTTACACTCACCTGTATGGTTGGACTGTGATTCCAGATGTACGATGAGATATAATTGTGAATTTTGTTATTCCCTTCATATCAATCTATCACTTTCTCTCTTATCATTGATCTTTACTTATTCCCTTAGTCTGTCTCGATTCAGCCACCCCCAGCTATGGGGTATGTGCCTGAGTGTATACATACATACATACATCCATACATCTGTAGGCCTACATACATAATATTATGGAATAAGATCATTACATATGCGGAGAGAGAGAGAGTGAAAAGTGACCATTTATAGTTTATTTACGTTGTGCATGAATGTAAATTTAACCCTCCAGCCCCGGGGGCTATAGCTTACGACTGTGCTCCGGTACCGGGTGTTTTGACGATCTTTGGCCTATGTTAACTACTCTGTAAGTCAATGAATATGTCATGTAATGTTGTGATTAAAAAAGAATAATGTTCCACAAACCTTCCTCTGTCGAATGGCGTTGAGTAGAGGTCTCTAGCCCCTCTGGTTGCATAATGGTGAGCGCGGGAAGACGAGTGCTTTTCGGCGGCAAATTCTTCCCGCGTTCGGACGCGTCGCCTCGGCCATGGCTACGACGCACCTAGCCGCTCGCCGCGCCAAAGTATTTATCTCCCTTAGACGATTTTAGTGTTTGATATTGAGAATGTGATGTTTATTTGATATTTTCTAGTTATTTTGAGGCCAATTATATAAAATATGTTTATTAGGGTATCACTGTCACTGAGGTCACTGATATTGCTAATTTTCACTCGATACCGTACATTTTATTAGTAATTGAGGTAGGTTATTGTTGTATTAGGCACTGATTATTCGTTATCACAGGTGTTTATTATACTTTGGCCATCAAATATTAGGTCTTGTGTCACTTTCACTTTGACAAATATGCTTTAGAGTGTCACTGTCACTGATAATGCTCATTTTTCACTCGATACCGTACATTTTATTAGTAATTGAGGTAGGTTATTGTTGTATTAGGCACTGATTATTCGTTATCACAGGTGTTTATTATACTTTGGCCATCAAATATTAGGTCTTGTGTCACTTTCACTTTGACAAATATGCTTTAGAGTGTCACTGTTACTGATAATGCTCATTTTCACTCGATACCGTACATTTTATTAGTAATTGAGGTAGGTTATTGTTGTATTAGGCACTGATTATTCGTTATCACAGGTGTTTATTATACTTTGGCCATCAAATATTAGGTCTTGTGTCACTTTCACTTTGACAAATATGCTTTAGAGAGTGTCACTGTCACTGATAATGCTCATTTTCACTCGATACCGTACATTTTATTAGTAATTGAGGTAGGTTATTGTTGTATTAGGCACTGATTATTCGTTATCACAGGTGTTTATTATACTTTGGCCATCAAATATTAGGTCTTGTGTCACTTTCACTTTGACAAATATGCTTTAGAGAGTGTCACTGTCACTGATAATGCTCATTTTCACTCGATACCGTACATTTTATTAGTAATTGAGGTAGGTTATTGTTGTATTAGGCACTGATTATTCGTTATCACAGGTGTTTATTATACTTTGGCCATCAAATATTAGGTCTTGTGTCACTTTCACTTAGTTATATGATTTGTAAACGTTTTATATACAATTTATTGTGTCTTTTTTCACTGATTTATATATTTCTATAGGTTCTAATCATATGAATGTCACTTGGTATATACATATGTGTCACTTTCACATATTATTATGGTGTAATTGTATTTGTATCAATGTTCTCATAATACATGACTTTTGTATTACAATACATTGGTTTTCTTCCACTTTTTGCCTATATATAATTATAGTGTACATATTGTCATTTTATTTGGCAATTTCAGTATGATTATTAGAACTCCAGCTTGGAGTGGTAATCAAAGAAGCAATCTACAGCACAGAGTGCCACCTTGCACTCCACACACTCCAGGGTTGACTTTTTACCTGACCTCGGCTTCACCCTGCTGTTGTAGCAGACATGGCACCGCTTCTGCTGTGTTCTTCCGGATTCATTCTGAGGCAGGGAACCAAGCCTGTGCCTAGTCAAGTATTGAGCAGACTGCAAGCGGTCAATAACGGCGGGCCCAGGATGTGCCACTGCCCTCTGTGGCATAGCATACTTCTCCAGGAGCTCCGTCAACACCTGCTTTTGGAACCTCCGCAGGCTATTGAACTTCATGGGTGTGTTCACATTCCGAAGCTTGTATATGTTGTAGGCATTCAGAACTGACATGTCCACCATATGCAGAAAGAACTTTTTGTACCATCTGCACGAGGTACGCAGGCAGTCAATGAAGCCTATCTGCATGTCGGACTTGTCCACCAGCCTCATGTTGATGTTGTAGTCCAGGACAGCATCGGGCTTGGTCACCCTGGCCTGGGTGCGGCGATCCACCTTGCCAGTCTCCACCATTTCCCCCTTGTGGATGGTGGTCAGGAGGTTGACCTTCCGCTGGTCGTGCCAGTGGATAGCCAGAATGGGCCCCGACTTCTTCTTGAACACATCACCTTTTTTGGTCTTTGGAGGGAAAGGTGGCATGCCCTTCCTTTTCCCTCGTACTGTGCCTACAGTCCCCGTCTTGCGCTCATGCAGGTACTGTGAGAGAGTGGGGGACGTGTAATAATTGTCCGTGTAGAGGACGTGATTCTTATGAAAGTAGCGGTCCATCATGGCTTGCACCACTGCTCCGCCAAAGCCAATGAGGGGGTCCACAAGCAAGTCCCCTTCCTTCCCGCTGTAGACCAGGAAGTCCAGGACATAGCCAGTTTGGCAGTCGCACAGCACAAAGAATTTTATGCCAAAGCGATGTCTTTTTGAGGGGATGTACTGCCGGAAGCTGAGTTTTCCCCGGAACAGCACAAGAGACTCGTCAATGACGACCTTGCGGAAGGGCTTGAAGTAGGAGGTGAAGCGTTCTTGCATCATCTCATACAACGTCCTAATCTTCCACAGCTTGTCTGGGAGGTGGACGTCAAGGTTGGTGACAAGATGGAGCGCTGCGAGGATATCAAGGTACCGGTCGCGAGACATATATTTCCCGAAGGCAGGGGTGGATATCAGATCATTGGTGATCCAATAGTCAGGCAACCTATGCTTCTTGACATGAGGCATTAGCATGGTGAGTGCCAGGAACACCATGAACTCTTTATTAGTCACTGGGGTCCACTGCCTCATGTGGCCCTTGGTCACCTTTCCCAAAAAGTGGACCTGGAATTGGTGCTGCTTATTTGTCTCTTTGACAACATAGCCTACCACCTCCTCATCAAAGAAGGCCTCAAACAGTTCGTGTGGTGGAGCATTGGGGCCTGCAGGAAAATTGGGGGTAACGCCTGAACCCTCCAGTACCTCATCAAAAGCTGGCACATCAGGGTTGTATGCATCCTCATCAACTACGTCTTGCCACTGAAAAACGTAGAATGGGTCTTGTCTACGCTGACGAGGAGCTCCAGCTGGTGGCCCAGCACGCCCACGGCCAACTCGGGAGGCGCGCGCCCTAGGGCGGCGAGGGCGGCGGCCAGGGCGGTGGGCAGCACGACGGGCAGCACGACGCTGGGCCAAGCGGATGGGTCGAGGGTCGTCGATGTCCATATAGTCATCGTCAGAGTGGTCATCTTGCCCTGACGGTGGACCTATGTAATCATGGCCAGAGTCTTGAGAGAGGTGCCCTTCATCATCAGTGGCCCCCACATAATCTGGCGGGGAACCAGTGATGCGTGGGCGGCGTGCGGGTGGGCGAGGTGGGGAAGGAGTGGCAGGTGAGGCTGTGTCCCCCCGAGGTCCCGGGCTCCTTGGCCTGCGACAAGTGACAGAAAGCAATGTTTCACTGTCACTAGGGCCAGGTATTGGTGATGCGAGCTCAAAGACTTCTTCAGGAAGACATGTTGAAGGCGGGAGAGGTGGGGAGGACCGTGGGGAAAGTTGCGGGGACGTATGGCTGGGGCCGGCCGGGGTGGACGCCGCGGGAGCCTCGAACAAAACTCTCTTACTTTTCTTAATTTTCTTGGTATATTTCCTACCTTTCCCCTTTTCGGCAGCAGTATGTCTCCTGTCGGGGGACCTAGGAGGCAAATAGGCCGAAAGTGTGGGGTCCTCAACCCTTGGCAATGGTGGGGGTGGTGGGGAAGAATGCGGGGCATCCGGGTCATCTTGGGTGGCGTGGGTAGATAAGGGAGACAATGGCGGACGAGAAGGGTCACCACGCTGACCCTCACTCACAGCCTCATCCTCACCAAGTAGTTTTGCTTGTTCCCTAGCTGCCGCGGCCGCCTTCTCAAGTATTTTCTGCTTATACAAATGTAGCTTGAAAGGCGATTTACCTGGGGAAGGGCTTGGCGTCGTGTCACTTAAGCAAAATTTGGTGAGTGACCTTGAACTCTCCCACTCGCTCACTCTCTCAAGTTCACTGTCTTTAGGTAAACCAGCTTCCTCAACAACTGGTACATCACCTTCATCACTCTCATCACTGTCATGTTCTCTCGCAAATCCCAGGAATTGCTCTTCTTTATCACTCTCATGGCCATAATCACTCGACTTATAATTACTGGAGTCGTCACTGACTTCATCATCAACATTATGCTTGGCATCAGCTCGCTCATAAAGTCTCAATGTCGTCTCAATACCTCCGGGAGATAACACATTTAGGCGATGGCGTCGGGGTAAGGCGCGACGAACAAGCAAGGGCGTCGTAGGAAGCACGGTATCGGACACAGCGGAATCACTATTTGGCGTACTGTCCATGATGGCGTCGGGGTAGATACTGTTGCTGTGGCGGAGTTTACGCCTGGTGGCGCCACCTACCGTCCCACGATACCGAAAATGTACGCGCGGCATTCGAAAGCACGCATGCAAGCAATGGGCGTTCAAGAGCCCTTCCGGGTTGCGCGGGCCGAGGTTGTTATGGGCGTTCAAGAGCCCATCCGGGTTGGAGGGGTTAAATTATAATGATAAATAAAACAGGAACTATTTGAAACAATTTAACTGTCTAAGGAGAACTGGCAACACCCTCCTCCTCAAATCTTGGGACGAAAGATGCCAGAATCTCAAAATTTTCATTGTTTACTCATTGCTTTTCAAGTAAAACCATAATTAATGGGAATAACATATTGTACTCTGGATGCTTATTTAATCTAGACAGAAACTATGCGAATAAATATTGATAACTTGTTATACTAGGTGACTTACTTTTTCTATTTACCAGAGAGAGAGATAAACAAACGAGAGGCAGGCAGGCTCCTCACCCAGAGAGAGAGAGAGAGAGAGAGAGAGAGAGAGAGAGAGAGAGAGAGACAGACAGACAGACTGGCTCCTCCCCTTGTGGGTGACGTCACTGCCACTGCGGCCTCTGATTGGTCCTAGTTTCCCCTATGATATATACTAGTCTCGACTTCGGAAATATGCAGCCGGGGTGAGGGTGGTGGGAGGTGTCTTTTTGAACGCAGTGTTTTCCCATGAACATTATGTAATTTGTGTTACAAACAGACGCACAGGTACACAGGCACACATAGGATATATAGCGTACCTAGACAACATTACTGCCTTCTGATCACATCCGTTTTACAACATCAACAAAGTTAACAATAACTCCCACATAACATTTTGCCCGGCCATGACCTATCCCCACGAAATATCGGTGATTCTTGTATGACAACTACGGAATGAAAAAAATAAAATAAAAATGGAATGGAAAAAAAAAACATATCCAAGTTAAACAGCATAACATCACTGAGATTGCTGACACTGGTGTAACATAAAGGGGGTGCAGGGGGTGGAGATACAAGGTTGAGGGTGAGATGGAAGGGTCAGGAGCTGGAAGGGTCAGGAGGGAAGGAGGGAGGGGTGGAGGTGGTGAGAAACAAGGTGGAGGGCGAGATGAAAGTGTCGGGTGGGAGGGAAGGGGGGTTGAAAGACAAGATGGAGGGTGAGACGAAAGGGTCGGGTAGGAGGGGTGGGGGTCGAGAGATAACATGGAGGGCGAGATGGAAGGGTCAGGTGGGAGGAGGAGGGAGAGACAAGGTGAAAAGTGAGATGGAAGGGCTAAGTGGGAGGAAGGAGGGGAGGGACAAGGTGGAGGGTAGGATGGAAGGTTCGGTAGGAGGAAGGAGGGAGGGAGGGGAGGGGAGGGACAAGGTGGAGGGTAGGGTGGAAAGCTCGGGAGGAAGGAAAGGTGGGGGTGAGAGAGAAGGGAGATATACAGTAGGTGGTGTCACAGTAAACGTTACTATGGTAACTACAGGCTTACCTCAATTTAAGTGAGTCACTTAGTGGTTGCTGGAGCCAATTGTTAGGTGGTAAATGGCTTCCAAAAACAATCGCCAGTATCAAACTGAAGGTAAAAAAAAAACAATACTCACTCGGCTTTGACAAGTGGCATGGTTGGTTGATATTTCACTACACTTATATTGGAAGCCAGGTAACTGACTAACTTTGTGTGGTTTTACCTGGCTAACTTTGTGTTATCAAATTATATCCTATCACAACCTAACTTAACGTAACCATAACATTATTTGAGCAAGCCAAAGTTTATGAACGGCTATAGTAAATAATGAAGAGGTGAAGAGAGAGCAATATTTATTGTACGTAAAAAGAGCTTGAATACACACTACTGATCACGGTATAGTAACTATACCGTGCTACTGATAGTCCACCAAACAATAGCACATACTGCGATTCAACGTATTATGTTCTCTGGAAATACCCTTTGTGGCGTGTGTAGATTCAGTTTCGATCAAAATACTCCTTTAACCGTCCTGGCCCGGTTGTCATTTTAAAATGACACCACGAATTAAGGGCCGGTGCCCGGATGTAATTTTAAAATCTGTAAGCTTGAAAGCCTATTCAGCTTGGTCTGAACGCCGTGCGTCCGACGCATGTAAACAAAGCCGATCGTTACGTCACCGCACCTCCGAAAACAAGAAAGAGAAGACTCGTTTGTTATTGTATGTCTGTATGTCGTTGTTTCAGTAGTGAAAAGATCGTCATATTGCTAACATCGCCTGCAAGTGCTCTCCACTGAAATCGTCATCATAACTGAACCAGTTGACATAGAGAGCTCTACTCAACGCCAGTCTACAGATTGGAAACCGCACTACATTTATAGATGCGTGGGAAATTTCTAGCAGTTAAACTAAACAAAAATACGGTAGCCTAGGCCTAGACGTTTTTCGGCCAGATCGCCCGGGTAGCCCACACTGTCATTTTGAGAGCCTGCCCGGGCCAGGAGGGTTAAGTGTTACGATCCAGGTTCTCAAAGACACAGGGCTCTTCAACATTGGACTAGATAATGGCAAAATACAACAACGGTAACACTAGATCCAACCCCTGCCTTAAACACTGGAAAACAAAACACCATTACCGCCCTGAGTCGTGCCTGGACAATGAGGTATCCTATGACTCGGTAACTGGTGCACACACACTAGGCTGACGCTCGGTGAAACAGCCTATTCTCAAACAGTAAAAGATTACTCGATTAGGTTACACAAAGAAAAGATAGTTCTATCTATCTATCTATCTATTGCCTGACGCCGTGATCCCTGAAGGGGTGGCCACGAACGAACCGCCCCCATGCACCTCTGTCCCCAGTCAGTCGACGCCCCTCCCCCCAACCAGCACCGCCTTCGTTCATGTAGTTCCTCACTCCATCCTTCCACCTCATATTCGGTCTACCTCTCCCCCTCTGTCCCTCCACCTCGCTCTCGTACACCCTCTTAGTCATTCTCTCGCTTTCCATACGTTCCATATGGCCGAACCATCTCAAGTTGTTCCTTTTCACACTTTCCAGCACATCTACCTCCACACCACACCTCCTTCTTACTTCCTCATTAGTCTGTCTATCCCTCCATGTAACTCCGCACGCACTCCTTAAGTAATTCATTTCCACTGCTCTCACTCTTGGTCTGAGTCTCTCAACCAACTTCCATGCTTCGCTTCCGTAAGTCAGTGTCGGGATTACCACACTGTCATGCAAGGACTTCTTCACTTCCTTCACTTCACTTAACAAAAGATAGTTAACGTGATTAATTAACGTTACGGTAGATACTCAAATAACTGGCACTCCTGTATTAAAGAAAGTGCAATGCTAGTCCTGCAACATCAACTGGAAACTTCTGAAATAAGTCTGATGCTGGGAAGATGTTCGTAAAGAATCTTGAACAATTATAACGCAGAATACGGGTCACAATAAATGCTAGGACATATAGTAATAATAGGCAGGCGAATAATAAAGACTGCGCAAAGGTAGTAATGCTCGACAACTAAAGAAATGCTTCGTGACACAACGCAACAGCCTACTAGGGTTGTGCAACTCAACAACAACCTCGGCTCAAAAGTGCAGTGAATAATAATGTGGCATACATATAATAATGGGGGCTTATCTCTAACCAGTGTCTGCTCAGTTAATAAAGTCTAGCTGGGGTATCAAGGCAGGGCAACAATGGGTGAGCATGCGGCTCGTAGCCTAACGTTTTCCGAAGGTGGTATAATGAAGATTACGTTATATGACGGGGATGCTCTCTTGATAAATCTAGGTCTCTAGTACCTAGTTCTATCCTGGCGATCCCTCAGAAGTCAACACAAAGAGGCAGCACTATGTTGTGAGGAATAGGCTATGGCCCTCTCACACCACAGCGCTGTGCTCGCAAGTAAACCCACCCGAAGACAACTTAGGCTCCCACAGTACCTGTCGATGTCGTGCAGGGCTTAGCTAACACTGCACACATCGGAGACAACGACACAGTAACCTTACCCCTAGTCTAGCTTTAGATAACCAAGCAGAATCACTCAACACCTTGCCAGGGAGACATATACCGGTCTACAACCTTCCCGAGAGAGGACACACACGGAAAAGTCCGTCTCTCCAAACCTCATTAAAGCCTAATACATGGAAATATCTGAGAGCTTCGCGTACAATACGACTGGCCGACGGTGAACGTCTATGCTGAAACCAGAAGGGATGTTGAGTTTAATAAAGATTAGAGAATGAGAAAGGAGAAGTCGAGAGAGAGAAATAGAATGCAAAGTGGCGAGTATGGGGGACAGAATTGCAAAGGATGTAGACGATACGCGTGTCAGGCAAGCTCTGAGCTGGTAAAGAACACGCGGCCGCGATGGGCAGGGACTAGTTGACCACCTGGCCACCAACGCCGTCAGCGCCCAAGAGAGCCGCGTGATAGCTCACCCCGCTGCCAGGTGTACCCCGTCACCCTCTCTCGCTCGCCTCTCACACAAGCAACATTTATTTTATAGCGAATATAAAATATAAGGCGCGGTCACAGACCAAAACAAAGACCATTTCTAGACTGTCTGTGGCAACACGACACTAATAAAATAAAGCAGATCATTCTAGGACAACTGTAGCCTATCCCCCCATCCTGGCGAGCGCTAGCGATCTGCAATGCCCCACGCAACCATTCTGCCAGCGCCGGGAGGCGTCACACCCCCCCCAAGATATGGGACACTCAACCATGAGCCCATATCTGAACAGGCAGAATGTCGCTAGAATCTGCCACTCCTAACCACTCTGCCACTCGTGGAATGCAAGCTCAGTCTCCTCAAAAAAATACAACATTTATATATATATAAAAACAAAATCTTATCACCCTTCCCAAACATAATATATTAATTCATAACATTGTGCTCCCAGAGTGAGCTTTAAGAAGCACAGCCTACTGAGGGAAAATCATCTGCACTCAGTACTCAGCTACAATATTATCTTAAAATTTATTATTAAAAAGAAAGTTTTTATTTAATTTTTCATATTTTATTTTAATGTTGTTTTTGGCGGCTACTATAGATGTAGCCTAATTTTCGTCGAATCAAAGCCAACAACTCCTGCCCTGCGACCCTACGCTGATGCTACACACGCGAGCCAACAAGCACCAGCGCAAAAATACACCGCGAGCCAAGACAGGAGGCTATACCAACATACTGTGGTAGCCTACCCCGGATCCTCCACCCGCGACAAACAGTCCGCAATCACATTCTCACAACCGGCAATATGGCGAATGTCTAAGTTGTACTCTTGCAACATGAGCGACCATCTGGTCAGCCTCATATTCCGGTTGTGGAATTGATTGAGGAATTTAAGCGGGTGGTGGTCGGTATACACTACCACGACTGGCCCATAGGCAGGAACATAGACCTCAAAGTGTCTGAGCGCTAACACGATTGCCAGCAGTTCCTTTTCAACAACCGAATAGTTTTTCTGTGCTGAATTAAAAAAAATTGAAAAGAAACTGACTGGATGCTCAAGACCTTCCTCGTCTGTCTGCAAAAGTATGGCACCAGCCCCTACTCCGCTGGCATCAGTCGCCAACTGAAATGGTCGTTCAAAGTCCGGGGCCCTGAGGATAGGGTGAGTGCATAAAAGGTGTTTAACTACTCAAAACGCCTGCTCACACTCAGGTGCCCAGCGGAACTTTTTATCTTTAGCTAGTAGATCTGTCAAAGGAGCTAACACAGTAGAATAACCTCTTATAAAGCGGCGGTAATACCCAATCATGCCCAAAAATCTCATGATCTGCCGCTTGGTGGTCGGCCTGGGGAACAAGTCGATAGCCTGTATCTTCTGTTGGGGCGGGCTCACCTGCCCTAACCCAACCACAAACCCCAGATACTGCACCGTGGCTTGCACAAAGTCACACTTGCCCAGATTAACCACCAAGCCTGCTTTACTAAGTTGACTAAATAAGGCTTCTATGTGCTCACAGTGACTTTGGAAATCGTTGTCATAAATGATCACGTCATCAAGGTAGACAGTACAGTTTGGGATGTCTGCTACGATGTCGTTCATTAAGCTCTGGAAAGTGGCCGGTGCATTTTTCAGACCATATGGCATCACGTTGCAACGGTAAGTACTGCCATCCACCACAAACCCGCACACCCCTTTAGCCCGCTCAAACCGAGACTCTCTCCAGGTACTTCTCTTGCCGCGAACAAAAACCTCTTGCGGGTAACCATACCGCGAGCAATACAAGAGCAGGTTCCGGACAACAGTTTTCGCCGTGCCATTTCTCATTGGATATGCATCAGGATAACGAGTGGCCACATCCATGATAGTTAATAGAAATTTATTACTGGCACTAGTAGGGGTTAGGGGTCCGACCATATCAATGATGACCTTACTGAAGGGCGGTCCACTGACAGGCATGGGGTGCAACGGGGCTCTCGGAATTGTTTGGTTAGGTTTTCCAACCCTCTGGCACGTATGACACCTTGGTATCCAGGTTACCACCTGGTTCAACCCCGGCCACCAAAACAATTTTTCTAAAGCCGCCACCGTTTTTCTCACCCCTAGATGTCCTGCCAGTGGTATGTCATGCGCCAACCTCAGTAGGCTATCCCTGCACTCCCGTGGCACCACCAACTGGTCCACTACTCCGGACCCCTCTTGCCAACTACGTTTAGGGTCTTGAAAACGCCTATAGAGGATGCCTTCTAAAAAATAAAAAAAATCTCCTGGCTGTGCATCGCCGTCCTCGTCGAGCTCTACAGCTCCATTAGCACACGTTTGGAGCTCAGGGTCCTCTAGTTGCAACCGACGTATATCTGAGGGTGCCAAGCGATCTAACTGCTCCCGGAGCAATGCATGACCTTCCCCGATACTGGGCTGCTCCCTCTGTCTCTCTCGATGTACATAACGTTGCTGTCGTGGAGACTCGTCATGCCCAGCCTCGTCACTCTCGATGACAGGCCCAGGGGCTACTCCAGAATTAAGTAATGGTGCTAATACTGAATCAACCAGGAGAGCCGCCGAGTCAAAACTCTTAAAACCAACTCCAGCTTTAGCCTCCTCCTGTTGATCGTTCCTCCGCTGGTCTGAAGACGGAAGACTAGGCTGTGACACTTTAGCTGCCCTAGCTCGGGTGACAACACACGCCATGGGTTGTGTCTGGCACCGCTCGACCCACTCTTGCTCTTCCCTACTCACGTCGGCCGGCCTCTCGGCAACGACTAAGGGTAGAACCTCAGAAGCGGGCATTGCAAAGTCGTTGCCGAGAAGAAGGTCGACGCCCTCCACTGGCAGTTTCTCCACAATCCCGACATCCAATTCACGTGCCACACCATCCACCTCCAACTCCAACCGCACCAGCGGGTATGACCGAGTTGCATTAATACCCTGCACCACCACCACCCGAGCCGCGTTTATAGGGTAGCCAGTCAAGTTTTTCATCAGAGTCTGGGAAGCACCTGTATCACGCAAGACCTCTACTCCATGCTTGCGCCCCGCCCACATCACGCAACCCCGCCCTCTATGGTCGCAAAAAACATCCTGAGCAGGGTTCGAGCCTCCCAGGTGCTTCTGCATTGGCTGTGCCTCAGCCTCTGACGAACTGCCCCGGGCAAACTCAGATGACTTCGGAGACACACCAATGTTGCAGGCCAAAGACACAGCTGCTGTAGGTGGTTTGCTAGGACAGACTCTTGCAAAGTGCCCCTTTTTATGACAATGATAACACTCCAACTCCCCTTTGGGCTTCCCTTGGTACTGGGAAGGGCCCGGCCCCTTCTTAAATGGGACGGTGCTAGTCTTGTGGTCAGTCTTGGTATCATGGCTCTTGTACTTGTTTGCATAAGGTATATCACTAACTCGGGGGGGTGGGGCGTCACGCCCCTTGTTACCTGCCTTACTACGCTGGGCAGACCCGCACCCACGAATTAGTGATAGCCGGAGGTCAGCCATCTCAGCTGCCTCCTGTAGAGTTTTTGGTTGCTTTTCTTTAAGGTTTAACGTCAGGTCGCCGCCCGTGCATTTGAAAAACTGCTCTAAAAGCACCAACTGTTTAATGTCGTCAAACGTAGTAGCTTTCTCCGACCTCAGCCAATTCCCAAAAGCATCGGACAACTCCCGGGCATGCTCCAAAAAGGTGCTCTCCCGACCCTTGGTAACACCCCTGAACTTCAACCTGTACGTCTCTGGTTGTAGTTCGTATGCTCTCAGGACAGCCTCCTTGATTTCCTCGTAGATAATACACGACTCTATCGGCAATGCATCATAAGCCCTGAGTCCCTTGCCCACAAGTCTAGAGGAAACAAGGGCTGCCCACTTCTCCCCAAGCCACTGGTGGATCTGACACTTCTTCTCAAAGCGTGTGAACAATTCTGTTACACCACTCTCATCAAACACCGGAACCAGTTTCAATAAGTGCGAGAGAGACTGCTCATGAACACGGTTACAAAGGAGTACAAAGGAAATCAAGCAACAACAGGTCTAGTGACCCTTCTAGGCTGCTTGTCCTCCAAAACACTGAGGATCAAGTGTCCAAACAGTGGTTTAGAGTGGGTAAGGGAACATTGGAAAGGGAACTACTGCCCTGCCACTAACGTGGCAGGACTAGGAAGTTAGTAGGGGACATATGGGTTAGTAACTGAGGGGAGGATAAAATAAAGTTATTAATTTACAAACGCAGTCAGACGCGGGTTTGATGCGAGATATTTGTCTAGGCGGAATTTAAATGAATCAACGGTGCTGCAGTCTATAACGTCTCGGGGAAGCCCATTCCACAAGTTGACAACTCGATTGAAGAAGAAATTCTTAGATTCGTGTGAGTTAAAAGATTTACCAATAATTTTGCAACCGTTACCAGCCCCAAGTCGCTGTCCCGTTGTCTCTACTCGCGACTTCTCTACATCCACGTCGGCACAGTACTTAGTCGACTCAGCTTGGATTTTTGCTAGCTCTATTTGCTGCTGAAGCTCACCTGCCCTTTGTTGCTGGTGACTTTTTCTCTCTTCTATCTTGGCTAATTCTATTTGCTGCTCGATCTCGAGCTCACATGCCCTTTGTTGCTGCTGAATCTTAGCTAATTCGAGCTGATACACTAATTCTGGAGTTAACCCTTGAGGAGGTGAATGTGCTACAATGTTTGAAATTACCGGTGGTCCCCCCAGGGGCAACCCACCCTGCCAGTCACCACCCAACTGCGGAAGCGTACCCGGGGTCGGCAAACTACTGGGATGGCTGGGAGTCGAGTGTAGGGGAAGAATGGCCGAAGGGCTCTGAGCACTCAACCCATCTCGCTCACCAGTCACCCTGCCCAGTACACACGTTATCAAGTTATCCTTGGTCATGCTGCTAGTAACCGCATGACCGATAGCTGTGGCCAGGCATTGAAGACCGTACCGATCCATACCCTCCAACCGCGCGGCAGTAACAGGCCATTGCAAAAATATCCTAGCATCCTCCTCACAGTTCACCCGATTAACCCTTTCATCATACTGTTGTTCCTCAGTCTCGACATTACGTACTGTGTCTCCATTCTCCTCTGACCCGGTATAAGACATGATGCTCACAAAAATTTCTCACCACAATATTCAGAAAAGAAGTACCCCAAACTCTTATGTAGCACTATTCACTTGCCAAAAATGTCTGAAGACTCTCAAGTGCTATACTACTTTGCCAAAAAAAAAATTAATGTGCCCACTATATTCCTCAATAAAACAAATGACCACAACAATCCTGCAATTATCTCTTAGTTCACAAGATCCTGAGCTAGGTCGCAATTTGTTACGATCCAGGTTCTCAAAGACACAGGGCTCTTCAACATTGGACTAGATAATGGCAAAATGCAACAACGGTAACACTAGATCCAACCCCTGCCTTAAACACTGGAAAACAAAACACCATTACCGCCCTGAGTCGTGCCTGGACAACGAGGTATCCTATGACTCGGTAACTGGTGCACACACACTAGGCTGACGCTCGGTGAAACAGCCTATTCTCAAACAGTAAAAGATTACTCGATTAGGTTACACAAAGAAAAGATAGTTAACGTGATTAATTAAAGTTACGGTAGATACTCAAATAACTGGCACTCCTGTATTAAAGAAAGTGCAATGCTAGTCCTGCAACATCAACTGGAAACTTCTGAAATAAGTCTGATGCTGGGAAGATGTTCGTAAAGAATCTTGAACAATTATAATGCAGAATACGGGTCACAATAAATGCTAGGACATATAGTAATAATAGGCAGGCGAATAATAAAGACTGCGCAAAGGTAGTAATGCTCGACAACTAAAGAAATGCTTCGTGACACAACGCAACAGCCTACTAGGGTTGTGCAACTCAACAACAACCTCGGCTCAAAAGTGCAGTGAATAATAATGTGGCATACATATAATAATGGGGCTTATCTCTAACCAGTGTCTGCTCAGTTAATAAAGTCTAGCTGGGGTATCAAGGCAGGGCAACAATGGGTGAGCATGCGGCTCGTAGCCTAACGTTGTCCGAAGGTGGTATAATGAAGATTACGTTATATGACGGGGATGCTCTCTTGATAAATCTAGGTCTCTAGTACCTAGTTCTATCCTGGCGATCCCTCAGAAGTCAACACAAAGAGGCAGCACTATGTTGTGAGGGATAGGCTATGGCCCTCTCACACCACAGCGCTGTGCTCGCAAGTAAACCCACCCGAAGACAACTTAGGCTCCCACAGTACCTGTCGATGTCGTGCAGGGCTTAGCTAACACTGCACACATCGGAGACAACGACACAGTAACCTTACCCCTAGTCTAGCTTTAGATAACCAAGCAGAATCACTCAACACCTTGCCAGGGAGACATATACCGGTCTACAACCTTCCCGAGAGAGGACACACACGGAAAAGTCCGTCTCTCCAAACCTCATTAAAGCCTAATACATGGGAATATCTGAGAGCTTCGCGTACAATACGACTGGCCGACGGTGAACGTCTATGCTGAAACCAGAAGGGATGTTGAGTTTAATAAAGATTAGAGAATGAGAAAGGAGAAGTCGAGAGAGAGAAATAGTATGCAAAGTGGCGAGTATGGGGGACAGAATTGCAAAGGATGTAGACGATACGCGTGTCTGGCAAGCTCTGAGCTGGTAAAGAACACGCGGCCGCGATGGGCAGGGACTAGTTGACCACCTTGCCGCCAACGCCGTCAGCGCCCAAGCGAGCCGCGTGATAGCTCACCCCGCTGCCAGGTGTACCCCGTCACCCTCTCTCGCTCGCCTCTCACACAAGCAACATTTATTTTATAGCGAATATAAAATATAAGGCGCGGTCACAGACCAAAACAAAGACCATTTCTAGACTGTCTGTGGCAACACGACACTAATAAAATAAAGCAGATCATTCTAGGACAACTGTAGCCTATCCCCCCATCCTGGCGAGCGCTAGCGATCTGCAATGCCCCACGCAACCATTCTGCCAGGGCCGGGAGGCGTCACACCCCCCCCAAGATATGGGACACTCAACCATGAGCCCATATCTGAACAGGCAGAATGTCGCTAGAATCTGCCACTCCTAACCACTCTGCCACTCGTGGAATGCAAGCTCAGTCTCCTCAAAAAAATACAACATTTATATATATATAAAAACAAAATCTTATCACCCTTCCCAAACATAATATATTAATTCATAACATTGTGCTCCCAGAGTGAGCTTTAAGAAGCACAGCCTACTGAGGGAAAATCATCTGCACTCAGTACTCAGCTACAATATTATCTTAAAATTAATTATTAAAAAGAAAGAGTTTTTATTTAATTTTTCATATTTTATTTTAATGTTGTTTTTGGCGGCTACTATAGATGTAGCCTAATTTTCGTCGAATCAAAGCCAACAACTCCTGCCCTGCGACCCTACGCTGATGCTACACACGCGAGCCAACAAGCACCAGCGCAAAAATACACCGCGAGCCAAGACAGGAGGCTATACCAACATACTGTGGTAGCCTACCCCGGATCCTCCACCCGCGACAAACAGTCCGCAATCACATTCTCACAACCGGCAATATGGCAAATGTCTAAGTTGTACTCTTGCAACATGAGCGACCATCTGGTCAGCCTCATATTCCGGTTGTGGAATTGATTGAGGAATTTAAGCGGGTGGTGGTCAGTATACACTACCACGACTGGCCCATAGGCAGGAACATAGACCTCAAAGTGTCTGAGCGCTAACACGATTGCCAGCAGTTCCTTTTCAACAACCGAATAGTTTTTCTGTGCTGAATTAAAAAAATTTGAAAAGAAACTGACTGGATGCTCAAGACCTTCCTCGTCTGTCTGCAAAAGTACGGCACCAGCCCCTACTCCGCTGGCATCAGTCGCCAACTGAAATGGTCGTTCAAAGTCCGGGGCCCTGAGGATAGGGTGAGTGCATAAAAGGTGTTTAACTACTTAAAACGCCTGCTCACACTCAGGTGCCCAGCGGAACTTTTTATCTTTAGCTAGTAGATCTGTCAAAGGAGCTAACACAGTAGAATAACCTCTTATAAAGCGGCGGTAATACCCAATCATGCCCAAAAATCTCATGATCTGCCGCTTGGTGGTCGGCCTGGGGAACAAGTCGATAGCCTGTATCTTCTGTTGGGGCGGGCTCACCTGCCCTAACCCAACCACAAACCCCAGATACTGCACCGTGGCTTGCACAAAGTCACACTTGCCCAGATTAACCACCAAGCCTGCTTTACTAAGTTGACTAAATAAGGCTTCTATGTGCTCACAGTGACTTTGGAAATCGTTGTCATAAATGATCACGTCATCAAGGTAGACAGTACAGTTTGGGATGTCTGCTACGATGTCGTTCATTAAGCTCTGGAAAGTGGCCGGTACATTTTTCAGACCATATGGCATCACGTTGCAACGGTAAGTACTGCCATCCACCACAAACCCGCACACCTCTTTAGCCCGCTCAAACCGAGACTCTCTCCAGGTACTTCTCTTGCTGCGAACAAAACCCTCTTGCGGGTAACCATACCGCGAGCAATACAAGAGCAGGTTCCGGACAACAGTTTTCGCCGTGCCATTTCTCATTGGATATGCATCAGGATAACGAGTGGCCACATCCATGATAGTTAATAGAAATTTATTACTGGCACTAGTAGGGGTTGGGGGTCCGACCATATCAATGATGACCTTACTGAAGGGCGGTCCACTGACAGGAATGGGGTGCAACGGGGCTCTCGGAATTGTTTGGTTAGGTTTTCCAACCCTCTGGCACGTATGACACCTTGGTATCCAGGTTACCACCTGCCCCTTCAACCCCGGCCACCAAAACAATTTTTCTAAAGCCGCCACCGTTTTTCTCACCCCTAGATGTCCTGCCAGTGGTATGTCATGCGCCAACCTCAGTAGGCTATCCCTGCACTCCCGTGGCACCACCAACTGGTCCACTACTCCGGACCCCTCTTGCCAACTACGTTTAGGGTCTTGAAAACGCCTATAGAGGATGCCTTCTAAAAAATAAAAAAAATCTCCTGGCTGTGCATCGCCGTCCTCGTCGAGCTCTACAGCTCCATTAGCACACGTTTGGAGCTCAGGGTCCTCTAGTTGCAACCGACGTATATCTGAGGGTGCCAAGCGATCTAACTGCTCCCGGAGCAATGCATGACCTTCCCCGATACTGGGCTGCTCCCTCTGTCTCTCTCGATGTACATAACGTTGCTGTCGTGGAGACTCGTCATGCCCAGCCTCGTCACTCTCGATGACACTCCCAGGGGCTACTCCAGAATTAAGTAATGGTGCTAATACTGAATCAACCAGGAGAGCCGCCGAGTCAAAACTCTTAAAACCAACTCCAGCTTTAGCCTCCTCCTGTTGATCGTTCCTCCGCTGGTCTGAAGACGGAAGACTAGGCTGTGACACTTTAGCTGCCCGAGCTCGGGTGACAACACACGCCATGGGTTGTGTCTGGCACCGCTCGACCCACTCTTGCTATTCCCTACTCACGTCGGCCGGCCTCTCGGCAACGACTAAGGGTAGAACCTCAGAAGCGGGCATTGCAAAGTCGTTGCCGAGAAGAAGGTCGACGCCCTCCACTGGCAGTTTCTCCACAATCCCGACATCCAATTCACGTGCCACACCATCCACCTCCAACTCCAACCGCACCAGCGGGTATGACCGAGTTGCATTAATACCCTGCACCACCACCACCCGAGCCGCGTTTATAGGGTAGCCAGTCAAGTTTTTCATCAGAGTCTGGGAAGCACCTGTATCACGCAAGACCTCTACTCCATGCTTGCGCCCCGCCCACATCACGCAACCCCGCCCTCTATGGTCGCAAAAAACATCCTGAGCAGCGTTCGAGCCTCCCAGGTGCTTCTGCATTGGCTGTGCCTCAGCCTCTGACGAACTGCCCCGGGCAAACTCAGATGACTTCGGAGACACACCAATGTTGCAGGCCAAAGACACAGCTGCTGTAGGTGGTTTGCTAGGACAGACTCTTGCAAAGTGCCCCTTTTTATGACAATGATAACACTCCAACTCCCCTTTGGGCTTCCCTTGGTACTGGGAAGGGCCCGGCCCCTTCTTAAATGGGACGGTGCTAGTCTTGTGGTCAGTCTTGGTATCATGGCTCTTGTACTTGTTTGCATAAGGTATATCACTAACTCGGGGGGGTGGGGCGTCACGCCCCTTGTTACCTGCCTTACTACGCTGGGCAGACCCGCACCCACGAATTAGTGATAGCCGGAGGTCAGCCATCTCAGCTGCCTCCTGTAGAGTTTTTGGTTGCTTTTCTTTAAGGTTTAACGTCAGGTCGCCGCCCGTGCATTTGAAAAACTGCTCTAAAAGCACCAACTGTTTAATGTCGTCAAACGTAGTAGCTTTCTCCGACCTCAGCCAATTCCCAAAAGCATCGGACAACTCCCGGGCATGCTCCAAAAAGGTGCTCTCCCGACCCTTGGTAACACCCCGGAACTTCAACCTGTACGTCTCTGGTTGTAGTTCGTATGCTCTCAGGACAGCCTCCTTGATTTCCTCGTAGATAATACACGACTCTATCGGCAATGCATCATAAGCCCTGAGTCCCTTGCCCACAAGTCTAGAGGAAACAAGGGCTGCCCACTTCTCCCCTACTGGTGGATCTGGCACTTCTTCTCAAAGCGTGTGAAAAATTCTGTTACACCACTCTCATCAAACACCGGAACCAGTTTCAATAAGTGCGAGAGAGACTGCTCATGAACACGGTTACCAGCCCCAAGTCGCTGTCCCGTTGTCTCTACTCGCGACTTCTCTACATCCACGTCGGCACAGTACTTAGTCGACTCAGCTTGGATTTTTGCTAGCTCTATTTGCTGCTGAAGCTCACCTGCCCTTTGTTGCTGGTGACTTTTTCTCTCTTCTATCTTGGCTAATTCTATTTGCTGCTGAATCTGAAGCTCACATGCCCTTTGTTGCTGCTGAATCTTAGCTAATTCGAGCTGATACACTAATTCTGGAGTTAACCCTTGAGGAGGTGAAGGTGCTACAATGTTTGAAATTACCGGTGGTCCCCCCAGGGGCAACCAACCCTGCCAGTCACCACCCAACTGCGGAAGCGTACCCGGGGTCGGCAAACTACTGGGACGGCTGGGAGTCGAGTGTAGGGGAAGCATGGCCGAAGGGCTCTGAGCACTCAACCCATCTCGCTCACCAGTCACCCTGCCCAGTACACACGTTATCAAGTTATCCTTGGTCATGCTGCTAGTAACGGCATGACCGATAGCTGTGGCCAGGCATTGAAGACCGTACCGATCCATACCCTCCAACCGCTCGGCAGTAACAGGCCATTGCAAAAATATCCTAGCATCCTCCTCACAGTTCACCCGAGTAACCCTTTCATCATACTGTTGTTCCTCAGTCTCGACATTACGTACTGTGTCTCCATTCTCCTCTGACCCGGTATAAGACATGATGCTCACAAAAATTTCTCACCACAATATTCAGAAAAGAAGTACCCCAAACTCTTATGTAGCACTATTCACTTGCCAAAAATGTCTGAAGACTCTCAAGTGCTATACTACTTTGCCAAAAAAAAATTAATGTGCCCACTATATTCCTCAATAAAACAAATGACCACAACAATCCTGCAATTATCTCTTAGTTCACAAGATCCTGAGCTAGGTCGCCATTTGTTACGATCCAGGTTCTCAAAGACACAGGGCTCTTCAACATTGGACTAGATAATGGCAAAATGCAACAACGGTAACACTAGATCCAACCCCTGCCTTAAACACTGGAAAACAAAACACCATTACCGCCCTGAGTCGTGCCTGGACAACGAGGTATCCTATGACTCGGTAACTGGTGCACACACACTAGGCTGACGCTCGGTGAAACAGCCTATTCTCAAACAGTAAAAGATTACTCGATTAGGTTACACAAAGAAAAGATAGTTAACGTGATTAATTAAAGTTACGGTAGATACTCAAATAACTGGCACTCCTGTATTAAAGAAAGTGCAATGCTAGTCCTGCACATCAACTGGAAACTTCTGAAATAAGTCTGATGCTGGGAAGATGTTCGTAAAGAATCTTGAACAATTATAATGCAGAATACGGGTCACAATAAATGCTAGGACATATAGTAATAATAATAGGCAGGCGAATAATAAAGACTGCGCAAAGGTAGTAATGCTCGACAACTAAAGAAATGCTTCGTGACACAACGCAACAGCCTACTAGGGTTGTGCAACTCAACAACAACCTCGGGTCAAAAGTGCAGTGAATAATAATGTGGCATACATATAATAATGGGGGCTTATCTCTAACCAGTGTCTGCTCAGTTAATAAAGTCTAGCTGGGGTATCAAGGCAGGGCAACAATGGGTGAGCATGCAGCTCGTAGCCTAACGTTGTCCGAAGGTGGTATAATGAAGATTACGTTATATGACGGGGATGCTCTCTTGATAAATCTAGGTCTCTAGTACCTAGTTCTATCCTGGCGATCCCTCAGAAGTCAACACAAAGAGGCAGCACTATGTTGTGAGGGATAGGCTATGGCCCTCTCACACCACAGCGCTGTGCTCGCAAGTAAACCCACCCGAAGACAACTTAGGCTCCCACAGTACCTGTCGATGTCGTGCAGGGCTTAGCTAACACTGCACACATCGGAGACAACGACACAGTAACCTTACCCCTAGTCTAGCTTTAGATAACCAAGCAGAATCACTCAACACCTTGCCAGGGAGACATATACCGGTCTACAACCTTCCCGAGAGAGGACACACACGGAAAAGTCCGTCTCTCCAAACCTCATTAAAGCCTAATACATGGGAATATCTGAGAGCTTCGCGTACAATACGACTGGCCGACGGTGAACGTCTATGCTGAAACCAGAAGGGATGTTGAGTTTAATAAAGATTAGAGAATGAGAAAGGAGAAGTCGAGAGAGAGAAATAGTATGCAAAGTGGCGAGTATGGGGGACAGAATTGCAAAGGATGTAGACGATACGCGTGTCAGGCAAGCTCTGAGCTGGTAAAGAACACGCGGCCGCGATGGGCAGGGACTAGTTGACCACCCGGCCGCCAACGCCGTCAGCGCCCAAGTGAGCCGCGTGATACCTCACCCCGCTGCCAGGTGTACCCCGTCACCCTCTCTCGCTCGCCTCTCACACAAGCAACATTTATTTTATAGCGAATATAAAATATAAGGCACGGTCACAGACCAAAACAAAGACCATTTCTAGACTGTCTGTGGCAACACGACACTAATAAAATAAAGCAGATCATTCTAGGACAACTGTAGCCTATCCCCCCATCCTGGCGAGCGCTAGCGAGCTGCAATGCCCCACGCAACCATTCTGCCAAAGCCGGGAGGCGTCACATAAGCCACTGCCTTGAAGAGTGTATTGTGTGTGGTTGTGTGAGAGAGGGTTAGAAAAGAGTTGGAAAAGATGATGCGGGTAAGATGAAAGAGTTTTAAACGGAAATATCTACTGTTTTAGAAGGGAGAATGTGGGAATTAAAGTGTGCATATTGGATATATACCTTTAATATGTACCTGTAAGCTGCGGTCAATCACTACATGAACATTCCATAGACAAATCCTCATAAGTAGATTTTTAGGACGGAGAGAGTGGGTAACAAATAACCTACATTATAATTAGTATAACCAAGGAAAATATTAAATTAAATATATGTGTAACATTAATCTACATAATTAGAAGTTTCAGACATATTACCGGTAAGTCAAGTAAATAAAACCCGAATGAGATCCACGCTGACCCATGTCCACAATAAGGAGGGAGTGAGACAATATATTGTGGTGGAAGTGTTGGTGAGAGACACAAAGGAATGAACACAGAACAGGAATATATTAAAGGTATAATGGTCTATAAACCCTTAATATAAAACACAGACGAGAGGAAACTGAACACCAAATAACGATGACGGGAAGGATGAAACATTTCACACTCAGTTGTCACACAAGTGGTATGGTTATGACGGACAGTACAGTATAACAGGGATGTTTGACGTTGCCGAACTAACACTAGTATAATATTATTTTTATTAATCTCACCACCACACCCCCAATGAAATTAATTAAAGTATATATGATCAACCGGGATTCGAACCCGGGTTATCACACACATATTTTTGCCACCTTAACCATTACACCACCAGGACGGTTAAAGGTTTATGCACACGCCTACGACTTATTATCCATTCTCGAATACTGGATATTAATCTAATCATGTTCATATTCCCAACCGCACTATGGTAGCCTACTGTTTAAGTGAGAGGAAAGAATATTCATGGGGCACAGATCATATAGACCGGCCTCTCGAAGAAATATCCCTAAACCTACTAATAATATTATTTTTATTAATCTCACCACCACACCCCCAATGAAATTAATTAAAGTATATATGATCAACCAATACATGTTTTAAAGCGTACACGAACATGTATCCTCCTCCCAACCCCAGGACACACCACAAGATGTCTGTAGCTTTACAACGCTCTGTATTATAATATGACTTATAGGATGAGTATAATTATTCAGATTTGGAGAGATGCGTTACTCTTATACGGATAATGAAAAAGGCTGATCCCTTCATTGTTTAAACTATATAAAATGTTTCATTGCAAGCCAAAATATAATACTAATTATGTCAACGTATTAATATTAACATTGGGGTTCTCGACGGGTTAGGTGCCCGATATTTATTACCTGGCCTACATAATTATTACCCATCAAAATGTGGGTGATACGGGCAGTGGGTGAAGGTAGTGGGTAAGCGAGAGGAAAGAGCAAAACAATTAAAGTGAACACAAGCCAGACCCCACTGTAATACCCATTGATCATATTATAACAACCCATACCACCAGTACATTCATTGATCATTCCACCACCGTCATCATCTCAGTATAATGAAGCTTTTCAACTATTGATTCTGAGGGTGTGGTGAGGGATACGGCATAAAATAATAATGTACTAATACTAGGGAAATAGGGAGAACTTAATTATGGCAGCATATGAGGGCGAGTATGGGTTATATGAACATATACTGTAGATAACGTGTGTGGGAAGCAGAAACTACTGTTAATTAAGGAGTACGTATAGCGTTAAGATATTATCGATACAGCTGACATAATGTGAACTAATTGTAAAAGCCCTTCTATACACAGTAAATGTGTGTATGTGCCTTGGTAGCTGGATACATATCTTTCTGCCTCACACATCAGGGGTATCAGGAAAACCCTCTTTATATAACATACACATCCAACTACACGACATTGCCCTACATCGCTATCCTCTATCCATAAAACACTACTCTTCCCACTACATATCATACATGTAACACCATACACCTTTACCTAATAAATATGGCAGTACAATTGTTAAGAGCAAACCTGGTGGTCCCTCGGATATCCACCCCCGGGCAGGGTTGGGTCATTGACACAGGGCCCTCCCGGTCGTTATCATGCGACTGTGTCAAGAGCATTGCAACGTCCCAAAGCTGCTCGTCGGTGCAGCTTTTTCTTTAGTAATATAAGGGGACTTCACTCTAACATCAATTTTGTACACCAATTTCTTTAAGCAGAATCCCCTACTCTCCTTTTTTTGACAGAGACTCAATTAACATCCACATCTGACATGTCTAGATATAATTTTCCAGGTTATCAACTGCTCCAAAATTTCAGACCTAAAGGAGGTGTATGTTGCTTCACAAAATCTGAAATTACCCTGGAGGAGGTTACTAGTTTCAATTGTCCCTATTTTGATTATTCTATATACAAATTAATTTCTGCTGGTAAATTTAAATACATATGTTGCATCTACCGTTCCCCAAATACTCCTCCAGAGCAAAGTCTTTTTGATTCTCTGTCCTCACAACTCAGTGTCCTCAACTTAAATGCTTCTTCTGAAATCACTGTGTTGGATGATTTTAGTGTCCATAATGTTGAATGGCTCACTCATTCAGCCAGGACTGATGATGCTTGTCTTGAATGTGAGCTATTTGCAGACTCATTTAATCTCACTCAACTAGTCAACCTACCCACCCGTGTACCAGATAATCCTAATCATAATTCCCACCTACTGGACTTATTTTTAACAACCAATTCAGAAAATTATGATGTTACAGTGAGGTCCCAGCTTGGATCTTCTGATCACTGTCTGATACAGGCCACCTGTCTATCACCTACCACACCTTCCCACTCTGAACCTGTTTTGGTGACTAAATGGCATTACGATAGGGCAGACTGGGAGGGTCTTCAAGGTTTCTTTATTGATATTCCCTGGACCTCTTTCTTTTCTAATGATGCACACTCCACCTTGAGCCACATACAAGATTTTGTAAACATTGGAATGGAAACTTTTATTCCCTCATCAAAAGTACAGTAAAAGATCTAATTCACCTAAATGGTTTGACCATAATTGTGCTAGAGTAACTAAACAAAAAGCAATAGCCTACAATGCATACACAAGATCAAAAACACATGAAGCCTTTAATTACTTTAGAAACATCAGAAATCATGCCAAAACTGTATTAAACCTAACTAAATCAAACTTTCTCCACAAGCAGGCAAATAAACTTCTAAATAATCCAAATGATAACAAAATATTTTGGTCTACTCTTAACTCATTCAAATCCAACTTCACTACTGCTTCATCCATTCCACCATTAAAATCTCCGACTGGCAATCTTGTAAGTGACCCACGAGGTAAAGCTAATCTTCTTGCAGATATTTTCTCCACCAACTCAACCTTAGATGAAATAAATCAAGATGTCCCTGTACTTAATTTTAATTCGCCTGAAATTCCCTCACATAAGATCCACACCAGACATGTCAAAACTATTTTGCAGAATCTCTCAGTAGATAAGGCTCCTGGTCCAGATGAAATTCCTCCAATAGTACTTAAGAATTGCTCCTTGGTGCTCGCTCCTGTATTGGCAAAATGTTTCCGTCTGTGTACTCATACCTCATGCTTCCCAGTACCCTGGAAAGAAGCAAACATCCATCCAGTTCCTAAAAAAGGTGCCTCTTCAGATCCATCAAACTACAGACCAATAGCTATAACTTCCACTCTTGGTAAAGTCTTTGAAATTATATTAAATAATCACATAATTAAGCATCTTGAGAATAATAAATTAATCAGTGATAAACAATATGGTTTTAGACGATGTCGATCAACTGCAGACATTCTTTGCCTTCTTACGCATAAAATCAACCAAGCTACAGACCAACATGATGAAACACATACAATAGCACTGGATATATCAAAGGCATTTGATAGAATCTTGCATCAATCCTTATTGTCGAAGATGTCACACTACGGCCTTGCATCATTAGTTCCACTAATTTCTTCTTATCTTCATAACAGAAAAATATGTGTAATGGTAGATGGCCTTTATTCTCAATTTCACTCAATAAATGCTGGTGTTCCCCAGGGATCAGTTTTGGTCCCAACTCTGTTCCTCATTCATATCAATGATCTCCTATCTACTACTCATAATCCAATACATGCCTACGCAGATGACTCAACACTCCACAGTTCCTTCACATTTACCAATTCTTTCACCCAACCCGATCTTATAAATTCAAAAATAAACACTGCAATTTCTCTGAACCAGGACCTTTCTAGAATTAATGAATGGGGACAAGACAATCTAGTGTCCTTTAATACACAGAAAATCAAGTACATTCAATTTTCTAACCGACAGAATCTCACTGACTCCCATATATTTTTTAATGATGTAAATATTCCCACTTCCCCTAGTATTGACATTCTCGGTGTAACATTAACTACTAACTTGAGCTGGACACATTATGTTAGAAGCATTGCTAAGAATGCCTCTAAAAAACTGGGACTCCTGTACAGAGTTCGAGAATTCTTCACTGACGAGCAGTTGGCCGTAATATATAAAAGTCATGTGCGTTCTCAGATGGATTACTGTTCACCTCTGTGGAGTGAAAGTGGAGTGGTTACATTGAGGCAGTTGGACAAAATTCAAAATAAAGCTATTAGATTAATCAATAACCCTGCAATCACACAGGACCTTCCTACATTATCCATACGAAGAAACGTTGCATCCCTTGCATTAGTCTACAGATATTTTCACAGCAATTGTTCCGAGGAACTTGCTTCAATTGTGCCGCCTCTCCACATCTTTCCCGATAGAACTAGGGCAGCTGAGAGCGCCCATGAATTTACACTTTCTCCTCCACAATGCAGAACTTCTGCTTATCAAAATTCATTTATCCCTAGAACTACTACTCTTTGGAATTCACTTCCCTCGAGTTGCTTTCCACAAACTTACAATCTACAAAAGTTTAAATCCAGTTGTTACAAACATTTTATGAATGGAGGATGCCTTTAGGCACATGGACCTTTTTGTTTTATCTGTGTTTTTCCTTCCTCCGTTCATTCTCTTAAAAAAAAAAAAAAAAAAAACGTACAACATAATTATAACACCACTATACTTTTACGTTAACAAAACAAATAAAACTCCACCATATCAGTAAGTCTTCACCAACACCATCTTGGTTCCTGAGGCCACCACCAAACACACCCCCTTCGTTAACTATCCCAGTATAATTACGCTGACCAAATATTGATTAACCCAGTTTGGCGGAGGGATCGGGGAGTGTTGGGTGTCAGTGGTACAAGAAGTTTAGAAGGTGTGGAGATGAGGGACGAGGAGAGGAGGAAGATACAGTAGGTAATTAGACAAAAGCTGAGGTAGTGGGTGAAGATAATGTGATATACTGTGTTAGCAAACACACTTAAGAGGTGACGACAGAAATGATGTTGCAGATTAAGTATTAAGCAAGATAGACAACAAGGGAAGAGGTAGGCTTGGGACTAAAACAAAGAGTACAGCAAGGGGGAGAATATAATTCTGGCCAAAAGGGTTATACACAATGTCATAAGTATAAATTAGTGAAAAAAAAAAAACGTAGTTGGAGATAAATGGTGATGTAGTAGAGATGGCAAGAGTTGAGGCAAACAGAAAACCAGGCGACAATTATAAGGCAGGTGATTAGGCAAAATAAGGCTGGTGATGGCACTAGAGTTATGTCTTCATTATATATGATAAAAATAAAGTTTGAAAAGTAGACAGAATGAAAATAAACACCATGTGAGGAAGAACACTTTATTGACAACGTTTAGCATATAGCTTCATCAGGCCAATTGGCCTGATTAAGCTATATGCAAAGCATTGTCTATAAAGTTCTCTTTCTCACATGGTGTTTATTTTCATTCATTATACTGTATATGTAAGTTAATGGTTGGTACACTCGGATTCCATTGTCTCTAACCCACTCATATGAATTCATGGACTCGTATGTTTGTCTTTATGCAATTACAACTATCTAAATTTTAGATATAATTACTTTTCCAAAAATAGTACCGGTATTTCAAGTTTTGTAGTCTATGTATAGAAGGTTATATTCATATATTCGTTATCAAAGATATTCTTCTATAAATAGAAATAGGTGCAGTTTACGAATATTTATGAGTGGGCTAGAGACTTTGGCATCTGAGTATACATCCATGTTTAAGGCACAGACTAGAACGTAAATACAAGGAGTAAAACAGGCCAGTCATGAAAAGAAGTGGAAGAATATTATAACATTACATTAACTTTGACACTAAAAGGAAACCAAACGGTATTGCTGCTCTAAATAGTTAATAGTATAAAGTCGTAGGCAAAACATATATAATACCTTCGTTGAAATATTTTATACAGTGCATTCATTGGTTTTATTACAAGCATCCTACTCTTTTTACCTAATCCAATAGTTTTAATATAATATAAGACTTATCCTGTATGCACGCAAACATATCGCTGTAGGTTATACAACATACATTAGGGTTTTGTCGGCTCTACCTGTATACACAGAATACTATTGTTTCAATAACCTGTGTCCAAAAATACTCGATACGTAAGCCTGGCTCAACCAACAAGCCTGTAAAATGCAAATGTATTGAATGGCTCAGCAACTATTTAGTTGGTATTCCGAATATACTAAAATACACATACAAATGTTGATTAGGAATGGTGAACGAATTGGTCTTTTATTCCCCAGATTGTCTTGATAGCGTAATGCATAGTGCGCAGAATTTCGATGTGAGTATCCTGGGTTGAGTCCTCGGAGTGAAGCATGTATTTGTTGATTTCATTAATTGAGTTTAGATGTGAAGTTGGTCGGTGTAAAACACATAATATATCACTGTCATTAAAATATACACTGTTAACGAAAATGACCCGTTTATGTTCGGTTGCGATAAATAAAGCCATCTCTTTACTGCTTAGAAAACCAACTTATACAACTTAATGTTTTCTATAACAGTTCGGTCATAATAGAAAGAATAATGTAGTGTAAGCTGAACACTGGACAAAATAAATACATAAATAAATAAATATACAAATATATACAGCAAATAGAACACAAACACATTGTCAGATACGGTCAATATACTGTTTCAGATAATATTAAACTACAATCTGCGGCGCCGGTACATAACATAGCCTAACCATATACCTAATCCTAAGCGAACGAAGCCAAACCTATCCTAATATAACCAATCTAAGACAGATATAATTAAACCCTGTCAAACCAAAGTGAAGCAAGACTAACTAAGATAAGCCCAACTTAGTTTAAGAAATAACAAAAACAAATATAACCCAAACCAATCTAAACATAATGAAGCCAAACATACTGAAACCTAATCATATCAAAATTAATATAGGCGTCGTAGGAAACACAAGTGCAGTATTGTAATTGTTAGGCTATAGGTTTAGGGGGCGTTAGGGAGGGAGGAGAGAGGGCAAGATATATATTCGCATGAACAATATACACATCAAAGGTCATGCAGATAAGCGAGGTCATTTATTTGGTGAAGTACAAAATCAGTTATATTCCGTCTACGTCCGGACCATATTATCATTATTGGAGGCTATTGGCAACCCCACACACACGGATCTTGTGTTCGAGTCATGTGATAAGTTAGTTAAAATGTGGCACAGATACTTGTTGACCTCATTCAAAAACTTACCTTTGCCCAACAACATCATCCAAGATCAACAGATAAAACCACTAAGGATTCTAAAACTCATTGCTAGGTCCAGAAAAGATCCTTTGAGTCCATAATGACCTATACCAAGTGCTATAGTGGGATTAAAAACGGTAGGGAGCTTTAAGATAAAATTGGATAAGCATATGGACGAGAAGGGTTGGGTGTGAAGGGGGTTCAGCCGGGTTGGGCCAATCAGCGCTCTGCAGACCCCGTAATCCTGCGTTAATCTCTAACCGTTTTGGTAAGATGATCCTCAGGGTATTAGAGTGTTGAGCCTATAATTGGGCTTTGTAATTGGGGTTGTGTGGGACAGGGATCTGCCTTGCTTAGGCCAATCGGCTTTCTGCAGACTCCCATTTTCTTATGTTCTTATGTTATTATATCTAGTCAGAAAACAATCGACTCGGACGTAAAATGAGAACATGTGGACTGGCAAATTACTGTAGTTTTTGCAGTATTACTAGCCAATATATAAGATACCCGGTTCGCTAGTTATGTAACTGCAACTAATAATGTAATAAATGTTTCCGTACTGTTACGCTGGCCAGCTTGCCAGAATGCGCTCGTGACTCGCTAGCGCTCGCCAGGGCAGTGATATGGGCTACAATAATCGTAGAACGATGTTCTTTCTTTCATAGAGTATATGTTGTCACAGACAGATCAGTGGTGATCTTTATTCTTGTCTGTGACACTTAGAAGTATTTTATATCAGTGCTAAAATATAAGATGCATGGTGTGAAGTTAAGGAGAGAGAGAGCGGGGTAGGCAGTGTGGTGGTAGTATGTGCGTGTGTATGTACGTTTGCCTCCCGCGCTAGGTAGGAGTCTCCCACGCTGACGTAGACGTCTGCACCAGCTCTCCATACATGTTTGCACTAGTTTTAGGGATTATTAGAGTCATAGTCAAATGGTACCATAGTGTTGGGGTGCTCCTAATTATTGAGCTGTTCTCTCTTATTATTTAATGCTAGACAGTGGAAGGTATCTTTGGTCGTTGTCTGAGTTATGTATGTGGCAAGTCAGAGCCTGTATAACATAGACGAAGCTAGCTAGCCTGTAACCCTTGTGCATATTTTCCTTTGCGAGTGTAGCAGTATACAAGTGAAGGGCTCTTGCCTAATCTCACCTGCATACTTGCTACCTCATTTTGTTGACCTTTGTGGAGCGCCAGGGCAAGACCAGATACTAGAGATCTGGACTTACCAAGAGAGCCTCCATGTCACTTAACGTAACATAAGGGAATCTGTTCAAGGGGAGGCAGTATGCTACGAGCATGCTTGCGCTCTGCCTAGTTTCTTAGTACCTTTTATGCCACTGCTAGACTTTATTAGTGAGAAAGACAGCATTGTGTTTATTAACTTTAATTGTGTATGCTTTAGGAATTATTCACGCCTTCTTTTAGCCTAGGTTGATGCATAGTGCACAACCCAGTTTGGCTGTTAAGTTGGCTAAGGAAGTACTGTTTTGAGTGGCGATTATTAGGGTTGTCACAGAGTTGTTGCACTCCCTTGTTTTATATATATGTATCCTACTTATTGGTGTATTTAAGATACACGCTTTGGTGTCCTGCCCCTGCATTATTTTTGTTCTATATTAACGAGCATCTTAGAGCATCAGACGTTTTCAGAAGATTCTTTATCTGATTGCTGTAGGACTAGACTTCCAGTGCTTTCATAGAGCATTGTAGAGGTTAGTGTTGAGTACAGACTCACACTAAAGTTAACGTAAGCATATACTCCTTTATTTAATCTTGTTATAGTTTATTCAAGCATTGTTATTACTTAAGAGCATTTTATTAACGTAAAGTACTCCTGTTGTGAACAGGCTTTGCCGTCATCGGTAAGCCTTTGTAGAAGTGCACTAAAACCCAGTTAATTGATACCCCGTTATCCAGGAGATTAACTCTGGAGGGTTTAAGTGTTTTGTTCGCCGGCGAAATAGTTCGAGGGTTTGGAATTAGCGTACCGTTGTTGCAGATATAGCCTATCATCTAGTCCAATATTGAGTGCCCTTGTTTATTTCGTAGTGCCGGTCGTAACAGTACGCATTATAATAATTATATTAACTATCTAGTAAATACGATGCACTACTTGTATAACTGCAAATACGAGTACTACAATAATGCTTCAGTACTCATAACAATAATTATAATAACTATTGTATTATACTACAGTATATTAACTGGCTGGGAATACCGCAACATTATAGGACAATTTGTTGTAAAAGGTTCGCCGCCTTATTATTAGTTTGTTATTAGGGACAATGCAGGAATATAGAATATGTATACTGTACTTATGTATAATTCACTGTGGGAGAATATTTTTGATCACAATTATACAACTCAATATTACCCTCAGAGCTCCCTCGGACGTCCTGCTGTTTACAAACGTCTTCATTATGGAGTGTAATCGATATTTACCCCCTGTTTGCAACATAGATGATGATTTCAATAAGTTAAGGGTGCGAGCATTTTCCCTATAATTCCCCCTTCAAAAATACCAAGATGGCAGAACCTACCTTGATCAGATGCTGGAGCTGATGGTCATCCTCCATACCTCTTACGTAATACACACTCTTCCTCGGGTTACCGTCTTCCTGGAACGATGCCGACACCAATTTGACACTTTAACCAACTATAAATACCCGAATTACGCCGATAAAACGCATATGAAGACGATTACCGGTATATTTCACGCAGTCACACACTAACACATCCATACTTCCGTGCCGTGAGTCGAACTCTGAGGTGCATTTCTGTCCCTGGCTGCTCTCTGCCCATCCTACAACTTGTATTGCTCATAGAACTCTAAATATTAATTAACCTCCGAGCTAGAAATATATATGATATGATTATTGGATTTGCTAGTTATTATACTGTAGATGTCTATGACATTTACCAATACATCCATGTTAGGTAAATAATGCGGATTTGTTGTGGTCCCGCGGCTGGGTCTAGACCTCCGCACCCCAAGCCGGCCAACATGACGGTGGGCGGGGCTTATGGGGAGAGGAGTTGTTTTTCAGGTCACCTTTTTTCCTCATGTTCAGCCCCATTAGTTTTCAGATTTGATGACGTTCGGCCCATAAGTTTGGCTATTTTAAGACATTTCACCCCATTTCGTTGGCAATATTTATATTTTTCGTGTCATTTACGTGTCTATATGTTCCTGGCGAGCGCTAGCGAATATGTATGTATTTTAAGAGGAACTGGGCTTCGGCCGAGACATTTTTCTATCAACAAATTTACACATTTATCTTGAAGGAGGGTGTTGGGGTGTTTATTTTAAGCTTGATGGACGTCTAGCTTGGAAACTAAAAAATAAATGAATATATAAACAATTGGATCCACAAATATAGACGAGGGTCTTTTCGGCAACTTCAGTTCACATCAGGGGAGTGTTGCTTGATACAATACGATATTGAGTACTGCAATAATACAAACAAATAGTTACTCAACAGAGATGAGCAGAGGGAAAATTAAGCAATATGCATTAAGCCAATTGAAATGTGGTTGCATGCACTTCCAGATGCAGCCAAAATGTTATTGCTTCGTTATATTTCTTAATGTCTAGCATTGTACTATGTCTGGTGACACACGCCAATATTCTGGGCTTGGCAATATTTTCAGATTATTATACAGTGGTATTGGCAACTAGACTTATTGTCATAAGGGGCAACATTTATATAATAAAGGAATGGTTCAGAAGTTGTCAGGTTTGAGTTGCCAGAAAGATAACTCGTGTTTCAGGTGGATTTACACGACCGATGTTTATAGCAACTTTTGATCCACAACTTATTGTTGGCAACATTTTAGGCTATTTGGCACTAGTAATAACAATTATAATGAAAGTGGGTTGTCCTAGGTGTCAATAATATAATAACAGCCCCCTCCATAAACTACCAGATGAGAGTTGCTGGTATTGGGGCTGGTGTAAATGCAGCTATGCCGGGCTACCTGGAGTAAACAGATTAAGGGGAGATGGGTCGTTTTATTTGCTCATTTATGCATCATTTAATTATTTTATTTGTTTCCTCCCTTGACCTCCATCAAACTGCTCGTATTATCCGTGACCATTTATCACTGCATGTGCATATTTTCTTTATGATATTAATACCAGTGGAAGGTGTAGAGTTTGCTTATACATTATTATTTTGACCCTTACACATACAACAGTATTACCTTTGTATATAATATACTAGGAGGGGTACCCGGCGTTGCCCGGGTTTAAATTCTACTACCATAATCACCATCATCAATCACTACTACCACAATCATCACAATACTACTACTACCATAATCACCGGCCTCGACCTCCCTGTGCCTCATTAAACGGCGACCTCGATTTCGGCCGTTAAATGACCTCCGATTTGGGATCTGACCTCATCCGTACCCCCATTTTGGGGAGCTGCGAACAACTTTCGTTGTGTATACCTTTTCGATCGGAGGCCTCCTTCTGCCCCAAACGGCCATTTTTTCTATTTTTTTTTTTCGCTCCCGTATACTACATAAGTTCTGCCAAAAAAATGTATTAAACAAAAGTTTCTCTGATTTCCACTAAACTCGCCTAAAACCATCTCCAAAGCCTGGGCTATCCAACGGTGCCCCACACTCCCACCTGGCACCAAAACTGTGGGAGGAGTTTAGTAACAAAGGTCGGGTAAGGTCGGGTAACTGACAAACAGACAAACATTGACCTTTATTGTTATAGATATCTGTATGTTATACCTCAACCCTCCCATTAGCATACTATCAGTTTATTGAATACAGTAAACTTTAGGTCACAATAACCCAAGTCCGACCACAACACACCCCAGACTTCCTCTCTTCATTAACTCCTCTTTAACCCATTCGCTGCGGGTACAGCAATTTCCAGGCTTTAAAAGCCTGTAAAAAGCGTAAGACTCGAGTGTCAGTGGGTGGGAGCGTGAGGGGCCCACCTCTGACCCTCAGAGCACCGAGCGACTCACTGAGCAAGGTTGTGTGGCGGGTGAGTCTCTCTCTGTCTCTCTCATAAGTGCAGCCAAGCGAGCAAGTGTTACATAATAGCGGGGTTCCCGCGTTTCACTGGGATCACTGCGGGTGAACCAGACCACGTATACGGTCCGTTCTGGTGTCATTTTGAAGCTATTTTCGCCTAGTTTTCGGCAGAATACACTTCATTTAATGCAGATGCTTGATTTATCATTCAGGAGTGCCTGAATAGGCCCTAAATAGCCCAAAACAGCCCGCAGCCAAAGGATTAATCAACCAATACCATACACTATTTTCCCCGACTACCGTCCCTCCATTTCCTTCCCTCCGCCACCCAAATGTGAGGCCATCAGGAGAATGAGAAAATAGATGAGTGCTGGATTCAATGGTTTACCCCCCCCCCCATCCACACACACACACACACACACACTAGAGGGTCCCACCGGTAGCCTATTCAATCGGAAGTTACCTGTAACGCATAATGATGGAGAAAGTTAATCAGTGTCAGAGCTGCATAAAACACACAACATCCGAATAGGCTACACTTCGATTAAATTTGTCTTGGTTCATTAACTAACATATATCTAACCTAAGGAGAATATAATCACCTGGCAACAGTAAATAATATAACTAAGGAATAAGAACTAACCAATAAAGCTACAACAATCACGTCTTAAGCAGTACGATATTTCGTAACCACATTAACTTCAATTTAGAAGGTAAAAACTTCAATTGTCCAGATTATAGGATTTTATCATACTTAAAACAATGGTATTTCAATACTGATCTTCGGGAATGATATTGTCTTGGTGCGCACTATAATAAATTTAACACACTTTGTTCTATATACCTCCGCTTGGTCAGCCGTGGATATTGTATATTACTGTATGTCATATGTAGTCGTTTTGAATATAAACACAATACACACATGATATACTTGAGAGAGAGGAGTTGTTAGCTAATGTGTACACCTGATACTAAGTACTTACAACCAAAGGGGACCATGTTTGTCAACAGTGTTATACCTGTTGGTTAAAGTAAAGGTAAATATGTAAAGGAAGGGTAGACCAGAGGGACAGAGGTTGACGGTCGTTGAGGGTCCAAACATCATACAAGTTAATACAATAATAAACCTACTGATACATACAATAACAGTGATGCTTAGACACACAATATCACTATAAATATTATGCTAGTGTTTTAGAATTACACACGATGGTACTCTTCCCTTACCCATTGTCCACCACTTACTCTCTAGTATTTCCCGTAATTTGTGTCAGTTTGTTTAGTTATCAATAATATCACAGTTAAGATAGAACATGATGATACTTTCCCATCAACCAATGTCCGCTTCTAACTCTAATATTTTCTATGTTATCCATCATCATGTTCATCTCCCTTGACCAAGTACATCTTTCATCCTCACATAACTCTCCTGTGTGTATACATATCTGCCTTCACATAAAGCGCTGCATTATGTACGGATGTACGGAACAACTGTAAATACATTACTAGAAGAAGAGAGCTTAAACCTGTTCGCTCTCGCTCTCGCTCTCGCCCTCGCCCTCTCTCTCTCTCTCTCTCTCTGTCTCTCTCTCTCTCGCTCTCGCTCTCTCTCTCGCTCTCTCTCTCTCAAGCCTTTGCTGGTATACATTTCGTCCACCATTCAGTAAGTGCGTTACTTATTATGTATGTGACTCCATTTTCATCCATGTTCCTCTTATACTCGATACGTTTTCTTTAATCTATCCTAATTTAACTCGTATACTAATCCCAGTTTATAGAATAATAAAGGTGATAAATGGAACATGAGATATAGGACAACAAATAAACACCTGGAGATAAGAGAGGAAAACAGCATCGAGTACCAAACGGCGTTCTTTCTATATCAAATAATGTATGGTATTTGCATTCAGTGTATAGGCATCGTAATGCTTAATGTAAAGCTTAAGCATACATATCAATTTGTCCCAAACTTTTACATATCTTAACACCTTATTGGCGGGCTAGGCGGTCTATTTATATGTACCGCCCAGCGGGGTGTTTTTAGCCAAAATAGGGCTGTATACGTGATCATTTTCATGCCTAAATAAGACCCAGAGCGTAAAACAAGTATCTATCCCTGAAAGGGCATAAACAGAGCTTTCCAATGACACCACAACGATCCTTTTATGACCGCTAGTTTTCTTGCAACAACCGCGCAACACGAGTGCAAAAAGCATGTAATTCGGTACTTTCCCCATACAATTCAGTATGTAGCGAGTGAGAGAGGGAGGGAGGAGGTGGGATTCGTGTCAGTAGGTTCGCCGCGGTGGTCTGGAGCAGTCATACGCTCGCTACTCTCCTGCCACCACTTGTCTCTCTCTCTCAGCAACATTACGTGCTGAAATTGCCACACGACCTATGTCGCGCGCCGCCAGATAGTCCAAATTTATTATACTCGACTTATGTTGCACGCCGCTAGTTAGGGGTTAATAAATAAAGGTCAATGTTTGTCTGTTTGTCAGTTACCCGACCTTTGTACCTTTGTTACTAAACTCCTCCCACAGTTTTGGTGCCAGGTGGGAGTGTGGGGCACCGTTGGAAAGCCCAGGCCTTGGAGATGGTTTTAGTCGAGTTTAGTGGAAATCAGAGACACTTTTGTTGAATAAAATTTTCGGCAGAACTTACTGTATGTAGTATACGGAAGCGAAAAAAATGCGAAAAAAATTGCCGTTTGGGGCAGAAGGAGGCCTCCGATCGAAAAGGTGTATGGAACGAAAGTTGTTCGCAGCTCCCCAAAATGGGGGTACGGATGAGGTCAGATCCAAAATCGGAGGTCATTTAGCGGCCGAAATCGAGGTCGCCGTTTAATGAGGCACAGGGAGGTCGAGGCCGGTGATTATGGTAGTAGTAGTATTGTGATGATTGTGGTAGTAGTGATTGATGATGGTGATTATGGTAGTAAAATTTAAACCCGGGCAACGCCGAGTACCCCTCCTAGAAAACAAAAGGCAAAGCTGCCTGTATTGAGTACTCCCCCAAATTTGATGAATGATAGGGACTGTGTGTAATCTGTGTATTTATGTAACCACAATATCTGTGTATTATGTGCATCTATGTAGCTCGCTCGCTCTCTCTCTCTCTCTCTCTCTCTCTCACACCAACTCCCAGCTGCCTATCCATTGTAATTCCTAGTTTTCAATAACTCCCTCTCACTCTATCACTCTCATCTCTCTCTCTCTCTCTCTCTCTCACACCAACTCCCAGCTGCCTATCCATTGTAATTCCTAGTTTTCAATAACTCCCTCTCACTCTCATCTCTCTCTCTCTCTCTCTCTCTCTCTCTCCTCCCCCCCCCCCCCCCAACAAAAGGCACCGCCATCCCCACAACAACTTCCGCTTTACGAGGAGTGCCCCACCCGGGTGAATACAGCCCCCCAATAAACTAATTCTCTCTCTCTCTCCCCCCAACTCCCCCCCCCCCCCCAACCCCAACCCCAACCCCAACTAAAGGCACCGCCTCTTTCCCCTCCAACGACTTCCGTTTTACGAGGAGTGCCCCACCAGGGTGAATACAGCCCCTCAATAAACTAATCCTCTCTCTCTCTCTCTCTCCCTTTCGTTCTATCTCTCTCATTCTCTCACTTCCATTTTCTCACTCTCACCCCCGCCCTTCTCTCTCTCTCTCTCTCCCTTTCGTTCCCTCTCTCTCTCTCTCGCTCATATCTCTCTCTCTCTCTCCATATCTCTCTCTCTCTCTCTCTCGCTCATATCTCTCTCTCTCTCTCTCTCGCTCATATATCTCTCTCTCTCTCTCTCTCTCTCCCTTTCCTTCTCCCTCATTCTCACCTCTCCCTCTCTCTCTCTCTTCTCTCTCATTTTCCTCTCTCTCTCTCTCTTTCTCTTTTCCTCTCATCCCAATTAATTTCACCGCTGCCGCCAAGTGTCAACAAGTACCACCGGGCCCCCCCCCCCCTTCAAACCCCGATTTATGAGGGGAAATAGGGGTATAAAATAAGAGGACCATCCCCCCCACCCCCAAAACCCGTCCCAAATTTCTTTTTAAAGTGCCGACGTAACAGAAACTACCCTCACCCCCCACCAACACCTTGCAACCTGCATCATCAACATCGGAACAACTTTTAAGGGAAGTGACCACTCCAACATTTTGTACCTTTCGTTTCTGCAAATTCTCCCTCACTAACCCCAAATCATGGCACCGATCAGAATTAAATGCCCCTCCTGTAACAAGAACTACTACAAGGAATGGTATCCGCGTCATGGGTATCCAAATGCCAAGTGTTTTATGTTTAACTGGTGAAAACTTTTTGCTCTTGGAGTGCACATTAGAAGCACACAAGGCACAGGCTGACGAACTGAAGCGAGATAACCTCACACTAAAGGAGACTGTAGGTGTACTTTCGCATCAAATTTTCTTACTAAAAGAGCGAGTAAAGGACATAGAGAGTAAGCAAGTCAACGTTGTTAAAAATCTTCAAAAAGAAAACCCATCCAATGATCTATATCAGACAGTAGTCAACAGGCGTAACAAGAACAAATCCCAAGGGAATGGGAAAGCGACACCAGGTATTCCTATAAAAAACAGATTTGCTGTTCTCGCCGAAAACAATGAACACGAGGTAACTGACCACGTGAATGGGAATGGGAATGGGAAAGCGACACCAGGTAACCCTATCAAAAACAGATTTGCACACAAGGTAACTGACCACGTGAAAGCAAGCTCGAAAGGCAAGAAAATTCCTGACAGGAAAACAACGAAACCATCAAATCACGGAGTCAGCGGGAAGGAGAAACTCACCCTAGTCTATGGTGACAGTCTCATGCGAGGTCAAGGAGCTGCATTTGCCACCAAGAACAGAGGAAAAAGGTCAGTAAAGGTAATTCCAGGCGGTAAAGTCGAACATATCTTGAAAGACATAACTAACTCAGCCATACCAGAGGGCACCTGTGTAGTCGTCAATGTTGGCTCAAATGACTGCTTTGACGGAGGTAAGGCCCCAATCAAGACCATAGAAAAAGATTTCGAGAACCTAATTAAAGTCATGAAAAGGAAGACCACGAAATGTGTGGTAAGCGGCGTCATACCCCGGATTAAAACAAGCTCATACGGACAAAATAGAGCCATATAAATTAACAACGCAGTCAAGGTCATGTGCGAACAAGAGAAGGTACTGTATGTGGACAATTGGACCACCTTTGTAGGGAACTCGTCCCTGTACAGCGGAGATGGCATTCATTTATCAGAAAAAGGCGTTCAGCACATGAGTGACACCCTAAATCAAGCAACCTACATTGACCATGAAAACAACGCCAGTCAGGACCGAGAGATAACTATGCTAATAGACTCCTCTGAGTATTGACATCGCTACCCCCGGAAAAGCCCTCCCACAACCCTACCCCATCAAACTCCACCCGCACAGTTAAGAGAAATAAATAACCCCGCCCAACCCTTCCAAGTCCATCACAACCATTTAAACGAAACCGTCAACCCCAATGGCCCACAAGTTGCGAAAATTTACCTACCTGAACCACAAAACAAACTAAACAACCCCACCCAACCCCATCCAAGCCAACCCAACCAACTGAATGAATTTGACAACCCGCCGCGGCTTCAAGTCACAACCCCAAACCCATCCCCACCAATAAGAAAAACAAATCCAGCGTATGCTGAGAGAAATGACATAAAAATAATATCCATAAATGCCTGCTCAATAAGAAACAAAATAGACGAACTCAAATGTCTGTTATTAAATGAGAAAGTTGACGTTATTTGTATAACGGAAACACATCTGAACCTTAAAAATAAAGATCTACTTCATGAATATCACATAGAGCCATATAAATTTTTTCATAAAGACCGTAACAATGGAAAACAGAGAGGGGGGGGTTGCAATGTACGTTGCAACCTACTTAAACCCAGTTGAGGTGACTCTCCCCGAAAGTAATGCAGAAATAGTGTGCGTCAAAATAAATACAAAAAACATGAACTTAAATATCACTACAGCGTACCGACCACCGAGACTAACTGTTGCCGATGATACAATTTTTTATGAAATACTAGAGAAAACCCTTAATTCCGACGAAACAGTTTTACTAGGTGACTATAACCTCCCCCTAATTGACTGGAATACCACGACCGGAAAAAATGCTGAGTCACGCCTAATGACAAGCTTCATCCAGGACAATTTTTTGACTCAATACGTAAAACAGCCGACGCGAGACAGGAATATATTAGACCTCGTAATCACTACCCAAGAAAATCTATTATCAAACCTGGATGTAGGTGAACATCTGGCAACGTCCGATCATAAAATCTTAAGAATCAACGTTATAAGCAAATATTCCTCAGTAAAAACAACAGGAATGGTTTCGGACTTCAAAAACGCAAATTATGACGGACTTAAGGAATCGCTATCAAACATACACTCAAACCTCATAAATATAAACGAAGTAAATGAACTATGGGGACATTTTAAGTCTACAATTACAGAGGCGCATAAACAATTTGTACCCATGAAACCAAAACGTAATACGAAATCAAGTATGCCCCCTTGGTACAGTAGAGACATTGGCAAGGCAATAAGGAAAAGGAATCAACTCCACAAACTTGTAAAAAATAACACAAACACTGAAGTAATTAAAAACTTGTACAAAAATAGTAGAAGGGAAGTGAAAAAAATAATTAGGGCGAACAAACAAATTACGAAATGACTATTGCCAGAGAAAGTGCCACAAACCCCAAAAAATTCTACAGTTACGTAAATAAAAATAAACAGATCAAAAGCGGAATCGGACCGCTAATAGAAGATGGCCAGACAATAACAGGTGACACAAACACAGCAAATCTGCTCAACAAATATTTTGGCTCAGTTTTCACAGAAGAAATTATCGATCATACCCTTGAAAATAACACCTCAACTCATGTGATAGAAGATTTCATCATCAGTGTTAGCGAAGTACAAAGCAAATTGAGTAATTTAAATGTAAATAAGACCCCGGGACCCGACATGCTCCACCCGAAAATAATTAAGAATGTTAAGGACGAAATAGCAAAACCCCTGACACAACTATTTAACTTATCATTACTACAGGGGATTGTACCGAGTGATTGGAAAGATGCGAACATTACGCCGATATACAAGAAGGGTAGCAAGGCCAAAGCGAGTAATTACAGACCAATTAGTATAACTTCAATTGTAGGAAAAATCATGGAAAAAATCCTTAGAGATAAGATAGTAGATTACCTCGAATCAAACAACCTAATCAAAAATAGTCAACACGGCTTTAGATCAAATAAGTCATGCCTAACAAATTTGATTGAATTTTATAACAAACTATTCACATATAACGACATGACGAAATCACTAGATATAATCTTCTTGGACTTTCAAAAAGCTTTCGACAAGGTGCCTCACCGAAAACTATTGGCTAAACTGGAGAGGATAGGTATCAAAGGTGAAATTCATTCTTGGATAAAAAATTGGCTTACAGGCAGAAGACAGAGAGTGGTGATAAATGGAGTGGAATCGGAGTGGGAGCCTGTCACTAGTGGAGTTCCACAGGGTTCAGTCCTTGGACCGGTCCTGTTTCTCATTTACATTAACGATATTGATGTACGGGTAAACAACACCATTTCCAAATTTGCCGACGATACAAAAATAGGAAATACAGTCCTGAACGAAGATGATAGAAATGCGTTGCAATCTGATTTAAACAAGATATCAGAGTGGTCGAAAAAATGGCAGATGCCCTTCAATGTCGATAAATGTCAGGTGCTGCAGGTTGGTAGCAGAAATATGAAATACAAATACGAAATGAATGGCAAACAAATAAAAACCGCAACGGTAGTAAAAGACCTAGGGGTACTAATATCTGAAAACCTAAAAACTTCCGACCAATGTATAGCAGCTGCAAATAAGGCAAACATAGCATTGGGCTTTATTAAACGAAAATTTACATATAAACATGAAAACATAATAGTGCCACTGTTCAAAAGTATGGTGAGGCCCCACCTTGAATATGGTGTGCAGTTCTGGTCACCTTATCTGATCAAGGACATTGTAAGACTCAGTCAGTACAGCGTAGAGCGACGAAGATGATACCCTCATTAAGAAATAAACCAAATGAAGAAAGACTTAAACGATTGAACCTGTTCTCATTAAAAAAGAGGAGGTTGAGGGGTCAGCTTATTGAGTGCTTTAAGATACTAAAAGGTTTCGACAAAGTCGATGTAAATGCACTATTCACATTAAACAATACTAATCAAACTCGCGGAAATGGAATGAAATTAAAAACCAAAAAGGCAAACCTAGATGTCACAAAGAGTTTCTTCACCTACAGTGTGGCGACAGAGTGGAATAAACTACCAGCGAGAGTGGTGGAGAGCGACACAATAAACGCTTTCAAGGGAAGGCTTGACCTCTATCTGCAGAGGGCTGGGGTGATATGAAAACAAAACAAAAAAACAAAAACAAATGTATGTAAGTGTATGTGTGTGCACTGTACAGTATGTATATATATACTGTATATATATATATGTATGTATGTATGTATGTGTATATGTGTGTGTGTGTGTGTGTATGTGTATGTACCGGTGTATATATATATATATATATATATATACACATATATACATATATAGTTTGTAAGGCCAGACTGCCTAGTAAGGACCTTGTGGTCTGTGTAGCTCTCTCTCTCTCTCTCTCTCTCTCTCTCTCTCTCTCTCTCTCTCTCTCTCTCTCTCTCTCTCTCTCTCTCTCTCTATCTCTCTCTCTCTCTCTCTCTCTCTCTCTCTCTCTCTCTCTCTCTCTCTCTCTCTCTCTCTCTCTCTCTCTCTCTCTCTCTCTCTCTCTCTCTCTCTCTCTCTCTCTCTCTCTCTCTCTCTCTCTCTCTCTCTCTCACTGTCGTACATCTCTTCCTCTTGGTTGGGTACCATTAAGTATAACAGGAAGTGATGCGAGAGATTCGGAACTGCATGTCCAGGCCCGGAGAGGACGAAGGGAAAGAATAATGCTGCAGGACAGTCACAGAGAAAGGAAATATCAGGACAAAGGAGAATAAAATAGATTTACATAGATATACTGACTACACAGACCTTACAATGCCAGCGAGGTGGTCAGGACCTTATTCTAGTAGAAATTGCAGATAACCAATTAGAGAAGAGTGGAATATAACACTTGCACAGATAGAGTGTGTGTCTGAGTTACAAGGAATTATAATACACTAGCAGGGGTACCCGGCGTTGCCCGGGTAATCACAATAATCACCATCAATACTACCGCCACTACTACTACCATAATCACCATCATCAATCCATACACCTTTTCGATCGGAGGCCTCCTGCCCCAAACGGCAACGGCGGATTTTTTTTTTTTTGCTCCCGTATACTACATAAGTTCTGCCGAAAATTTTATTAAACAAAAGTGTCTCTGATTTCCACTAAACTCGTCTAAAACCATCTCCAAAGCCTGGGCTTTCCAACGGTGCCCCACACTCCCACCTGGCACCAAAACTGTGGGAGGAATTTAAGGCCGCGTCCCATACAGTACGTCAAGACCCGACAAGAGTCGATCTTTTCAAAATATTTGAATTTTTGAAAAATCGTGCATGATCGAGTAACATCGTGTAAATAAATCGGCTCTACTCGAGTTGATCTGGAACTGGACGGGGTGCCCGCCGACAGGTCCGTGAAGTCGGCCAATAATTAGTGTATGCACTATTTTTCAGCCAACTTTTTTTGATGGTCGGGGAAAAAAAACGTTAAATTTTGGACGTGCTGCTGACGTATGTCGATCGGTTTTCGGACGTGCAGCAATCGTTTTTGATGTACAATAATCGGGAATTAATCGGGCAAAATGTTCGAACCAGACTATAAGTAAGCTCGACACGACCATGACATGGCAAACGCCCAACTAAAAACAGACAACCAATCCGATCCTTTCGATAAGGATATCGTTACTTCGTTGTATCGTTATTTATTGAAGATATGTATATTTATCATATTTTAAATAAAAAATCTTAAATGCAGCAATGCTATCATTATTTTATTAGAAAAAAAAAACACCTGCCATTACGAGGGTTCGGTTCGGCTTTTAGTTTACCTATTTATTGACTATTCTGCGGATTTCTGCCTGTTTGGCAATTAACCTGCTGAGTGCCAGCCAATTTTGACGGTGTGCTTCTGCCAGTGCCAGAGTTTTTTTTTTTTTTTGGCTAAATCTATCAAGTTGGGAGAGAAAGGAAGGATAATGGTAAAAAAAAACACTCCCCTCGCCAGAAATCAGGTCCCCGATGGTCCCCGAAAGTAGCTGAAAAGACACTATAGACTACAGAGACTTTTATGGTATCGGAATGTATGGGTGGGAGGGTGGTTTTGGGGTTAGTGGGGGGAAGGTAGAAGGGTAATTGACTTGTGTTACACATATGAAGCCGATTGGTGCAGTCGTTTCGCCGCCACAGATTTTCCATTTTTTTTCCTTCTGACGGGACCGACAGTCAGCGAGTGGGTGGGAGGAGGGATTTGGGATTTTTGTGGTGGGTAGCCTAAAGGGTAAGGTACATGTGGTAAAAATATGAAAGCCATAGGTGCAGTCGTTTCGCTGTTACAATTTTTTCGGCGAGGACGTATATATGCGTCCCTGGCACTCAGCGGGTTAATTAACGATTATCGAATTATCGCTATTTTGGAACAAAAAGTATGACGTTACCGTTAATTCCTTAAAGCTGGACAAATTTTTATCCGATAAACGTTAACCCGATATCGTTAACGCGTTACATTATCGCGTTACTTTATCGCGTTAGTGCCCACCTATGGGTAGACTGTGTGGGGGTCTACGGCCCCCGACCTTTATATAGGATTGGGTACTTGGTCGTGCTTCTGTCGTAGGAGTCGACCCTGTCGGATGACACACGTATGTATCGTGCGACACACTTGCGCAGCACATATGCTGCTCGTCTGGCAGACGACTAACATCCTATCAACATCCAACTTAGCGTACTGTGAACGTGTTGCGCGGACGTGTGTGTCGTACTGACATCTTAATAGGGTCACGAGTTAACGTGTGGCAGACGTAAATGTGTCGTGAGTGACGTGTGACTGATGTGTGAGTGACGTGCGGCTGTCCTTGTCTGGCGAGCCTCGTGTCAAACGTGTCGATTCGGCAAAAAGTTATTAAATCGGCTAACATCGGCCGTTGTCGTGTCTTGACGTACTGTATGGGACGCGGCCTTTAGTAACAAAGGTCGGGTAACTCGGGTAGCCTAACTGACAAACAGACAAACATTGACCTTTATTTATAAAGATAAGTTTTCTTTAACCTATCCTATAACCTATCCTAATTTAACTCGTATACTAATCACAGTTTATAGAATAATAAAGGTGATAAATGGAACATTGAGATATAGGACAACAAATAAACACCTGGAGATAAGAGAGGAAAACAGCATCGAGTACCAAACGGCGTTTTTTCTATATCAAATAATGTATGGTATTTGCATTCAGTGTATAGGCATCGTAATGCTTAATGTTAAGCTTTAGCATAATATAAATTTGTCCCAAACTGTTACATATTTAAACTATATATCGGACTCAACATGGAACGGGTTTATGAACATGCAAACAATAATATGTAAAACTTAATTTGCTTATCCTACCGAAAGCAAGATGTGGATCCAATATTTGCAGATTACCTTCAAGTCAACCCTGAGGCTATCCTGGTGAGTCAATATCAGGTCTAGGGCAACAACCAACCATCAATATTGGTTTGGATGAAATCTCGGTGATCGAGAGGCTATGTGCTTGGATCATGGAATATTGTCTTCTTCCACCTACAAACTGTCTTCCATATTGTTTTAATTCATTTATATACGTTTTCAAACTCGACTTAGCTTAATTGTTTACCTTCAGTATTAATCAATAGTATTAAGTTTACTATTTAACACCATAAAACCACAAATGTTCAGTGTCCAATGTATTATTCCTGGACGACAAATAACAGGTTATATATATATATATATATAATACTAATGATTTGGGAGTATTTGTATGTGTTGTGTGTAAGTCAGGGAACTCAACGTCTAACTGTGAACTTAAGGGGAGATGTCCACTTGAGAGATTTTTTTCTTGACCCCTTTCTCCCTCATGTTTAGCCCCATTGCTTTTGATATTATAAAATGTTTGCCCCATTAGTTTAGCGATTTTAAGAACTTTCACCCCATATTAAGACCTTTCGTGCAATTCAGGTGTCGATTTTATCCTGGCGAGCGATAGCGAGCCTGTAATTTAAGAGGAACCGGCCTTCGGCCGGGACATTTTTCTACCGAAAAATTTACAAATTTATCTTGAAAGGGACTCAAGGGGTGTAATTTTAAGCTTGATGGAGGTCTAGGGAACAAACTAAATACCTCCCCTTAACAACAATGGAACCAACCAGATAAATACAAACGTTGCCAATACTTCTACAGAGTTAGTTTATAAGTTTGTTGTATCTGGTCCAAGTTTGTCAATATGATAATGTCCAAGTGAGGTCGACAAAGACACTGGGAGGTGAAGAAGATAGTCCTGGAACTGTTAGTGGAAAGTTAAAATAACGTTCTATCAATAATACTGTATTAAACTACACTTCTATGATGTATGTATTTATTTGATCTTGTTTATCATTAACTCAATCAGTATTAGAACGTTTGTTACTAATTTATTTATTCTGTTATTAAACGATTTTCATCAGCTTTGGAAGGCCCTCTAAGAATTAAAGAGGTAAGGTATATCTTCATTTGTTTCCTATGTGAAATAAAGAGACAAAAGAGAAATATGCCTGTAATAAATGTCTCCGCTAAAGTTGAAAGAGTGACAGAGCCAAATTCAAGGCATGATCGTATCAAAATGTCTGGACAGACGAAGATCGAAACAGCTTAACCTGACAAGCGCGATATGACAGTAGGTGCTAGGGTAGTTATTTGTGCATTTCTAGCCCTGGATTCTGACAGAATTCGTTATATTTACAATATAAACCATTATTTGTTTTCGGTATGCTTTTATTTTACATATATGATGTATATATGAACCTTCAAGAGTGCTAAAATAAGTGGGAAAAGCATTTGGGTGGTGAAAAACGAAGATATTGGCCACCCGGTCATAATCTCAGGCGAGAGAGAGAGACAGGCAGCCTTCCCCTCTCGCTGTCTGGGAGTCAACTGAGGAGAGCGGGGCGGTGTGTGCCGGTGTCTGGGTGTTGCATAACGATCTTTTATGCAACCCACTTGTGCTACATTATCGCGGGAGAAAAATAACCGATAAATGATGATAATAAGAGGAAAAATAGGTGATAATTGAGGAGGGGAGGGAGGGGGCAATAAGGTGGGGAAGGAGGGGAGGGGGGTGGGTGAGATTTACATGGATGAGTACTGGAGGGGAATTATCTCACCTAGAGACAAATTCCTTTGTTTTGATAGGCCCTTTTTTTTTATGGAAGGCTTTTTTTATGGTCCTGCTTCCGTGAGGCCTATCGCGTTCCCTATAGGAAGCCTTCCGTGAGGCCTATCGCGCTTGCCGGGTTAATAGTCAGGGAGCATGTGTAGCAAAATAAAATCCCGTGGGAATTTTGGTATGAAAGCATGCCACCTGTTCAAATGTCTCAAGGACATCCCCAATAACAATAAAAAACATGTTGGCAGTCTGAGATACGTGTATGACCAGCATGGTGATTCGAAAACAAAATACACATTTTGCTGAGTGATACTACAGAAATTTCATATATATCGTATATGAAATATCATACATATCGTATACAAAATATCATATATATATATATATATATATATATATATATATATATATATATACCTACCTATATACCTACATATATATATACCTATCCACTTTACCTCAATAAGTAGGTTGGATAGAGGTGGGATGCATGCGGTCTTTTTGTTTGTGTCAATTTTTTACTTTTGGCTTTTTTGCCCGGCTTTTGTCGGGTTTTTTCTGCTGTTTTGGCTATTTCTTATCTAGCATCGCTCGTAATTTGATATTGTCTGTTTTGTAACTTGTGCGCCGTGTAATCACTTTATCACTGAAGATAGCATAGGTTTGCCGAAACGTTTGATTGTTTTTTTATGTCCAATTATTTTGTGATATCTATCTGTTGTTATGCATATATACACCCTTGTCTTGATCATAGGATTCATTTATATATATATATATATGTGTGTGTGTGTGTGTGTGTTGGTGGATTCACAATTTTCTTGGTGCACTAATTCACATTATTTCTTGTTGCAGAGGTTGACGGAGACATGGAGTCTGCACTGATTGTTGACGGAGACCTTCACAAATCCCTTTGAGAATGATAGTTCTGACCTGATAAACTTGGTAACCAAAGCTGTGATGCCAGAGAAGGTCAAAAGTGACCTATCCGCCATATATACTATGGGCAAGGAGCTCCTGAATGACTTTGTGGCCAACAGGATCAAGACGTCGACCGTAAACCTCTGGGCACCAATGAAAAAACAGAGGCTGCAAACATGGAAAGTGACAGGAAAAAGGGTGAAAGTGAGTGCAGGGGATAAGACTGTTGAGCTCAAAGAAGACCGTAAGCTGTTCACTCGCATGCTGCTGTTGTCAAAGTCAAGACCTAACATTGACCTGGAGGAAACATTTGGCAGTTATGAACTTTCTGTTTTGCCACGTTCGATGTTTGCTGGAGATGGGACCATGCTCCACTGCTCCTCGAAGAGTAGTCTGATGTCTGTGTTGGAGAAACTGACAAAAAAGGGAGAAAGTGTTCCTGATACAAATGCAGAAATCCATGACAGTGTCAGAGAAGAGCGGGAAGGCACACCTCAAGAAGGTGGCAATACTGGATGGCATGGCAGAGGTTCAATCACTGGACAAACCAGACTACATCAAATACTGTATCCAGCTGGCAGATCACTTCACCAGTCGTATCCTGGCAAGATACGGTGATGCAGATGAAGTCCACCTTGTCTTTGATCGGTATGATGTCCCAACCTCTCTCAAGACTGCCACCCGTGACAGGAGGCAGGGCTGTCAGCCCTCGGTTGCCTATTATATAACAGACTCCACCAACGTATCCAAAGTACCAATGAAGAAACTCCTGGCCCATGTCACAACAAAGTGCAACCTCACAAGCTATCTGGCTGAGAAGATGCTCGAGAAGGCTCATGAGGAGAATAAACAGATGGTTGTTGCATGGGGAGCACAGTGCCGGGCAACCCACAGAAATGTCGGTCACCTTCACAGTCAGCAAGAAGAAGCGGACACAAAGCTCCTCCTGCATGATGCTGACGCAACAGGTTGTGGGGCATCAGTCATCAATATCCACTCACCAGATACGGATGTTTTTGTTCTTGGACTCCGCCGTTATCCTTAGCTGTGCAAGAAAACCAACTTTGTGACGGGAACTGGTACTAACCGGCGAATTATTCCTCTTGGGCCCATTTATAATGCCCTTGGACCTGAGAAGTCTGCTGCTTTGCCAGGGTTGCATGCCATCAGTGGGGCTGACAACACTGGCAGCTTTGCTGGAAAGGGAAAACTGGCATTCTGGAAAGCGTTCAAGGAGGCAAGTGATGACGAGGTATCAGCACTTGGAAAACTGGGCACCACACCAAAGCCCAGCGACAGCATTCTTGCTGGGATCGAAAAGTTTATTTGCAAAGTATACCTGCCAGGCACCAAGATTACCACAGTTCGGAAGCTGAGATGGTTTTTGTTCACAAAGAGGCAGATGCAGTGTTACGTCTGAGGTTTAAATATATCAGGGCTCTTATTCATTGGACTAGTAATGGCATAAATGTTACAACGGAAAGCGCTAGATCCAACCTCTGATGTATATTCCCAGTGAACAAAGAACACAAATACTCTCCAGAGTTCTATATACAATAATAGGTTATTAAACTCTCAATAAATGTGCGTCTACTCTAGGCTTAATGTTATGTGAAAACAGCCTATTACTACCTATAACCGAAGGTGCTTGGTTATGGTATGCAAAGTAAGGTGGTAAGAGAAGTTACAGCTTACGTTACTTTAATCAATAAATGTCAGGCACTCCTGCATGAAAGAAAGTGCACTAAAGTCCTTCAACACCAACAAGGAATCTTCTTTAAATGTTAGATGCTATCAAGATGCTCGAATCGGAAATGGAACCCAAAAAGGCTGGCAGCGGAACAATGCTCGAGCAGGCTATGCTCACAAAAAGGCAGGATATATAATGCAGTCGGGACCAATAATATCCTAAACGCTACAACACTAATAATAATCGCCATGACAATGCAGTATTCCTATCAACAAAAAGAGCCTAAGTCGTTTGTGTCTCAATACATCAAACTAGGCTGCGAAATGCTTGTGTAATCATGAACGGGTATGCATAATAAGAGTAATTGGGTTAATATACTTAATGTCTACTATGACTGATAAAGTCTAGCTAGAGTCAATGATACGAGATACTGGTGCACATGGCATGCCGCACAGCCTAGTGCAAATCTCAAGTCTGTGCGTCAAGTATTACGGTATAATGAAGGGTAGCTCTCTTGAGAAACCTTAATACCGAAGTATTAAGCGTTCTCCTGGCGTACCTCAAAGACAAACAACGAGCTTAGAACAGTACATAATGGTATAGGCAAAAAGCCCTCATTCGTGCATGCTCTACTCTCAATGGCACACAGACTAGAACTTACCCAATCAACTCCAGTTCTCAGGTATGTCGTGCAGCTTTTAACTAAAGCCAGCACCCATCGGAAACAATACCTTATAGTATCAGACTCCTAGTCTAGCATTATCTAATCCAGCAGAACACTAATAATTATAGGAAGCGGTACTAAACAATATGAATGCCAACCAATGCTTCGTGATCAACTTATCTTAACAACTAACATACATGGGTTATATAAGACCTTAACGCACAATACAACTGGCCAGCATGAAGCTGATTATGCAGAGTTAACCAGAGGGGGTATAATATTAATAAAAGGTGGTGAAAGATATGGAAAATGAGAGAGATAGGCAGAGGAAAAGGTTCTCAGGTGCAGGAAGGAAGACAGGTATCAAAGGGATAAGAGGGATGCGTTCTAGAAACCAGATCTGAGGGAGAGAGTGGCAAGAGAGCTATATATATACTAGCACTAGCTCGCACCGCGTAGACAAAGCGGTAACAATTCCTTCAGTCAATGACAAAGAAGCCAGCCAAACATGACGTCACCAAGCATGGTAAAAAACTCCTCCAACCAATCCCAGGCCAGCCAGCCGTGACATCATCAAGCATGGCAAAAAACACTGCGCGCCTCCTCTCACTCTGTTCTACTCTCTCTCTCTCTCAAATCCTATCATTACTACTTAATGATAAAACATATACTTTGCAATTAAATATATAAAGCCTTGACATGGGCGAAAACAAAGAGCCTTTCTGGACTGCCCATGACACGAGCTTTCATATGAAATAAAGCACACAATAATACATCAACTGTAGCCACTTCCACTGCCCTGGCGATCCTAGCGAGTCACTGTAGGACAAGCCATGCGGTTCTAACGGAGTGGTTAACGTCACACACCCCCCCCAAGATTTTTCTCAGAGGCCCAAAGCTCAAAAAAATCTGATGGTTAGAACCCATGCTATATCTCTACTTCCCATCACCCAGCGGCAGTAAAATATCTGGCACAGTTCCCAACAAAACATTTTACAAAATTATAACCCTCCCCAACACAATAGGTTAAATCATATGTAGTTATGCTCCTCAAGAGCGAGCTTCTCTAGCCCAGCATTCTCTAGCCCAGCATTACTGCTATAACATACTCAAAAAATTCAACTATCAAAGAAAGAGTTTTTATTTGATTTTTATGTTTTTAATTTGTTATTTCGGCTGCACTATAAGGGCAAGCCTAGTTTTTTCTTCTATACCAAACGCTCAACTCCTGCTTTACGACCCAATACGCTGGGCTAGAACCGCGAGCCAACAAGCACCAAGCGCAAAATACTATTCAAACTAAAGCAGGAGGCAACCCGTGTGTCAATCTACCCAGGATCATATACCCTTGAAAGACAATCTGCAACCATGTTGTCACAACCGGCAATATGGCGTATGTCCAGGTTATATACCAATAACCTTAGTGACCACCTGGTCAGCCTCATATTCCGATTGTGAAACTGGTCCAAGAACTTGAGAGGGTGATGATCTGTGTAAACTACAACGACTGGACCATAGGCTGGAACATAGACCTCGAAATACCTCAGTGCAAGCACAACTGCCAGCAGCTCCCTCTCGACAACAGAGCAGCTTCCCTGGGCTGAATTGAACTTCTCCGAGCAGAAACTAACAGGATGTTCCAGCCCATCATCGTCCTTTTTCATAAGGACGGCACCAGCCCCCACACCACTAGCATCCGTTGCTAGTTGGAAAGATAGGCTAAAGTCAGGGGCCCTGAGGATCGGGTGAGTGCACAACAGGTGTTTTACTACTCTAAACGCCTTCTCACACTCAGGCGCCCATTTGACTTTCTTATCCTTCCAGTTATCCTCCACCTGAGCTTGACTGTCCCGTTCTCCTTCTCCACCTTGACTGCTAAACGTCATCACAGGCACAGTGAGAGGCTCAGGGGGGTGCCTCACATACTCCCTCATGAGATTACCGTGACATAACTGATTGCGCTTACGTCTGTCTGGAGCGGCCACCAAGCAATCCAGGTCCGATAGCCTCTCAACCACCCTATAAGGACCAGTGTACTTCGCAGATAAGGGATGACCTACAAGGGGCAGTAGAATCAACACCTCCTGACCCACGTGAAACTCCCTGAGTTTAACCTTGAGGTCGTACCTGTCCTTCATGAGGGCCTGAGAGCTAGTCAAATTACGGCCAGCCAACTCCAGACTGTGCAACATCCGTTCTCAACTGTCGGGGACATACTTGAGCATAGAACAAGGTTTTATCTGCACCCTCCCATATTTCTTTAACCATATGGAGAGGCCCTCTGACACGGTGTCCAAAGACGAGCTCATTAGGGCTGAATCCCAAACTTTCCCCAGGTACCTCCCGTGCAGCAAACAAAACATATGGCAGGCCAAGATCCCAACCTTTCCCACTCTCAAAGCAACAATAACGAAGCACAGATTCCAAGGCTGAGTGCCATCGCTCTAACACACCCTGGCTCTCCGGATGATACGCAGATGACACAACCGAAACAATCCCATGCTGCGGCACTGCTTGAACAAAGAGGCTAGAAGTGAAGTTGGATCCTTGGTCTGACTGAATCCCCTGCGGGTAACCATACCGGGAAAAATACACTAGCAAGCTTCGGACCACCGTCTTCGCTGACCCATTTCTCATAGGGTACGCGTCAGGATACCTTGTTGCTACATCTCCCGACTGTGCATCACTGTCCTTCTCCAACTCGACAGCACCGGTACCACATTCAAGAACCTCCGGGTCTTCTAATTGCAATTTACGAATGTCCGAAGGAGCAAGCTCATCTAAGTGTTTGCGAAAGAACTCATGCCCCCCTCCTACATTGAATTTAGCCTCCCGTTGCTCTCTCTCTGTGTATCGTTGCTGTCTCTTCGTCTTTTTAAGCCCATCCTCTGCCTTCTTAGTAACAGTTAATGGGTCTTCTCCAGACTCGAAAATCGGTCCTAATAATGAGTCCCCGAGAATGTCCGTTGATACTAAACTCTCAACCGCATCAACTTTCAACCCCTTCTCGGTACCTTTCCTCCGCTTGTCTAAAGACTGTTGACCAGAATGCGACTCCCTGGATGCAAGAGATCTAGTGACAACACACGCCATAGGTTGCACCTGATACTTCTCAACCCACTCCTGCTCCTTCCTACTCATGTCGGCCGGCTTCTCGGCAACGACTAAGGGTGGAGCCTCAGAAGTAGGCCCCGCAAAGTCGTTGCCGAGAAGGAGGTCGACGCCCCCAACAGGCAACTTCTCCACAATTCCTACATCCAGGTCACGAGTCACACCATCAACTTCCATCTTCATTCTTACAAGCGGGTATGACCTTGTTGCATTAACTCCCTGAACCACAACCACCCACGCCATATTTATAGGTTTACCAGTGAAATTCCTCAACAGTGTTTGCGATGCCCCAGTGTCACGCAAAATTCTCACCTCATGTCCGTCTGCATTCTTCTGCTACGGGGAGGGGGAGGATAGCGGTCGCTAGCACTTGCATCGTACTTCTGTGAGGACCCGCAACCCCGAATCAACGACAGCCGTCGATCAGCCATTTCTGCTGCTTCGACTAGAGTTCTTGGGTTTTTCTCCTTTAAGTTCAAAGTTAGATCACCGCCCGTGCTCTTAAAGAACTGCTCCAACATCATTAACTGCTTAATTCCATCAAATGTTGTTACCTTCTCAGATCGGAGCCAGTTCCCCATAGCATCGGACAAGTCCCGGGCGTGTTCCAAAAAGGTGCTATCTCTTCCCTTGGTTACCCCTGGAACTTCAAACGGTACGTTTTTGGTTGCAGTTCGTAAGACCTCAGGACAGCCTCCTTAAGATCCTCATACACAATACATGACTCCAAAGATAACGCATCGTAGGCTTTAAGACCCTTGCCTATTAATCAAGAGGATACAAGTGCTGCCCATTTATTCTCTGGCCACTGGTGTTCCTGGCACTTTTTCTCAAAGCGTGCGAAAAATTCTGTTACACCACTCTCATCAAACTCCCTGAACCACAACCACCCACGCCGTATTTACAGGTTTACCAGTGAAATTCCTCAACAGTGTTTGCGATGCCCCAGTGTCACGCAAAATTCTCACCTCATGTCTTCTACCACACAACCGAGTCCCCTGTGGTCACTAAAGGCATCACGGACAGGGAATAAGCCTTCCGGATCCTTCTGCACTGGCAGTGTATTTACCTCGGAAGAATTGCCTCTAACAAACTCCGATGTCCTCTTGAACACTCCAATGCCGTGAGCAAAAGACACGGCTGCCGGAGGAGGTCGACTAGGGCACTCATTTGCCTTATGACCCTCCTGGTGGCACTTAAAACACATAAATTTCGGTTTCGGCTTATACTGTGATGTAAAAAGCCCCTGACTCTTCTCATATGGCATGGTGTTAGGTTTGGATTCAGTTTTAGTTTCATTGCTCTTTTGTTTAAATGTGTCATTGCTACGGGGAGGGGGAGGATAACGGTCCCTAGCACTTGCATCGTACTTCTGTGAGGACCCGCAACCCCGAATCAACGACAGCCGTCGATCAGCCATTTCTGCTGCTTCGACTAGAGTTCTTGGGTTTTTCTCCTTTAAGTTCAAAGTTAGATCACCGCCCGTGCTCTTAACCCTTGTCTAGCGGCGCGCGACTTATGTCGAGTTAAAGAAACTGGCAAAAAACAGGTGAAAAATGGGTGAAAATCGATTGAAAATGGGTGGAACAGTAATGAACCATACGTCCGACATCTGTGGCCTCCCGGCCCACACTAACTCCAGTTCCCCCACCGCGCGGGAGGATGATAGTGTGACCAATAGTTCGCGAAAAGTGAACAATGTAGCAAAATCCGCTAAACTTCCATCTTTGAGGTAACACTGTCAGGGCTCCACGAGTGCTACGTAGCTGTATGTGGTGTCATTGTGTAGCGATTTCCGCCTAGTTTTTGGCACAATACAGTTCCTCTCATGCTGATGGTTGATATAGCAGTCAGAAAGGCCTGAAAAGGCCCAAAACGGCCACAGACCACCCGTTCGTTATGTGTTAAAGAACTGCTCCAACATCATTAACTGCTTAATTCCATCAAATGTTGTTACCTTCTCAGATCGGAGCCAGTTCCCCATAGCATCGGACAAGTCCCGGGCGTGTTCCAAAAAGGTGCTATCTCTTCCCTTGGTTACACCCTGGAACTTCAAACGGTACGTTTCTGGTTGCAGTTCGTAAGCCCTCAGGACAGCCTCCTTGAGATCCTCATACACAATACATGACTCCAAAGATAACGCATCGTAGGCTTTAACCCGTCCAGCCCCGGCTAGTTTTGTAATGTTTGTTCACCAGAACCCGGCCGGTTTTCAAAAAATTGTTTTATTCCAGAAACAATAGCGAATGGGTTAGGAATGAAGGAAAAACCACGAAAAACCGCTCAAAAAGCTTAAAGAATGGTCCTACAGAGCCCCCGAAAACGTATTTTACAAGAGTAAAAAATTGAAGGCAATTACCCCCAAAAAACAGGTTATTGCGCGCTCACGCGCACGCACGTGGACTTTGAGAGTTTTCAACCATCGGCACGGTTGCTTGCGTGGGATACGTACACAGTTCCCATACAAATCTGAGCCCTCTTAAGTGGCTACACCTGAGGTTACGGTCGGCGCAATTAGGGTGACGCGCCAGGCGCGTCTCTGGGGCTGTGCGTTACATACATCGCCGACGCGTCAGGCGCGTCGCTGGAGCTGTACGGGTTAAGACCCTTGCCTATTATTCTAGAGGATACAAGTGCTGCCCATTTATTCTCTGGCCACTGGTGTTCCTGGCACTTCTTCTCAAAGCGTGCGAAAAATTCTGTTACACCACTCTCATCAAACACCGGAACCAGTTTCAATAAGTGCGAGAGAGATTGATCATGAGCACGGTTACCAGCCCCAAGTCGCTGTCCCGTTGTCTCTACTCGCGACTTCTCTACGTCCATGTCGGCACAGTACCTAGTTGACTCTAAATCAACTTGGATTTTTGCTAGCTCTATGTGCTGGTGACTGATAGTTTTTCTCTCTTCTATCTTGGCTAATTCTATTTGCTGCTGAAGCTCAGATGCCCTGATAGCCTTTCTCTCTTCGATCTTAGCTAATTCGAGCTGAAGCAATAATTCTGGAGTTAACCCTTGAGGAGGTGAAGGTGCTACAATGTTTGAAATTACCGGTGGTCCCCCCAGGAGCAACCCACCCTGCCAGTCACCACCCAACTGTGGAAGCGTACTCGGGGTCGGCAAACTACTGGGATGGCTGGGAGTCGAGTGTAGGGGAAGCATGGCCGAAGGGCTCTGAGCACTCGACCCATCTCGCTCACCAGTCACCCTGCCCAGTACACACGTTATCAAGTTATCCCTGGTCATGCTGCTAGTACCCGCATGACCGATAGCTGTGGCCAGGCATTGGAGACCGTACCGATCCATACCCTCCAACCGCTCGGCAGTAACAGGCCATTGCAAAAATATCCTAGCATCCTCCTCACAGTTCACCTGATTAACCCTTTCATCATGCTGCTGTTCCTCAGTTTCGACATTACGTACTGTGTCTCCATTCTCCTCTGATCCGGTATAAGACATGATGCTCACAAGAATTTCCCACCTCAATATTCAGAAAAGAAGCACCCCAAACTCTTATACCTCAATATACACACAAAAATTCTCGGAAATACTCAAGGGCTATACTATGTTGCAAAAAAAAAAAAATATTCTTGCTGATCCCCGCAAAATATTCCCCAAAACAACAAATGTTCCCTGCTAATAAATGTAGGTTCACCAAATCCTAGGTAAGGTCACCATTTGTTACGACTGAGGTTTAAATATATCAGGGCTCTTATTCATTGGACTAGTAATGGCATAAATGCTACAACGGAAAGCGCTAGATCCAACCTCTGATGTATATTCCCAGTGAACAAAGAACACAAATACTCTCCAGAGTTCTATATGCAATAATAGGTTATTAAACTCTCAATAAATGTGCGTCTACTCTAGGCTTAATGTTATGTGAAAACAGCCTATTACTACCTATAACCGAAGGTGCTTTGTTATGGTATGCAAAGTAAGGTGGTAAGAGAAGTTACAGCTTACGTTACTTTAATCAATAAATGTCAGGCACTCCTGCATGAAAGAAAGTGCACTAAAGTCCTTCAACACCAACAAGGAATCTTCTTTAAATGTTAGATGCTATCAAGATGCTCGAATCGGAAATGGAACCCAAAAAGGCTGGCAGCGGAACAATGCTCGAGCAGGCTATGCTCACAAAAAGGCAGGATATATAATGCAGTTGGGACCAAGAATATCCTAAACGCTACAACACTAATAATAATCGCCACGACAATGCAGTATTCCTATCAACAAAAAGAGCCTAAGTCGTTTGTGTCTCAATACATCAAACTAGGCTGCGAAATGCTTGTGTAATCATGAACGGGTATGCATAATAAGAGTAATTGGGTTAATATACTTAATGTCTACTATGACTGATAAAGTCTAGCTAGAGTCAATGATACGAGATACTGGTGCGCATGGCATGCCGCATAGCCTAGTGCAAATCTCAAGTCTGTGCGTCAAGTATTACGGTATAATGAAGGGTAGCTCTCTTGAGAAACCTTAATACCGAAGTATTAAGCGTTCTCCTGGCGTACCTCAAAGACAAACAACGAGCTTAGAACAGTGCAGAATGGTATAGGCAAAAAGCCCTCATTCGTGCATGCTCTACTCTCAATGGCACACAGATTAGAACTTACCCAATCAACTCCAGTTCTCAGGTATGTCGTGCAGCTTTTAACTAAAGCCAGCACCCATCGGAAACAATACCTTATAGTATCAGACTCCTAGTCTAGCATTATCTAATCCAGCAGAACACTAATAATTATAGGAAGCGGTACTGAACAATATGAATGCCAACCAATGCTTCGTGATCAACTTATCTTAACAACTAACATACATGGGTTATATAAGACCTTAACGCACAATACAACTGGCCAGCATGAAGCTGATTATGCAGAGTTAACCAGAGGGGGTATAATATTAATAAAAGGTGGTGAAAGATATGGAAAATGAGAGAGATAGGCAGAGGAAAAGGTTCTCAGGTGCAATGAGGGAGACAGGTATCAAAGGGATAAGAGGGATGCATTCTAGAAACCAGATCTGAGGGAGAGGGTGGTAAGAGAGCTATATATATACTAGCACTAGCTCGCACCATGTAGACAAAGCGGTAACAATTCCTTCAGCCAATGACAAAGAAGCCAGCCAAACATGACGTCACCAAGCATGGTAAAAAACTCCTCCAACCAATCCCAGGCCAGGGCAAAAAACACTGCGCGCCTCCTCTCACTCTGTTCTACTCTCTCTCTCTCTCTCTCAAATCCTATCATTACCACTTAATGATAAAACATATACTTTGCAATTAAATATATAAAGCCTTGACATGGGCGAAAACAAAGAGCCTTTCTGGACTGCCCATGACACAAGCTTTCATATGAAATAAAGCACACAATAATACATCAACTGTAGCCATATCCACTGCCCTGGCGATCCTAGCGAGTCACTGTAGGACAAGCCATGCGGTTCTAACGGAGTGGTTAACGTCACAGCAGTCCGAGAGGCTGCCTCCTACTCAAGATGCACTGCAACAATCAATCCTTCGGGCTCATCATCAAGCATCATATGGAACAATGACACTGTTGCGAACCAAGATGTACCTTCTCCTGAGAACTATGGCTGGACATTAGAAGATAACAGGTGGGTTCTAGTCATGACTACGCAGCTGCCTGCACCAAAGTCAATCATCCAGCTGGTGAAGTGTGGATGTACAAAGGCCAAATGTGACACAAACAGGTGCAGCTGTCGAAGAGCCGGCCTCAGCTGCACAGAACTCTGTGCATGCTGTGAAATCGGTGAAGTGTGCGAAAACGACACAGCTTCGGTTTATGAGGAAGAGTCTGAGCCAGAGGACTCTGACAATGAGGATGGAGATGGAGACATGTGAACTGTACATATCATGCTTATGAGGACACTCATGTGTGATAATATTGGAGCAAATTTATTTGACTGATACCTGTTTTCCGTGATACAATTTCACAATTATTTTCAGTTCAATGACAAATATTTTCAAGGGTATAGCTACTATATTTGTTTTACTCAATAATGTAATCGTTCCAATCACAGCTATGGAAAAAACATGCAATATTGGACATTTGGTATGATCCTCAAGTGGTTGTCATTGAATACAAATAAACAAATCTGAAAATTTGAGAATTTGTTTTGAATTGAACTCACAAGATTCACACACGTTTCTCAGACTGCCAACATGTTTTGTATTGGTATTTGGTGCATCTTTAAGACATCTAGATGGGTGGCTTGCTTTCATACCAAAATTCCCACGGATTTCCAAATGCTCCCTGACTATAAGGGGGAGGTAGTTGCTTTTTCTGGATCCCCGTCTCCCTTATGTTTAGCATATTAGTTTTTAGATTTGTAGACGTTTGTTCCATTTGTTTGGCGATTTTAAAACTTTACTAATTTCTTTGATCTTTCGTGCCATTTAGATGTAATTTTTTTCCAGACGAGTAATAATGTGCTGGCCTTCGGCCGGGTACAAATGTATCTTGAAAGCAGAGAGGGTTCTGCGGGGGTGCTTGGTTATGGTTTTGACCTTGCTTGGGACCTTATGGCTGTTCGGTCAGACAGCCTGGGGAAGAAACAACAACTACAACACCCAAAAGAGACCACAATTCACCAGGGACTGAGACTCCATTATGGTGATGATTACTTCTGGAATGAAATACTGCCAAGAATGGCTCGTTATCTCACACATCTGGTAATGGTCAGAATCTTCCCCCAAAACCCCTTGCCTCCTCTCAATATCTCCATCAATACCAACAGCCAACCCACGACATGTTTTGTTATTTATAGTCATTTTATACCATTATACCACAACAATTGTTTGGCATTCTAAACATTATTTATTTATTTAATTTTTAATTTTTTCTATATTCCAACTACTTCCTCTCGGGCATAGGCTGAGAGACTGCACAGGGCATAGGCTGAGAGACTGCACACTCAACCGCTGAACACAGTGAGGCACGTGAGGTCTTGTTCCAGTCTAGGGAGTGAGACATGCGAAGCACTACGGCTGGCTCGAACCAATCCCATCTCTGAAGCTGCTCCGCCTCAGCGCTTCACAGTCTCACTCCTCAGACTCGGACCCTCACTCTCAGAACGCCACCTAATGAGCAATTAACTCACTAGGCATTGCCCCCCTGTAGCATATTATGGCAATATATAACGTCTACCAATTAAGGGGTTACAGAATATGTCAATTAAACGTTTTAGCTACTATTATCCTCCCTAAGCTTCATAAAATCGTATAAATGCAGCTGAAATAAAAAACAAAAAGACGTCGCCGGTACTGTAAGAGTAAACACATTTTAAAGACCACGGCACAAAAACGCGAATACAACTAAACCAAATACATACAATGAAAACAATAACAAATAAATAAATATAGGAAAAGAGCCTATCATAGACTTCCACATCGTAACAGGGACAACTAATTTAGATTCAGGTTCGGACTGCTCACTACAGACCACAAGGTCTGTGTAGTCCGGTATTGTGCTGTCGTTTCACTCACTTGCTCTGCTCCACCAATAAATTTGCTTTATCCCTATACACAATTATTCTTTATTTCTCATATGTAATTACTCAGAAGCATTTTGCAGTCACGTTTGTTCACATTCAAGTATACACAGAACAAATTGTACATATATCTTTGCATCTTACATTAAAACAAATATATAAACTGACTGGAACCAAATCTGCTGCGCATTTTTATTTCCAGAAACACGCTTCGAAATTTTTTTTTTTTTTTTTACGGTGTAGGCTATAAGCCTTTCATGATTGTGTGTGTTGGGCCGCCTTGGATACATTAACATGAAAATAGAGATAGCGACATGGTGGAAGCAAGACACATTTTTCATATTGCGATGTTCAATAATATGTTTTAGTTTGCCTGCACTGTATAGTACTGTGCCTTTTGTATTTGTGTACATTATTTTAATCTGAATTGTTATGGAGATCTTTGTATATTGTAACATCCGTACCTACCGGATGTCATGTGACCAGACCAACCTGTTGAACGTGACTTTACAACTACTACCTCATGGCAACAACTCAATCCGCTTACGTGAAGAGAAAGAGAAAGAGAAAGGGAGAGAGAGGGGGAGAGCGGCCAGGCTACTTCCTGCATTCTTTGCATTCCTCGCTTTCCCGCCAAAGCTTGCGTGAGAGGGGCGGGGCACCTGTGACGTGGTGAGCTTCTAACACCTGGTTGGCTCCACTACACCTGCTTCTCACCTGTAATTGGTCGACGTGTTTCCTGACTTCTGACTGGTTCCGGCACCTGTTTCCTGCCTACTGATTGGATTAGCTTGGTCCGGGAAATCATATATAAGCCGGAGATTTGATAGTTCAAACTAGTACATTCATAGCTGGGAGGTGGAAAGAGCTGCATGGAGAGAACAGGCTTGTATAGATAGGTTTCTAGTTTAATTCAGTGAGTTGCAGAACCACTTGTGATCTCGTGATCATTAATTAACCAGAGGTATGTCGAAAACATACTCATATGATTTAAGATTTCGTATTTGGTGAAATCATATAGGTTTAATTGGAGAGATATATATTTTGATTTAATGTTTAATTTTGGTGATTAGAATTAAGGTTTGATTCAGAGATGATTTGTGATTGAATATTGACTACTTTACTTTAATACTTAACTGACTTTATGTAAACATATTTGTCATTCGAAATAGGCATTGTAAAAGCCCTACAAATTATATTGTCTACTTAAGCCTACTAAGCTTTCATTTTTACTTTAGTGAAATTAGCTGAGGCTAAATTCAGAGAGTGGAGAGAGGGCATGGCGAGCAAGGGTTTAAGAGTCAATATTAACAAAACCAAGGTTATGCATTGTAGATTGAGACGAGGCAATGTGGAAAAGAGCGGTGCATACCCATGTGCAGTGTGTGGAAAGGGAGTGGGCGTTAACTCCATTCAATATAGCATCTGTCGATGTTGGGTACACCATGGGAGTAAGCGCTGTAGTAGAATAAAGGGGCCCCTGCCGAAGGATAAGTCAGAAATAGAGAAATTTGAGTGCGTAATGTGCAAAGGCGAGCTTGTGTTAAGTGATGATCTTGTGGCTGTGAATTTTGGAAATGAGTCTTTGGAGCTGGTGAACAAGTTTTGTTACCTAGGAGATACCTTCTCTGCCGGTGGTGGGGCCGAGGCTGCCACTGTTGCTAGAATTAGGTGTGGCTGGGGAAAGTTCAGAGAATTGATGCCAATCCTGACCATGAAAAGAATGCCTCTCCCCCTGAAGGGAAAGGTGTATGCCTCATGTGTTAGAAGTGCAATGACGTATGCCTCAGAAACATGGGCCGTTAAAGTAGAGGATGTCAACAGAATGGAGCGTAATGATATGAGAATGGTGAGATGGATGTGTGGGGCCAGGCTACAGGATAGAATAACAAATGTTGAGCTGAGGAGATGTTTAGGTATAAAGAGTATTAGCGAGGTGATGCAAGTAGACTGGGATGGTATGGACATGTGGAGAGAATGGATGAACAAAATTGGGTGAAAAAATGCAGGTCTGTGATTGTGGAGGGAGCTGCACCAAGGGGTGGACCGAGGAAGACCTGGGATCGGACTATACGCGCCGATCTCAAATCCAAGAACTTGACAAGTGAAGCAGCCCTTAACAGAGTTGCCTGGAATCCCGCCATTAGGACAAGAGACTGAAACTGCACTTATGTGTGGAACACTCGGTCTTAAAATGTTATGTATGTCTGCATGTATACAAAACGATCCTGAAAAATAATCTATCATAACTTTCATTGCTTATTATTTTGATTAACCCTTGTCTAGCGGGGGGTTTTGGGCTTATTTGGGCATATTCAGGCCCTCCTGAATGATAAATCAAGTATTAGCAAAAAACTAGGCGCTAAAAGCTTCAAAATGAGACCAGAACGAGCTACGTAGCACTCGTGGTTCTCATACAGTGATACCAGTAACATGGGAGTTTAGCGTATAGCGGCATATTTTTCCCAGCTATGCTCACTACTGGCTACACTGCCGGCCTCTCGAGAACACAGGGAACATGAGTAAATGGGCGGCGGTAAGCCCTGGGAGTCGGCTGTCTGGCCCGCTGCGCTCCCGGCCATTTGCACTTGATTTTAACCCTTTAAAAGCCTTAATAATGCTCCTAACTTGCTGCAAATTGGAGCCAGACTTAAGTCCGGCCCCGATCTTTAAGGGTTAATTGTAAAATACCTTATTTACATTTATAAATATAATTCCATTATATATGTGACTTTGTAATATTTCCTTACCATTTTTATTTAGTCAAATGTCTTTCAGTAATAAGAATAAAATTAATAAGATAAAATACTAAAGGGAAAATAATAATAAACTAAGAATAAAGAGATAATATAAAGAGTAATACAATCTTTAAAGGGTTAACAAACTTAAATTAATTATATAAAAAGATCTTAATACTTTGCTGATAATCAAGATTAATTGAGATATTCTAGTGTCTTAAAACCTTGCTTATTTATCGAACTTTTGTATTCGTAATCAATAGCCTCTTTCATATTAAAACATTCAATGTAACTTTAAATAGTTTACAGATTAAATATAATTGAATTGTATCAGAGTATAAAGAATAACTGTCCCAACAACTGAGGGAAAGCAAGTGACAACATAACTAACTTTGATATTTTACGTTCTTTTGGCCTTCAGCCGTTTTGCTACACTTTCACATTAACTGTTCTATCTTTATTTATTTAGTTAACCACTTCTGAATCAAGATACGTAACAGATTAACTGGCGACCTCGCCAGGATATGTTTTGTATAAGTTTCACTAAGTACAATCGCGCTAAGAAGTGATGACTTGATTCCCAGTACCTTTTGTTCAGAAAGTGCTATCTGGCAACTATTGAGGCTCTACTATATTCATATATTACACAACGGGGAGAACTGTATTGAAGGACAAAATACCAAAACACGATATATAAGTATTGTTACAATATATTTATCTCATTATGTGAGAGCAAACCAAATAATACAAAGTTGAGACTAACCCGAACGAAAGAATGTGAAACTCTTAGTATTTCGCTCACTAGATTCAGGATTAAAATGTGGAGGTAGTCTCTTAATGCTTTTATTACTTTTTAAGCCAAAAATACTGGGAGAAAAGTATCTCATAAAATTAAAACAAACCGTTAAAAGTAATATTCAACCCACGAGTGTCAATAAATCACGTAAATAAATATATAACAGATTGTTTTTTCCACATTTACTTCTCTATGTGGGACAAGCTGCCTTAAAAAACAAAGCGGTCTCCAGTATATTTTGGGATAAAGCTTGAATACTCGAGAACAGCTTTTAATTTGTATAGACAGACGATGAAATTTCACTTATAACATGTTTAATAGCCCATAGGGACACCCATATAGGAACGAAAGATGGAAAGGCATGTAGTAAAGGACAAAGGTGGATATACGAGCGGAAGAGATACTCTCCCTCATATACCGGCAGTGACTGACTTGCATTTTTTTGCAGGCATCCAGGTGGCAGGCCCAGGGAGTGTAACATGCTAGATAGCGCCAGGAAATTAAATACTTTCAATATTCTATACAGATATTGAAAACAAACCTTACTTATATATATTCAAACTACAACATAAATATAATTTAAAAGGCCTAAATAGGTTAATTTTGTCAGTAGGCCAATTATTGGGAATATCTGGAGACCTATAGTATAAATTAGGAAATGACTGGGCTCTGACGGGCAGTGGAGAGTTGCCAGCGGTAGCCAGATTTGGGGACTTTTGTCCGAGCTTTAGAAAAATTGAGTCATGACTTCTTAGCGCGATTGTACATATCATATCATAATCATGCCTGAAATTATAAATAAGGCAGATGTTAAGCTGCCTGTTAAGCTGTTTAAGAATCGTCACCCGTTGCCGATGACATCGATCTCTTGTCCAAGGCAGAGTTAATAGTACTAGCCTCGTATTTTGAGCTAACGGTCTCGGACATGACAAAACTTGAAATAGCACAGATCATAATGTCAGAATTATTTGGGATTCACGAGGGCGGTGAGCATAACGGAGACGAGGGCGGTGAGCGTAACGGAGCCGAGAGCCAAATGGAGCGGCTGGTGGAGGACTCGGTAATGGGATACAGATGCGGTTTGGTAGGAATTTGCCAGAGGGATTTACCCCTGAGCAATATCTTGACTTAGCTAGATTAAATGCTGCCCAGGCAGACGCTCAGCTGCAAGCACAGTCACAACAAACCCAGGCACAGCTAGATCATGAATATCGCATGGCCCAATTAACTGCTCAAACAGAATCCAAAAACAATGTGCTTGCTTGCCCTCCGGGATTAACCATGACGAGTGTAATTCCCCCGTTCACGTTCACCGAGGACAATGTTCAGGACTTTTTTGTGTTGTTCGAGGAGGTTGCTACAGGTATGGGGTGGACAAGGGATCGGTGGCCATTTATGTTGCAAACGGTGTTGACAGGACAAGGTCGGGAAACTTACATTTCAGTAGAGTCTGAGGTTCGGCAAGACTATGACCGTCTCAAAGCAGCCATTCTAAAAACCTACAAACTGCTACCTGAAGCATATAGACAGACTTTCAGAAAGACTCATAAATTTGTTTAGGAAACTCATACCGTGTTTTCCAGGACCATGAACAAAGCTTTAACCCTTATTTAGCGGGTGGTAAGGTATTTTACACCGTGCCGCCCAGCGGGCATAATCCCGAAATATTCGCTCACTTTCACTCGCCCTAGCGCCGTTACTATGGCTCCAATGCGAACGAAACGATCATTTTTGGAAAGAGCAACTCTTCGTCTCCCCATATAAGTCTATTATGGATGTTATGAGCGAGTGTGGAGGGTGGGAAGAGGTGAGGAAGAGGAGGTACCTTTTGGTCTATTTCCCGGGGGCGTTCGGATGCGTTCGCTTTGCCCTGACTTCGGCCTCCCGCGCGTCTACTATTCCTTCGGTAATCTGTCTTATTTTTCTCTTATATCTCCTTATTTCTGTATTCTCTCTCTCTCTCTCTCTCTCTCTCTCTCTCTCTCTCTCACTCCTGTCTCTGTCTCTCTCTCTCTCACTCCTGTCTCTGTCTCTCTCTCTCTCCCTTTCTCTCTTCCTCATCCGTATATGTAATTCTCATTATTTTCTCTAACTAATCCCTCTATTTCATTTATTTGCTTGTAATATTTCTGTATTATTATATCTTTTTCACTCTTTCTTCAGTTCAGTTTCTGTATTTTCTCTTTCTCTCTTCCTCATCCGTATATGTAATTCTCATTATTATTTTCTCTAATCCCTCTTTCTTTATTTGCTTGTAATATTTCTGTATTATTATATCTTTTTCACTCTTTCTTCAGTTCAGTTTCTGCATTCTCTCTCTCTCTCTCTCTCTGTTTCGCTTGCTTTGCAGGATTTTTGTTTTGTTTTATATATAATATTATTTATTATTAGTAATAAAGTGTTGACGACTATTTTTTTTTGTGTGGTGTTCCCAGGAGGTGTAATCCACATGTGATTGAGGTAGGCAAAAGGCAGTTATGTGATTGAGGTAGGCAAAAGGCAGTTATGTGATTGAGGTAGGTAAAAGGCAGTTATGTGATTGAGGTAGGGAAAAGGCAGAACTGCCTATAGCGAGTGTATGAATGTGATTGAGGTAGACAAAAGGCAGAACTGCCTATAGCGAGTGTATGAATGTGATTGAGGTAGACAAAAGGCAGAACTGCCTATAGCGAGTGTATGAATGAATGTATGTATGAATGAATGACATGGATGTATGAGGTGGACCAAGAACCAGATGGATGGATGAGATTCGAAACTTATGGATGTAATGGGTGATGTTGATGATGATGAATGCACTTGTGTTTGGGTAGTGTGCTATTCCACCATATGAATGATTAAATTACATGAATTCATGAGGTACTTTGAAATAGATGAATGAATGATTGAATGAAGTTATGAATGACATGAATTCATGAGGTACTTTGAAATAGATGAATGAATGAAGTTATGAATGATTGGCAAGAAGGGAGGAGGTTAGAAGTGTTCCAGTGTGTGGTACTCGGTGTAGCAAGGAATAGGACAGAGTCCCACATCACACTGACTACACTTGGACGTAACTTCCCTCCTATGTCGGGGCCTCCTTGTCGTGTGACTGCAGACGTGGCACACGTTCTTTCTGGCCACCCGGCCAGCAGCAAGTTGGTTAGGGTTGGGAGGTACAGTCACAAGCCTGTGGGTCAAGAGGTAGTCCCGGCACTCAAGGCGGCTGGGCAAATCCACGATCGCCCTCGGAACTGGTGCCGCACGTGTGGTTCCGTGCTTACGGAGGATGGCCTCGATGATGTCCTTGGAGAACAGCCTTACAGAGGTCTTCTTTCCTGTGTGCGTCATCCACAGGTTGTATGCGTTGAGGACAGTGACATCAAGAAGATGGAGTACGACCTTCTTGTACCATTTACAGGTCTTCTTCAGGCAGTCAACAGCAGTGATCTGCATATCACTTTTGTCCACCAACCGCATGTTCACATTATACTCCAGGACAGCGTCAGGTTTGGAGATAAGAACTACAGTCCTGTTCCCTGTGACACGGTCCTGCAGGTATCTCCTCTTCCCGCTATCTAGCAATGCGGACTTGTGGTAGGTGGAGAGGACATTGACTGGCTTTGTGTCGTGCCAACAAATAGCCAGTATGTTCTCACTGCTGCTCTTCTTCTGGAAGATGTCTCCTTTCTGCGTCTTCTCAAACCGGGGCCAGTGTTTCCGGTTTGACCTAACAGTTCCACAGCTTCCTGTTCTCCTTGTAAGGAGATACCTGGCAAGGAGAGGAGAGGTGTAGAAGTTGTCAGTGAACAGGATACGGTTGGCATCTAGATACGGCTCCATCAGTGTCTTGACAACCGACCCTGAAAGACCCAAAGGGTCGTTCGGAATGTCCACATCAGTAGCAGTATATATGATAAGATCCAGCACGTATCCTGTCTCGCAGTCACACAGTACAAAGAATTTGATCCCGAAGCGGTGACGCTTCGACGGAATGTACTGGCGGAAAGAGAGACATCCACGGAAGAGGACTAAGGACTCATCGATCACGACATTCTGGAAAGGTTTGAAAAACCGGCGATACCTGTAGAGGAGGGAGTTCAGGAATGGCCGTATTTTCCAGATCTTATCGGCTCCGTGTGGCGCAGTGTTATCTACAAAGTGCATGCACTTCAGAATTTGCCTATACTGGTCCCTTGGCATATAGGTGTTGAACACTGGCGTTGCTATTATGTCATGCATAACCCAATAATCTAACATGTTATGTTTCTTTATGTGGGCCATGAGCATGGTGAGGGCCAAAAACACGAGGAGTTCGCCGATGACAATGGGTGTCCATCTCCGCATGTGGGGCGACATAATTTCATCGGCGTGCTGGCGACCATACAGGTTTGTCTCTTTGACAATGTCCCCGAGCAATTGGTCATCAAAAAATGCCCGGAAGTAGTCGTAAGGGGTGTCATTCTACGAGCAGGGAAAGGCAGGCTGGACGCCATTCGGTGCCTTGTGAAAGAGGGGTGGTTGACCAGGCATATCCCGAGGCAGGCAGTCCTGCCACTGAAAGACAGGTGGTGGTACCGCGCTCCTGGCCCCTCCTGGGGCACCTCCTCTGGCACCTCCTTGGGCCCTTCCCCGGGCACCTCGCTGTGGCTGTGGCTGTCCCTGCTGTGGCTGTGCCTGCCCGTCATCAGAGTCGCTTTCCGGCAGCGGGGATATCCTGGCTTCAGGCGAATCGGGAGAGCTTGGGCCGGCATCGCTTTCCTCCAAATTCAGCCGACGCCTGGCCACCCGACGCCTGGTCACCCTCGTCCGCTACATCTCGGGTGGCGTTGCCAACATGGGGGGATTTGCACCTGCAGCTGGTGTAGAGGTCGCTGGACCTGGACCAGCTTGTGCATGGGCGGGGGTAGTTGGGATTTGGTCTACCCCCGAGATGTTGGCGAGCGAAATAACTGGAGGCTCTGACACGGCGGCTCGCTGCCTGGATGGGGGTGCTGGCTGGGGGGTCAATGACCTGGTCCGTTTTGCCGGTCTGGCACTGTTACCTATGCAAAATGTGGGAATGGTATTTCATATGAGGGATGTGCAGACTCCAACTTTATAACTGTAAGACATGATTTATTTGAAAGAAAGAGAGAGAGAGAGAGTGTCGTGATAATATAACAATTTTACATATGTATCATATATATATGATAAAGTAATATATATGGTACATATGTTCCCCACAATCATATAATGCCAAGCACAAATATTCAATCTTTCATAAGAACATAAGAAAATGGGAGTCTGCAGAAAGCCGATTGGCCTACACAAGGCAGATCCCTGTCACACCCAACCCTAATTATAAGCCCAGCTTAAAAACACCATTAGGACTTACCTCACCGAAACGGTCAGAGGTCAGAAAAACGGGGATCTGCAGATCCCCACACCTAGGCCACACCTGACAGATCACCCTCACACCCAACCCATATCGTCCATATGCCTATCTAATTGTATCTTAAAGCTCCCTATCGTTCTTGATTCCACTATAGAACTTGGTAGCCTATTCCACCTATCTACAACTCTATTACCAAACCAATATTTGCCTATATCTTTCTTGAAACGAAATTTATCTAATTTGAAACCATTTGTACGAGTTCTTTCGCTATCACTGAGCTTTAGTACATTTGTCACGTCCCCTTTATTAATCCCACTAACCCACTTGAATACCTCTATCATGTCCCCTCTAACTCTGCGTCTCTCTAATGAATGTAAGCCTAATTTCTTCAACCTTTCTTTATACGGAAGATTTCTAATATTATGGATCATTTTTGTCATTCTACGTTGTACTCTCTCCAATGAATCTATGTCCATTCTGTAATAAGGACACCAAAATTGAACAGCATAATCCATATGGGGTCTCACTATTGACAAGTAAAGTTTTAAGATAACATCAGCAGTTCTGTTACTCACACTCCTAGAGATGAACCCGAGAATCCTGTTTGCCTTGTTTCGAACGCTTATACACTGTTTTCTAGGCTTCAAATCATTGCTAACAAACACACCTAGATCTTTCTCACAATTCGAGTTTTCTAATTCCATATTAGCTAGTTTATATTTAACATTTTTATGCATCTTCCCTATCTTTAATACCTTGCATTTGTCAATGTTAAACTTCATCTGCCAATTTACTGACCATTCGTGTAAGGTATCTAGATCCCTTTGGAGGCACTCTATATCTCTATCTGAATCAATTTTTCTCCCCATTTTGGTATAGTCTGCAAATTTACTTATCCTACTAGTTATACCTAAATCAAGGTAATTTATGTATATAACAAACAACAGAGGACCTAATACAGATCCCTGGGGGACACCACTTTTGACTGCTCCCCATTCTGAATTCGTACCATTTATGCTGACTCTCTGCTTCTTACCAACTAGCCATGACCTAATCCATGCCAACAAGCCCCACCTATTCCATGTGCCTCAACCTTTCTCATCAATCTCTCGTGCGGGACTCTGTCGAAAGCTTTACTGAAATCTAGATATATTATATCATATGACTTGTCATTATCTACTGCTTCATATATCTCTTGAGAAAAAACTAAGCAAATTAGTAAGGCAAGAACGTCCCTGAGTGAATCCATGCTGAGAAGAATTTATTAAATTAAATGTATCTAAGTGGTTTCTAATTTTACTAGCAATAATTGACTCTAGTAGCTTTCCTATGATTGATGTCAGACTAATGGGACGGTAATTGGATGCTATTGATTTGTCACCTTTTTTGAAGATCGGAACTACGTTTGCAAGCTTCCAAGCTTCTGGAACTATACCTGTCTCTAATGAATTGTTAAATAGAAATGTTAATGGGTAACTTAACTCATCCCTACATTCTTTTAATACTCTAGCATATACCTCATCAGGACCAGGCGAGTTATGAGGTTTCAGTCTGTCAATTTCCTTAAACACATCATTTCTACTTATAGTAACTGTACTTAACCTATTTTCTATACTATCGCTATATACCTTACGGACTTCTGGAAACTGTGCCAAATTTTCATTAGTGAAAACGGAAAGAAATTGACTATTTAATGTACTGCACATTTCTAAATTATTTTCTGTCATTTCTCCTATCGAAGTTTTAAGGGGACCAATTACATCTCTAACCTTGGATTTATATAGTTGGTAAAAAGCTTTAGGATTATTTTTTGAGTCATTGGCAACCTTAATTTCATAATTTCTTTTTTCTTTCCTAATATCCTTTTTTACCTGTCTTGATGGATTCTGATAGTAAGCAAGTAGGTGAATTTCGCCTTTCTTAATTTTTCTATATATTCCTCTCTTTTGTCCTAGAAGATCTAATAGTCTATTATTCATCCATTTGGGTTGGTTCTGTGTTGATCTAAATTTTCTTTTGGGGATATATTTATTTTGTGCATTGAATACCGACTCGATAATTTAAAATTATCGTATGTATCTACCAAGGTTGACGTCTCTTCCTGACTTAAGATGACAGGTGCCTGAGAAGGGGTACACTCATTTGGACACCTGGATCGACTTAATTTTTTGACCATAGGGTCCGATAATAGAGCTCTTCTTAACCCACCATAATTGGCTTTTCTGAAGTCAGGTATTAATGTTGTATTCTCTCTGGTATTACCTTTCCATTGTATATTAAAATACACAGAATTGTGGTCACTATTTCCTAGGTGGTCCCCTATCTCTACATTATTTACCATATGTTCATTGTTACTGAAAACTAAATCGAGAATATTATTACCTCTATTCGGCGTATCTATGAATTGAAATAAAAAAACATCTTGTACTACCTCTATAAACTCCTCAGAATCAGAGTCTCCTATTTGATGCTGCCAATCTATATTCGAAAAATTTAAATACCCCATAATGCACACATTGCTAAACCTTGATGCCATTTTAATTTCCTCCCATAGTGACGTTCCGTCATTTCTACTCATATTTGGCGGTCTATACATAACTCCAATAACTATGGTCTCACTACCTTCGTTAACCTCTACCCATTTCTACCCTTTCGTTGTTTGTATTACCGTAAGAAATTTACTGAACGCCTGAAAATAATACGCTATAAAATACTTGCAATCAAACTTTCAAGCAATTACAAGGTCACATGCAATTATAAAAAGGTATATTGTAGACCACAATCTTCGGCAAGCTTCGTTGTTACTTGTATTATCGTGAGAAATGTACCGTACACCCTGGTTATCGTTATCGTGAGAAATTTACCGAACGCCTGCAAATAATACGCTATAAAATGCTTGCAATCAAACTCTCAAACAATTTCAAGGTCACATGCAATTATAAATGTATAGGTAGACCCAGAGAGAGAGAGAAAGAGAGAGGAGGTCAAGAACATCTGCTAGGTGTGATTTCCCCTGGGGGGGGAAAATTAGTTAGGGAGTGCCCTGGCCTATATCAGACAAAGAGAGTACAAAGGAGTACAAACAAAGAGAGTGAGAGAGACAGAGAGAGAGTGTCGTGATAATATAACTATTTTACATATGTACATATATGATAAAATAATATATAAGGTACAATATGTTCCCCACAATCATATAATGCCAAGCACAAATATTCAATCTTTCGTTGTTTGTATTACCGTAAGAAATTTAATGAACGCCTGAAAATAATACGCTATAAAATGCTTGCAATCAAATTTTCAAGCAATTACAAGGTCACATGCAATTATAAAAAGGTATATTGTAGACCACAATCTTCGCCAAGCTTCGTTGTTGCTTGTATTATCGTGAGAAATGTACCGTACACCCTGGTTATCGTGAGAAATTTACCGAACGCCTGCAAATAATACGCTATAAAATGCTTGCAATCAAACTCAAGTAATTTCAAGGTCACATGCAATTATAAATGTATAGGTAGACCCAGAGAGGAAGAGAGAGAGAGAGAGAGTGTCGTGATAATATAACTATTTTACATATGTATCATATATGATAAAATAATATATACGGTACATAATTATGTTCCCCACAATCATGTAATGCCAAGCACAAATATTCAATCTTTCGTTGTTTGTATTACCGTAAGAAATTTACTGAACGCCTGGAAATAATACGCTATAAAATGCTTGCAATCAAACTTTCAAGCAATTACAAGGTCACATGCAATTATAAAAAGGTATATTGTAGACCACAATCTTCGCCAAGCTTCGTTGTTGCTTGTATTATCGTGAGAAATGTACCGTACACCCTGGTTATCATGAGAAATTTACCGAACGCCTGCAAATAATACGCTATAAAATGCTTGCAATCAAACTTTCAAGCAATTACAAGGTCACATGCAATTATAAAAAGGTATATTGTAGGCCACAATCTTCGCCCAGCTTCGTTGTTGCTTGTATTATCGTGAGGAATGTACCGTACACCCTGGTTATCGTGAGAAATTTACCGAACGTCTGAAATAATACGCTACAAAATGCTTGCAATCAAACTTTCAAGCAATTATAAAATGTAAATTGTACTTACCAACACCCACACCAGTATGTTCTTCGTCAGGAACGTCTCCATTTTGCTCAACGGTCTGTGCAACATCAACCACAACATCCACCCCACGTTTATTATGCTTGGGGTGAAAGCCTATGATTGGTATATTTTCGTCTTCCGAGTCATCCACACTACCAAAACTCTCACCCAGACCTTCGATGGTTTCATCCAACAGCCTATTAGAAAGTTCTGAAGAGTTCAGCATGATATCTAGTTCCTGGGTGGTGAGCCGGGCGTGATGAGTAGGATGGCGCGACGCACTAGGGGTGGCGGCCACCGAATCGGACACAGGCAAATCTTGACCTTCCATTACGGCTGCTTGAGGGTTACTGAGTCACGGTCACGCAGTGGAGATGTGTGGGTGGGACCTAGTAGTACACCGCCTGACCACCAGGTTTCGCTTTCCACCTAAATTAGGGCGGGAATACGCCCACAGACTTTTGTCGGGCCCCGCCATTTAGTCCAATTTTCTCGATTCAGACTAAGTCGGGCCCCGATCTTTAAGGGTTAAATACCTGGCTAACAACTAAAAATGTCACTGAGTTTAAGGGTCTGAAAGAGTTAATCTTGCTTGAGAACTTCCTATGGAAGGTAGATTCATCAGTAGCCTATCATTTGAGAGGGAAAAAGGTAGAAACTCTTGCCGAAGCTGCAGACATGGCTGATACGTATGTACTAAACAAAAAAAATCGTGGGAAAAAGCCCTATGATAATAAGTTCTCCAATCACAAATCTGATCAATCTAGTCACTCGCAAAAGCCTGTAACGTCTCTCCATGCAAGCCAAACTAAAAATGCTACCCCAACTAAGAATGTGACTCCTGGTAATGGTAACAGAGGTGGGGCCCAAACCAATAATAATAATGCATACAAGGGGATTGTATCCCAGGATGTGTGTACCTATTGTGGCAAGAGAGGCCATTTAGCTTATCAATGTTGGGCCAAGGAGAGAGCCGAGAGATCGGGGCCGACCGTAGCCGCAGTAACTGCCTCCCCAAATAACCAAAACCGCCCAAATGTGCCTTTGATGCAGGACTCCCGACCACAGGAGTACCTAGCTAACGTAAATCAGACAGGAAATGGTGTAGTAGCGTGTGTGGTACAACCACCAAGGGTTAAGCCTGTCTTAGTGTCCCCATCAGTTCAGGATAGCTACCGTCCCTTTATTTCATCTGGATGTGTGAAAATAAATGGTTGTGTACATGAGGTAAAAATCTTAAGAGATACTGGTTCTACTAGCACCCTCATGGTGAATCCTTATTCTGAATGCCCAACTGGCGAATCAGTAATAATGAGAGGTGCTGGAGGTCAATTTTCTGCTAGCTTGGTGAATGGTGAGATTAAGTGTGGATGGAGGAAACGGGAGGATGGCGGGGGAGGCACTTTTGACTGATAGTGAGCCACCACAGTTTATAATGTTCATTTAACAATCACTACTGTGTCACTATCATAGTTTTGAAAGAGTTTTACCGATGCTTTTCCTAACCACCACAGAGGTAGCATGCTTTGTGTTTTCTTTATTAGACAGTGGTATCCCCTGTAGCTCCATCTCCACTGTGTAGCTCACTGTGTGCATGTGTGTATCACTTCACGGCTATTCAGTTATTTAGTAAATCCAGATATTCACATTTGTGTTAGTTATTTACTCACAGTTGATTAGTTAGTCATTAGCTTAGTTGTTCAGTTATTTATTATAAATGATTTAGTTATTTATTCACAGTTATTTAGTTCACTGTTATCTAGTGATTTAATTCACTGTTATTTAGTTTCTTATTCACGGTTATTTATCACTGTTAGTCACTGTTATTTATTCACTGTTATACGCAGTTATTTAGTTTCTTATTCACTGTTATTTATCACTGTTAGTTATTGGTATTTATTCACTGTTATTTAGTTGTTTATTCACCGTTATTTAGTGTTTTATACACTGTTATTTAGTAATTTGTCTAAGAAGGATCCGTGGTAGTAAAAAGGGTTAAGTGAGATAGTTCGAAGCTTGTTAATTGCTGGAGGCCTTTTTAAACTGCATACAATCGTCTAATAGTAGCCAAACTAAAGATAAAAAGGATGGCACCGGTATAGAAGGGGTTAAAGCACTTCCACATTTGTTCTCCCAAGCTTCTCTGTTCTCCCTACCTTTAGTGTTCCTTTCTCAACATATTTCCTTGGCCATCATTTCCTAGAGTCCCCCTCTGAACTGTGGCTCCTCAGGTCCTCTCCCTCAACATATCCCCCTCCAGCCATCAAAGAGTCATTGGGAAGCCATAACTTAAATTGTCCGCTAAATTAACTTATGCAGAGCCTTTGATCTCCGCCATTACCTCTATTTCGTATACATTTTTCTCTTCCTGCTATTTAACTCCGTTCCGTTTGTTCTGAGTATATATTGTAGTTAATATTTCTCTTCCAATTGATAAGTTTGTTGTGGCGTTGGTATATTTGTTTTCATCTTTTTTCAAGCGCGTTATTGTGTTCTGTTATAAGTCTGATACGTATTTTCTTCCTGTTGTGCAGTTCTCCTTCTAATGTTAACATTTTGGCTGTAGGCATATTTCCGCCTATTTCCGCCATATTACGGCGCATTCAGGCACTCCTGATTGATTAGGCAAATGTCTGAATGAAATTAAATGTATTCAGCCCAAAACCATAACAAATTGGCTTCAAATTACACCAAAACGAGCTTCGTAGTTCTTGGGCTTCACCCGCAGCACTACCATAGACATTCGTTAAAATGAGCAATTATCGCTTATGTCGTGCTACATTTGTTTTTGGCAGCACTGTAATCTCGCGAGGGCATGACATGATTCCTCAGTGCCTCGATCGGCTGGCTGGAGGGAGGATGTGTGGCCTATCGTGCTCCCAGTCCCTTGCACTTGATTCTACAGGCTTTAAGAGGCTTTAAAAGCCTGTACATTGCTGTAAATTACCATGGCGTTCGAGAACATCTGCAGGCAATGGGTTAATCTAGTTTGAATGAGCCCCCCCCCCCCCCCCCCTCCCCTCTCTTACTCTCTCAACCTCGTTAACTGAACATATTCAAGTGACCTTTTCCCTTCTTTTTTCGTTGTTCTCTCCGCGACTAACTTAGTTTATTTGATCATCTTCTGTTCTACACCAATCGTCCATGTATCCCCTCCTTCACTCTCTCCACTCACGTCCTCTTTCCCCTTCATCTCCCTGCCATAATCTATATCCTCTGTATCAAGGTTTGCTTGTGCTCTTCATTTCCTCGATAGGGAGACATTTCTGATAACTCTGTGCAATACATGTTTTTTCTCCATTTCTGTATAGGTCTATTGGGTAACATTTCACATGCCAATGGGTAAATGGGTATTGTTGGCTGAGTCTTCGAATATTAGATGTTTTGAAATGTGTATACATTTAAATGCATACATGTCTATAATGGTTGAAAAGAGTTTAACCCATGGTAAGCACATATTTAAGTGACCTGACTATTGTTGGGTAGTTATAAACCTACCTTCTTATAAGTTACCACCCTGTACTGGTGCTTTCTGTTCCTCCCCAAATACCTCTATCTTAGCTGAGAGTGGCGAACCCCCGCTCTCCCTCCATCCATCGCGATTTAGTTACCATGCGCCGTGCATTAAAAATTAAACATATCGACTCTCCCACTAATTCCCTTTTCTGTGATATCCTCATTCCCGATCCGATCCGTGTCCCTCTTTCCCCTCCTTCCCGATTCGTGCTACTGTTCTCCTCAACTCTCTTGGCTTTAACATTGCTGTATCGCCGACTGTTGTATCCCCTTACCCCCCATGGACCATCTTTCTACCCAATGTTTGCACTCGCCTCTCCTTCCTCTCTAAGAGATATCCTTTTGATCCTAGCCATCACTGCCAACACGCATTCGAACACATACGTCGTAAAGGCCATCATTTTGCCATCTTCACTGACGGGTCTAAGACAGATTCTGGGGTAGGCCTCGCTGCTGTGTCCTCTACTAAGCTCCTTCAATATTCCCTCCCGCGTCAAGCTTCTATCCTTACTGCTGAACTTTTAGCTATCCAGTCCGCTATTGACATTATACGTGGTACCCCTCAACAGCCCTTTATCATTTACAGCGACTCTCGTAGTGCCCTTGATGCGCTACGTGCTTATTAATCCTCACGGAATAGTTTCGTCCATACAACGCACTTTCCATGAGATGAGCCTACGTGGATTACGGGTCCAGTTATGTTGGATTCCTGTTCACATCGGTGTCTGTGGAAATGAAGACGCCGATGCTGCATCTAAAGATACTATTTTAATGTTCCCTCGTCAGCCCCACCTTCCATTGGGTGATTGGCTGTTCTTACTCAAGCCTTCTATTCTCAGCACGTTACAATCTCAATGGGAATCTCTACCTTGCAATAATAAACTCTGTGCGATCGAACCTTCTGTCCGTCCTTGGCTCCAGGTCTCACAGGTGAGAAGAAGTTTTACTAACTAGACTTAGGATAGGCCATTCCCGGCTGACTCGGTTATTTAATGTCCACTACTCAATACCATAAGAACACAAGAAAAATGGAAATCTGCAGAAAGCCTATTGGCCCATACGAGGCAGACCCCTTCTTCCCTATTAGTCCCACTACAACCTATGGAATAACACTCTGTCCTGAATGTCATTCATTTGCCAACACATAGACAAAGGTAATCTTAACAAGTGATGTCACTGAAACCTGGAAGTTGGAGGTGTAAATGTAAGTTGTTAAAGCATGTAACAAAGATCTTGAACTATTATCTTTCCTTGTACCAATGTGTATGGCTGGTTTGGTTGTACAGAGATAATATTCCCTCCCGCATATTGCTCCAAGGAGAGAAACATGTTCCTATTGGTGGTCGGAGGAAAATAATCATCAGCCGACATAACCACTTACAAGCATTAAAGTCACTTCACTACAGTTAGCTTCGAAACTCAACACGAAATTTACTTGGAGGGAATGGGTTCATACACAGCAGCTGCCTCCAGTATAATGTGGCCTGGAGATGGTGGCTTTATAGTTCTGCTATATAGCCTGCTGTTCACTGCCTAGAGCCTTATTGGGATTTGAAAATAACTTCTCACACTCAACTACTTTCCTATATATGATTCTTAGATTAATTTAAGCATACTGGTTTATCCATATATTTATACAATATTTATATTTATACCTATATCCTTGGTATAATAGAGATCATGAATTTTATCATTTATCTCTGAACAAACTGATATGAGTAATTATATAATTATATACTGTATATACAGTTTAGACTGTGTTTTAAGATAGTATGCCTCAATATAAGGTGATCATATTATGTGAATATTTCTCCGTTCTCTTCCATTATTCGCCCTCAGTTCCCTCCCTAGTCTCCCACACGTGTAGAGCTACTGCCAAATGGTCAAATCAGCTGATATCATTGTGGACCCAGTGAGAGCGAGAAAGACGGTAATTGGAGTAGACAGGGATGGTAGAGACTCACATTTGCATAGCCATATGTATTACTGGTGATGAATTCAGTAACAGCGACCATCGTACGATAACTTTCACTTTAAAGTTTACTAGTAACGAACCAAATAGTAGCATCGAAAAAGTCCCTAATTTCAAGAAAGCAAACTTCCATAAACTTAGAGCTATGTTTAATGAAACTGACTGGAGATTTTTAATTAACAATAACGACATAAATACATCTTGGAAGTTATTCAAAACCACTTACCTAAAAGCAGTGCAAGACTGCATTCCATCGAACATACGGCGTCCAGGCCATAATAATAAGCCCAAATGGTGGAATAAAGATATTTCAAAATGCCTGCTTTCTAAAAAATTTGCTAATGATAGATTAAAATCCTCACAAAATGACGAAGAACGGGTGAAATTTGTAGAGCTACGACGCAAAGCCAAAAAGGTAATTAAGCAAAGTAAAAAGACCTTAGAGTTACATATTGCGAATCAAAGTAAAACAAACCCGAAAGAATTCTATAGTTATATCAGAAAGAAAAAAGTAGTTACTTCAACTGTTGGACCGTTACTCGATGAAAATGGAGAATACACCAAAGACGAAGTACAAATGAGTAATGCCCTCAATACCTTCTTTGCATCAGTTTTTACAACAGAAGACCTCAGTGATATCCCTACACCATCGCCGATTCAGATTGATAATTCAGATGTTCTAAGCAATATCACCGTTACAGAGAGAGAAGTGTTGAATTGTTTAGATAAACTCAAGGTAAATAAAACGCCTGGACCTGATACAATCTCGCCTAGAGTTCTAAAGGAAGCTAAGGATAAGCTCTCCAAACCACTGACATTACTATTCAATAAATCCTTGCAGTCTGGAACTATGCCTGATCAGTGGAAGCTAGCCAATGTAACACCGATATTAAAAAAAGGCAGCAAATCCCTACCCAGTAACTATCGTCCAATTAGCTTAACCTCAGTTGTATGCAAAATGCTAGAAACGGTCATACGAGACAGACTCGTAAATCACTTAGAGGAAAATAACATACTTAAAGATACTCAACACGGCTTTCGTAAAAAACGTTCCTGTTTAACAAACCTCTTAGACTTCTTCCATGATATCCTCAACCTCTACGATGAGAGTAAAGCTGTAGATATTATATACCTTGATTTTCAAAAGGCCTTTGACAAAGTTCCCCACAAACGTTTACTGCTAAAACTAAAAGCGCATGGAATACAAGACGGTGTGTTGAAATGGATAGAAAATTGGCTCAGCAACAGAAAGCAAAGAGTAGTCATAAACGGTAAAGCATCTAAATGGACCAATGTAAGTAGCGGGGTACCCCAGGGATCGGTACTAGGACCAATTCTATTTCTAATTTACATCAACGACATAGATGAGGGTCTCACCTGTACAATCTCAAAATTTGCTGACGATACAAAAATTGCAAATAGCGTACTCTCAAAAGAACAAGTTGACGATATGCAACACAATCTAGATAAATTGTCATGTTGGGCCCAAATTTGGCAAATGAGTTTCAATGCGGATAAATGTAAAGTACTACATATCGGATACCTAAATGAGAAAGCAAACTATTCGATGAATGGCACTCAGCTTAAGAATGTAAACAGAGAAACCGATCTGGGAGTAACAATATCGAGTAACCTAAAACCGAGTCAACAATGTTCAGAAGTTGTTAAGAAGGCAAACAAAATAATTGGCTTTATAGGCAGGTCATTTGAGCATAAATCCAAAGAAGTTATCCTAACCCTTTACAATTCCTTAGTCCGCCCTCTTCTGGAATACTGCGTTCAATCCTGGTGCCCTTATTACCAAAAAGATATAAACAAGCTAGAACGAGTTCAACGTAGAGTTACCAAAATGATACCTAGCCTAAAGAACAAACCATACGAAGAGCGTCTTAGAGAATTAAATCTATTTCCTTTAACCCAGCGCAGATTAAGAGGTGACTTAATTCAAGTGTTCAAAATCATCAAAGGCATCGACAATATGAACTGTAGTAAGTACTTCACTATCGACCAATCTAATTACACGCAGGGAAACGGTTACAAAATTATTGGTAAATCTTTTAACTCGCACAAATCTAAGAATTTCTTCTTCAATCGAGTTGTCAACTTGTGGAATGGGTTTCCCCGAAACGAAACGTTATAGACTGCATCACCGTTGATTCATTTAAACTCCGCCTAGACAAATATCTCGCATCAAACCCGCGACTGACTGCGTTTGTAAATGAATAACTTTATTTTATCACCCCCTCAGTTACTAACCCATCTGTCCTCTACTTACTTCCTAATCCTGCCACGGACATTAGTTCCAGGGCAGTAATTCCCTTTCCAATGTTCCCTTACCCACTCTAAACCACTGTTTGGGGACTTGATCCTCAGTGTTTTGGAGGACAAGCAACCTAGAAGGGTTACTAGATCTGTTGTTGCTTGATTTCCTTTGTACTCCTTTGTACAAATGGTTTACTACATAGTAATGAGTTGCATGTATTAAACTGGATACACTATCCATTAAATAATAAATTAGGTACTACACATCCTTCACTCCTGAGTAACTTTCTACACAACTGATCAACTGTCTTCATCCATAACGTATATAACCTTAACCCATAACTAGCGGCGCGCAACATAAGTCGAGTATAATAAATGTGGACTATCTGGCGGCGCTCGACATAGGTCGTGTGGCAATTTCAGCACGTAATGTTGCTGAGAGAGAGAGACAAGTGGTGGCAGGAGAGTAGCGAGCGTATGACTGCTCCAGACCACCGCGGCGAACCTACTGACGCGAATCCCACCTCCTCCCTCCCTCTCTCACTCGCTACATACGGAATTGTATGGGGAAAGTGCCGAATTACATGCTTTTTGCACTCGCGTTGCGCGGTTGTTGCAAGAAAACTAGCCATCATAAAAGGATCGTTATGGTGTCATTGGAAAGCTCTGTTTATGCCCTTTCAGGGATAGATACTTGTTTTACGCTCTGGGTCTTATTTAGGCATGAAAATGATCATGTAAACAGCCCTATTTTGGGTAAAGACACCCCGCTGGTGGCTACATATTATATACCGCCTAGGCCGCTCTTAAGGTGTTAAGACATCCCATCCCGTCCCGAACATATAAGTAGAAACAATTTTACAGAAACAACTCGCATGACCACATTACCAAAGTCAATAATCGTGGACCATGATGGAACTAATGTGCCTTGAATGAATGTTAAAAATCAATTGGTGGTTTAAGATATGGTAAATAGAAACGGTAGATCGGTAATTCTTTAATATTATTTAGTACTAACACTATTATAATGCAAGTTTTGTAATTGGTATGTGCCATTGCAAGACTGGAAGATCTTGAATGTAAGTGTTTCTTGGTGCCAACGAACATATCCTGGTGTGCAATATTGGCTGCCCGTCAGACAGAATTATAAACAGATCGAGTCCGTTGAAGAAGTTGCAGCATACAGAATACTCTAGTGGCTGACAACTCACCCCAAAAAAACAATAACGTTTGAACTGTACCAACTCAACCAATACTTTTCTATTAGGTTAGGGCTAAGTTAGGACTAAGTGCTTACATGCATCTCGACTAATAGCATCAACAATATATGTAGGCCTACAGTATATATAGGTGACCCGGAAGAGTAAACTTAATATATTATATATATATAGTGATACATCTGAAGACTACACGAAATAAGCTAGAACATACAAGTGCAATGTACAGTATAGTTACAGCATTATGTGTATCACCAAGTGCGCACAACAATGTAAGACTAATGTTCAACATAAAAATAAACTACTACTTGCGTAAATGAAAGAGGAAGGCCAAAAAGATGGGGAGGAATGAAAGAGACAGTGCCATTTGGAAATATCTCAGGAATTGCACTATCAGGGCAGAACGAGACCCAATTTCGTCGGGGAAGAAATAAAATATAACTCAGAAAATAAAAGGTCGAGGTTATTATTGGTTTATATTGGTATATATTTCAGAATATATTTGTGTTTGATTGTCTAACATGGTTATATATATACAGTATAATTATACAGTTTATCGGCCCATATTCCGGTTTCCGAAAGAGTAGCCTATTACATAATTATCTTCATACATGCTACTCTGTTTTCTTATTTGCCCGACTACTTTGTTCATTATTGCGTGTTCATGATAGTGTTGTATTACTGATTGTACTAACACTCTGCCCTATTTAAACTCACATACTTCTATCTAGACTATTGTATCATGTTTGTGACGCTCACCGCTTCCCCCAGAACCGCATGGCTTACTTGCTAGGACTCGCCAGGGCAGAGAATGTAGCTACAGTCTACCTATCATTGTGTACTTTCCTTCTCGAGAAAGCTTGTGTTTCAGACAGTTCAAAACTGTTCTTTGTTTTCGTCTGTCACAATCCTTTCTATTTTATTTAGTCAATTGAAAGTATTGTGTTAAGTAGTTGAATGATGGGAAGGCGAGCGGGAGAGAGAGAGAGAGACCAGGTGGTGTGACTTGGTGGTGAGTGTGGCGCGTGGCTGGCCCCCTTACATAGGCGTCGCGGGATTCGTTGCCTCCTGCCTAACACGGACTACTAGGCGGCTGCTTACTGGGCGACTGTCGCGCGCCCTCGTGCCATTCCTGCGAACTGGGACTCCAGCGAGGCGGTCCCTGGGAATATCCTTGTCAGATCCGTCCCAGACAGCATACTCTAAGCATCTCCCATGAACTGTTCCACACTCTTGTCTTAGAATCTTTCTCTTCTACTGCCTCTATCATTTGCACTACATCCTCACCTTTTATTAACCCTTTCACGCACATATGACGCATAGGTTGCCAGATTAGCAATAAGAAATAGAGTTCTCTCACTCTTATAATTACCTCTCCAAAATTAGCTTTCTGCCCACAGCTAACTCAAAGACAACTGCACAGGTTGAAGTAACTAAACTAAAGGTTTCTAAATACCCCTGATAGTAACAAAGGCTTTAAGGTATCCCTAATTGGCTCAAAATCGCGTCATATGTCGGAGAGGGTTAATATCAATCCCCCTCTGGTTCCCTGCATCCACACCTTGAATTGGTGGCCAGACTGTATTATATGCTGGATCTCACATTTCTTATGTACTAGGCTAAGGTTGAAGAGAGTCGTTGTCTTTTTGGGAGATTGTATTGCTCGGACTGTCTCCATCAATCACTAATGTTTCTACAGGGTTAAATAATGCTAGACTAGGGATCAGGTATCTTGCTGTTGGTGTTTTCACTGTGTGTAGGCTATTTTTGAGCTGCACGACACTACGGATTCTGTGGGTTACCTGGGTGGATCTTTTGTCTGTGTACCTTGGATTTTAGACTGTGTAGTGCGTGAGGGCTGCTTGCCTAATCCACCCAACACTGTTCTAACTCTATTTGCTTTTACTTTTGAGGGTCGCCAGGAGGATACTCGATACTTGTGATCGAGAATCCTCAAGAGAGCACCCCTTCATATTAACGTAATCAGGCCGACCAGACCCAAGGTCCACACTAGGCTAGGAGCTGCCTTGCTCCACCAGAATTCTGTACCTTTGTGCATCCCAGCTAGACTTTATTAACCCGGGTAGACATTAACTGGATTAGATCATATACTCTTTTATGTATTAATGAATATTATGAATTAACAAATTAAAAGACTCATTGAAAGGCCTACAAAAGAAAAGTTTTGCTCCTTTTATAGAAAATATTCTAAATAATAAACATAATTTCACAAATAAATTTAAGAATATAGTCTTTGCTTTTATGGGATATATTAGAGCTAATTCTAAGAAATCCAAAGATAACCGTATTAAAGATAAAGTCATGTCCACTTTAAATTATTCCTCTAAAATTTTAGACAAAATTAATGTTAACAGTCTTATTAATTCAAAGAAAGTTAAGTCCATGTTACCAGATGGTTGTAAAGATTTCAAACCATTAATAGTGTATTCATATGAACGACCTGTTGGGTCTATTATTTGTAATTATAATAAAGTTTTAGGAAATCTTTCAGATAATGATATTTTCAATAATAATAAATGCGTGTGTGAAAGAGTCATGGATATGCCAGCTAGCAGACGTGATGCACTAGCAAAGTTCATTTATAGTCCGATATGTCACATATTAACAGGTGATGTAGAACTAGTTAAACATTTTGCAAACGACAAATTAGCGGAGCTATGTCGTAAAGGGTTTAAATTTAGAATAGGGAGTAATAAAGTAACATGGGACATAATTTTAAAAGATATTGTTTTTGCAGTCAATAAATTAAAAGATAAATTGTTAAAAATTGCGTGCTGCAATGCAAGAGAACTAGAAGCATGGTCTAAATTATTAATTAAGTTAATTAGAAATAAAATTTTCTCGCTTAAAAATGAATTTAATCTTTCAGATTTTATAGACTATAATTATAATAAGCTTAAAGCTGATTTAATAAATTTACATAAACATTTTGTAATCACTACAGTAGATAAAGCCAGCAATAATTATAGCTTCACATGCAAGAAATTTTATCTTGAAAATATGAAAAAAGAATTAGGTATTAAGGGTAACATATTACGTAAAAATATTTGCGGTAATTCTGTTTATGAAATTCAAAATAATCTGAATATTGATAACTTAATCGATGAACATACCAAGAAAAATATAATATTTGATATTAAACTTTCTGATAAGAACAAGTGCATTGCAAAATTATACATGTTACCTAAATTTCATAAAAGACCTTATAAATATCGCTTTATTGCCGGAGCAAAATTTGCTACCACTAAAACTCTATCAGAACAAGTCGTAAATTGCTTAAAATACATTAAAAGTACTCATAAAAGATATTGTAATACCATCATGAAAAGAACTGGCATTAACTATTATTGGAGTGTTGACAATTCGTTAGAAGTTATTGATAAAATAAATACCATGCCGAAAGTTACCTCGGTACATAGCTTCGACTTTTCAACTTTGTATACCAATTTACCTTTAGATTTAGTATATTCAGAGCTTTGCTTTATTATAGATTTGCACTTTGACAGGTTCGTTAGGAATGGTAATTATTTCATAAATGTTTATACATATTTTAATAATGCATCACTTAGCTCTACTCCCACTAGTTCTGTATATTTTGATAGAACTAAACTTAAAGATGCCCTTAAATTCCTCCTTTTCAATACTTATGTTAGATTCGGGCCGTACATTTTCAAACAAATATTAGGAATTCCTATGGGTGGAAATGCTAGCCCTTTAATTGCAGACTTATTCTTGCTTGCTTTAGAATTTAAATATATAAAAGACTTAGTTGACAGTAGCAAGAAAAATAAAATTCCAGAAAAATTAGCACTTGCTAAACTGTTAAGTAATAATAGTAGATATATTGATGATATTCTTGTTTGCAATTTGTTAAATTTTAATAAAGTTGCTAAACTTATTTACCCTAATTCTATTCCCCTCACACAATGTAACGTAAATTATAAAGTTGAAAATTTTCTTGATATAAATATAGAGATTGTTAATGAACAGTGCATACTTAAAGTATATCACAAAGTTGATGATTTTAATTTTAACGTAATAAACTTTCCTTTCCCTAGTAGTAATATCGATAGTAAAATAACTTATAACTGTTTTTATTCCCAATTAATAAGATTTTGTAAAATCTGCACTAAAGTAGATGACTTTTGGGCTAGAGCTAGGTTACTATACAGACTCTCTTAGTGGACAGAGGTTTTGAGGCAAGTAAATTGTTCCATAAATTTAATCTTTTTAGGGTCAATTATTGTGACTGTATTCTAAAATTTGACATCAATAATTTTAATCAAGCATTTTTAACTTGAAGTTTCTTGTATAACCTCTGCTTACTTTTTGTCTGTATTTATTGTTTATCTTTTTCTTTTTCTATTATTATTATTATTATTAATATTAATATTGATGATTTTTTAAATTTATTGTTCTTGTTAAAAGAGTACTCTTTGTTTAAATCTGTTGTTACTTCATATTTTGTAATTATTTGTCTTTATATTATATGTATTCATTGTCGATAGTATCAATTGCTTACTTTTGCGATTTCCTTAGTTTATTTGTGCTATAAATGTAGGTTATTTGTAGGGTAGTTATTGATAGGGGTCACTTGAGGCATGCTATGCTTACAGGTACCTACCCGATAGCACTATCGTTAGTGAGTGCTGTACTGTATTTTATATATTATTTTGTAATAGTATAGATATCTTATCAATATTTGTATTTTGTACTATTTTAATGTCTTGTCATGTTGCAAATTTGATTTTAAATAATATTTTGACATTTAACATATAGTTTCTTTATTCATGCAGAGTTTAGTAAAATTTGCCAGAACGTCCCGGACTTCCCAAACTTGACTACTTCCTTTAACGTGACGATAGTGCGTTGTTATATGTGCGATTAGTTTGCTTGGGAAACAGATTAACTTGCTCATGTAGTAATGTACACCCTATGTGGTGGATTGTGTTCTTTTATTTAATAATTTTCATTTTAGTAAACGTTGTTTCCACATAGCGATTTTGATAATTTAATTTGACTTTATATTGTCCTTGTCCCAATTTTGGTTTGTTTAGTTTGCAAGTTTTACATTTTAATGCATACCCATTATTTCTACACAAGCATTTTGAGGTCTAGGTTGCTGTAGAGAGACACAACCAGCATAGACCGGTTTTGTTAATAGGAGTACTACTTTTTCGTGGCGAGCATTATTACTGTTGCACCGCTTATAATATTCTTGTGCCCAATAACATTATAGGTCCAGCCTTTTTGTGTATTTAGCCTACACGTGCATTGTCCTGCCTCCTGCTATTTTGTGGTTCCATTTCCGATACGTTCTTCTTAGTAGCATCCGACATTATTCAGAAGATTCCTTGTTCGGTGCTTGAGGACTTTACAACACTTTCTTTCATAAAGGAGTGACAGATATTATTGATTAAAGTAACGTTAAGTAAACCTTCTTCTTGTTTGCATTAGATCACTCTTGTGATTTAATTAAGTTAACTATCTTTTCCTTGTGTACCATAACTAAGCAACCATATGTTATAGGTAATAGGCTGTTTCAGAGAACATCAGCCTATAGTAGAAGCACATAGATACTGAGAGTTAAGATACCCCGCTATCGCAGATACAACTCTGGAGGGTATATGTGTTCTTTGTTCGACGGGATTATATATCAGGGGTTGGATCTAGCGTTTCCGTTGATGCATTTATGCCAGTCTAGTCCAATGTATAAGAGCCACTGATTTATACGAGACCCGATCGTAACATGTTAATCACGCATGATTATGTTTTCTCTGTATATGTTTGAATTATTCTTACTCATACTAGTGTGTATTATTAAACTCTCACTACCTGCCTTCCATCCTCCACCCCACCCTCTCTCTCTCTCTGTCAAACACACACACACAAACTCACTCTCTTTCTCCAAACTTCGTCATCAAGTTAGGCGGTGAACAAGTGTAGAACGGTGCAGGTGTTGGTTCTCCAGTAGCGGTGGTGGTGGTGTTGTGTTGCCTCTCCGGGAATCACAACCGGCATGGGAACAATTAACCCCTTCGCGCACAAGGACGCATTTTGTGCCCTTTCTGGGATATTTAAAAGCCTCTACGACCGTCAGAAGTGTATACAAACCTTAAGTTTAGTTACTTCAACCTCTGCATTTGTCTTTGAGCGAGCTATGGGCAAAAAACTAATTTTGGAGAGATACTTATGAGAGTAAAAGTGTGTTCACACCAAGGCCGGAATCAGACATAATATGACACAAGATGCCTGTGTTAAAGATAAATATAATTTAAGTAACATAATTGTACCTTTATGTTCTTGATATGCACCATACAGTTACGTTTTTTTCTTGAACTACCTTGTGTGTCGTGTCGTTTATTTATTTATTTTACCTGAGTTGTTTTTATGCTAAAATAAGTTTGATATTAATCACATTTACATTTTTAAGCTTCTATTTTTAACATCAAATACAAGGTTTAAAACATATGACTAAGCATTATTCCATGTCTTGCATAGTGGGTGACTTAATATTATTTGTACTTTGTAGGGAGGGTGTAAAGTTATGTATTTATTTAAAGGATGCAAAAACTTAGAAATGTACGTTGGCTATAATTATATATAAAACCCTGTCCCATCATAAGCATTAACACTGTAAAGTGTATAACCAACATAAACCATGCCACAAACTTGTGTCATTATGCCTCCAACACAGCCATTAGTGTTATGGACAACGCTCATATGTTGCAGCCCAAGCAAGAATCATGTCGCTTGCCTTGTTGAATATAATGGTTGAATTATACAACATTCCCATTTTACTGTTCCAGAAACTATCAACTGATAACAACAATGACAATAGTTTTTTTTTTTTTTTTTTTTTTTTTTTTTTTGTTAGGCGGTGAAGCAACAAATGGAACTGATGGTTTTGAGCGCTATACTATTTATGCTGTGGATTTATATAAACCAAATCAACCAAAATGTAATGCTTCAAAAAAAAATAAAAAAAAAAAATCATTCCCACATACTCTACTTTCAATATTGTTGTTACATTCGGCATTTCTTATTAATTAAATTGAAGTAGGTATATCCGATGTTCCTAAGCAAAAGTCACTTTACACATCGCTATGATCCAATTTATTTATCATATTTTACCAAAATGTATGTGCTATCAACTTTCCCATTACGCACACATATGACTGAACTATTTTCATTCACGGTTTAAGGTCAGAGGTAAAAGTTGCATGTTTGGAGATGCAGTTCTATTTTCAAAAAATTATGTTGCTCTTTTATATAACATATCAATTATGTGGTCAAATTCATCGTATTTTAAGTTTGCGCAATTTATTATTGCAAAATAAGCAAATCAAATTGAATATTTGATCCATGCACCCATTTGAAACAGTATGAAACGCAAACTAAATAAAACAACACTTTAGTATAACCTACATGCTTCAAACCTTGGCTTTATAGATTCAAAGACTCGAATCGGCGTAACCTGATACATACTCAAGACCGTTCAATATTACAAAGTTAAAACTATACAATGGAAGGAAGAAAACATTATAAACAAACGAGTGTGTCTTTTACTCATAGTCTCTATACGATTAACTCTCCCGGAAATGTACTTATATAAAACATATTGTCACCTAGGATAACCCACCTTCATTCTATTGCCAATACTAGTGCGAAATAAATTCAAAATGTAGGCAAAATTAAATTGTTGATATAAATGTACTTGAGAATGCGGGTGTGTAAATCCACCTTAAACACGAGCTCTCTTTCCGGCAACTCTGACCTGACAACTTCTGAACTATGCCTTTGTTATATAAATGTGTATATATCTATATATCTATATACTCAAGCACATGCCCCATTTATTATATTTATTTATCTATTTGTATTATGTTTGTTTAAGCGGAGGCTGGCCGACTCGAGACAGAGCCCGAACAGGGACAACACAACACAACAAACCACTAAAAACAAATCACAGATTCACACACATCTACAGTAGGTCTGCTGTCACTAACGACAATCTACCATAAGTCCTGTTGCCACTAACATTGCAAAATTGTCCGAAAATGTTGCATAGCTCAGAATACAGGCATGTGTCACCAGGCATAGTACAATACAACTAAGTAATACAAAATTAGCTGCATCTAGAAGTATATACAACCACATTTCAATTGGCCTAAAGTGTGCTGCTTAATTTTCCCTCTGCACATTTCTATTGCGAAACTATACTTATATTATTGCACAACTCAATGCCGTATTGTATCTGGCAACACTCACCTGATGTGGATCAAAGTTGTGGTAAAAGCCCTCGTATAAATCCACCTTAGGGAGGAATGGTTTATGGTTTGGTCGATTATGCCAAACAATGTTTTGTTTTTAGTTTCCTCCCTAGACCTCCATCAAACTTGAAAAAACATCCATTAGATCCCCATTCGAAATAAATGTTCGTCACGGCTGAAAGCCAGGTTTTAATATTGACGAAGAAATTGGGTGAAAGGTCTTAAAACTGCCAAACTAATGGGTCAAACTTCTAAAAACCTATTGTGACGCCTGCCAGCGTTGGCAGAATCGCCTCCCGGTAGCCACTAGCGCTCGCCAGGGCAGTGAAATGGGCTACAGTCTATCTACAATGTTGTACTTTCTTTCTTGTGAATCATCATGTTACAGGCAGTATAGAAGTGGTCTTTATTTTCGCCTGTGACAATGCATTATATTTTATATCATGAGTTGAATATAAGATGCATTGGTGTGTAGAGTTGAGAGGAAGAGCGAGCGAGCAGCGTGGGGGTAGTGAGTGTTGCTTTCCCTCCTCCTTCCTCCCTCCCGGAGGAGTCCCTCACCCGCGTGGTCTTTCTCTCGGTTTTGATTGGCTGGTGGTTCCTGGCGCCTTCTGCAGGCCTGCTGCCTGGTGACGTAGCGGCCTGTGACTGGCTGACCACCATGCCTTTGTGTGATCCTGGGGGTCCCGAGGAGCTACTCTCTTCAGAGCTTGCCTGACCAGCATAGCCTACCCTTCACATCTCCCTTGCTACCTGTCCCCGACCTCTACCTATAGAACACTTTCTCTCTCTCTCTCTCAACTTCTTACCTCTCATTCTTCCAATCTATTTAATATCATAACTCCCCTTTGGTTCTGCACGATTTCATATATCGGCCATTGTATTATATGCTGAAGCTCTCAGATATTCCATGTTTAGATAGACATTTTGGAGGGGTTAACATTTTGTCTGTAGAGGTTCGACACACTCACGGTGTCTCCCTACCTTTTTCTTGGTTGTCTGCTGGGCTATTTAATGCTAGACTGGGGTGAGGCTATTGTTGTTGTGATTTACGATGTGTTCCAGGTTTTGTTGAACCTGTACAATCGCAACGGATACGTGGCAAGCCTAGGTTGTCTTTCTGACTGTGTACCTTGTGAGTTTAGCACTGTGTTGCGAGTGAGGGCTTTTGCCTCTGCCACCCAACACTGTGCTAACTCGTTTTGCTTTGACTTTGAGAGGGTCGCCAGGAGAGAACCAGATACTAGCGATCTGGATCTCTCAAGAGACCACCCCGTCATTTAACGTAATTTGGCCGTACAGTCTTAAGGACCTCACTAGGCTACGAGCTGCTTGCTCAGCCATTGTTTCCTAGCCTACTACATCCCAGCTAGACTTTATTCGCCTAGCAGACACCTGATTAGGATTATAAACTCTTATGTTATGTATGCAGCATTTTTATTCACGTTGATTGTAAGCCTTGGTTGTTGTTGAGTTGCACAACCCGAGCAGGCTTTTGCGTTGCCTGAGGAAGTACTTCTTTTGTTGTTGGAGATAATACTATTGCGCATTTATTATTATTCCCGTGCCAGTTAACACTGTAACACTGTGACAAGTGTAACACTGTACACTTGTCATATCTTGTTCCTGCTTTATATAACAGTTCAAAATCCGATTCGATCATCTTAAGCAGCATCAGACTTTCTTCAGAAGATTCCTGTTCGATGCTTTAGGACTTTCATTCACTTTCTTTAATATAGGAGTGACAGTTTATTATTGTTTAGAGTAACTTTAATTATACCTTCTTCTTGTTTGCATTGAATCATTTAAGTGATTTAATTACGCTCTCTATCTTTTTCCTTGTATACATTATTAACGTAATTGTATGTTGTTGTGATCAGGCTGTATCAGAGATCATCAGCCTGTAGTAGTAGTGCATTTATACCGAGTTATAGGATACCCCGCTATCGCAGATTTAACTCTGGAGGGTATAGGTGTTTTTGTGCGCCGGCATTATAAGTTCGAGGGTTGGATCTAGTGTTACCATTGTGGCTGTGTGCCTTTCTAGTCCAATGATTAAGAGCCCTTGTTTTATACGAGTCCCGGTCGTAACACTATACACTAATGGGTCTAAACATGAGGAAGAAAGGGGACTAGAAAAATTACAAATCTGCCCACCGTCATGTTGCCCAGCCTGTTTATCAGTGCGGAGGTCTCGACCCAGCCGCGGGACCACAACAAATCCGTATTATTTAGCTGATATGGATATATTGGTAAATAAAGTATATATCAATAATAACTACCGAACCCAATAATCATCTCGTATATATTTATAGCTCGGAGGTTAATTACAACTAGGAGATCTGTGAGCAATACAAGGTGTAGGATGGGCAGAGAGCAGCCAAGGACAGCAATGCACCTCAGAGTTCGGCTTACGGCACGGAAGTATGGATGTGTTAGTGTGTGACTGCGGGAAATATACCGGTAGTAGTCATCATATGCGTTTTATCGGCGTAATTCTGGTGTTTATAGTTGGTTAAAGTGTGAAGTGGGTGTCGGCATTGTTCCAGAAAGACGGTAACCCGAGGAAGAGTGCGTATTATGTAAGAGGTTTGGAAGATGACCATCAGCACCAGCATCTGATCAAAGTAGGTTCTGCCATCTTGGTATTAGTGAAGGAGCGGACACGGGCCTGTATTCAACCCCACCATTGTCCGTGAGTCTCCTGCAATGTTGTGGTATTACCAGCCAGTTAATATAGTCTAATAAAATAGTTATTATAATTTTTGTTATGAGTACTGAAGCATTATTACAGTACTCGTATTTGCAGTTATACAAGTAGCGTATCCTATTTACTAAATAGTTAATATTATTTTGGTAATGTGGAGTACGGAAACATTATTACAGTATTCTTAGTTGCAATTACATAACTAGCGTATCTTATTTATTGGCTAGGAATACAGCAAACAACTATATTAATTTGCCAGCTCACATGGAGCACATGTTCGTATTTTACGTCCGATTCGATTGATTGATGGGTCATATTATCACGGGCACTAGTGTTTATATGTGGGAGAAGGAAAACAAATGCGAGTGTTTTTGTTTTTCTTTTAATAGTGCAATATAACTTATTTTATACATACACATTTCTTCAAAGTATTATCCACTGATACAATCCTTGTGAGCAAAGTCTTCTATATTTCACCTTAACAACATTAACACAGGGTGAACAATTTTTCAGTAATATTATCCAGAAAGCAGGTAGAGTAATAAATATTCTCCCACTCGTAAATGTCACTAATTAATCACAGTAATCCAGGGTGAGCAAAGTCTCCTCTACATTTCACCTTAACCACATTAACACAGGGTGAACATGTCTTCATTAATATTTTCCAGAAAACAGGAAGAGTAGTAAATATTCTCCACGATGAATGTCAATAAATAATCACAGTAATCCAGGGTGAGCAAAGTCTCAATAACTGTTTCCAAGGTGGAGTGAAGGCACTATATATCCTTCCAATGTCGGGAATCAAAAGTAACTCCCTGTCTCACCAAACTCTAACCCTCACCTCACCTTCCTTTAGGCTCCTCAGCCAATCAGAGTTCAGCAAACCTGAACTTTATATAAGAACATAAGAAAATGGGAGTCTGCAAAAAGCCGATCGGCCCATACAAGGCAGATCCCTGTCACACCCAACCCCAATTACAAGGCCCAATTTTAGGCCCAACTCACTAATACCTTGAGTACTGACCCCACCAAAACGGTCAGATATTAACACAAGATAACGGGGGTCTGCTGAGCGCCGATTGGCCCACACCTGGTAGATCCCCCTCACACCCAACCCATCTCGTCCATATGCCTATCTAATTTTATCTTAAAGCTCACTATCTTCTTGATCCCACTATATCACTTGGTAGCCTATTCCACCCATCTACAACTCTGTTACCAAACCAATATTTGCCTATATCTTTTCTGAAACGAAATTTATCTAATTTATAACCATTTGTTCGAGTTCTTTCGCTATCACTGAGCTTCAGTACATTTTTCATGCCTCCTTTATTTACCTCACTGAACCACTTGAACACTTCTATCATATCCCCTCTAACTCTGCGTCTTTCTAACGAATGTAAGCCTAATTTGTTCAACCTTTCTTCATATGGTAGATTTCTAATATTATGAATCATTGTTGTCATTCTTCACTGTAGCCTACTCTCTCCAAGGAATCTATATCCATTCTGTAATAAGGACACCAAAATTGTACAGCATAATCCATATGAGGTCTCACTAATGACAAGTAAAGTTTCAAGATAACATCGGCAGTTCTGTTACTCACACTCCTTGAGATGAACCCCAGAATCCTGTTTGCCTTGTTACGTACGCTTATACACTGTTTTCTAGGTTTCAAATCGTTGCTAACAAACATACCCAAATCTTTCTCGCAGTCTGAGTTTTCTAATTCAGCATTAGCTAGTTTATATTTTGCATTAGTATTCGTCTTCCCTATCTTTAATACCTTGCATTTGTCAATGTTAAAATGTATCTGCCAATTTACGGACCATTCGTGTAAGGTATCTAGATCCCTTTGGAGGCACTCAATGTCGCTATCTGAATCTATTGGTCTCCTTATTTTGGTATCGTATGCGAATTTACTTATCCTACTAGTTATACTTAAATCAAGGTCATTTATGTATATGATAACAGAGGACCCAATACAGATCCCTGGGGGACACCACTCTTGACTGATCCCCACTCTGACTTAGTACCATTTATGCTGACTCTCTGCTTCCTACCAATTAGCCATGACCTATTCCATGCGCCTCAACAAATCGCATCAATCTCTCATGAGGGACTCTGTCGAAAGCTTTACTGAAATCTAAATATATAATATCATATGATTTGTCATTATCTACTGCTTCATATACCTTGAGAAAAAGCTAAGCAAATTAGTAAGGCAAGAACGTCCCTGAGTGAATCCATGCTGAGAAGAATTGATTAAGTTAAATGTTTCTAAGTGGTTTCTCATTTTCCTAGCAATAATTGACTCTAGTAGCTTTCCTATGATTGAAGTGAGACTAATGGGACGATAATTTGATGCTATGGATTTATCACCTTTTTTGAAGATCGGAACTACATTTGCAAGCTTCCAAGCTTCTGGAACTATACCAGTTTCTAATGACTTGTTAAAAAGAAATTTTAATGGGTAACTTAACTCATCTCTGCATTCTTTTAATACTCTAGCATATACCTCATCAGGACCAGGTGATTTCTGAGGCTTCAGTCTGTCAATTTCCTTAAGCACATCATTTCTACTTATAGTAACCATACTTAACCTATTTTCTATACTATCGCTATATACCTTGCTGACTTCTGGAATCTGTGCCAAATTTTCATTAGTGAAAACGGATAGAAACTGACTATTTAATGTACTGCACATTTCTAAATCATTTTCTGTCATTTCTCCTATCAAAGTTTTAAGGGGGCCTATTACATTTCTAACTTTAGATTTATATAGTTTGTAAAAAGCTTAAGGGTTATTTTTTGAGTCGTTGGCTATCCTTATTTTATAATTTCTTTTTGCTGTCCTAATTTCCTTTTTGACCTGTCTTGATAGAGTCTGATAGTAAATAAGTAGGTGAGTTTCGCCTTTCTTAATTTTTCTATATATTCCTTTCCTTTTTCCTATAAGATCTATTAGTTTATTATTCATCCATTTTGGTTGGTTCTGTATCGATCTAAATCTTCTTTTGGGAATATATTTATTTTGCGCATTGTGAAGTGAAGAAATAAACTGTTCATATGTAGCTGTCAAGCTTAACTCTGGCATATCCTGACTTAATTGTTTAACAATAGGGTCCACCCTTAAGGTTCTTCTTATCCCACCATAATCGGCTTTTCTGAAATCTGGGATAAGTGACGGATTCTCTTTAGCATTTCCTGTCCATTGTATATTAAAATAAATAGATTTATGATCACTATTTCCTAGTTGGTCCCTATCTCAACATTATTTATCATATGTTCATTATTACTGAGAACTAAATCAAGGATATTATTACCTCTAGTCGGCGAGTCAATGAATTGAAATAAAAAGCTATCTTGTACCGCCTCAATAAACTCCTCAGAATTTGAGTCGCCGAGCTGATGCTGCCAATCTATCTTCGGAAAATTAAAATCCCCCATAATGCACACATTGCTAAACCTTGATGCTATTTTCACTTCCTGCCATAAAGATTTACCTTCATTTCTACTCATATTTGGTGGTCTATAAATTACTCCAATAACTATGGTCTCGCTACCTTCGCTAACCTCTACCCAAACACTTTCGTTATCATTATTTAGCTTAATACCTGATTTAGTACAGCATTTTAATGAACTCCTGACAAACACTGCTATACCGCCGCCCCTCCTACTTGTTCGGTCATATTTAAACAAACTATATCCTAGTATATCAAATTCTGCTAAAAAATGCTTGGATTCTGTATTAATCCATGTTTCAGTAAGCGCTATTATGTCTATATTTTCATTGCTAACAAGTGCTCTAAGTTCGTCCATTTTATTACATAAACTCCTACAGTTTGTGTAATATAATCTCTGCATTTCTTTTACTGGTGTCTGGTGGACCTTCTTTTCTTCTATTAGTATCTATTTGACTGTTGTTATTATCTTGTAATAAGGTAGATATTGTACCACTATTTATATGACTAACTTCTATTACTGCATTGTCACCTATTGTTTCACTGTTATTAATAACATCTAATTTCCTTTCCTGACTATTTTTTCTATCACCTAATTTATTTTGTTTTCTTTTGATGGGACATTTCCAATTTAAAACCCCACCTCAACTGCTCTATCAACTAACTTTCCTAGCATCCCTATCCCTTTCCTACTTAAATGCACCCTGTCCCTTGCGTAGAAGCTATCGTTACCGTAGTAGAGGCTCCAGTTGTCTATGAATGGTAATGACAACTCTTTGCACAGCTTTGCCAGCCAGCAATTAAAACCAATTGCTCTGGACAACCATTCACGTCTGACACGTCTTCTTGGCAAGATAGAGCAAGCAATGGGAATCCCACCCTATACAACTTACGCAGTTCAACACTGGTAAGCTTTCCCACGTCATTGCTACCTGCACTAAGTACGACTATGGGTTTAACTCCAAAGTCGTCAATGACGTCCTCCAATCTCTCACAAACTCTACCTATACCTGCCCCGGGGAGACACTCCAGCTTCCTAACTTTGGTGGAGAGATTGTCACCTAAATACCTAACCATAGAGTCTCCAACAACACTGATAAGCTTACACTTACCTTTATTTGTAGTTTCCTTACCTCCCTTTAACCCTTACTCGTGTTTTCCTCGCCCCTGGAAAGACTCCAAGCCTCGCTGGGATAATACACATTAACAATACAAATGAAACCATATGAACCTACTTATTCAACCTTCTGAACCACGGAGATCCATTAAATCTATACACATAAATAAAATAATTACTCTCACAAAACATAGATGGTGCTAATACAAACAATTAGTACATTCCTGTAAACATAGGTGTCTCTCTAAATGAATATTCAAACAACAAACGAACCCATTGGTTCACCCAAGTAAGAGTTATTCTCTGTGAACATAATTCATACAACTGTTTCGTAATAAATAAAATGTGTTTCATCACATTCATACAGATTACTATTGCTTCGTAACAATTAACTATGCTTCATAACCTTCATATCCTTACTTCCACTTAGTCGTAATTAACTGTTCCAAAACAGATTCAACTGTGCTTCAATACTTTAATATTCTAAAGTACTACTGCTTCATGATTACATAAAAGGATTTCATAGTCGTCTGTGACATATTCCCCCACTAAAGCTGTTCAAGGAACTAGAATGCCCTAATTTACATACGACTGAGGAAATCTGCTAGTTTATTGTCCTTTCCCTTAATCACTGTAACTTTGTAAGCGTAATTCTGTAAGAACAAAGCCCATCTCAAGAGTCTAGAATTTTCTTGTTTCTTTTTCTGTAAATATTCTAGTGAGGAATTGTCAGTACATAACTCAAATTGTTTACCATAGAGATACCTGTCGAACTTATTAACCGCAAATACTATGGCTAAGCATTCTATCTCACACGTTGAATATCTCGTCTCCCTTGGTTGGAGTTTACGACTGGCGAAGGCAACTGGTAGAAGTCCATCCTCAAACTCTTGTAACAGCACCGCTCCCACAGCATAGGCAGATGCGTCAGTGTGTACTAAAAAAGGCATATTAAAATCCGGTGTTCTTAGCACAGGATCCGATGTAATCTGCCTTTTCAGTTCACTGAACGCACTCTCGCTCTCCTCATCCCACTTAACCTTGTTTGGCTGCTTCTTCTGTAACAAATTTGTTAAGGGAGTTGTTATATCAGAGAACTGAGGAATGAATTTCCGATACCAACCAACCAAGCCCAAGAATGACATCAATTGCTTTTTAGTATTAGGAAGAGGAAATTCGAGTAGGCATTGCACTGTACTATCCACAGGAGTGATCTTGCCATGTCCCACTTTGTGACCCAAAAAATCTACAGTTTCGTATCCTAGAAAACACTTTGATGGTTTCACAGTAAGGCCTACATTTCTGATTTTTAAGAATAGTCTGTGTAACATGGCGAGATGTTCCTCCCAAGTGACAGTATGGCCCAAGACATCATCCACATAATTTTTAATCTCATTTTCTCCCAACAGTAGCTTCCTCATCATTCTATTATAAGTAGCAGGGGAGTTCACTAACCCAAATGGCAATCTGGTAAATTGGTAACTTCCACTTGGGGTCGTGAAAGCAGTGTATACCCTTGAATCAGCCTGCATAGGAATCTGCCAAAATCCTCTACTAAAATCTACTTTAGAGAAATATCTCTTGCCAGATAAATTAACCAAGATATCCTCAGTCTGGCTCATTGGTTCGCTATCAAATTTAGTTTTCTTGTTCAGCTTCTTATAATTGACACAAAATCTATAGGACCCATCGGGTTTGTTTACCAAGACAACAGGAGCACAATAATCAGACCTAGATCTCTCAATGATACCCTCTCTCAACATAGATTCTACCTCATCTTCAACAGCTTTCAAAGTGGCAAATGGCAAAGGGTAAGGTTTCTCTCTTACAGGGACATTATCTATTAGTTCAATGGAGTGTGATGCTAAGTTAGTTAAGCCTGGTTTCTCAGTGAAGATATCTGAACACTTTTTAACAAGTACTTTCAAGTCATAATTTTGTTTGGACGACAAATCAGGATTTATACTTACATCTTCATAACTCTCTTTACCCTTTACCTCTGGCCACTGTAATAGCTGTTCATCTTCTACCAGATCACTGGGGATGACAGATACTGCAATCACTTCTCTTTCTTCATACTGCTTGAGGAGATTCATATGAAAAACCTTAGTCTTGCCATTCCCAAGTAGAACTCTGCAATCAAAGTCATTGATAACTTCCACAACTTCAAATGGGCCTTTCCAACTAAGTAACAATTTATTTGAATTTGTGGATAGCAAGATCAACACTTTATCTCCTATATTCAAAGTTCTTTTTCTAGCTTTCTTGTCATAATGATGTTTATACCTTTCACTTGCCTTATTCAAGTTTTCCTGCACAAACTTACAAGTATCTTCAAGCTTATTCCTCAACTCTACCACATACTGATAAGTGTTGAAAACCTGGCCTTCTCCTCCCCTTCCAACCCATACATCTTTCAGAAGACTCAAAGGACCTCTTACTGACCTGCCATAAAGGAGCTCAAAGGGAGCAAAGCCGGTACTAGATTGAGGGACCTCTTGGTAGGCAAATAGAACTGCAGGAATATAACGATCCCAATCAGTAGGTCGTTTTGACTCATTTTTTTAAACATTTGTTTGAGAGTTCCATTAAATTTCTCATTTAACCCATTTGTCATGGGGTGGTAAGGGGTAGTGAAGGACTGTCTGACACTTATACACCTACAAACCTCTTTCATTAATCCTGATGTAAATTGAGATCCTTTGTCACTCAAAATCTCCCATGGAAATCCTAACCTTGAAAAAATTTCCAAAAGAGAATCTGCTATGGTTTCTGTATTGATATCTGGAATAGCTACTGCCTCAGGCCATCTCATAGCATAGTCAACAACAGTCAAGATATATCTATTACCTCTAGAAGAAGCTGGAACAATGGGTCCTACTAAGTCAATCGCTATTCTCTGGATTGGAAAATTCATCAATGGCATCTTACCTAAAGGAACTTTAGTCACTCTACCTTTTCGAATAGTTCTTTGACATACATCACAACTTCTACACCATCTTTTGATATCTGCTGTTATACCTGGCCAGAAAAAGCATGATCTTATTCTATCCTCGGTTTTCTTGGTACCCAAATGGCCTCCCATCAAACATTCATGTGCAAGGGTCATTATGGTAGCTCTACGACTGACGGGAACTCACAATTGTTTAACATTCTTCTCACTCAAGTTACCTACTTTATACCATAAACCTTCCTGTTGTTGAAATATACAGTTACCAGATTTGGAAGTCCGATATCATTGTAACATCCCTTGAAGTGTCGGGTCAGTCTCTTGTTCCTCTCTAGTGATGGGGACACTGCTGTTCCACGACAGTAGTAGATACCTTCAGTGGAGTCGCAGGTTTCGTCCGTCTCGCCTGTTGTCTCATAACTGCTGCTCCACCGAAGTCCTCTGCAGTAACCTCCATGTTTATAAATGGGTTTCCTTCCGGTTGTTGTGTTGGTTCCTCGAGCTGTTCCTTGGCGTGGGTTGTAAAACCCTGTTCCACGAATGTTGGGTTGGTAGATTCTCCAGGTAGATTAGGATTGGGTGGGGAGGCACCGGGGATGTTTCCTATTATCAGATCACATATTGTGTCTGGCATACAAGTGGCTTCTACCTCTCCTGTGTAGAAAGGTGTTTGGATGTAAACTCTGGCAACAGGACAAACACGAGCAGTACGGTCAATCAGGATACACCTCTTATTGCTACCAGTCATCTGCTCCGGTCTCACAAATTTCCTTTTTACCACTATGCCTGTACACCCCGTGTCTCTTTACACTTCCACCCGTTGTCCCTCAATGAATCCTGAAGTTACCTGCAGACCTGCTCCTATTGAACTTTACCCGACAATTAGCGTGACCGTCTCGCCCGACGGAAGAGTCACAGTGGTGGGCGAATCTTCTGTACAAGCTCCAGTTTTTTCTTCTGTAGGTCGTGACGTTCTAGGTACTCTGGCAAACTTTCTAGTCCTTGGCGATATGTCCAATCTGAGAACACAAAAAACATATTTTTTCTTGCTTAGTTAGAGATGACCTAGGTGATGTAAAACCTTGACCATAATTTATTTCCTTCACGCCGGAACTTGTAGGCGAATCCTGCTTCTCATGTTTCGATTTAGTTGGTTTTGTAATCTGCTTCCACATTGGTCCTCCATGTGCCGATAGATACTGTTCCGTTATGCTAGTCAATTCTTTAAGCGTAGCGGGTGTGCGCTCCTTTAAGAAAACACGGAGGTCATAGTGGGATTTCCTAAGAAACTGTTGTTACGCTGGCCAGCTTGCCAGAATGCGCTCGTGACTCGCTAGCACTCGCCAGGGCAGTGATATGGGCTACAATAATCGTAGAACGATGTTCTTTCTTTCATAGAGTACATGTTGTCACAGACAGATCAGTGGTGATATTTATTCTTGTCTGTGACACTTGGAAGTATTTTATATCATTGCTAGAATATAGGATGCATTGTAGTGAAGGAGAGAGAGAGAGGGAGCGAGCAGGGTGGGGGAGGTGAGTGTTGCTCTTCCTCCTCCCTCCTCCCTCCCGGAGGTTCCCGCCCGCGTGGTCCTTTCTCTCGGTTTTAATTGGCTGGTGGTTCCTGGCGCCTGGTGACGTAGCGGCCTGTGATTGGCTGACCACCATGCCTTTGTGTGTGATCCTAGGGGTCCCGAGGAGGTACCTTCCTCAGAGCTAGACGGAGTGTGCTAGGTCCTACATGTCCCTTGCAACCTGTCTCCCATATAACCCTCTATACTACTATCTCTCTCTCTGAACTTCTTCGGTTTCATACTTCTCTCTTTATTCAATTACTTATCCCTTCTGGTTCTGCATACAACTTCCATAGTCGGCCAGTCGTATTACCAGCACCAGCTCTCCATATATGTTTGCACTAGTTTTAGGGATTATTAGAGTCATAGTCAAATGGTACCATAGTGTTGGGGTGCTTCTAATTACTGAGCTGTTCTCACTTATTATTTAATGCTAGACAGTGGAAGGTATCTTTGGTCGTTGTCGGAGTTATGTATGTGGCAAGTCAGAGCCTGTACAACATCGACGAAGCTAGCTAGCCTGTAACCCTTGTGCATATTTTCCTTTGCGAGTATAGCAGTATACCGGTAAAGGGCTTTTGCCTACTCTTACCTGTATGATTGCTACCTCATTTTGTTGACATTTGTGGAGCGCCAGGGCAAGACCAGATACTAGAGATCTGGACTTACCAAGAGAGCCTCAAAGTCACTTAACGTAACATAAGGGAAATCTGTTCAAGGGGAGGCAGTAGGCTACGAGCATGCTTGCGCTCTGCCTAGTTTCTTAGTACCTTTTATGCCACTGCTAGACTTTATTAGTGAGGAAGACAGCATTGTGTTTATTAACTTTAATTGTGTATGCTTTAGGAATTATTCACGCCTTATTTTAGCCTAGGTTGATGCATAGTGCACAACCCAGTTTGGCTGTTAAGTTGGCTAAGGAAGTACTGTTTTGAGTGGCGATTATTAGTGCTGTCACATAGTTGTTGCACTCCCTTGTTATATATATATGTATCCTACTTTTTGGTGTATTTAAGATACACGCTTTGGTGTCCTGCCCCTGCATTATTTCTGTTCTATATTAACGAGCATCTTAGAGCATCAGACGTTTTCAGAAGATTCTTTATCTGATTGCTGTAGGACTAGACTTCCAGTGTTTTCATAGAGCATTGTAGAGTTTAGTGTTGAGTACAGACTCACACTAAAGTTAACGTAAGCATATACTCCTTTATTAAATCTTATCATAGTTTATTCAAGCATTGTTATTACTTAAGAGCATTTTATTAACGTAAAGTACTCCTGTTGTGAGTAGGCTTTGCCGTCATCGGTAAGCCTTTGTAGAAGTGCACTAAAACCCAGTTAATTGATACCCCGTTATCCAGTAGATTAACTCTGGAGGGTTTTAAGTGTTTTGTTCACCGGCGTAATAGTTCGAGGGTTTGGAATTAGCGTACCTTTGTTGCAGATATAGCCTATCATCTAGTCCAATATTGAGTGCCCTTGTTTATTTCGTAGTGCCGGTCGTAACAAATGGCGACCTTAGATCAGAATATAGTGAACTGAATATTGCATTTTTTTTTTTTGGAGAAATCTTATTGCCATTTGGGGGTTGAATTTATTTCTCGCATTGTTGGCAGTAGACATTGTTTTGAGGATAGAACTTGTTGAGTTATTGGTGAACTAGTATTGCACTCAAGAACATCTTTAAATATTTTTTGGTGAATAAAGCTACGCAAGAGTTTGGCTATTTTTTGTCTGGACTTGAGAATTTTGTTGTTGACTCCATCATGTCACTGGACGGGTCTGAGCATAGTTAGGGCACAGTGCGAGAGGCAGGCGAGGAGGTGGAGAAGGTGGAGTTGTTAAGCGGCGTTCGGGTGGTGAACAGTGAGGAGGATGCTCGGAATTTTGGGGGGAAGCCTATGTCGGCGGACCGGGTGGCGGGGCTAGACCAGTACGGACTGCAGTGTGTGGCCACGGTCTTGGGGTTTTCCGGTACTAGCGGTATGTCGAGAAGTGAGCTGGCTGCCTGTGTGCTGGGTGGGGTGCATGGGGTTTCGGGTGGAGCGGGAGCTGGGGCACCTTCGGCCCAGCCCCCATTCCACTCGACTCCTATCATGGCGCCCCCTCGGGCTCCGGAGCCGGGTACGTTCCCGCAGGCCGATGTCCGCTGGTGGTTGGGTATGCCTCTAGGTGATTCACGGGGTGGATCCCCAATAGTAGCACCCCCTCCTCAGGGTTTGTCTTCCGAGATGTTGTTTCGGCTTGAGCAGCAGAAGCTCGAGCTCGAGCAACGAAGGTATGAGGCTGAGCTCGAGCAGCGGAAGCAGGAGCGACAGGCCGAGCTCGAGCAGCGAAAGTATGAGGCTGAGCTCAGGCAGCAGCAGCAGGAGCGAGAGTCTGAGCGCAAGTTTGAGTCTGAGACGTATTGTGCCGATGTTGACCTAGAGAAAACTTGTGTAGAGGTGACAAGGAACCGGGTCGCCCAGGGGGGTCGAGTCCATGACCAGTCCCTGTCGCATCTACTTAAGTTGGTTCCAGTGTTTGATGAGTTAGGAGTTACAGAATGTTTTCTCCGGTTCGAGAAAAAGTGCCAGGAGCACCAATGGCCCGAGGAGAAGTGGGCAACCCTTGTTTCTTCACGATTGACGGGGAAAGCACTCAAGGCGTACGATGCTTTGCCCCTAGATTCCTGTGTGAATTACGAGTTGTTGAAAGAGGCTGCCCTGAGGGCGTATGAGCTACAGCCAGAGACCTATAGGCTGAAGTTTAGGGCGGTTCCAAAAAGAAAGGAGAGTACTTTCCAGGAACACGCTAGAGAGCTGTCAGATGCATTTGAAAATTGGTTAAGGTCGGAGAAGGCAAATACTTTTGATTCAGTAAAACAACTAGTGTTGCTGGAACAATTTTTAAAATGTACTGGCAGTGACTTGACTCTTAACCTTAAAGAAAAGCGACCGACAACTCTACAAGAGGCGGCTAAGCTGGCTGACCTCAGGTTGTCATTGATTCGCAGGTGCGGGTCTGCACAGAGAGCTGAGGCAGGTAACAAGGGGCGTACCACTCCACCCCCCCAAATTAATGACACAAACAATTATTCATTCAAGAGTACTGTTGCCAATTATGAACCCAAGTCGAAACCCTTCCCGTTTAAGAAAGGCCAAGGCCCTTACCCATCTAAGGGGAAGTCCAAGAGTGAAGTGGAGTGTTTCAAGAGTCATGAGAAGGGGCATATTGCGCGCTCATGTCCGAGCGCACCGCTTACAGCAGTGGTATCACTAGTGAGCAACATCGGCGTTTCTTTGAGGTCTTCCGCGTTTGCCCGGGGTAAACGGTCGGTTGCGAAGTCATCGCCGGTGCAGAAGCAGCAGGAGAGCTCGTCACCCGTCCGTGATGTTTTTTTGTGGTCATAGGGGGCACGGCACTGTGAGGTGGGCTGGTGTGAGGCATAGGCTTGAGTTGTTGCGTGATACGGGCGCTTCCCAGACACTTGTTAAGAATTTCACTGGAAAGCCTGTTAACGTGGCTCGGGTTGTGGTGGTTCAGGGCATCAATGCTACGCGGTCTTACCCGCTGATCAGAATGGAGCTTGAGGTGGACGGTGTGACACAGGAGTTGGATGTGGGTGTGGTGGAGAAGTTGCCAGTTGAGGGGGTCGACCTCCTTCTTAGTAATAACTTTGCGGTGCCCACTTCCGAGGTTCCACCCTTAGTCGTTGCCAAGAGGGCGGCCGAAACGAGTAGGGAGGAGCAAGAGGGGCTTGAGAGATCTCAGTCCGTTCAGGTGTCACAGGTGTCCCAAGTTATAGACCAGCCGAGGAAGGGTCGGAAGGAGAATGTCGAGGCTGATGGTCGGGTTGAGAGTTTGGACCCAGCGACACTCCTTGGTGACTCGGTACTTGACCCAAAGGTGAGCTCCGGAGTGGCCCCAGAATCTGTCCCCCCTAGTGACATGGTAGGGCGTGATGGCACTCCGCGACAGAGTAGTTCCCAGGTGGAGGAGAGTTGTGGGAACGGGGCTATTGAACTCGAGGACGGGGAAGCATGTCAGGTGAACCTGTTAGAGGAGTTTGTGAGGCAACCACCTGAGCAGCCTACTATCCCTGCGTTGGTCTGCAGCGGCCAAGGTGGAGAAGGAGAAGGGGGCAGTGGGGCGCAAGTGGAGGAGAGTCGGGATTGTTATGTCTCGGTGGAGCAGTGGGCGGGGGATACGAGTCAGGTGGCTGTGGAAGCGCTAGAGCACCTGCCTGAGCAGCAGTGTGCAGCACTCCAGCCCCTGATCGGTCCATACCCCACTGTTTGTGCCGAGCACCCAGGCCTCACAACTCATGCAGTGCACGAGGTTCCGCCGGCAGGTCACTTGAGTGTCGGTAAACCGTTGGCCTCGTTGTTTCAGTGGTTCAAGGTGGGCGACGAGGCTTTGGCATGGTTGTCTGGTCAGGGTCGACCCATGGCTGCCAAGGGTGGTGGTCAAAAGGACGACTTTGAGCAGATTGGTGAGGTTGGCTGGGGAGTTGATGCGCCCGGCCGTCGCATAGCCTCCCAATGCTGCTCTAGTGAAATGCAACAGCACTACCATAGACCGACTGTATCTGGCCATGTCGCTGAAGGCGGTGATGCTGCGCAGGCAGATGTAGTTGCAAGGAATGCCGGGGTGCGCATGTACGGTATCGGCGGGGAAGCCTTAGCAATTATGAACTATGGGAGTGACTGCACAGATGGTACTGATGGTCCCTCTCATGACCTGGCTGTTCTAGGGACGAAGGTGGAGAAGGAGGGAGACTACAGGTTAGAAGCTGCGGTCTCGGCTGGGTTGTGGGAGGGCACTAGGCATGTTGTTCGTGGAGACAGTGCAAGGCAGTTGTTTACTAGGCTATGGCAGTACATTCGCATGTTTGTTCATTCTCTAGGCCTGATGTACGGGGTAAAATCCGACATAGACGCTGGAGACAGTGCAAGGCTCAGTTTAATTCCCTACCGTATAAATCCTGCTCAACAGCCTGTGGTGCATGCAGAGCTGGATTACGTGTTGACGAAGGGTCTGAGGGATAAGGAATGTCGTGAGTGGTCGTTGCCTGTAACTTTGCAACCTGTGTTAAGTGGCAAGATCAGTGAGGGTGTTGATTGCGAGAGTGAGTGTGAATTATCCCTGACAGACGCCTATACCTTATCGAGAGTTGACCACACCATAGACCGCCTCGGGGCTGCATCGCCTATCACGAAGATAGAACTAGTGAAAGGTTATTGGCAGGCCCCGTTGCCGGAAAGAGCGAAGAGAAGTGCCAGTCTTGCGATGAACTGGGCAGTTTATCAGTGCCAGGTGTTGTTTTGCTGCCGGAACACAAGTTGGATGTGTGGCATGTTAAGGGCACTGATAATGTTCTGGCTGATTGTTTGTCACGGGAGGGTTTGTGTGAAGGAGAACCCTCGCCGTTCAGTCAGTATTTGGTGAAGTGGAGAAAAATTAGGCTTGCCCTTATAATGCAACGCCGCCAAAAACACTATTAAAAAATATATAAAAATCTTGCATAAAAAACTAATTCTTTTTGATAGAATATAAGTGCAGTATATCACAGCAAGAATCTAAGACACTCTGAGCTGTTGTCTTAGTAGGCTAGGCTTGGTGAAGCTTGCTCGCTGAGCGTGATATAATTATTATGATGCTATTATTTTTGGGAAGTGTTGTGCAGATTTTTTTTATAATGCAGTGTTTTATGTTTGTGATCGTGCCTTGTTTTCACAACTTGGGAGAGTGGCTAGGTGATGCGGGGTTGATGGGCATTCTGTCTGGTCAGATGTGGGGTTCGCCTGTGGCTGAAACGTCCCACATCTTGGGCGGGGTGTTACGCTGGCCAGCTTGCCAGAATGCGCTCATGACTCGCTAGCGCTCACCAGGGCAGTGATATGGGCTACAATAATCGTAGAACGATGTTCTTTCTTTCATAGAGTACATGTTGTCACAGACAGATCAGTGGTGATCTTTATTCTTGTCTGTGACACTTGGAAGTATTTTATATCATTGCTAGAATATAGGATGCATTGTAGTGAAGGAGAGAGTGAGAGCGAGCGAGCAGGGTGAGGGAGGTGATTGTTGCTCTTCCTCCCTCCTCCCTCCCGGAGGTTCCCGCCCGCGTGGTCCTTTCTCTCGGTTTTGAATGGCTGGTGGTTCCTGGCGCCTTCTGCAGCCCTGCTGCCTGGTGACGTAGCGGCCTGTGATTGGCTGACCACCATGCCTTTGTGTGTGATCCTAGGGGTCCCGAGGAGGTACCTTCCTCAGAGCTAGGCGGAGTGTGCACTGTGCTAGGTCCTACATGTCCCTTGCAACCTGTCTCTCATATAACCCTCTATACTACTATCTCTCTCTCTGAACTTCTTCGGTTTCATACTTCTCTCTTTATTCAATTACTTATCCCTTCTGGTTCTGCATACGACTTCCATAGTCGGCCAGTCGTATTACCAGCACCAGCTCTCCATATATGTTTGCACTAGTTTTAGGGATTATTAGAGTCATAGTCAAATGGTACCATAGTGTTGGGGTGCTTCTAATTATTGAGCTGTTCTCTCTTATTATTTAATGCTATACAGTGGAAGGTATCTTTGGTCGTTGTCCGAGTTATGTATGTGGCAAGTCAGAGCCTGTACAACATCGACGATGCTAGCTAGCCTGTAACCCATGTGCATATTTTCCTTTGCGAGTGTAGCAGTATACCGGTAAAGGGCTTTTGCCTACTCTTACCTGTATGATTGCTACCTCATTTTGTTGACCTTTGTGGAGCGCCAGGGCAAGACCAGATACTAGAGATCTGGACTTACCAAGAGAGCCTCCAAGTCACTTAACGTAACATAAGGGAAATCTGTTCTAGGGGAGGCAGTAGGCTACGAGCATGCTTGCGCTCTGCCTAGTTTCTTAGTACCTTTTATGCCACTGCTAGACTTTATTAGTGAGGAAGACAGCATTGTGTTTATTAACTTTAATTGTGTATGCTTTAGGAATTATTCACGCCTTATTTTAGCCTAGGTTGATGCATAGTGCACAACCCAGTTTGGCTGTTAAGTTGGCTAAGGAAGTACTGTTTTGAGTGGCGATTATTAGTGCTGTCACGGAGTTGTTGCACTCCCTTGTTATATATATATGTATCCTACTTATTGGTGTATTTAAGATACACGCTTTGGTGTCCTGCCCCTGCATTATTTCTGTTCTATATTAACGAGCATCTTAGAGCATCAGACGTTTTCAGAAGATTCTTTATCTGATTGCTGTAGGACTAGACTTCCAGTGTTTTCATAGAGCATTGTAGAGTTTAGTGTTGAGTACAGACTCACACTAAAGTTAACGTAAGCATAATGACTCCTTTATTAAATCTTATCATAGTTTATTCAAGCATTGTTATTACTTAAGAGCATTTTATTAACGTAAAGTACTCCTGTTGTGAGTAGGCTTTGCCGTCATCGGTAAGCCTTTGTAGAAGTGCACTAAAACCCAGTTAATTGATACCCCGTTATCCAGTAGATTAACTCTGGAGGGTTTTAAGTGTTTTGTTCACCGGCGTAATAGTTCGAGGGTTTGGAATTAGCGTACCGTTGTTGCAGATATAGCCTATCATCTAGTCCAATATTGAGTGCCCTTGTTTATTTCGTAGTGCCGGTCGTAACAAATGGCGACCTTAGATCAGAATATAGTGAACTGAATATTGCATTTTTTTTTTTGGAGAATTCTTATTGCCATTTGGGGGTTGAATTTATTTCTCGCATTGTTGGCAGTAGACATTGTTTTGAGGATAGGCTACATAGAACTTGTTGGAGTTATTGGTGAACTAGTATTGCACTCAAGAACATCTTCGAATATTTTTTGGTGAATAAAGCTACGCAAGAGTTTGGCTATTTTTTGTCTGGACTTGAGAATTTTTTTGTTGACTCCATCATGTCACTGGATGGGTCTGAGCATAGTGAGGGCACAGTGCGAGAGGCAGGCGAGGAGGTGGAGAAGGTGGAGTTGTTAAGCGGCGTTCGGGTGGTGAACAGTGAGGAGGATGCTCGGAATTTTGGGGGGAAGCCTATGTCGGCGGACCGGGTGGCGGGGCTAGACCGGTACGGACTGCAGTGTGTGGCCACGGTCTTGGGGTTTTCCGGTACTAGCGGTATGTCGAGAAGTGAGCTGGCTGCCTGTGTGCTGGGTGGGGTGCATGGGGTTTCGGGTGGAGCGGGAGCTGGGGCACCTTCGGCCCAGCCCCCATTCCACTCGACTCCTATCATGGCGCCCCCTCGGGCTCCGGAGCCGGGTACGTTCCCGCAGGCCGATGCCCGCTGGCGGTTGGGTATGCCTCTAGGTGATTCACGGGGTGGATCCCCAATAGTAGCACCCCCTCCTCAGGGTTTGTCTTCCGAGATGTTGTTTCGGCTTGAGCAGCAGAAGCTCGAGCTCGAGCAACGAAGGTATGAGGCTGAGCTCGAGCAGCGGAAGCAGGAGCGAGCAGCAAAGGACAGGCCGAGCTCAGCGCAGCGAAAGTATGAGGCGCAGCAGCAGCAGCAGAGAGTCTGAGCGCAAGTTTGAGACGTATTGTGCCGATGTTGACCTAGAGAAAACTTGTGTAGAGGTGACAAGGAACCGGGTCGCCCAGGGGGTCGAGTCCATGACCAGTCCCTGTCGCATCTACTTAAGTTGGTTCCAGTGTTTGATGAGTTAGGAGTTACAGAATGTTTTCTCCGGTTCGAGAAAAAGTGCCAGGAGCACCAATGGCCCGAGGAGAAGTGGGCAGCCCTTGTTTCTTCACGATTGACGGGGAAAGCACTCAAGGCGTACGATGCTTTGCCCCTAGATTCCTGTGTGAATTACGAGTTGTTGAAAGAGGCTGTCCTGAGGGCGTATGAGCTACAGCCAGAGACCTATAGGCTGAAGTTTAGGGCGGTTCCAAAAAGAAAGGAGAGTACTTTCCAGGAACACGCTAGAGAGCTGTCAGATGCATTTGAAAATTGGTTAAGGTCGGAGAAGGCAAATACTTTTGATTCAGTAAAACAACTAGTGTTGCTGGAACAATTTTTAAAATGTACTGGCAGTGACTTGACTCTTAACCTTAAAGAAAAGCGACCGAAAACTCTACAAGAGGCGGCTAAGCTGGCTGACCTCAGGTTGTCATTGATTCGCGGGTGCGGGTCTGCACAGAGAGCTGAGGCAGGTAACAAGGGGCGTACCACTCCACCGCCCCAAATTAATGAAACAAACAATTATCCATTCAAGAGTACTGTTGCCAATTATGAACCCAAGTCGAAACCCTTCCCGTTTAAGAAAGGCCAGGGCCCTTACCCATCTAAGGGGAAGTCCAAGAGTGAAGTGGAGTGTTTCAAGTGTCATGAGAATTGGCATATTGCGCGCTCATGTCCGAGCGCACCGCTTACAGCAGTGGTATCACTAGTGAGCAACATCGGCGTTTCTTTGAGGTCTTCCGCGTTTGCCCGGGGTAAACGGTCGGTTGCGAAGTCATCGCCGGTGCAGAAGCAGCAGGAGGGCTCGTCACCCGTCCGTGATGTTTTTTTGTGGTCATAGGGGGCACGGCACTGTGAGGTGGGCTGGTGTGAGGCATAGGCTTGAGTTGTTGCGTGATACGGGCGCTTCCCAGACACTTGTTAAGAATTTCACTGGAAAGCCTGTTAACGTGGCTCGGGTTGTGGTGGTTCAGGGCATCAATGCTACGCGGTCTTACCCGCTGATCAGAATGGAGCTTGAGGTGGACGGTGTGACACAGGAGTTGGATGTGGGTGTGGTGGAGAAGTTGCCAGTTGAGGGGGTCGACCTCCTTCTTAGTAATAACTTTGCGGTGCCCACTTCCGAGGTTCCACCCTTAGTCGTTGCCAAGAGGGCGGCCGACACGAGTAGGGAGGAGCAAGAGGGGCTTGAGAGATCTCAGTCCGTTCAGGTGTCACAGGTGTCCCAAGTTATAGACCAGCCGAGGAAGGGTCGGAAGGAGAAAGTCGAGGCTGATGGTCGGGTTGAGAGTTTGGACCCAGCGACACTCCTTGGTGACTCGGTACTTGACCCAAAGGTGAGCTCCGGAGTGGCCCCAGAACCTGTCCCCCCTAATGATATGGTAGGGCGTGATGGCACTCCACGACAGAGTAGTTCCCGGACGGGGAAGCATGTCAGGTGAACCTGTTAGAGGAGTTTGTGAGGCAACCACCTGAGCAGCCTACTATCCCTGCGTTGGTCTGCAGCGGCCAAGGTGGAGAAGGAGAGGGGGGCAGTGGGGCGCAGGTGGAGGAGAGTCGGGATTGTTATGTCTCGGTGGAGCAGTGGGCGGGGGATACGAGTCAGGTGGCTGTGGAAGCGCTAGAGCACCTGCCTGAGCAGCAGTGTGCAGCACTCCAGCCCCTGATCGGTCCATACCCCACTGTTTGTGCCGAGCACCCAGGCCTCACAACTCATGCAGTGCACGAGGTTCCGCCGGCAGGTCACTTGAGTGTCGGTAAACCGTTGGCCTCGTTGTTTCAGTGGTTCAAGGTGGGCGACGAGGCTTTGGCATGGTTGTCTGGTCAGGGTCGACCCATGGCTGCCAAGGGTGGTGGTCAAAAGGAGGACTTTGAGCAGATTGGTGAGGTTGGCTGGGGAGTTGATGCGCCCGGCCGTCGCATAGCCTCCCAATGCTGCTCTAGTAAAATGCAACAGCACTACCATAGACCGACTGTATCTGGCCATGTCGCTGAAGGCGGTGATGCTGCGCAGACAGATGTAGTTGCAAGGAATGCGGGGGTGCGCATGTACGGTATCGGCGGGGAAGCCTTAGCAATTATGAACTATGGGAGTGACTGCACAGATGGTACTGATGGTCCCTCTCATGACCTGGCTGTTCTAGGGACGAAGGTGGAGAAGGAGGGAGACTACAGGTTAGAAGCTGCGGTCTCGGCTGGGTTGTGGGAGGGCACTAGGCATGTTGTTCGTGGAGACAGTGCAAGGCAGTTGTTTACTAGGCTATGGCAGTACATTCGCATGTTTGTTCATTCTCTAGGCCTGATGTACGGGGTAAAATCCGACATAGACGCTGGAGACAGTGCAAGGCTCAGTTTAATTCCCTACCGTATAAATCCTGCTCAACAGCCTGTGGTGCATGCAGAGCTGGATTACGTGTTGACGAAGGGTCTGAGGGATAAGGAATGTCGTGAGTGGTCGTTGCCTGTAACTGTGCAACCTGTGTTAAGTGGCAAGATCAGTGAGGGTGTTGATTGCGAGAGTGAGTGTGAATTATCCCTGACAGACGCCTATACCTTATCGAGAGTTGACCACACCATAGACCGCCTCGGGGCTGCATCGCCTATCACGAAGATAGAACTAGTGAAAGGTTATTGGCAGGCCCCGTTGCCGGAAAGAGCGAAGAGAAGTGCCAGTCTTGCGATGAACTGGGCAGTTTATCAGTGCCAGGTGTTGTTTTGCTGCCGGAACACAAGTTGGATGTGTGGCATGTTAAGGGCACTGATAATGTTCTGGCTGATTGTTTGTCACGGGAGGGTTTGTGTGAAGGAGAACCCTCGCCGTTCAGTCAGTATTTGGTGAAGTGGAGAAAAATTAGGCTTGCCCTTATAATGCAACGCCGCCAAAAACACTATTAAAAAATATATAAAAACCTTGCATAAAAAATCATTCTTTTTGATAGTATACAAGTGCAGTATATCACAGCAAGAATCTAAGACACTCTGAGCTGTTGTCTTAGTAGGCTAGGCTTGGTGAAGCTTGCTCGCTGAGCGTGATATAATTATTATGATGCTATTATTTTTGGGAAGTGTTGTGCAGATTTGTTTTTATAATGCAGTGTTTTATGTTTGTGATCATGCCTTGTTTTCACAACTTGGGAGAGTGGCTAGGTGATGCGGGGTTGATGGGCATTCTGTCTGGTCAGATGTGGGGTTCGCCTGTGGCTGAAACGTCCCACATCTTGGGCGGGGTGTTACGCTGGCCACCTTGCCAGAATGCGCTCGTGACTCGCTAGCGCTCACCAGGGCAGTGATATGGGCTACAATAATCGTAGAACGATGTTCTTTCTTTCATAGAGTACATGTTGTCACAGACAGATCAGTGGTGATCTTTATTCTTGTCTGTGACACTTGGAAGTATTTTATATCATTGCTAGAATATAGGATGCATTGTAGTGAAGGAGAGAGTGAGAGCGAGCGAGCAGGGTGAGGGAGGTGATTGTTGCTCTTCCTCCTCCCTCCTCCCTCCCGGAGGTTCCCGCCCGCGTGGTCCTTTCTCTCGGTTTTGAATGGCTGGTGGTTCCTGGTGCCTTCTGCAGCCCTGCTGCCTGGTGACGTAGCGGCCTGTGATTGGCTGACCACCATGCCTTTGTGTGTGATCCTAGGGGTCCCGAGGAGGTACCTTCCTCAGAGCTAGGCGGAGTGTGCACTGTGCTAGGTCCTACATGTCCCTTGCAACCTGTCTCCCATATAACCCTCTATACTACTATCTCTCTCTCTGAACTTCTTTGGTTTCATACTTCTCTCTTTATTCAATTACTTATCCCTTCTGGTTCTGCATACGACTTCCATAGTCGGCCAGTCGTATTACCAGCACCAGCTCTCCATATATGTTTGCACTAGTTTTAGGGATTATTAGAGTCATAGTCAAATGGTACCATAGTGTTGGGGTGCTTCTAATTATTGAGCTGTTCTCTCTTATTATTTAATGCTAGACAGTGGAAGGTATCTTTGGTCGTTGTCCGAGTTATGTATGTGGCAAGTCAGAGCCTGTACAACATCGACGAAGCTAGCTAGCCTGTAACCCTTGTGCATATTTTCCTTTGCGAGTGTAGCAGTATACCGGTAAAGGGATTTTGCCTACTCTTACCTGTATGATTGCTACCTCATTTTGTTGACCTTTGTGGAGCGCCAGGGCAAGACCAGATACTAGAGATCTGGACTTACCAAGAGAGCCTCCAAGTCACTTAACGTAACATAAGGGAAATCTGTTCTAGGGGAGGCAGTAGGCTACGAGCATGCTTGCGCTCTGCCTAGTTTCTTAGTACCTTTTATGCCACTGCTAGACTTTATTAGTGAGGAAGACAGCATTGTGTTTATTAACTTTAATTGTGTATGCTTTAGGAATTATTCACGCCTTATTTTAGCCTAGGTTGATGCATAGTGCACAACCCAGTTTGGCTGTTAAGTTGGCTAAGGAAGTACTGTTTTGAGTGGCGATTATTAGTGCTGTCACAGAGTTGTTGCACTCCCTTGTTATATATATGTATCCTACTTATTGGTGTATTTAAGATACACGCTTTGGTGTCCTGCCCCTCATTATTTCTGTTCTATATTAACGAGCATCTTAGAGCATCAGACGTTTTCAGAAGATTCTTTATCTGATTGCTGTAGGACTAGACTTCCAGTGTTTTCATAGAGCATTGTAGAGTTTAGTGTTGAGTACAGACTCACACTAAAGTTAACGTAAGCATAATTATACTCCTTTATTAAATCTTATCATAGTTTATTCAAGCATTGTTATTACTTAAGAGCATTTTATTAACGTAAAGTACTCCTGTTGTGAGTAGGCTTTGCCCTCATCGGTAAGCCTTTGTAGAAGTGCACTAAAACCCAGTAGTGCCGGACGTAACACTGTTCTCTCAGTACCAAGTCTCTCAGGTTATCATAATCTCTGGGGATTCCCGACATCTCTATCCACCTTTCAAAGAACCTACACATTCTTGCTGAAAACTGGTTAACGGACTCACCCTTTTCTGGAAATGGGTCTCTGAATTGTTGTCGATATCCTTCTTCCGTTAACATTATATCTCTACAGAATGCTTTTCTTCACTTCATCGTAATTAATAGCACTCCCATTGTATAAACACACATAAGCTTGAAGGGCTTTTCCAGTCAAAAGCGAGCTTAAATTGGTTGCCAAAATTTCTTTCTCCCATTTCTGAGTTTCCGCATGTCTTTCAAATCGCTCAATGTATGCATCAATATCATCACTGTTCTCATCAAATTTAGGGAGTTTCAACTTCAAAATATTTTGTAATCCTGGGTTAGAAGAACCATTCCCTCGACGTTCATTAGCCAACTGTCTACTCTGTTCTATTTCCAATTCTTTTTCTCGAATGACCAATTGTTTTGCTTTCAACTCTAATTCAGCTTTATTTCGGTTCACCTCTGCTTCTAGTTCCTTTTCTCTTAGATCACGTTTTTGTTTTTCCTCTTCCCTATTCTCGGCTCTCCTTTGTCTGTGTGCTTTGTACAAGTCCGAAACAAATGTTCTTAAAACTTCACCTTCGTAACCAAGTTGTTGTCCAAGATGCAATGCTTCTTTCATGACATCGGATTCACTCATCGTGAAAAAGTATAGGATTGCAATAATGAAAATAACTAACTTCATCGTTTCACTTTTCACTTCACAATTCACTTTGTCTTATACCCACAAACATCTAGTGTATATCCCGGGTCTGGGCACCATTTTGTCATATTTTCACGGGCACTAGTGTTTATATGTGGTAGAAGGAAAGCAAATGCGATTTTTTTTTCTTTAATAGTGCAATATAACTTATTTACATATATACAAATTTCTTCAAAGTATTATCCACTGATACAATCCTTGTAAGTAAAGTCTCCTCTATATTTCACCTTAACCACATTACCACAGGGTGAACAATTCTTTAATAATATTATCCAGAAAGCAGGTAGAGTAATAAATATTCTCCCACTCGTAAATGTCACTAATTAATCACAGTAATCCAGGGTGAGCAAAGTCTCCTCTACATTTCACCTTAACCACATTAACACAGGGTGAACATGTCTTCACTAATATTTTCCAGAAAACAGGAAGAGTAGTAAATATTCTCCACGATGAATGTCAATAAATAATCACAGTAATCCAGGGTGAGCAAAGTCTCAATAACTGTTTCCAAGGTGGAGTGAAGGCACTATATATCCTTCCAATGTCGGGAATCAAAAGTAACTCCCTGTCTCACCAAACTCTAACCCTCACCTCACCTTCCTTTAGGCCCCTCAGCCAATCAGAGTTCAGCAAACCTGAACTTTATATAACAAAATATAATACACATTAACAATACAAATGAAGCCATATGAACCTACTTATTCAACCTTCTGAACCAATGGTGATGGGCTGGTCTATCAGAGTGAGAACTGAGTGATATCTGCCATACCCATAGCTTACTCTGACTGTTCCTTTAACTTATATATTTTCTAGATCTCAAGTGACGGCGTCTTTTCCGTGGATTGACCTCCCAATCTACCAAGATTGGAAGCCAAAGCGTCACTTTTTTCTCTTGCCCCTCAACTTTCTCTTCATAATTGCTGAGGGGCTTAGGGCCCTGGGTGGGGCTTTGGTTTCCCGGGCATTTCCGCACCCTCCTCAGCTCCCCGCCGTGGAGTGGCTTCGGTCACCCAGGCTTTATTGTGGTCGGCGGGGAGGGTTCAGTGGGGGCACTCGGTTATGGCCTTGGAATTGCTCGGGGCCTTGGGGCTGTTCGGCCAGGCAGCTTGGGGAACAACAACAACAACAACAACCTTCTGAACCACAGAGATCCATTAAATCTATACACATAAATAAAATAATTACTCTCACAAAACATAGATGGTGCTAATACAAACAATTAGTACATTCCTGTGAACAATAGGTGTCTCTCTAAATGAATATTCAAACAACAAACGAACCCATTGGTTCACCCAAGTAAGAGTTATTCTCTGTGAACATAATTCATACAACTGTTTCGTAATAAATAAAATGTGTTTCACCACATTCATACAGATTACTATTGCTTCGTAACAATTAACTATGCTTCATAACCTTCATATCCTTACTACCACTTCGTCGTAATTAACTGTTCCAAAACAGATTCAACTGTGCTTCAATACTTTAATATTCTAAAGTACTACTGCTTCATGATTACATAAAAGGCTTTCATAGTCGTCTGTGACAATGGACACAGAATTTTGGATGACGTTGTTGGGCAAAGGTAAGCTTTTGAATGAGGTCAACAAGTTTCTGTGCCACATTTTAAGTAACATATCACGTGACTCGAACACAAGATCCGTGTGTGTGGGATGGACGTGACAGAATATACTGTAAATGATTGTTTACTTCACCAAATGAAATACCTCGCTTTAGTGAATGCATTTTGATTTATATATTGTTTTTGGCTTCTTGCAAATATTGATCTTGCCCTGTCTCCCCCATCCTTAGGACTAACTCCCCCTAAACCTATAGCCTAACAATTACAACACTTGTGTTTCATACGCCTATATTTATTTTGGATATGATTAGGTTTAAGTATGTTCATTAGGTTAAGGTTGGTTTTTGTTATATTTGTTTTCGTTATTTCTTAAGCTAAGTTGGGCTCATCTTAGTTAGTCTAGGTTCAGTTTGGTTTGACAGGGTTTAGTTGTAGCTGGCTTAAAATGGTTAGACTAGGATAGGTTTGATTTCGTTCGATTAGGATTGGGTATATGGTTAGGCTATGTAATGTACCGGCACCGCAGATTGTAGTTTAACCTATTATCTGAAACAGTATATTGACCGTATCTGACAATGTTTTTTAGGGAATCTAGATTTGTTTATATACAGTATTTGTTTGTTATATTATTTTATTTTATTTAGTCCAGTGTCTAGCTTACACTACATAATTCTTCCTATCCACCCATCTGGGTGGATGGGACTCCTCAGCCTTGGTTGGCAACCTGTCTAGGGGAGTAAACCTGATACAAATCCGTACTGCTTACCTAAGGGTAAGGCAGGTTAGTGGATGGATTAGCCGAACACCACTGTAGAAAAATAGTGCTATAACAAGATACACAGAGGGCCTCGGAGTCGGACGGATCCTAAATTGAGTGGTCAATCCTGTAAGTCCTTCACTAAACTGGCTCGGGTTGTCCCTCTTTCAGGGAATAGGTCCGCTTGGGGGCATTCTGAGTATGGCCACCCTTGTAAGGGGAGTAAGGCGTCCGGCAATAGATAGATAGACAGATATTCTTGAAGCTATTATTGAAGGTCATAATTTTCTCCCATCATCAGAAAGTTGCTGACCGTCTGTTGTGTTTTGTGTGTCTCACGTATTTGTAAAACGGTTTTCAGAGCATGAAACATGGATTTGGAATATATATGATTAGCACACTAATCCTTATATAACTACTAATATTTAGCTAACATTTCATTACCTCTCGGCTCCCTTTACATAATTAAATTCATCAAGAGATTAACAGCAGTATCACTGGACTATCAACAGTATTTTTACTTTACTTTAACCTTATGGAATGTAGTTGAGTATTTAGTCATAGTAGAAATATTGATTGACAGTGTAGCTACCCCACTGTCCCCGTTTTCTATAGATAGCGTCCAGTGATGAAATTATCTTGTATCCTGTACGGTTTGTCATTTATTATAGAAATTCACAGCAAAAGCAAAGATATAGCTCATGTCAATATGCGCCTATGTATTGGCCATATGTATCATATATGTTCTTTAAATATATAAATGTTCAATATTGTAATTACACTGGTATCTAAACTTTGTGTGAGATTATTGAGCTTGGTTGTAAACAGGTATGCGTGCAAATAACAACCAGGTAGAGAATATTTCTTTGATGGAAGCATGGGCGGTGAACTCCTTTTCAAAGCAAGGACGAAATCGCTGGAGCTAAACAGTAGGACATACAGGTGGTTGAATGAGGGAAGCAAGATGTGTGTGATGTGTGTAAGTGGCGAGGATGAGACAGTTACGATTTACGAGACGCAGCCACAACTTAAAATACCACACATATCAGGCAAGCACGGACATATTCAGACATTCATTTTTCCCCGCAGCATCCAAGAGTGGAATCACCTCCCATCTCACATAGTTAATAGCCCCACTCTTCATTCCTTTAGAAATAGGATCACTACTCATTATCTCCCTAATCCTTGACCCGATCCTATCCCTCTCATAATTCTCCTGCACAACCCCCGCATATCATGCTGCCTGAGAGCAGCCCTCTGCGGGTCCCCATAACAAGAACAAGAACAAGAACATCTCTTAAAGTGTGGAGGATATGAAAGCGAACAACGAAGAATGCTGGACTCTGTGATTCGAGAAATTGAAGTAAATTAATGGAATTATGTGGTGGGGAGGAATGAATGGAGGTTAGACAGGATAGTAATCTACCTGCTGGGTTTGAACACCCTTAACCGATTGGCTATGGGAAACGTTCCGGAACGCCATGGCAATTTACAGCATTTTCCAGGCTTTTAAAGCCTGTTAAAGCCGTAGAAATAGTGTCAGTGGGTGGGAGCACGAGGGACCCACCTCCGACCGCCAGCACGTCCGTCCGTGCACTGAGACCCCAGCCCCGGGTCTCAGCAGTGCTGCCAAAGGCAAAAACGCGCTACATTGCTCATAAATAGTGAGTTTTCCCCAATGTCTATGGTAGCGCTGCGGGTGAACCCTGCGAGCTACGAAACTCATTCTAGTGTCAATTTGAAGCTATTTTCGTCTAGTTTTCGGCTGAATACATTTCATTTCATGCAGACACTTGATTATTCATTCAGGAGTGCCTAAATATGCCCTAAATAGCCAATATATGCCCACAGAGCAAGGGTTAATAAGTGGAATGAGATCACGGCCCAAAGTGTCAAGGACTTGCTAGAGGTGTGGAGCAAAAGAGTACGGTTGCAGTAGATATTATATAGTGTAATGGGCAGAAAACTTAGAGGGTGAAAGGGTAACTACTATTTTTCTTATCTCAACCTGTCCTTTCCTTCTTAAGTCATAAGTTATCCCACGAGAGAAAGCCGATCGTAAGGCCACACCTTAAATTGGATCATCAGATATAGTATTTCTACTTAAACCTCTTCCTATCCAATTCACCTCATTTATGGCCGTACTCCTATTTCATAAGCTCGGAAAATACCTATTTTCAAAACTATTTCAATTTAGGATGATACATTATATCTTGTCATTGCTCAGTTGTTTCCACTCACCCTTTAACTGTTGTTCTTTGTTTTTTCGGCTGTATCTCTATCAAAAATAATGTGTTTCACCCTAGAACATAATTATGCAAGTCATTATGAAGGTAGTATACACACTTTTGCCTCCAACTGTATACCTTGCTGCCAATGAGTAGCCTACGCGCGCGCGCTGTGGTCCCGCGGGTCTTCAAACTAACACTAACAAGTTCATATCAGTACTCACTGTGTTGTCTGTTTGTTGTTGTCTGTGTGTTTGTTGTGAGGGTTGTCAGAGGTCCGGCTGTTGGTACACTTCCTCCTGAGCTCACTATCACACACAGACACACCACAATCACACACAAATAAGGACACATTTCTCATAGACTGGCCTCGGATGGTTCAGCATATCATGGTCTTTTCTTGGTCTTGGTGTGAGTGTCACGCTTAATTTAAGGTGTGGCCTTACGATCGGCTTTCTCTCGTGGGATAAACTTATGACTAAGAAGGAAAGGACAGGTTGCGATAAGAAAAATAGTAGTGCCCCTTTCACCCTCTAAGTATTCTGCCCATTACACTATATAATATCTACTGCAACCGTACTCTTTTGCTCCACACCTCTAGCTAGTCCTTGACACTTTGGGCCGTGATCTCATTCCACTTATTAACCCTTTCTCTGCGGGCATATATTGGCTATTTAGAGCCGAAAACTAGACAAAAATAGCTTCAAATTGACACTAGAATGAGTTTCGTAGCTCGCAGGGTTCACCCGCAGCGCTACCATAGATATTGGGGAAAACTCGCTATTTATAAGCAATGTAGCGCTCTTTTGCCTTTGGCAGCACTGCTGATACCCGGGACTGGCGGTCGGAGGTGGGTCCCTCGCGCTCCCACCCACTGACACTCGATTTCTACGGCTTTAACAGGCTTTAAAAGCCTGGAAAATGCTGTAAATTGCCATGGCGTTCCGGAACGTCTCCCGCAGCCAATGGGTTAAGGGTGTTCAAACCCAGCAGGTAGATTACTATCCTGTCTAACCTCCATTCATGCCTCCCCACCACATAATTCCATTAATTTACTTCAATTTCTCGAATCACAGAGTCCAGCATTCTTCGTTGTTCGCTTTCATATCCTCCACACTTTAAGAGGAGATGTTCTTGTTCTTGTTCTTGTTAGGGGGACCCGCAGAGGGCTGCTCTCAGGCAGCATGATATGCGGGGGTTGTGCAGGAGAATTATGAGAGGGATAGGATCGGGTCAAGGATTAGGGAGATAATGAGTAGTGATCCTATTTCTAAAGGAATGAAGAGTGGTGCTATTAACTATGTGAGATGGGAGGTGATTCCACTCTTGGATGCTGCGGAGAAAAAATTAATGTCTGAATATGTCCGTGCTTGCCTGATATGTGTGGTATTTTAAGTTGTGGCTGCGTCTCGTAAATCGTAACTGTCTCATCCTCGCCACTTACACACATCTTGCTTCCCTCATTCAACCACCTGTATGTCCTACTGTTTAGCTCCAGCGATTTCGTCCTTGCTTTGAAAAGGAGTTCACCGCCCATGCTTCCATCAGAGAAATATTCTCTACCTGGTTGTTATTTGCACGCATACCTGTTTACAACCAAGCTCAATAATCTCACACCAAGTTTAGATACCAGTGTAATTACAATATTGAACATTTATATATTTAAAGCACATATATGATACATATGGCCAATACATAGGCGCATATTGACATGAGCTATATCTTTGCTTTTGCTGTGAATTTCTATAATAAATGACAAACCGTACAGGATACAAGATAATTTCATCACTGGACGCTATCTATAGAAAACGGGGACAGTGGGGTAACTACACTGTCAATCAATATTTCTACTATGACTAAATACTCAAACTACATTCCATAAGGTTAAAGTAAAGTAAAAATAATGTTGATAGTCCAGTGATATTGCTGTTAATCTCTTGTTAAATTTAATTATGTAAAGGGAGCCGAGAGGTAATGAAATGTTAGCTAAATATTAGTAGTTATATAAGGATTAGTGTGCTAATCATATATATTCCAAATCCATGTTTCATGCTCTGAAAACCGTTTTACAAATATGTGAGACACACAAAACACATAACAGACGGTCAGCAACTTTCTGATGATGGGAGAAAATTATGACCTTCAATAATAGCTTCAAGAATATCTATCTATTGCCGGACGCCTTACTCCCCTTACGAGGGTGGCCATACTCAGAATGCCCCCAAGCGGACCTATTCCCTGTGAGAGGGACAACCCGAGCCAGTTTAGTGAAGGACTTACAGGATTGACCACTCAATTTAGGATCCGTCCGACTCCGAGGCCCTCTGTGTATCTTGTTATAGCACTATTTTTCTACAGTGGTGTTCGGCTAATCCATCCACTAACCTGCCTTACCCTTAGGTAAGCAGTACATATTTGTATCAGGTTTACTCCCTAGACAGGTTGCCAACCAAGGCTGAGGAGTCCCATCCACCCGGATGGGTGGATAGAAAGAATTATGTAGTGTAAGCTAGACACTGGACTAAATAAAATAAAATAATATAACAAACAAATACTGTATATAAACAAATCTAGATTCCCTAAAAAACATTGTCAGATACGGTCAATATACTGTTTCAGATAATAGGCTAAACTACAATCTGCGGTGCCGGAACATTACATAGCCTAACCATATACCCAATCCTATTCGAACGAAATCAAACCTATCCTAGTCTAACCATTTTAATCCAGCTACAACTAAACCCTGTCAAACCAAACTGAACCTAGCCTAACTAAGATGAGCCCAACTTAGCTTATGAAATAACGAAAACAAATATAACAAAAACCAACCTTGTCCTAATGAACATACTTAAACCTAATAATATCCAAAATAAATATAGGCGTATGAAACACAAGTGTTGTAATTGTTAGGCTATAGGTTTAGGGGGAGTTCGTCCTAAGGATGGGGGAGACAGGGCAAGATCAATATTGGCAAGAAGCCAAAAACAATATATAAATCAAAGTGCATTCACTAAAGCGAGGTATTTCATTTGGTGAAGTAAACAATCATTTACAGTATATTTTGTCACGTCCATCCCACACACACGGATCTTGTGTTCGAGTCACGTGATATGTTACTTAAAATGTGGCACAGATACTTGTTGACCTCATTCAAAAGCTTACCTTTGCCCAACAACGTCATCCAAGATTCTGTGTCCATTGTCACAGACGACTATGAAAGCCTTTTATGTAATCATGAAGCAGTAGTACTTTAGAATATTAAAGTATTGAAGCACAGTTAAATCTGTTTTGGAACAGTTAATTACGACGAAGTGGTAGTAAGGATATGAAGGTTATGAAGCATAGTTAATTGTTACGAAGCAATAGTAATCTGTATGAATGTGGTGAAACACATTTTATTTATTAGGAAACAGTTGTATGAATTATGTTCACAGAGAATAACTCTTACTTGGGTGAACCAATGGGTTCGTTTGTTGTTTGAATATTCATTTAGAGAGACACCTATGTTTACAGGAATGTACTAATTGTTTGTATTAGCACCATCTATGTTTGTGAGAGTAATTATTTTATTTATGTGTATAGATTTAATGGATCTCCGTGGTTCAGAAGGTTGAATAAGTAGGTTCATATGGTTTCATTTGTATTGTTAATGTGTATTATATTGTGTTATAATTATAAAGTTCAGGTCTGCTGAACTCTGATTGGCTGAGGGGCCTAAAGGAAGGTGAGGTGAGGGTTAGAGTTTGGTGAGACAGGGAGTTACTTTTGATTCCCGACATTGGAAGGATATATAATGCCTTCACTCCACCTTGGAAACAGTTATTGAGACTTTGCTCACCCTGGATTACTGTGATTATTTATTAACATTTGTCGTGGAGAATATTTACTACTCTACCTGTTTTCTGGAAAATATTATTGAAGACATGTTCACCCTGTGTTAATGTGGTTAAGGTGAAATGTAGAGGAGACTTTGCTCACCCTGGATTACTGTGATTAATTAGTGACCTTTACGAGTGGGAGAATATTTATTACTCTACCTGTTTTCTGGATAATATTACTGAAGAATTGTTCACCCTGTGTTAATGTGGCTAAGATGAAATATAGAAGAGACTTTGCTCACAAGGATTGTATCAGTGGATAATACTTTGAAGAAATTTGTATATATAAAATAAGTTATATTGCACTATTAAAGAATAAAAAAAATCGCATTTGTTTTCCTTCTCCCACATGTAAACACTAGTGCCCGTGAAAATATGACTCGTCAATCAATCGAATCGGACGTAAAATACGAACATGTGCTCCATGTGAGCTGGCAAATTAATATAGTTGTTTGCAGTATTCCTAGCCAATAAATAAGATATGCTAGTTATGTACTTGCAACTAAGAATACTGTAATAATGTTTCCGTACTCCACATTACAAACATTATATTAACTGTTTAGTAAATAGGATACGCTACTTGTATAACTGCAAATACGAGTACTGTAATAATGCTTCATTACTCCTAACAAAAATTATAGTAACTATTTGATTAGACTATATTAACTGGCTGGTAATACCACAACATTGCAGGAGACTCACGGACAATGGTGGAGTTGAATACAGGCCCGTGTCCGCTCCTTCACTAATACCAAGATGGCAGAACCTACTTTGATCAGATGCTGGTGCTGATGGTCATCTTCCAAACCTCATCCATAACACGCACTTCTTCCTCGGGTTACCGTCTTCCTGGAACAATGCCGACACCCACTTGACACTTTAACCAATTATAAACACCAGAATTACGCCGAGAAAACGCCTATGAAGACTACTACCGGTATATTTCCCGCAGTCACACCCTAACACATCCATACTTCCGTGCCGTGAGCCGAACTCTGAGGTGCATTGCTGTCCTTGGCTGCTCTCTGCCCATCCTACACCTTGTATTGCTCACAGATCTCCTAGTTGTAATTAACCTCCGAACTATAATTATATATGAGATGATTATTGGGTTCGGTAGTTATTATTGATATATACTTTATTTACCAATACATCCATATCCGCTAAATAATACGGATTTGTTGTGGTCCCGCGGCTTCCGCACTGATAAACAGGCCGGGCAACATGACGGTGGGCTGGGCTTAAGGGGAGAGGAGTAATTTGTCTAGTCTCCTGTCTTCCTCATGTTTAGACCCATTAGTGTATAGGTTTTTAGAAGTTTGACCCATTAGTTTGGCAGTTTTAAGACCTTTCACCCAAGTTCTTCGTCAACATTAAAACCTGGCTTTCAGCCGTGACGAGCATTTATTTCGAATGGTGATCTAATGGATGTTTTTTTTCAAGTTTGATGGAGGTCTAGGGAGGAAACTAAAAACAAAACATTGTTTGGCATAATCGACCAAACCATAAACCATTCCTCCCTAAGGTGGATTTATACGAGGGCTTGTACCACAACTTTGATCCACATCAGGTGAGTGTTGCCAGATACAATACGGCATTGAGTAGTGCAATAATATAAGTATAGTTTCGCAATAGAAATGTGCAGAGGGAAAATTAAGCAACACTCTTTATGCCAATTGAAATGTGGTTGTATATACTTCTAGATGCAGTTAATTTTGTATTACTTAGTTATATTGCTTAATTTCTAGTATTGTACTATGCCTGGTGACACATGCCTGTATTCTGAGCTATGCAACATTTCCGGACAATTTTGCAATGTTAATGGCAACAGGACTTATGGTAGATTGTCATAAGTGACAGCAGACCTACTGTAGATGTGTGTGAATCTGTGTTGTTTTTTGTGGTGTGTTGTGTTGTCCCTGTTCGGGCTCTGTCTCGAGTCGGCCACCCTCAGCTTAAAAAAAACATAATACAAATAGATAAATAAATATAATAAATGGGGCATGTGCCTGAGTATGTAAATATATAGATATATACACATTTATATAACAAAGGCATAGTTCAGAAGTTGTCAGGTCAGAGTTGCCGGAAAGAGAGCTCGTGTTTAAGGTGGATTTACACACCCGCATTCTCAAGTACATTTATTATCAACAATTTCATTTTGCCTACATTTTGAATTTATTTCGCACTAGTATTGGCAATAGAATGAAGGTGGGTTATCCTATGTGACAATATGTTTTATATAAGTACATTTCCGGGAGAGTTAATCGTATAGAGACTATGAGTAAAAGACACACTCGTTTGTTTATAATGTTATCTTCCTTCCATTGTATAGTTTTAACTTTGTAATATTGAACGGTCTTGAGTATGTATCAGGTTACGCCGCCGATTCGAGTCTTTGAATCTATAAAGCCAAGGTTTGAAGCATCTGGGTTATACTAAAGTGTTGTTTTATTTAGTTTGCGTTTCATACTGATTCAAATGGGTGCATGGATCAAATATTCAATTTGATTTGCTTATTTTGCAATAATAAATTGCGCAAACTTAAAATACGATGAACTTGACCACATAATTGATATGTTATATAAAAGAGCAACATCATTTTTTGAAAATAGAACTGCATCTCCAAACTTGCAACTTTTACCTCTGACCTTAAACCGTGAATGAAAATAGTTCAGTCATATGTGTGCGTAATGGGAAAGTTGATAGCACATTCATTTTGGTAAAATATGATAAATAAATTGGATCATAGCGATGTGTAAAGTGACTTTTGCTTAGGAACATCGGATATACCTACTTCAATTTAATTAATAAGAAATGCCGAATGTAACATCAATATTGAAAGTAGAGCATGTGGGAATGATTTTATTTATTTATTTTTTATTTTTTGAGGCATTGCATTTTGGTTGATTTGGTTTATAGGCCTACTTTGTGAGTTGCACAATTTGTGGTTATATTCCTATCGATATTACCAATGTTATTGGTTGCTTATTCCTGAATTATTTATCTTGGTGGTAAAAGGGCTGCTCAATATTGTCCAACTTCTTGTTTAATTTAAGTCTTATAAATCCACAGCATAAATATTATAGCGCTCAAAACCATCAGTAACATTTGTTGCTTCACCGCCTAACAAAAAAACAAAACAAAAAACAAACCCTATTGTCATTGTTATCAGTTGATAGTTTCTGGAACAGTAAAATGGGAATGTTGTATAATTCAACCATTATATTCAACAAGGCAAGCAACATGATTCTTGCTTTGGCTGCAACATATGAGCGTTGTCCATAACACTAATGGCTGTGTTGGAGGCATAATGACACAAGTTTGTGGCATGGTTTATGTTGGTTATACACTTTACAGTGTTAATGCTTATGATGGGATAGGGTTTTATATATAATTATAGCCAACGTACATTTCTAAGTTTTTGCATCCTTTAAATAAATGTGATTAATATCAAACTTATTTTAGCATAAAAACAACTCGGGTAAAATAAATAAATAAACGACACGACACACAAGGTAGTTCAAGAAAAAAACGTAACTGTATGGTGCATATCAAGAACATAAAGGTACAATTATGTTACTTAAATTATATTTATCTTTAACACAGGCATCTTGTGTCATATTATGTCTGATTCCGGCCTTGGTGTGAACACACTTTTACTCTCATAAGTATCTCTCCAAAATTAGTTTTTTGCCCATAGCTCGCTCAAAGACAAATGCAGAGGTTGAAGTAACTAAACTTAAGGTTTGTATCCACTTCTGACGGTCGTAGAGGCTTTTAAGTATCCCAGAAAGGGCACAAAATGCGTCCTTGTGCGCGAAGGGGTTAATTGTTCCCATGCCGGTTGTGATTCCCGGAGAGGCAACACAACACCACCGCTACTGGAGAACCAACACCTGCACCGTTCTACACTTGTTCACCGCCTAACTTGATGACGAAGTTTGGAGAAAGAGAGTGAGTTTGTGTGTGTGTGTGTTTGACAGAGAGAGAGAGAGGGTGGGGTGGAGGATGGAAGGCAGGTAGTGAGAGTTTAATAATACACACTAGTATGAGTAAGAATAATTCAAACATATACAGAGAAAACATAATCATGCGTGATTAACATGATATAATAGTCTAGATAGAAGTATGTGAGTTTAAATAGGGCAGAGTGTTAGTACAATCAGTAATATAACACTATCATGAACACGCAATAATGAACAAAGTAGTCGGGCAAATAAGAAAACAGAGTAGCATGTATGAAGATAATTATGTAATAGGCTACTCTTTCGGAAACCGGAATATACTGTATAATTATACTGTATATATAACCATGTTAGACAATCAAACCCAAATATATTCTGAAATATATACCAATATAAACCAATAATAACCTCGACCTTTTATTTTCTGAGTTATATTTGATTTCTTCCCCGACGAAATTGGGTCTCGTTCTGCCCTGATAGTGCAGTTCCTGAGATATTTCCAAATGTCACTGTCTCTTTCATTCCTCCTCACCTTTTTCGCCTTCCTCTTTCATTTACGCAAGTAGTAGTTTATTTTTATGTTGAACATTAGTCTTACCTGTGCGCACTTGGTGATATACATAATGCTGTAACTATACTGTACATTGCACTTGTATGTTCTAGCTTATTTCGTGTAGTCTTCAGATGTATCACTATATATATATTAAGTTTACTCTTCCGGGTCACCTATATATACTGTAGGCCTACATATATTGTTGATGCTATTAGTCGAGATGTATGTAAGCACTTAGTCCTAACTTAGCCCTAACCTAATAGAAAAATATTGGTTGAGTTGGTACAGTTCAAACTTTATTTTTTTTTTGGGGTGAGTTGTCAGCCACTAGAGTATTCTGTATGCTGCAACTTCTTCAACGGACTCGATCTGTTTATAATTCTGTCTGACGGGCAGCCAATCTTGCACACCAGGATATGTTCGTTGGCACCAAGAAACACTTACATTCAAGATCCTCCAGTCTTGCAATGGCACATACCAATTACAAAACTTGCATTAAAATAGTGTTAGTACTAAATAGTATTAAAGAATTACCGTCTACCGTTGCTATTTACCATATCTTAAACCACCAATTGATTTTTAACATTCATTCAAGGCACATTAGTTCCATCATTGTCCACGATTATTGACTTTGGTAATGTGGTCATGCGAGTTGTTTCTGTAAAATTGTTTCTACTTATATGTTCGGGGCGGGATGGGATGTCTTAAGGTTATATACGTTATGGATGAAGACAGTTGATCAGTTGTGTAGAAAGTTACTCAGGAGTGAAGGATGTGTAGTACCTAATTTATTAATTAATGGATAGTGTATTCAGTTTAATACATGCAACTCATTACTATGTAGTAAACCATTTGTATACATATGGCTATGCAAATGCGAGTCTCTACCATCCCTGTCTACTCCAATTACCGTCTTTCTCGCTCTCACTGGGTTCACAATGATATCAGCTGATTTGACCATTTGGCAGTAGCTCTACACGTGTGGGAGACTAGGGAGGGAACTGAGGGCGAATAATGGAGAACGGAGGAATATTCACATAATATGATCACCTTATATTGAGGCATACTATCTTAACCCTTAACTGGCGGCGCGCAACATATGTCGAGTGAAAGAAATTTGGACTAAATGGCGGTTCACAACTTATGTCGTGTGCCATTTTCAGCACGTAATGTTGCTGAGAGAGCGAGATAAGTGGTGGCAGGAGAGTAGCAAGTAACTGCTCCAGACCACCGCGGTGGACCTACTGACATGAATCCCACCCTCCCCCACCCTCACGCACTCGCTATACAGGGAATTATGTAGGGAAACTACTTAATTACATGGTTTTTGCACTCGTGTTGCGCGATCATTGCAGGAAAACTAGCGGTCGTACAAGGATGGTTGGGGTGTCATTGGAAAGCTCTGTTTATGCCCTTTCAGGGATAGATACTTGTTTTACGCTCTGGGTCTTATTTAGGCATGAAAATGATCACATAAACAACCCTATTTAGGGTAAAAACACCCCGCTGGGCGGTACACATAAATTACCGCCTAGGCCGCTCGTTAAAACACAGTCTAAACTGTATATACAGTATATAATTATATAATTACTTATATCAGTTTGTTCAGAGATAAATTATAAAATTCATGATCTCTATTATACCAAGGAATAGGTATAAATATAAATATTGTATAAATATATGGATAAATCAGTATGCTTAAATTAATCTAAGAATCCTATATAGGAAAATAGTTGAGTGTGAAAAGTTATTTTCAAATCCCAATAAGGCTCTAGGCAGTGAACAGCAGAACTATAAAGCCACCATCTCCAGGCCACATTATACTGGAGGCAGCTGCTGTGTATGAATCCATTCCCTCCAAGTAAATTTTGTGTTGAGTTTCGAAGCTAACTGTAGTGAAGTGACTTTAATGCTTGTAAGTGGTTATGTCGGCTGCTGATTATTTTCCACCGACTACCACTAGGAACATGTTTCTCTCCTTGGAGCAATATGCGGGAGGGAACATTATCTCCGTACAACCAAACCAGCCATACACATTGCTACAAGGAAAGATAATAGTTCAAGATCTTTGTTACATGCTTTAACAACTTACATTTACACCTCCAACTTCCAGGTTTCAGTGACGTCACTTGTTAAGATTACCTTTGTCTATGTGTTGGCAAATGAATGACATTCAGGACAGAGTGTTATTCCATAGGTTGTAGTGGGACTAATAGGGAAGAAGGGGTCTGCCTCGTATGGGCCAATAGGCCCATTTTTCTTGTGTTCTTATGGTATTGAGTAGTGGACATTAAATAACTGAGTCAGCCGGGAATGGCCTATCCTAAGTCTAGTTAGTAAAACTTCTTCACACCTGTGAGACCTGGAGCCAAGGACGGACAGAAGGTTTGATCGCACAGTTTATTATTGCAAGGTATAGCTTCCCATTGAGATTGTAACGTGCTGAGAATAGAAGGCTTGAGTAAGAACAGCCAATCACCCAACGGAAGGTGGGGCTGACGAGGTAACATTAAAATAGCATCTTTAGATGCAGCATCGGCGTCTTCATTTCCACAGACACCGATGTGAACAGGAATCCAACATAACTGGACCCGTAATCCACGTACGCTCATCTCATGGAAAGTGCGTTGTATGGACGAAACTATTCCGTGAGGATTAATAACCACGTAGCGCATCAAGGGCACTACGAGAGTCACTGTAAATTATAAAGGACTGTTCAGGGGTATCGCGTATAATGTCAATAGCGGACTGGATAGCTAAAAGTTGAGCAGTAAGGATAGAAGCTTGACTCGGGAGAGAATATTGAATGAGCTTAGTAGAGGACACAGCAGCGAGGCCTACCCCAGAATCTGTCTTAGACCCGTCAGTGAAGATGGCAAAATGATGGCCTTTACGACGTATGTGTTCGAATGCATGTTGGCAGTGATGGCTAGGATCAAAAGGATATCTCTTAGAGAGGAAGGAGAGGGGAGTGCAAACATTGGGGAGAAAGATAGTCCATGGGGGGTAAGGGGATACAACAGTCGGCGAAACAGCAATGTTAAAGCCAAGAGAGTTGAGGAGAACAGTAGCACGAATCGGGAAGGAGGGGAAAGAGGGACACGGATCGGGAATGAGGATATCACAGAAAAGGGAATTAGTGGGAGAGTCGCTATGTTTAATTTTTAATGCACGGCGCATGGTAACTAAATCGCGATGGAGGGAGAGCGGGGGTTCGCCACTCTCAGCTAAGATAGAGGTATTTGGGGAGGAACGGAAAGAACCAGTACAGGGCGGTAACTTATAAGAAGGTAGGTTTATAACTACCCAACAGTAGTCAGGTCACTTAAATATGTGCTTACCATGGGTTAAACTCTTTTCAACCGCTATAGACATGTATGCATTTAAATGTATACACATTTCAAAACATCTAATATTCGAAGACTCAGCCAACAATACCCATTGGCATGTGAAATGTTACCCAATAGACCTATACAGAAATGGAGAAAAAACATGTATTGCACAGAGTTATCAGAAATGTCTCCCTATCGAGAAAATGAAGAGCACAAGCAAACCTTGATACAGAGGATATAAGATTATGGCAGGGAGATTAGAACATAAGAACATAAGAAAATGGGAGTCTGCAGAAAGCCGATTGGCCTAAGCAAGGCAGATCCCTGTCCCACACAACCCCAATTACAAAGCCCAATTATAGGCTCAACACTCTAATATCCTGAGGATCATCTTACCAAACCGGTTAGAGATTAACGCAGGATTACGGGGGTCTGCAGAGCGCTGATTGGCCCAACCCGGCTGATCCCCCTTCACACCCAACCCTTCTCGTCCATATGCTTATCCAATTTTTTCTTAAAGCTCCCTATCGTTCTTGATCCCACTATATCACTTGGTAGCCTATTCCACCCATCTACAACTCTGTTACCAAACCAATATTTGCCTATATCTTTTCTGAAACGAAATTTATCTAATTTGAAACCATTGGTACGAGTTCTTTCGCTATCACTGAGCTTTAGTACATTTGTCATGTCCCCTTTGTTAATCCCACTAACCCACTTGAACACCTCTATCATATCCCCTCTAACTCTGCGTCTCTCTAACGAATGTAAACCTAATTTCTTCAACCTTTCTTCATACGGAAAATGTCTAATATTATGGATCATTTTTGTCATTCTACGCTGAATTCTCTCCAATGAATCTATGTCCATTCTGTAATAAGGACACCAAAATTGGACAGCATAATCCATATGGGGTCTCACTAATGACAAGTAAAGTTTTAAGACAACATCAGCAGTTCTGTTACTCACACTCCTAGAGATGAACCCGAGAATCCTGTTTGCCTTATTACGAACGCTTATACACTGTTTTCTAGGCTTCAAATCATTGCTAACAAACACACCTAGATCTTTCTCGCAGTCTGAATTTTCTAATTCTAAATTAGCTAGTTTATATTTAACATTTGTTTGCATCTTCCCTATCTTTAATACCTTGCATTTGTCAATGTTAAACTTCATCTGCCAATTTACTGACCATTCATGTAAGGTATCTAGATCCCTTTGGAGGCACTCTATATCGCTATCTGAATCAATTGATCTCCCCATTTTAGTATCGTCTGCGAATTTACTTATCCTACTAGTTATACCTAAATCTAGGTCATTTATGTATATAAGAAACAACAGGGGACCTAATACCGATCCCTGGGGGACACCACTTTTGACTGCTCCCCACTCTGACTTGGTACCATTTATGCTGACTCTCTGTTTCCTACCAATTAGCCATGACCTAATCCATCCCAACAATGACCCTCCTATTCCATGTGCCTCAACCTTTCTCATCAATCTCTCATGAGGGACTCTGTCGAAAGCTTTACTGAAATCTAAATATATAATATCATATGACTTGTCACTATCTACTGCTTCATATACCTCTGAGAAAAAGCTAAGCAAATTAGTAAGGCAAGAACGTCCCTGAGTGAATCCATGCTGAGAAGAATTTATTAAGTTAAATTTTACTAAGTGGCTTCTAATTTTCCTAGCAATAATAGACTCTAGCAACTTTCCTATGATTGATGTGAGACTAATGGGACGGTAATTGGATGCTATCGATTTATCACCTTTTTTGAAGATCGGAACTACATTTGCAAGCTTCCAAGCTTCTGGAACTAAACCTGTTTCTAATGACTTTTTAAATATAAATGCTAATGGACTACTTAACTCATCTCTGCATTCTTTTAATACTCTAGCATATACCTCGTCAGGACCAGGCGATTTTTGAGGTTTCAGTCTGTCAATTTCCTTAAGCACATCATTTCTACTTATACTAACTGTACTTAACATATTTTCTATACTATCACTATATACCATATTGACTTCTGGAATCTGTGCCAAATTTTCATTAGTGAAAACGGAAAGAAACTGACTATTTAATGTACTGCACATTTCTAAATCATTTTCTGTTATTTCTCCTATTGAAGTTTTTAGGGGGCCTATTTCATCTCTAACTTTAGATTTATATAGTTGGTAAAAAGCTTTAGGGTTATTTTTTGAGTCGCTGGCTATCCTTATTTCATAATTTCTTTTTGCTTTCCTGATTTCCTTTTTGACCTGTCTTGATAGAGTCTGATAGTATATATGTAAATGATTTTCACCTTTCTTTATTTTTCGATATATTCCTTTCTTTTTTCCTATAAGATCTATTAGCTTATTAGTCATCCATTTTGGTTGGTTCTGCGTCGATCTAAATCTTCTTTTAGGGATATATTTATTTTGAGCATTGTGGAGTGAAGCAATAAACTGGTTATATGTAGGTGGCAAGTTTAACTCTGGCATATCCTGACTTAATCGCTTAACAATAGGGTCCACCCTTAAGTCTCTTCTTAGCCCACCATAATCGGCTTTTCTGAAATCTGGGATAAGTGTCGTATTCTCTTTAGCATTCCCTGTCCATTGTATATTAAAATAAATAGATTTATGATCGCTATTTCCTAGGTGGTCACCAATCTCTACATTATTTATCATATGTTCATTGTTACTGAAAACTAAATCAAGAATATTAATACCTCTAGTCGGCGTATCTATGAATTGAAATAAAAAACTATCTTGTACTACCTCTATAAACTCTACTGAATCGGAGTCGCCTATTTGGTGCTGCCAATCAATGTTCGGAAAATTAAAATCCCCCATAATGCACACATTGCTAAACCTTGATGCTATTTTAATTTCCTCCCATAACGATTTTCCGCCATTTCTACTCATATTAGGCGGTCTATATATAACTCCAATAACTATGGTCTCACTACCTTCGTTAACTTCTACCCAAACACTTTCATTATCATTATTTAGTCTAATACCTGATTTAATACAGCTTTTTAATGTACTCCTGACAAACACTGCTATACCCCCGCCCCTCCTACTTGTTCGGTCATATTTAAACAAACTATATCCTGGAATATCAAATTCTGCTAAAAAATGCCTAGATTCTGTATTAATCCACGTTTCAGTTAGCGCTATTATGTCTATATTTTCTGTGCTAACGAGTGCTCGAAGTTCGTTCATTTTGTTACATAAACTCCTACAATTTGTATAATATACCCTCAACCTATTACTTTTATTTGCAACTAATTTTCTATTGTGTTTAGCTAACTTATTATTTCCTGTTGAACTACTAGCTCTAGACGGAAATTCTACTCTATCAGTATTCTCATCTTTACTATCAGTTACATGTGTAGTGTTATCGATACTACTATTACACATCACTATATCCGCACTATCTTGACTGATTATTTCTATTTTACTCACTGGTTTGTCACATGAAGTACCTGCTCCATATGGAGACAGTATTTTACTTACACACCCCGGTTTTTTTAACGAAACTCCGCAACAATCTTGTCGAGTGAGCTGGCCAAGGTCGAAACTCCTAGTCGAGAGAGATGTACTCCATGATGAAGGGGAAAGAGGACGTGAGTGAAGGAGGGGATACATGGACGATTGGTGTAGAACAGAAGATGATCAAATAAACTAAGTTAGTCGCGGAGAGAACGAAAAGAAAAGGGAAAAGGTCACTTGCATATGTTCAGTTAACGAGGTTGAAAAAGAGAGGGGGGGGGGGTAATTCAAACTAGATTAACCCATTTCCTGCAGATGTTCTCGAACGCCATGGTAATTTACAGCAATGTACAGGCTTTTAAAGCCTCTTAAAGCCTGTAGAATCAAGTGCAAGGGAGTGGGAGCACGACAGGCCACACATCCTCCCTCCAGCCAGCCGGTCGAGGCACTGAGAAATCATGTCATGCAGATCATGCTCTCGCGAGATATACAGTGCTGCCAAAAACAAATGTAGCACGACATAAGCGATAATTGCTCATTTTAACGAATGTCTATGGTAGTGCTGCGGGTGAAGCCCAAGAACTACGAAGTTCGTTTTGGTGTAATTTTGAAGCCTTTTTTTATGGTTTTGGGCTGAATACATTTAATTTCATTCAGACATTTGCCTAATCAATCAGGAGTGCCCGAATGCGCCGTAATATGGCGGAAATAGGCGGAAATATGCCCACAGCCAAAATGTTAACATTAGAAGGAGAACTGCACAACAGGAAGAAAATAAGTATCAGACTTATAACAGAACACAATAACGCGCTTGAAAAAAGATGAAAACAAATATACCAACGCCACAACAAACTTATCAATTGGAAGAGAAATATTAACTACAATATATACTCAGAACAAACGGAACGGAGTTAAATAGCAGGAAGAGAAAAATGTATACGAAATAGAGATAATGGCGGAGATCAAAGGCTCTGCATAAGTTAATTTAGCGGACAATTTAAGTTATGGCTTCCCAATGACTCTTTGATGGCTGGAGGGGGATATGTTGGGGGAGAGGACCTGAGGAGCCAGAGTTCAGAAGGGGACTCTAGGAAATGATGGCCAAGGAAATATGTTGAGAAAGGAACACTAAAGGTAGGGAGAACAGAGAAGCTTGGGAGAACAAATTTAATGTGGAAGTGCTTTAACCCCTTCTATACCGGTGCCATCAGTTTTATCTTTAGTTTGGCTACTATTAGATGATTGTATGCAGTTTAAAAAGGCCTCCAGCAATTAACAAGCTTCGAACTATCTCACTTAACCCTTTTTACTACCACGGATCCTTCTTAAACTGCACAAAATAATCTAAATATGACTAGAATAAAACTAAGAAGACGTCGCTGGTACAGAAGGGGTTAATTAATATATGGAAGAGGACAAGGAATGAAGATGAATGGAATAATATTGTCTTACAAATGTTCAGTGCTAGTAATTACATAAACTTCTAATCAAACATTGTCTTGTTTGAGCAGACTATCTTAAGCAGCTTATTAATCTAATAATTCTGATAGACTCAATTACACACACACAAACAACAAATTAACAATACATAATCACGACATAATCTTCAAACAAGAAACACGATAGGCATAATAACTGAGAAGATTATCATCCTTAATGGAAAGAGGACACACTAAAGTGTCTCCTAAAACCTGGCACAAAGCTGATACGGACAGTGGGTGAAGATGGTGAGAAAGAGACAGGACAGAGAACAAATAAAGGTAAACAAAAGCCAGACTACACTGTAATACACATTGATCATATTATAACAACCCATACCACCAGTACATTCATTAATCATTCCACCACCGTCATCAATTTTAAATAATGAAGCTTTTCAAATATTGATTCTGAGGGTCTGGTGAGGGATGCGGCAGAGAAGGATCATTTACTACTACTAGGGAAGAAGGGAGAACTTAATTATGGCAGCATAAGAGGGTGAGTATGGGTTATATGAAGAGATAGACAACGTATATGCGAAGCAAAAACTACTGTTAATTAAGGAGTAGGTATGGCGTTAATCTATTATCAATACAGCTGACATAATGTGAACTAATTGTAAAACCCTTCTATACACATTATGTGTGTGTATACGTACAACATAGAACACCACTATACCTTTAAGTTAACAAAACAAATAAAACTTCAGCATGTCCTCACCAACACCATCTTGGTTCCTGAGGCCACCACCAAAATCACCACCTTCATTAACTACCCCAGTATAATTACACTGATCAAATATTGATTAACCGAGTTTGGCGGATCGTGGAGTATTAGATGTTAGTGCTACATAGAGTTTTGACAGGTGAGGATATAAGGGAAGAGGCGTGGAGGAAGAACCCCAATTAAACGAGAGTTGAAGTTGTGATTGAGGAATATGTGAGATATTTGATGAACTAGGTGAGATAGGAAGGGAATATTATTGGAGGTATGAAGCAACATAGAGGACGAGGGAAGAGCAAGGGTAGAAAATAACACAAATAGTAGAGCAAGTTGGACGAAAAACAACCAGGCCAAAAGTGTTATAAACAATATACCATAAGTAGACATTAGTAAACAAAAAATAGACAAACAAAAACAGGTCGTACAGTGTGTCGTAGGCAAACAGAAAACCAGGTGACATACAACATATAGGACAGGTGATGAGGGTGGTGGTGGCATTAGGGTTGTGTGTTCATTATACATGTAAGTAAATGGTTGGTACATTCAGATGTCATAGTCTCTAATCCACTCATATGAATTCGTAGACTCTTATGTTTTCATTTATGCAATTATAACTATCTGGATTTTGAAAATAACTTTCTTTTCCATAAATAGTATTTCAAGTTTTGAAGTATAGGTAAAGAAAGTTATATTCATAAATTCGATTTTTGTTCTATGTGAGTGAGGGAGACAAAAGGCAGACCTGCCTGTAGCGAGTGCCTCGCCCTAAGTTGAAAGAGTGACCGGACCAAAATAAAGGGAGGTTCGAGCCAAAATGCCTGGACACACGGAGTTTGAAGCAATTTAAGTCATAGGAAGAGGGAAAGACTGATTCTGGGAGAGAGTTCCAGAGCTCAGCTGTTGAATAGAAGAAAAACAGAATAAAGTTTCACTCTTGGGTTGGAGAGTTGCACAGGGTAGGGGTGGGATTGTGTTGCACGACAGTGCTACGTGCTCTACTAAGAGGGGGTGGTATACACTGAGAGCTCTGAGGAACATTGATTATTGTAATAGTGGTAGAATAGTGAGAGAGATGCAACATTGTGGTGAAGAGAGAGAGACTGCAGAGAATTGGTGAGTGGACGTGAGTTGATGAAACGGAAGGCTTTCTTTTCTATTTTGTCTAGAAGTGCTCTGTGAGAGGATCCTCCCCACACGTGTGAACAAAGATATACTTCTATACATAGAAATAGGTCAAGTCCACGAATATTTATGAGTGGGCTAGAAACTTTGGCATCTGAGGATATATCCAAGTTTAAGGCACAGGCTATAAGGAGTAAATCTGAACACAGTCATGAAAAACAAATGTAAGAATAATATAAAACTACAGATGACACCCCGAAGGCGGGTGCCCAAACCTGAAAGGGGTTGAAATAGGAGAGCTATCCCCCCGCCAAAGGCGGCTTTCTAGGGCCTTTCCTAGCTGATGCTAAGAGGATTGGGTTCTAGTCATGTGGTGATGGGCTGGTCTATCAGAGTGAGAACTGAGCGATCTCTGCCATACCCATAGCTTACTCTGACTGTTCCTTTTACGTATATATTTTCTAGATCTCAAGTGACGGCGTCTCTTCCGTGGATTGACCTCCCAATCTACCAAGATTGGGAGCCAAAGCGTCACATTTTTCCTTTGCCCCTCAACTTTCTCTTCATAATTGGTGAGGGGCACAGGGTCCTGGGTGGGGCTTTGGTTTCCCGGGCGTTTCTGCACCCTCCTCAGCTCTCCGCCATGGAGTGGCTTCGGTCACCCAGGCTTTATTGTGGTCGGCAGGGAGGGTTCTGTGGGGGCGCTCGGTTATGGCCTTGGCCTTGCTCGGGGCCTTGGGGCTGTTCGGCCAGGTAGTTTGGGGAACAACAACAACAGATGACACTACAAGGAAATATAACTGTAGCGCTGCTCTAAATAGGTAATACTGTATAAAGTGGTAGACACAACATACAGTATATAATACCTTCGTTGTAATATTACAAACTAAAGTTAATTGATTTTATATCAAACATCCTATTTTCTCCTTTTTTGTTTGTTTGTCTATGTGAGTGAGGGAGACAAAAGGCAGAACTGCCTGTAGCTAGTGCCTTCTCCATCAACCAAGGGACGTACGAGCCAAAATGCCTGGAAAAGGGGAAGGAAAGATGAGGCCGAAAAATTGATGGAGAGGTTTTTGGCTAGATGCCAGAAAGCTTGGGAAGAGCTAGAGTTGGATAGTTAAGTGCATTTATTATTGATGAAAGAGTGCTTGGCAAGTCGGAGAACAGATTTGGCTTGCTTCCGGGCAGAAACATAGGAAGAATGAGACTCTTGAGTTTTTAGGCATCGGTACCGTTTGAATGCTTCCTCCTTGTTGTGGACAGCAGTAGAACAAGCGTGAGTAAACCAAGATTTGTTTGCATTAGACTGAGAGAAAGAAGTTGGAATGTATGCCTCCATGCCCGAGAGGATTACCTCGGTAATGCGTTCAGCACTCTCTGAGGGTTCCCAGCCACGGAAGCAAAAGTAATTCCATGGGAAATCAAAGAAGTACTGCCGAAGAGCCTCCCAGTCGGCAGTGCCAAAGTGCCACAAGCGCCGCCGGTTGGGAGGATCGGGTGACCGTACCGGAGAGATAGGACAGGTAGCAGATATTAGTTTATGGTATGAGGAGCCCAGAGGAGAAAAAATATTTATAGTATAAGCAGAAGGGTTAGAGGTTAGAAATAAGTCAAGAATGTTGGGCCGATCTCCGAAGCGATCCGGGATACAGCTGTCTAGCTGCTCTAGGTCATTAAGGATAGAAAAGATGTAGGCTTGTTCACCAGGTTGGTCAGTGGAAACAGGAGAGCCATTGGTGGTGGTGAGCGTTGAAATCTAGGATGGAGATTGCTGCAAAAGGAGAGATGGATAGAATGTGTTCCACTTTAGAAGTTAGATAGTCAAAGAATTTTGGATAGTCAGTAGAAATAGGGAAGAGATAAACAGTGCAGAAATATTTAGTTTGAGAGTGACAAGACAGCTTTAGCCAGAGAGTTGAGAATTCAGAAGAGTCTAAGTTGGGAACACGAGACAAAGCGAGATTGTTGCGCACATATGCATCCACCTTTGGCTTGAAACTGAGGATAAGAGATAGTAGGAGGATACAGAGAAGGGTTTGCTGTCAGTAGTCCCAGACACCTGAGTTTCGGTGAGAAAGAGAAGATCAGGGTTGGCAGAGGAGAGGTGGTGTTCCACAGAGTGGGAGTTAGAGGAAAGGCCTCGAATGTTGCAGAAATGTATAGTAAGAGTAGAAGGTAGTGGTCCAGGGTATTTAGGGGAGTCGTTTCCAGGGGTCGAGAAAGCTTTAGCCAGAGAGTTGAGAATTCAGAAGAGTCTAAGTTGGGAACACGAGAGAAAGCGAGATTGTTGCGCACATATACGCAACATCCACCTTTGGCTTGAAACTGAGGATAAGGGATAGTAGGAGGATACAGAGAAGGGTTTGCTGTCAGTAGTCCCAGACACCTGAGTTTCAGTGAGAAAGAGATCAGGGTTGGCAGAGGAGAGGTGGTGTTCCACAGAGTGGCAGTTAGAGGAAAGGCCACGAATGTTGCAGAAATGTATAGTAAGAGTAGAAGGTAGTGGTCCAGTGCATTTTGGGGAGTCGTTTCCAGGGGTCAAATTGATGGGGGCATCTTTTCCCCCCTATGGTATAACACACACACACAGACCATGGATATAGTGATAGGTCTTATTGTCACTATGGTATATAACTACTTCTCTCTTCACTCCGCCAAAGTTACCAACAAACATCATCATCCTGTCTTGCTCCAGATTTACTTTAACAGAGAGAGTGTTTACAAGGTCCACACATATACAATCACTCATCAATATCCGACAATACAAACAAATGACTGACACAGTCCACACGTGTAGAAAATATTGAAACTTCCTCTTATGACTGACGACAGCCTAGCATGGTGAGTGATGAGAGGACCAATAAATGCTGATGGTCCAACATTTCATTCCACATATATGGATTACATGGACACACAATCGGACTGACATTTACACTACATCTGTAAGTCAGGACACTATGAACACATTCGGTAGAGAGAAGTGGTTCTGGGAATGACTGACTGTGGTAAGTAAACGGAAGTTCTATAAGACATTATATTGAGGTCAACACAGGTACATTGATTTATGGTCAAATAATTAACAACATATAAAACACACCCAGATAAATTAAGTTTGACTTTCATGACGTCATCTGAGTTAATTCTGATAACCAGAGTAACTTGTCAACCAACAATACTGTCCATGATCAGATACAACTGATCCTCCACACTTGGTGACCACACAACTCGACAAGTAGCTCTCAACCAGATACAACTGACCCTCCAGAGTTGGTGACCACACAACTCAACCAGTAGCTCTCAACCAGATACAACTGACCCTCCACACTTGGTGACCACACAACTCAACCAGTACTTTAAATATAGGTTAGGGTAGGTTAGGTTAAATTAGGCATTGTTTAATATGGCTCTGTTTGATTTGACAGTGGATGTTCTTGAACTGAGGCAGAACTTGTGTTGGTAACTACTATTATACTTGAATGAATACCATGAATACCATGTTTTTAATTGTGTATATGTCATGTTGAAATTTTGTTTTGTTTCAGTTTACCTCACGATATAATGAAATACGTACCGGTATGCAATGTCATTGTCCAAGTTTTACGGGAGAAAGGTGTTCACAAATCTGTTCTTAGATATTTTTCATAAATTCACAGACATGAATAATTAATACCAATATGATTCACATCGACTTTGATAACTAATGATGTTCACCTCACATCTGATGGTTTTCATATCCCGGTACTCATGATTTGGCATAGTTAAATTTACCTTAACATGATCTTATATCGTGTTGTGAATTACCAGACTCATATATAACCTGCCACTAACATTTTGTTATGTAAAACTACTGTTGTTGTTATACAAGGGATGATGGTTAATACAACAAACTATCCGGCGTATGAGTTGTGATAATTTTGATTCACTTATCCTAACCTAAAATAAAACAGTCGTAACTAAAAACTAACCGAGGATAACTTTACCAAATATAAAGGAACCTTAACCTAACTACTATGACATTGATGACGCAACATTAGGACCGAAATTCCTTGTATATATATAGCGTACTGTAAATTACGACAACTGACCAACTGATGACAATCAATAACCAAGGACATCCCACTCCAAAATATTATTGATTAATATGTTTGGCTACAAGAGGGAGTATACGAAAAAAATAAAAAATAATACATATTTCACAATCAAATGTGAGGACAACGAAGAAAACAAAGAATCGCTAGTCTCCCCAGCATAAATTACCAGGATGGATACATTATGATTGTAATTGTGTTGTGTAGGAAGAGTGGTACATGTGAACTGGTATATAATGCAGTTGTGTATACGTATCCGTCATTATCGAGAATTATTGTCAGGACATGAAACATAAACTCATAATACAGTATAATACACTACATGTATTTAAAACACGATTAGAGTGTACAGTAAATTATAGTTCAATATTTAATGTATTATAGAAGGATAGTGCACCAACTTCATATTCCCCAAGCATATATACATATACAGTTAGTTAAGTTGTGAAACATTGAGGATGCATGTACCTCTCACAAGTTTGGTATGCAAGATCCCAAGTTTATAATCCCAGCAAACATTGTGTGTCTCGGGAACGGCAGTTTTTTGGTTATCGGGAAACACTTCTCTGATTCCTATTGTCGGTGTTATTGTGTAGTTAATGTTGCGCCATCCAGGTGTGTGTGTGTAATTCACTTACTTACTTGTTCGTCAAGGGGAATCCACGCAATGCGAGCTAAGCTCATTATTATCGCGCCTCCTTAACTGGGAATGTATTGCGTGAAATGCATGTCAAGTGTTTTATGTATCGTTGGAATGGCTGTGGATGTGTGTGTAGTTTGTATTTTAGCCAATTGGCGACATCTGGAAACGAAGGCTTAGGGTTAATCTGTACGGTACCATTCTCACTACGGTACCAGTCTCACCCGAAGGCTTAGGTTGACCAGTACGATACTCATCTCACCTTGTAACCGATCACCAACCCCAGATGGGACGTCACAACTTCGTCCACTTATTCCAGGTTCCTATTTATACAGCTAGGTGAACAGAGGCTACACCGTTAGGAGACTTGCCCAAATCTCTCTTCCCCGCCCGGGTCTCGAACCCGGGACCTTCTGGTTGTGAGCCAGACGCGCTATCAGTTATGCCACGGGGAGGTGTGTGTGTGACAAACAACTGCCATTTTCCTATTATTATTTGACACAGGTCGTAATAAGAAACATTAATAAGAATTTGGTAAAAATATATAGTCATAGCATAGTTAGTAACTAACAATACGGACATTACTGTATATACCCAACTGCCGTATCCAGAAACATTGTTCAGTAGTCCAAAGTGTCCATCAGCCCTACCAACACAAACGTTTCCCTCGTGGTTCACGTTTCATGGAACATTTAGCTATAACGTTACAACCTGAAGGGGACTGACTCCACTCAGTAAACTTTTCCACTTTAACTTTATGTATGAGGTAACTTCAACTCTTCCGACTTTTTCTCCACCCTTAATAATCACGTCTCAAAAGGTTTCCAAGCATGTCATAACTTATTTTCCCCATTAATCTATAGTTTCCTAGAAAGTGTTACCAATGTGAATTTATGAGGTATAATAGTGATTTTAATTGTATTTACTTGTAACATAAATAATTTACTGTTTAATATAACTGGAATGAAAATATTGTAATTTTAGTTACTAATAACATTTTCATATTAACTATGCAGAAAATATACATAATATCCAATCATAGACAATACCCATAATATCTTCCTATGAACATGAATCTCTTTAACACTCACGGAGCGGCTAGGTCGGTAACTTCTACTACCTGGCAAGCGGGTGGTTTTACCCTAAACGACCTTGTTTCCGTGCTTTTTTTCATGCATAAACAAGAGCCAGAGCGTAATACAATTATGTATCCCTGAAAGGACGATAATTGAGCTTTCCAATGACACCAGAACCAACCTTCTACGACTACGGGTTCTCTTGCAACGATCGTGCAAAACGAGTGCAAAATCCCTAAAATACGGTAATTTCCTTACATAATTCCCTGTGTAGCGAGACAGTGAGTGTGGGTGTGTGTGGAGTAGATGTCAGTAGTCGCGCGGGACCCGTGCCGAGCAGTCATGAGCCTTCCTACGCACCTTCCATCGCTCGTCTCTCTCTCAGAGCCATTATTGCTCAAAAATTGTACACAGACTTAAGTCGGGCCCCGCCACATAGTCCTTGGTTCTCTAGACCGCCTTAAGTCGGGCCCTGCTAATAAGGGGTTAAGGCAACTGTCTCTCTTTTGTTTAACTGGTTGGGCGAGAGATACCCTGTCCAGGATTCGAACCCACTCTTTCCAAATATTTATGTGAGAGTTAGGCAACGTATCCCATCGACCATGATCTAATAATAGTGAAACAGCTTCAGTTGTTAGTTGAAGAACCAAATAATTATAGGCTCCAGGAGGGCTATGCCTTTATACACATGGCGAATTTATTTTAACTTCAACCATGCTATTTTACACATTCGCCCACACCAGCTCGGCTAAGTAATACAATTTTAATCATCCTGGTAATATTGTGGAATCTCTGTGATGAGAAATCTATTGATACAGTCTGACAGGTTGAGAGAGTGATATTCTGATCAGGATTCGAACCAGCTTCTCAAGCAATACATTTCCAGCCCTCTCACTTTTGCTTTAGATCCCTTCAACAACGCCCATGATTAATTTTGCACATCAATGTCGGGAATACCATACTATCATGCAGTGAATTATTTACTTCCATGCTCACTATCCTATTCCTTGTCACCGATTTAGCGTTTCTACAATCCTCCTCCCCAGCTGCATCCTCTCTTGCACTTCATCCTCCAAACTCTCATTTTTACTCATGACACTGCCCTAGTATTCTATAAGCTGACATTTTCCATTCTCCAGCCATTCACCCTTAATTCACACTCACTGACTGCATTCCCATCAAAGACCACAACCTTACTTTGTTTAAGAGATTGACCTTCAGCTTGCGTTTTTCTGACACGTCTAGATTTAATTTTCCAGGTTATCAACTGCTCCAAAATTTCAGACCTAAAGGAGGTGTATGTTGCTTCGAAAAATCTGAAATTGCCCTGGAGGAGGTTACTAGTTTCAATTGTCCCTATTTTGATTATTCTATATACAAATTAATTTCTGCTGGTAAATTTAAATACATATGTTGCATCTACCGTTCCCCAAATACTCCTCCAGAGCAAAGTCTTTTTGATTCTCTGTCCTCACAACTCAGTGTCCTCAACTTAAATGCTTCTTCTGAAATCACTGTGTTGGGTGATTTTAATGTCCATAATGTTGAATGGCTCACTCATTCAGCCAGGACTGATGATGCTGGTCTTGAATGTGAGCTATTTGCAGACTCATTAAAATCTCACTCAACTAGTCAACCAACCCACTCGTGTACCAGATAATCCTAATCATAATTCCCACCTACTGGACTTATTTTTAACAACCAATTCAGAAAATTATGATGTTACAGTGAGGTCCCCGCTTGGATCTTCTGATCACTGTCTGATACAGGCCACTTGTCTATCACCTACCACACCTTCCCACTCTGAACCTGTTTTGGTGACTAAATGGCATTACGATAGGGCAGACTGGGAGGGTCTTCAAGGTTTCTTTATTGATATTCCCTGGACCTCTTTCTTTTCTAATGATGCACACACCACCTTGAGCCACATACAAGATTTTGTAAAAATTGGAATGGAAACTTTTATTCCTCATCAAAAGTACAGTAAAAGATCTAATTCACCTAAATGGTTTGACCATAATTGTGCTAGAGTAACTGAACAAAAAGCAGTAGCCTACAATACATACACAAGATCAAAAACACATGAAGCCTTTAATTACTTTAGAAACATCAGAAATCATGCCAAAACTGTATTAAACCTAAGTAAATCAAACTTTCTCCACAAGCAGGCAAATAAACTTCTAAATAATCCAAATGATAACAAAATATTTTGGTCTACTCTTAACTCATTCAAATCCAACTTCACTACTGCTTCATCCATTCCACCATTAAAATCTCCGACTGGCAATCTTGTAAGTGACCCACAAGGTAAAGCTAACCTTCTTGCGGATATTTTCTCCACCAACTCAACCTTAGATGAAATAAATCAAGATGTCCCTGTACTTAATTTTAATTCGCCTGAAATTCCCTCACTTAAGATCCACACCAGACATGTCAAAACTATTTTGCAGAATCTCTCAGTAGATAAGGCTCCTGGTCCAGATGAAATTCCTCCAATAGTACTTAAGAATTGCTCCTTGGTGCTCGCTCCTGTATTGGCAAATTTTGTCCGTCTGTGTACTCATACCTCATGCTTCCCAGTACCCTGGAAAGAAGCAAACATCCATCCAGTTCCTAAAAAAGGTGCCTCTTTAGATCCATCAAACTACAGACCAATAGCTATAACTTCCGCTCTTGGTAAAGTCTTTGAAATTATATTAAATAATCACATAATTAAGCATCTTGAGAATAATAAATTAATCAGTGATAGGCAATATGGTTTTAGACGATGTCGATCAACTTCAGACATTCTTTGCCTTCTTACGCATCAAATCAACCAAGCTACAGACCAACATGGTGAAACACATACAATAGCACTGGATATATCAAAGGCATTTGATAGAGTCTGGCATCAATCCTTATTGTCGAAGATGTCACACTACGGCCTTGCATCATTAGTTCCACTAATTTCTTCTTATCTTCATAACAGAAAAATATGTGTAATGGTAGATGGCCTTTATTCTCAATTTCACTCAATAAATGCTGGTGTTCCCCAGGGATCAGTTTTGGCCCCAACTCTGTTCCTCATTCATATCAATGATCTCATATCTACCACTCATAATCCAATACATTCCTACGCAGATGACTCAACACTCCACAGTTCCTTCACATTTACCAATTCTTTCACCCAACCCGATCTTATAAATTCAAAAATAAACACTGCAATTTCTCTGAACCAGGACATTTCTAAAATTAATGAATGGGGACAAAAGAATCTAGTTTCCTTTAATGCACAGAAAACCAAGTACATTCAATTTTCTAACCGACAGAATCTCACTGACTCCCATATATTTTTTAATGATGTAAATATTCCCACTTCCCCTAGTATTGACATTCTCGGTGTAACATTAACTACTAACTTGAGCTGGACACATTATGTTAGAAGCATTGCTAAGAATGCCTCTAAAAAACTGGGACTCCTGTACAGAGTTCGAGAATTCTTCACTGACGAGCAGTTGGCCGTAATATATAAAAGTCATGTGTGTTCTCAGATGGATTACTGTTCACCTCTGTGGAGTGGAAGTGGAGTGGTTGCATTGAGGCAGTTGGACAAAATTCAAAATAAAGCTATTAGATTAATCAATAACCCTGCAATCACACAGGACCTTCCTACATTATCCATACAAAGAAACGTTGCATCTCTTGCATTATTCTACAGATATTTTCACAGCAATTGTTCCGAGGAACTTGCTTCAATTGTGCCGCCTCTCCACATCTTTCCCCGTAGAACTAGGGCAGCTGAGAGCGCCCATGAATTTACACTTTCTCCTCCACAATGCAGAACTTCTGCTTATAAAAATTTAATTTATCCCTAGAACTACTACTCTTTGGAATTCACTTCCCCTGAGTTGCTTTCCACAAACTTACAATCTACAAAAGTTTAAATCCAGTTGTTACAAACATTTTATGAATGGAGGATGCCTTTAGGCACATGGACCTTTTTGTTTTATCTGTGTTTTTCCTTCCTCCGTTCATTGTCTCTTAAAATAAAAAAAATAAAAAATAAAACACATTCGCTATACACAGCAACTTCCACTCATCATTACTCAATTTCTCAGTCGAATTAAAGTGCTGGTAGAGTGTGAACAGACACTAATGCCTCGCTCAGCACCTAACTGTACATAGTTATAAGGGTATACATATTTTGTATTTAGCCTGCTCTTTGGACCACTGTTTACATGTTAAGTTACCTGTACTGTGGCTACCATTACTCATACTGACCATTTTGCACAGATGCCACTGATCGTAATTATGATCGCCCGTTTCACTCTAGTCACTTAATATCATTCACCTTTCTTTACACATGCTAGGTACATTTTAACTGATAGTATTCGTTTAGCTGCAATAAATAATGTTTATAACAAATTCAACTTATCCATTCTGAATCCATCTTTCCCTCATCATGTGACTTAACCCCTTTTGTACAGTGCCTGTCATATGACGGATGCCATTTTGAGGCTATTATGAGCCCTGAGAGAGAAGCCAGCTGTTGGAGGGAGTGCAGGCAGGATCCAACCGCAGGCCACAGGCCACGGAGACATACTGAAGTCTGAGACAGAGCTCGTACACTCATGTGCAGCGTCACACAGCAAAAACAGTAACAAAATTCCTTTTTTGTTTACCAACTTTGGCCTTTGTTGCAAGGTCGTTGCAAGATAACCAGATGTCCGGCCACCATTGTTAAAACAAAACAGATACAGATAACAATGTGGGAATATAGAACACAGGACATAGACAGTAAGGCACGCATCAGTATAATTTAGGGAGCTCGCACTCGTACATTCACCCACACATAAACTTACTTATGGAAACACCAGTTATAACAACCATTACAACACATACACTATCTCTTCATCTCCAATATTGTTGTGGTAGCATGACGTGTTTACGTGTCAACCTGGAAAATGGTAAATCAAGTGTTGTAAACAAATTCGTGAAAAACCTACATGTGCTTCAATTCATATTGTAATACTTAAATCAAGGCTTGTCTCGAAAACAGAGAATAATGGAGTTTGTTATTCAGAGAAATTGCAGTGTTTATTTTTGAATTTATAAGATCGGGTTGGGTGAAAGAATTGGTAAATGTGAAGGAACTGTGGAGTGTTGAGTCATCTGCGTAGGAATGTATTGGATTATGAGTGGTAGATATGAGATCATTGATATGAATGAGGAACAGAATTGGGGCCAAAACTGATCCCTGGGGAACACCAGCATTTATTGAGTGAAATTGAGAATAAAGGCCATCTACATCTAAATGTTGTTATACATTAATATTAACTATCACAGCATCACATTCACCTTATTAATGTGGTTTTTGGCATGTGAAGTGTTGCTTCGGATATTTATGTGTGCACAATAAACATCTAGTTCTAACAAAAGTTGTTAGTGATATATTGGACTCTAAGCTATATATATATATACATAAACATATTTTCCACAAACAGTTCCTCCTCTCCTACACTCCAACATTTAGTTTGCATTTCCAAGTTCTTGTACGTTCTACAACTGGTCGGAAATGTCCTCACCTGCAGCTTTGATGCTGCAGTTCCTGAGATATACTGAATAATTCCGATGGCTCTCCATTTCTTAAATTGACCATTTGTGAGTTTCAGGCTATGAGGAAGTTGGATCCATAAACCTAAATATCTAACATAAATACAATAGTTGTGTAGGTTTCTGATGGATAGAAAGTATGTTGAATTTGATTGTATGTGTTTATCAATGCACTACAACCGTAGTTTTGCTGGTCATTAGGGTAAATATCGATGTCTACAGCTCCAACTTCCTTATAGAATGAAACTCGCAAGTAGTCAATTTCGCCATGATTTATGTATCACTCTTCTCTAGTACTATACATGTTAATTACATTATAATATGGAATATTAATATTCACACCTTACATTATTTATTTATATTTACACCTGCTCACATATCACTAATGTTGAATACTCTTCGCTCCGCTCCGTACATTCTTACTAAACACTCTTAAATTTGCTGGAATGTATAGGTATGTGGAAAGTACTTAAAATACATGGAGTAGCTGGCAAGTTGCTGAAAGCAGTGAATAACACGTATGAGGGTGCAAAGCCGACAGTACCGGTACGTGTGGAGAATGAGCAGAGCGAGTTCTTTGACCTGATTGTTGGGTAGAAACACGGGTCTCTATTCAACTGCTTAGCTCTGGAACTCTCTCCCAGAATCAGTATTTCTCTCTTTCTATGACTTACTTTTGTGACGCCTCCCGGCGTTAGCAGAATGGTTGCGTGGGGCATTGCAGCTCGCTAGCGCTCGCCAGGATGGGGGGATGGGCTACAGTTGTCCTAGAATGATCTGCTTTATTTAATTAGTGTCGTGTTGCCACAGACAGTCTAGAAATGGTCTTTGTTTTGGTCTGTGACCGCGCCTTATATTTTATATTCGCTATAATATAAATGTTGCTTGTGTGGGAGGCGAGCGAGAGAGGGTGAGGGAGTACACCTGGCAGCGGGGTGAGCTATGACGCGGCTCGCTTGGACGCTGACGGCGTTGGCGGTCGGGTGGTCAACTAGTCCCTTCCCGTCGCGGAATCGTGTTCTTTACCAGCTCAGAGCTTGCCTGACACGCGTATCGCCTACATCCTTTGCAATTCTGTCCCCCATACTCGCCACTTTGCATACTATTTCTCTCTCTCGACTTCTCCTTTCTCATTCTCTAATCTTTATTAAACTCAACATCCCTTCTGGTTTCAGCATAGACGTTCACCGTCGACCAGTCGTATTGTACGCGAAGCTCTCGGAGATTTCCATGTATTAGGGTAAGGAGGTATTAGGCTTTATTGAGGTTTTTGAGAGACAGACTTTTCCGTATGTGTCCTCTCTCGGGAAGGTTGTAGACCGGTATATGTCTCCCTGGCAAGGTGGTAAGTGATTCTGCTTGGTTATCTAAAGCTAGACTAGAGGTAAGGTTACTGTGTCGTTGTCTCCGATGTGTGCAGTGTTAGCTAAGCCCTGCACGACATCGACAGGTACTGTGGGAGCCTAAGTTGTCTTCGGGTGGGTTTACTTTGCGAGCACAGCGCTGTGGTGTGAGAGGGCCATAGCCTATCCCTCACAACATAGTGCTGCCTCTTTGTGTTGACTTCTGAGGGATCGCCAGGATAGAACTAGGTACTAGAGACCTAGATTTATCAAGAGAGCATCCCCGTCATATAACGTAATCTTCATTATACCACCTTCGGACAACGTTAGGCTACGAGCCGCATGCTCGCCCATTGTTGCCCTGCCTTGATACCCCAGCTAGACTTTATTAACTGAGCAGACACTGGTTAGAGATAAGCCCCCATTATTATATGTATGCAACATTATTATTCACTGCACTTTTGAGCCGAGGTTGTTGTTGAGTTGCACAACCCTAGTAGGCTGTTGCGTTGTGTCACAAAGCATTTCTTTAGTTGTCGAGCATTACTACCTTTGCGCAGTCTTTATTATTCGCCTGCCTATTATTACTATATGTCCTAGTATTTATTGTGACCCGTATTCTGCATTATAATTGTTCAAGATTCTTTACGAACATCTTCCCAGCATCAGACTTATTTCAGAAGTTTCCAGTTGATGTTGCAGGACTAGCATTGCACTTTCTTTAATACAGGAGTGCCAGTTATTTGAGTATCTACCGTAACGTTAATTAATCACGTTAACTATCTTTTCTTTGTGTAACCTAATCGAGTAATCTTTTACTGTTTGAGAATAGGCTGTTTCATCGAGAGTCAGCCTAGTGTGTGTGCACCAGTTACCGAGTCATAGGATACCTCGTTGTCCAGGCACGACTCAGGGCGGTAATGGTGTTTTGTTTTCCAGTGTTTAAGGCAGGGGTTGGATCTAGTGTTACCGTTGTTGCATTTTGCCATTATCTAGTCCAATGTTGAAGAGCCCTGTGTCTTTGAGAACCTGGATCGTAACAATTTGCTTCAAACTCCGTGTGTCCAGGCATTTTGGCTCTAACCTCCCTTGATTTTGGCCCTGTCACTCTTTCAACTCTGGGGGAGGCACTCGATACAGGCAGTTCTGTCTTTTGTCTCCCTCACTCACATAGAATACAAAAATGCTGCGTCTGACACATACATACACACACACACACACATACACCTTACTTCCAACTTTTAGACAAACAACTCTTTTTGGTCTGTTCTCTCTCTCTCTCTCTCTCTCTCTAAGTGTTATGAGCCAACCAGCCACAATATATCACTACTGGCTCACGATTGTGCATGCATAGGTAATTTCCATGGGGAATTCTGAGGTGCCTAGACATACTGTTCCTGTGTTGAGAAATTAGTATTTGTCTTTTAACTTTCAGCTAATTCCAGAGTTCAAGAGTAAGTGTTAGTAAAGCTGTTTATACATTAGTATATATACAAAGTCATGTCATCAGTCAGTTTCCAGCTGGACCACAGACTCGATACGTTTCCAGAGTTAAACAACGTTTATGATTTACCACGGGAGTTGTGTAAGTTGTATAGAAATAATACTATTTGACTACAAGGGGGTAACTTATATACACATATGAACACAATGGAGTGTGGTCATTAGTGCATAGTGTTTTTTAACGCTGAATTAACCTCCTTATTACCGGTGCCGTATTTTTGTATTTGATTTCAGCTATTTGGAGACTATTTTATGAAGCCTAGGACGGATGTATGGTAGCTAAAAGGATTAATTGTCTGTCTGATAGTCTGTAACCTAGTAATTGGAAGACGTCCTTACTAAGCCAGCCAAATAAAATCGTCTAATGAAAAGGACGTCACCGGTACTGAAGGGGTTAATAGTGTCTTTACTTACAAGTGTAACTATCTGTCCGTCTGTCTGTCTGTCTCTATGAATACAACCCGGTATGTTTACTTGACTACCTGTTGGAATGTTTGTTTGTTTGTCTCTTTGACTACCACCCGGTCTGTTTGTCTGTCTAGATGTTTGTATTTATGTCTACCTGTCATTTTGTTTACCGGTTTGTCGACCTGGCTGCCGGTCTGCCTGGTTTCTGCCACTAGCCTATTTGTTTTCCTCTCTGCCTAACTTTACATAATATCTCCCTCGCCTCGCTACTTTCCGCTCTCCTGCTCTCTTCAACATTCCCCATCCACCAGTCAAGTGTCTGTGTGTCTCTCTCTCTCTCTCTCTTTGTTAGTTTGAACCCTATATTACCGTTAATATGTGTATGCTTAATTAATGTAACTATTAAACACGATTTTAGTGACACGTCACTAAAAAGGTACCACAATATCAGTGGAAATAACGCAGCCAACCAAATCTAGCTTTGACTACAATCTATAACCTAATGAACTCAACCCCCTCTCCAAATCTCGTTAACACTCCCATTTGACAGTCCAATTATTTCAAATGTTGGTTCGGCAGCCACTGAAAGGAAATATCAAGCACGACTTACTGCTTAATTCAATATGTTCATGTCACCCATAACGTTCAATAAACAGTATATATATATATATATATATATATATATATACACCGGTATATATTTACGATGATGGTATAGGAATAGGAATATCAATTGTTATTGTTTATGTTTTAACTAACTGTGTTCTATTAATTTGTATCTAATTCAGATGTAGTTTTATGTGATTACAATACTTGCAATCATGTAACACTCCAGGACCAATCAGTCAGAACCATTTAATTACTATTAATGAAGGACGAACCGCAGGTTCAATTTAAGTTTTGGAATAAGAAGAAAATATAGTTTCCTGGGAAGGTTCTTTTGTCTGGCTTCTTTCAGACTCCCAATTGAGAATTTGCGCATAACATCACTTTGTGTTCACCTCGATTTAACTTAGAAAAAACAAAACGTAAGCAACACATATTGCTACACTGATAATAATGTCTGATGTTTACCGTGCTTTTGAGATTGTGACAATCACCGAATATTTGATATTTTATAACACTTGGTCGACTGCAATATATATATATATATATATATATATATATATATATATATATATATATATATATATTGTTCTCATAGTGCCACACCGTATTGGGAGCGGCTGGAAATTAAATTGACCACCGTAGCATAGAAATATGTTTGCAAACAATTACATTTAGAAATGCCCACATCAATGTTTTATTTGTATTTTTCCGAAAGAATCATAATATTCCGGAAATGCTAAGCTATCATACATATGATATACAGTATATGATTTACGGTAATGTAATCCTTTTAGAAATCCGGTTAATTATCTCAAAGAACTGTTTCATTTAAGATATTTATTTTCTGGGAGTGAACGTGATACTATGCTTCGTAAGTAAGAAAAAGGGGAAACTATCCAGGAAAAATACTGATTTCTCCTCTTTTATTAGTTCACCCTCATTCCCATTGACGTTCTCGCTCACGATCACCAATTAACCTTAATGTCACCTATTCTCCCCTGACGGTGCAGTTCCTATAAGACACCAGTTACCTTTTTTCTCTCTTCCCTCCAACATTTCCTTGTATATCACATCTACTATCTTCAGATTACAAACACTAGACTCTTTCACTAGGTATATACTAATTTAGAAAGCTAGAAACAGACTGACAGACAGACAGACACCCATAGATGGTTAGGGTGATACATTAATTATATTACTGGATAAAAAACACCATCTGAGGAAGAGCACTTTATTGACAACGTTTCGCAGATAGCTTCATCAGGAGAGACCTGATGAAGCTATCTGCGAAACGTCAATAAAGTGCTCTTCCTCAGATGGTGTTTTTTATCCATGCTGTCTACTTTTCAAGTACCAGTCAACAACATTATATTACTGTTTAATATACAATGAATTATTGTTAAGTGGGTGGACCAGAGAATATCGTGAACACATAATATAAGCCTGGACGAAGAGAGGGTAAAACTATAATGAGACAGTGAAGATAGATAATAATATATGACTGTAAGCTACATAATAAATTGGAGGGACATGAAGAAAGCCTATAGACATTACGAACAATATGACAAATATTGTGACCCCTAAACACATTACCAGCATAACGAAAGTCTATGTAGGGAAACAACTCATTCCAATAAAGGGTAAACGTTTCATTGCGTTGAAATTATAGGTCAGGGAATCAAGCTGAAGTACTAAATGAGAGAGGGGAGTACAGTATTGTACAAGTAGAACGAGGCTGTTAAGAGGAAGTTTTGGAGCTGAAACCTGAATAGGCTATAATGAGAGAGAGAGAGATAGCTGATAAAGAGACTGGAGATACATAAGAGTGGCGGGTAAACAATTGGTTTTCCGAGGTAATCGTGGTGTGTAATGCTTGTCTTTATTAGTTTTGTTGTTGTATAACTAAGGTACTGAACAACCTTCCTATTTTGACAAACACTGCAGTTTCAGCCCAGTTCGGCAATTGCATTTTTTCCCCACCTGGTTTGGGCAAATTATGTTTCAGTTGCGTCACGACTTATGTTACACACCCTGACAAAATGGAGACAATTATTTAACATCAGGTGAGAACAATAAAGAGATAAGGATTTGTAATAATGTTTGTTATTCAGAGATTGCTGTGATGGTGGTAGTTTGTTTGTCTGTTGTGGTAGTGTACAGTAGTGGTCATTAATGTTGACTACATTTGTTCGACCCTATCTCTAAATTAAATCTTTACTAGACATTAGCATCTCGATGGACCGCTTAATTAATCCCAACCAAGATCTACTAGAACTTATAACCACTACTATACGTTGGTAACTTCAGTCCCAAATGTTGTGTGTCTTGTTGTGGTCATGGATACAACACCTCATAATGATAGTAACAAGATTGTGAACCTAAACTAGCGAGTCACAGTAATGTGATATTTTTAGATCAATCACAGTCTTAAAAATGTATTGACAACTTATCGAGTGCATCTCCACAAATTGTCCTGAAACTCCTGCGCATGACTGTACAATTGCTTAGAAAGTTATTTTAAATAAGGTATCCGCCAGTTGAATATTTAATTTCACATGTATGATTTAATCATGTGATTGTCCCTTCCCGTATTTATATGTTGTGGCTGTATCGATTTGTGCTTGGAAGAATGTTTTTGTCTAGTTCTTAAATCATGTTTACACATACAAGACATAGCTGAACAGGTCAGTCAAAGGCAACTTACCTAATACAGTATGCCAAACGAATCCCGTTCACAGTATGTAAAAGTTCACAGCATCGCTCTTAAGACATTTGACAGTACTCTATACTAATATATTAGTTCTCTTTATATCTTTGAAAAACTATAGTCATAAAATACCAACGAAACATAATTAATTATCTGGAGTCCTATCCAATCCATCCACCTTCCCTTAGCACCGTGTACCCAAGTACGACCAAATTATAAAGTTTGAAGACAACTTACTCTTTGAAGAAACCATTTGTTATGCTTAAACAATTCTAGTCACCTTGATATCGTCCATAAGATTTTAAATATAACGTGTATGTAGCAATAATGTTCACGATTTGTTATCAAGGTTATAGACGATCTGTTGACGCTAGTGGAGCACGAGATGCCCGTGAGCAGCCTGCTCGGGCCTGTATGTCACAAATCTACACTTATAACAAGGTCATATCGGGACTTATTAAGTGTTCTGTTTGTTGGTGTCTGTGTGTTTGTTGTGAGGGTTGTCAGAGGTCCGGCTGTACACACCACAGTCACACACACGACTGGCCTCGGATGGCACAGAATATCACTGACTGTTTACAAACAGGTTGAATAATCTCACTCAAGTTTAGATGTCAGGGTTTTTTAATTGTTGAACATTTAATACTCCTATAGTTAAATACACAAAACATACTTGTGTTTATTAACATCACCAATAATTATCCTTCCAAATGTGTATCCCAATATTAATTTACAAACCGCACAGGATACGAGATTATTCCATTACGCGACGTCATCTATAGAAAACGGAAGCATGTGAGACACCTATTTTTTTTTTTTTTTTTTTTTTTTTTTTTTTTAGGAAGGAGGGGGAATAAGTAGAGGGTTTGGTCAGGAAGGTAAAGTAGGAAATTATGAAGTACAGTAGAAGGGAGAAGGTTAGTGGGCCGGCCACCTTGCTGTATTTATTTAGGTTTTTGCATATTTTTACATAATTCTTCTGCCGTAGGCAGGTAAAGCTAAGCTAGCTAAGTTTTTCTTAAAATTTGTGTTTACATGATGTACTTTGGGATTCGTTTAGGTTTAGGTGAACATTTTATCATTATAATAATGTATTGGATTTACAGTTTTATGAACTTAAGTATTAAGTGTATAGTGGATCTGGTTCATTTCTTCCTATAGCAGTTAGGCTGCTAGGAAAGTTCCTATTAAAATTGTTTATATGTTGGTGTCTTTCTCTTAAATCATTGTATAAGTTTTCATTTATTAGTTCAATTCTTTCCCAGATCTTTTTCGCTCTATGGTACAGTTTAACATTTAATGGGCTTATTTTTGCTATGTGGTGTAAATCTTGGGTTGTATGTAAATAAGGGTATCTTGTATTTGTTGCAAATCTGAGAGCTTTGTTTTGTACTCGTTGTAATGTTAGTATTTGTGATTTGCTGAGAGCCAGTGTAGGTATTGGGGGGTATTCAAGGATTGGGAGGACTAAGGCTTTTATTAAATGTATTTTAATAGGTGTACTGAGGTTTCTAAAACGGAAGAGTTTGCTCAGGGCATGGATAGCTCTTCCCTTTCTTTCACTTACGTTAGTGATATAGCTTGTACTTGAGATTTTAAGTCCAAGAGATTTTCCATTTTGTTGGAAGTTAACTAGGTTTTCATTTATTACCAAGTCTTCATTTTTTTTGGAGCCGATTGGAATGATGGCGAACTTATTGACATTAGTTTTAATCTTCCATTTTATTTCATATGTATTAATTGTCTCAACTTCTAGTTTTGTTCTTGCGTTCATCATGTGCTTGGATCCCTGGTAGTGGATTATCTGGGTGATATCGTCCGCATAACTGATATTTAGTCCTGTGTGAGAATTAGGTGTATCTCTGGTGTATATTATGAAGAGAGTGGGTGACAAGACGCTGCCCTGAGGTACTCCACAACTTAATTGAAAGTACTCACCAAGGTAAGAGTTTATTTTAACTCTGGCTTTTCTGTCATCAAAAAAATCGCATAAGAGTTTTTCTATGATGACAGGCAAGTCCAGATGTAGAATTTTGTACTTTAGTCCTTGGTGCCATACTTTGTCAAAAGCCTTAGTAATGTCTCTCAGGACTAGATGGCATTGTCCCCTGTCTGCTTTGCTTAAGGCAATTTGTTCTGTTATTACTGCAAGTGCGTGTGTGGTGCCTCTGTGTTGTCTGAAACCGTATTGATTATTGTTATGTTTGTCGTTTATTTCAAGATGAGTTCTTAATCTTGTGTTTATAACTCTCTCGAAGATTTTGCCGGGAACTTCAAGGAGCGAGATTGGGCGGTAATTGTTTGGATTGTGGGGTGTTTTTCCTGGTTTTGGGATCAATTTGATGGTTGATTTTTTGAATATGTCTGGAAAGTAGCCTGCAGAGAGTGAAGCATTAAAAATATTTCTTAATTTTGAAATTGAAGATTCTGGGAGGTGTGTCAGTAGAGTTTTGTTGATCCCACTTTCTCCTGGACAGGTATTTTTTGTGTTTTTTATGATGGCTTTAATTTCTGTGTTTGTTATGGGTTTCGTGAGGAAGCTCTGCTCATCAAGTCTGGAAAAGTCTGCTTGATGGTATGGAGTTGTGCGATTGAAGTTTTCTTGCATATAGTTGTTAACTCTGTCGTTGTTTTTGTCATCCTCATCACTGTCTTCCTCTTCTTCGTTGAGTACTCTCTCCCAAATTCTTCTGTGGATTGTTTCTTGGTTTTGTTCGTCAAAAATTTTGTTATTTTGCTCATCTATGATGTAATGAGTAGGTGGGCTGACTTCTCCAGTCGGTGATTTGAATTTTCTCCAGAAAACCTCCGGTTCAGAGTATGTAGCTGTTAATTGTGTGAGTGTGTTTTCCCAGTGTATGTTTGCTTCTTCTTGTAAAGTGTGTCTTAGTGTGTTTTGGAGTGTTTTGTATCTGTTGTAATGTACATTAGTCCAGCCATGAGTGTTTGCATGATGTCTGAGTGCAGTATATTGTTGTATTAATAATTGTGTTTCATGGGTAGGTGTAGTGCCTGTTAATTTCTTGAGTCTTGTGTGTGGTATGCATGTGCTGATTGCTTGATTGATTGTGTTATACCATGTATCAATCTCTGTATCAATTTCTTCTAGTGTGGCTTCATTTAGTTCAGTTTGTGTTGTGTGTTCTTCTATGTTTGTTTGAAAATCATCCCAGTTTGTCGCTGGAATGTTAGGACGTGGGGCTGCGGAGATATAGATGGGGGCTGTACTGATTTGGGTTATAATCATTGTGTGGTCACTTGTTGTTAGTGGCCCTTGTTTTATATTAATATTGTGATATGTGTTGTAATTAGTCAGCATTGTGTCTGGAGTTGTGGCTGAGTTGGCGGTGAAGAATGTTGGAAAGTGAGGTCCTATATGTTGAATTATTCTGTCTAATATTAATTTGTGTAGTTGTCTTCCTGTTGTGTTGGTATGTCTGTATCCAAATGTTGGGTGGTTTGCATTTAAGTCCCCAAAAAGGTATACCGGTGTATTTCTTCTGAATAATGCTATGTAGTCTGGTGTGGGGATAAACAGTCTACTTGGTGGTATGTAGTCTGTAGCTATTATTATTGGACCTGTTTCTGTTTGAATTTGTACTGCTAGTGTGTTCGTCAAGAAGTCATCTGTGATTTTGTGTTGTAATTCTTGTCTAATTGCAATGGCAGTGCCATCCATGTGTCTGTTGTATATGTTTGATTTTATTACTTTAAATCCTGGGATCTTTAGACTTTCTTCATTTTTAACACCATGACTTTGTATTAGTATTATGTCTGGTTTGAGTTGTAGATATGTGTTGACTAACTCGTGCTTTCTGTTATTCCATGCGAGTACATTATGTTGAATAATTTTTAGATTTTGAGCCATGTTTGATTAAGTTGTTTTTTTCCCTTTTTGGGCTGTTGTTTGGGTGTGAGTGGGATTTGTATGAGTTGGGATTACACGTTCATCTTTGGCTTTTTTGAGGTTAATTTCATTTACCTGATGGATGTAGTGATTTAGGGGTTTTGCAGTGCTCCTGGTGTTTCGTGCGAGTGCGGGTGTGCTTGTTAGGGCATGGGTTGACTGTGGCTGATCTTCATGTTCTTCTGTGTTATTTTGTTCATTTACCCCTGAGTCCTCTGCTTCGACGTCGACGCTGCTGACATCGGAGTCGGTAAATCCTTCACTGCTGCTGCTTAAATCTTGTTGTTGTGGTTCTGGGTCTTCACTGCTGCTGCTTGATTCTTGTTGTTGTTGTATTTCTGGGTCATTGGCAATATTTTCATTATTGTCGTCTTCTATGTTATCATTGTTGTTTGCTTGTGGTTGAGGGTCGGAAAGTATGGATTTCTTCATCTCTGTGAAATTTCCTTTTCCTCTTGTAAATTTTATAGATTCTTCCAGAGTGAACTTGGGAAGTTTTAAGACTGGAAGGCCGTTTTCTTTTGTGTAAGTGGAGAAGTATTTTTGGAAGGAGCCCGGTTCTGACTCGTTTTTAATGTGTGCTGACATCATTATTGTCATATATGCTGCGCAGTTCAAATCCACATTGCTGTTATTTCGAAGTTGTGGTTGTAGTTGTGCTGGTTGTTGTGCCTGACCATTGTTGGTTACGGTTGCGTATGTGTTGTTGGCTTTCCTCTCTTCTTCTTCCTTCATTCTAGTTTCTTTCTCCTTCATTGCTGTTTTCCTGACTGGGCATTTCATTGCTAGGGTGCGATGATTTCCCTTGCAATTTATACACTTCTTTGTTGAGTTAGGAGGGCAATCCTTCCATATGTGTTCCTTTGAACAACATTCAGAGCAAACTTTGTATTCAGGGATTTCGTTATGTGGGCAATTTGTTCTTGCATGTTGTTCAACCGCATAGCACAGAGTACAGGTTTGGATTGGGATGTACCTTTCCTGCTTTATTTGGTTTGAGGTCACTGATAGATTGAAGAGTTTTATGCCTTCTTGAGCTCGTAGGGACATTTGTGTATCTTCAAATTCTATCTTGATATTTCCTGATTGTCTCCTTCTGTCTTTGTTTTCAAATTTATAAATCTGGTTGACCTTGGCCCAGGCATTCTGCCTTTCTATTTCTGTTTTGATTAGTTCAGGTGGGTTGTTGTAAGCAAGCTCGTCTAGGTTGAAACATATAATGCTTCTCTTGCACTTGATTTCAATTGGAATGATGGGGGTGAAGCCAGCATCTTTGAGCTTGTTTACTGATTCGTGGGAGAGGATGGAATTTATGTCTTCTTCAGTGACTGTGGTGATGACAAGACCTCCATTGGCTACGAATACTCTTGTGATGTTGTTACCTATAAGAGTTTCAATTAACTTGAGTTTTGTTTCCCTCTTATCAGGGAGAGGGTGGCTTATTTTGAGCCTACCCATTTTGCATGTTTGTTATTCCTTAATTTTACTTATAGTGTGACACAGTATCATTCCTGCCTATCCGTTGGGCTTGGCCAAAAACAGTACGTTATCCCCCTTCTAAAAGATGGGAAACGCTGTATCGGATTCCAATCAGACTCCCCAATTGGGCTGCTATTCCCTATCCAAGATTTTCGCCACCCTTGTCAGTTCCCCTCTCCACCTCTCTAAAGAGGCCCCCTTGTGCAAGCCGCAGGGTTCAGTTTGGGTACTATGATAGGGACTCTATGGCTCCTATCTTGATACTGTGTCCTAAAAACAATTTAGAGAAATATTTTTCTTGTCATGCCAAAGAGGCTGGCTTCAATAAAAGCGTTTTTGTTTGTAGAATTATAGTTGTCTGGATGATAATCTTGGTGCTCCTTGAGGATCAGGCTGCCATGGTGTCCCTCTGATTGATCTAGAGGGTCTGGGTAGTAGTTGGATGGGTGACCGATAGATCTTGGGGCTCCTTGAGGATCAGACTCCAGTGACGTGGACGTCAGCCTCCCTCTGATTGGTCTAGAGGGTCTGGGCAGTAGTTGGATGGGTGACCGCCTGATGATCAAGAAGTCTGTCCCGTGAAAAATGCTGCTGGCAGTTTCGGCCAATCAGCTTTGAGTAGCTGTTGGAGGGTCTGGTCAGTAACTGACACCAATCCCCCCACCCCTAAACATATTTATACCGTGACTAATAAGTCACCAATATTTCCCAAGGTTAACTCAGGATCAATAAATATAAGTGAATGTCAAATGGATAATTCAGTAATTTTACTGTTAGGTATTGTTAATTATGGAATATGTATGAAAACGTCAAAGTACAAACAACTTCTTCAGGCAGTATTGCCACTTTTAACCTATGTCTGACAGGAAGCCAATCTTGCACAACAACAACATATTTTCGTCGGAACCGGGCAATTCAGGTCAGGTTAGAACATAAGAACATAAGAAAATGGGAGTCTGCAGAAAGCCGATTGGCCTAAGCAAGGCAGATCCCTGTCCCACACAACCCCAATTACAAAGCCCAATTATAGGCTCAACACTCTAATACCCTGAGGATCATCTTACCAAAACGGTTAGAGATTAACGCAGGATTACGGGGGTCTGCAGAGCGCTGATTGGCCCAACCCTGCTGATCCCCCTTCACACCCAACCCTTCTCGTCCATATGCTTATCCAATTTTATCTTAAAGCTCCCTATCGTTTTTAATCCCACTATAGCACCTGGTAGTCCATTCCACCCATCTACAACTCTGTTACCAAACCAATATTTGCCTATATCTTTTCTGAAACGAAATTTATCTAATTTGAAACCATTGGTACGAGTTCTTTCGCTATCACTGAGCTTTAGTACATTTGTCATGTCCCCTTTGTTAATCCCACTAACCCACTTGAACACCTCTATCATATCTCCTCTAACTCTGCGTCTCTCTAACGAATGTAAGCCTAATTTCTTCAACCTTTCTTTATACGGAAGATTTCTAATATTATGGATCATTTTTGTCATTCTACGTTGTACTCTCTCCAATGAATCTATGTCCATTCTGTAATAAGGACACCAAAATTGAACAGCATAATCCATATGGGGTCTCACTAATGACAAGTAAAGTTTTAAGATAACATCAGCAGTTCTGTTACTCACACTCCTAGAGATGAACCCGAGAATCCTGTTTGCCTTGTTTCGAACGCTTATACACTGTTGTCTAGGCTTCAAATCATTGCTAACAAACACACCTAGATCTTTCTCACAATTCGAGTTTTCTAATTCCACATTAGCTAGTTTATATTTAACATTTGTATGCATCTTCCCTATCTTTAATACCTTGCATTTGTCAATGTTAAACTTCATCTGCCAATTTACTGACCATTCGTGTAAGGTATCTAGATCCCTTTGGAGGCACTCTATATCTCTATCTGAATCAATTGTTCTCCCCATTTTGGTATCGTCTGCAAATTTACTTATCCTACTAGTTATACCTAAATCAAGGTCATTTATGTATATAACAAACAACAGAGGACCTAATACAGATCCCTGGGGGACACCACTTTTGACTGCTCCCCATTCTGACTTTGTACCATTTATGCTGACTCTCTGCATCCTACCAATTAGCCATGACCTAATCCATCCCAACAACGCCCCACCTATTCCATGCGCCTCAACCTTTCTCATCAATCTCTCATGGGGGACTCTGTCGAAAGCTTTACTGAAATCTAAATATATTATATCATATGACTTGTCATTATCTACTGCTTCATATACCTCTGAGAAAAAACTAAGCAAATTAGTAAGGCAAGAACGTCCCTGAGTGAATCCATGCTGAGAAGAATTTATTAAATTAAATGTATCTAAGTGGTTTCTAATTTTACTAGCAATAATTGACTCTAGTAACTTTCCTATGATTGATGTAAGACTAATGGGACGGTAATTGGATGCTATTGATTTGTCACCTTTTTTGAAGATCGGAACTACGTTTGCAAGCTTCCAAGCTTCTGGAACTATACCTGTCTCCAATGACTTGTTAAATAAAAATGTTAATGGGTAACTTAACTCATCCCTACATTCTTTTAATACTCTAGCATATACCTCATCAGGACCAGGCGATTTATGAGGTTTCAGTCTGTCAATTTCCTTAAGCACATCATTTCTACTTATAGTAACCGTACTTAACCTATTTTCTATACTATCGCTATATACCTTACGGACTTCTGGAAACTGTGCCAAATTTTCATTAGTGAAAACGGAAAGAAATTGACTATTTAATGTACTGCACATTTCTAAATCATTTTCTGTCATTTCTCCTATCGAAGTTTTAAGGGGACCAATTACATCTCTAACCTTGGATTTATATAGTTGGTAAAAAGCTTTAGGATTATTTTTTGAGTCATTTGCAACCTTGATTTCATAATTTATTTTTTCTTTCCTAATATCCTTTTTTACCTGTCTTGATAGATTCTGATAGTAAGCAAGTAGGTGAATTTCGCCTTTCCTAATTTTTCTATATATTCCTCTCTTTTGTCCTAGAAGATCTAATAGTCTATTATTCATCCAAGTTATTGGATTTCCCGAGCTTCTCTCTGGTTCCTGTGAGAGTGACACCCCTTGTGGTGTTGAGACAACCAATGGTATTACCTAGGTTGTTGTTTATGGTTCACAGAAACATTACATGTACTTGGGAGTGAAGGGAAGGGTAACTGTTATATACGTGACGATAAACGTTACACAGCTTAGTTGTATCACAAGTGTACTTTGAACAATAGACAGTCTATTACATGGGTATAAATAGTGTCACTGAGACTTGAATGAGTTAATCTTAATAAATAAAGGTCAATGTTTGTCGGATTGTCAGTTACCCGACCTTTGTTACTAAACTCCTCCTACAGTTTTGGTGCCAGGTGGGAGTGTAGGGCACCGTTGGAAAGCCCAGGCTTTGGAGATAGTTTTAGGCGAGTTTAGTGGAAATCAGAGACACTTTTGTTTAATAACATTTTCGGCAGAACTTATGTAGTGATCGAAAAGGTGTATGGAACGAAAGTTGTTCGCAGCTCCCCAAAATGGGGTACGGATGAGGTCAGATCCAAAATCGGAGGTCATTTAGCGGCCGAAATCGAGGTCGCCATTTAATGAGGCACAGGGAGGTCGAGGCCGGTGATTATGGTAGTAGTAGTAGTATTGTGATGATTGTGGTAGTAGTGATTGATGATGGTGATTATGGTAGTAGAATTTAAACCCGGGCAACGCCGGGTACCCCTCCTAGTTACATCATAAAAGGTGGCTAGGTGTTTGCAAAAGAAAGCAATTTCCTGGCTCAAACCGTGCCAGGTATCATACTCTCGTACAAAGTGGTTCAAGATATGGATGGTTGGTTTTAGGGCGTGTACAATTGGGACTCTGTTTTTGTATGGGAGGAAACATGGTGTATGTAAATGAAGTTTATCATTTACGTTACTGTACATATTGTGTTTTGCACATTTCATATCCACATATTGAATCAACTTGTTTGGCCCAGTTTACTCAGTGGAAATGGCAGTTTTGTTGTAGGGCATCTGTAAGAGTCATATAAAAACAAACTAATATGGGCAAGTCAAAATATGCACATACACAACGCAAATATATATTTAATCGATTATAAAGCGATAATAATGTCACATTAACAGTTGTGAGGGAATTGCTATAAGGCGGGATACTGTTGAGTAATCAGTGTGATAATACCATTAATGAACTGACCTCTCTCACGGTATCTAGATGAACATTGTAGGCACTAATCATGTACAAACTATTAACCCCTTCGGTACCGGCGACGTCTTTTCATTTTGTTCCCGCTACATTTAGACGATTTTGTGCAGTTTAAGAAGGATCGGTGGTAGTAAAAAAGGGTTATGTAGGATAGTTCGAAGCCTGTTAGTTGTTGGAGGCCCTTGGTAAACTGCATACAATCGTCTAATAGTAGCCAAAATAAAATTAATAAGACGTCGCCGGTACGAAAGGGGTTAAGAACACATTTTGAGACTGTCTTCAACACTGCACCTATCCAATTCCCCCCAGACCCACATCAGCCGTGAAGCCAAAATGTAATGTAGGCGTTATCCCAGGACCTGACTGAAGGGATCACGCTGGTATGGATGAAGCGGAACACCAATGTTTACTAAAGTGGGACAACATGCATGGCTGATAGCTTCAATGTGCTTTGTTTACATAGTGACTATTGGAATTCCATCATATAATTATTTAACTAGATACGGGGGGGGGGGGGGGTAGAGAGAGAGAGAGATAATGTAAGTAGACTGTATTTTTTGGTGAAATGTAAGTGTTTGACATTACAGACAGGGAATATTCCAAAACACGAACAGTTACTAATCACATGTAAACTTAATTTAAGGTATTCTATATGCAAACATTTACTTGTAGATCATAAATATTTATGTAATAAATATCATCAATAACTATGACTTGGTTCCACAATGCTTTATATAGGCTTTTTACATGCATTTCAAACAATAACAGCTACCATTATTACGAGCTACTGGTGAGATATTAATTCCTTATGATATTATAATATGGTACAACATTATATAATCGGGGGCAGAATTTTTTATCTCCAGGTTCATTATTACAATATGGTGTGTCTACATTATGTCAACCAAGGCTTTGGAAATATTTAAGGTCATAGTTAACAGTCTAAATAATAGAAGCTTCCAAATCATGTAATATAATAATTTTCCCAGTAAATGTAAATGTTGTATACTTCGGTCATTATAGTCAACAAGACAACCAACATGATTCTGACATTGGCTGCAACATATGATAATTGTCCATAACACTGATGGCTGTGTTGGAGGCATAATGACACAAGTTTGTGGTTTGGTTTAGGTTGGTTATAAACTTTACAACGTTAATGCTTTTGATGGGACATGTTTTAAAATAATTACTTTGCATTCATTTCCAAGCTTTGGAAACTGTACAGATGATTGTACTGCACCCCCTTCCTACAATTTACAGTTGATACTAATACAGCAAACTTTCTAATTAATAATTTTGCATACCCTTTGAAAAACAATTAAAACCAAACATACAGTGATGGAAAGTGAATCTGATTTCGCTAAAAAAAAAAAAAAAAAAACGTTCTTTGAGTGAATATAAATAAAAACAAAATGTTCACCAACGTTTAAAACTAAACCATGGTAGCCAAAACGTGTCGAAATTCAAACATAATATTTAAGCTTACTACAAAAACATACAATTATGTTTTCAGAAAGAAATATTGTGCTACATATTTTAGGTACGATTAAACATATGTGCAATATTATAGAACCCATTAATAACAACAGTAGCAGTAACTACTATGGGTTTCAGAGGCCGTGTTACACAGTTTTTCGGGAATAACTTATTAACAAACAGTTGGATCAATATGATATTTTGCCACAGCTTGTTTCACACCGTGGCTTAATTCTCCACTTTTGGTATTGCACAATATTAACGAAAATTAGGGCACGGTGTGAAACAAGCTGTGGCAAAATATCATACTGATCCAACTGTTTGTTGATAAGTTATTCCAGAAAATCTGTGTAACACGGTCTCTGAAACCTATAGTAAATGAACTATTAAGTGGACAATTCAAAAGCGATACTTGTAATATTCATAAGCACATCATTAAATAATTTCTAGCGTAAACGATTGTGACTGTGAAGTCTTGTGATACTGTATTAGCATTATATAGGAATAGATGTTAACAAACATGATCATTCTATATAAATACACAACATGGTTATTTTCTTCCACATATCATGATACATGTCTTTCGCAGTGTCATATTGTTCATCTCTCTACGTTTTCAACAGTAATTTCAGCAGTTTGGTTTTCTTGTTTTAATATTGCGTGATTGTGTTATGATAATTTGACCTCTGGCTATCCCTGGTTTGCTATTATTGATCTTGTTTACTACAACTTAAGGGGGGATGGGCATATTTGTCTGCTCTTTTATGTATCTTTGTATTATTTGTCTAGTTTGCCATCAAACTTAATATTGACAAGGAAATTAGGGAAAAGTTCTTAAAATCGACAAACTAATGGGTCAAATATAACATCTGAAAACTAATGGGGCTAAACATGAGGGAGAAGGGGATCTAGAAAAGCGACCCTATCTCCTGTTAAACAATCTATAATGGCTTTAACTGAGCATCCAGACACTCTCAGGTATTATCATCAAACTTTTCCTTGGTGTCGGCATAGTTGAGCGACTCATCAACAGAACTTTAAATTGCACCCACCATTTTTGAGGCTAAGGTTTCGTAATCAAAGAAAAACAGGTAAAATTACAGAAAACAACGGTTACTGTTTCTACTTTCAGGTAGTTCTTGCGTAAGTGTACGTGTGAGTGTGTAACAATTGGATTCACATAATAATGATTATGGTATAATATTATGTACATCGTGAATAACCTTAACATAACCTAACATGGGTAAAATATACATTACCTCATCATTCAGTATGTTCTCCTAGGTTACAAAACTATATAAATGATTCAAGGTTTTTAAACACCAGTACATATGACATTATATTCCAGCAATGCAGTTTAGGGCCAATCCAACTCTAAGTTCTTAGTATAAGTTAGTGTTCAAGACTGTTATACTGGAAATATACAAATTACAGTAAACATAAGCTGACAGACCGAGACACCATAAACGTCTTAGTTGTTGTTGTTGTTGCTGTTCCCCAGGCTGTCTGGCCGAACAGCCCCAAGGTCCTGAGGAAGCCCAAGGCCATACACGAGCGGCCCCACAAAACCCTCCTTGCTTACCACTAATAAAGCCCGGGTGACCGAAGCCACTCCAAGGCAGGGAGCTGAGGAGGGTGCGGAAACGCCCGGGAAACCCAAGCCCCACCCAAGGCCCTGTGCCCCTCAGCAATTATGAAGGGAAAGTTGAGGGGCAAAGGAAAAATGTGACGCTTTGGCTCCCAATCTGCCAACCTCTAGGTTGGCAGTAGGGAGGTCAATCCACGGAAAAGACGCCGTCACTTGAGATCTAGAAAATATATAAGTAAAAGGAATAGTCAGAGTAAGCTATGGGTATGGCAGAGATCGCTCATCTCTCACTCTGATAAGACCAGCCCATCACCACTAAACGTCTTAGTAGATTTGTATGGTAGAAGGAAGGGGAAGGGAGATAAGATGTATTAGGAGGGGAAGGTTGAAAGAAACAGTTTCAGTCTCTTGTCCTAATGGCGGCGGTCCAGGCAACCCTGTTAAGGGCTGCTTCACTTGTCAATTTTTGGGATTTGAGATCGACACGTATAGTTCGATCCTACGTTCTTCTTCAGTCAGCTCCCTCCACAATCACACACCTGCATCTTTTCACCCAATTTGGTTCATCCATTTTCTCCACATGCCCATGCCATCCCAGTCTACCTGTACGAATCTGAGGATTTGACAGCAAAATTGGATGAAGCCCTCAACAAGATCAACGCCCTCACCAGGAAGCTGGAATCACTCCAAGAGTTTGTAACACTCAACGTTGGAGTATCACTAACTCAAATTGTTTCAACTCCAGCATCCACCACCACCCCAACGTCATCTGCCAACAATCCAACACCTGCAGTAGACACTGCAGCAGATGCTTCTGACGAACCTGAGCCGACATCAAACCAGGACAGCCGCCCTGTTCACCTTAGTCTCTCCCCCACTCCTCGTGCAAGAAGCCTGCTAGCACGAACAGTACCAACCCCTCGCCCCCGTTCTAACCACTCCTCTCCCCGACCTGTACGTAGAGTCCCGCCACCACAGGTTTCCGGATTTACACCAGTGAGGAACGGTGCACGGCCAACGCAGAAAAGGTCTCATCTACCAGTCACAATGTCAAACAGATTTGAGATATTGGTAGAGATGGAAGACGAACCAGAAGAGACCAGGCTCGTTGGGGATTCCATCCTACGAGGACAGGTCGAAGAGTTCTGCGACAGAGTCCCAATTCAACGAAAAAGATTTTGCATCCCAGGAGCTGGACTGGACGACATTGTGGAAGCCTTCGAAGATACCACAAAGGATGCAAATGAAAATACCCTTTTTGTCATCCATGCTGGTTCAAATGACGTCATGCGCACCAGATCCGAAGAGTTGATGGATAAATATCGCAAGATGATCCAGCACTACAAAAACAAGTCAAGGAATATCATCATCTCAGGCATTCTCCCCAAGATCGACGCACCTGACAAATTCTACGACAAGGCCTTCAGCACAAATAGCCGACTAAAACATTTGTGTCTGAGGGAAGAAGTTGAATTCATCAACCTCTGGGACAACTTCTACAACCAGCCTACTCTGTTCCGCAAGGATGGCACTCATCTAAACCCTGTGGGTTCAGCACGCATGGGTCGTCTCCTACACGAAGCAGTCCGCAGCCATGGATCAAAAAACGCCATCCGAGAAGAAGCAGCAGTGACATAAATCATCCAACGCCAAGAAAAAAACAGAGGCAACCGAGGACCACCAGCGATAAGGACCGGAGACAGCGAGGACCGAGGACAGCCATGAACATAAATGTAGATCCGACAAGAACCAAAAATATTATTGAAGCGCGTTCCGTGAGTTCTAAAATAACAAATTTAAAGGTTTTCTATGCAAACGCTCGTAGCATACGCAATAAATTTTCAGATTTAGAGGAGCTAGTGTTTACAGAAAATTATGATGTGATTGGCATAACAGAATCTTGGCTCAATACAGAAGATAGAGACTTTTTAGCAGAGTATTCACTTCCCGGTTATGTAATGTTTGAGAAAAGCCGAATAAATCGAAATGGAGGTGGCGTTTTACTTTATATCAAAGAAAGTCTTAACCCTACCCTCTTGTCAAAACCTCAAATTGTGAACGTCGACGCATCTTTTGTGCTAATAAAGAATAATAAAGGTACCAAAATAATACTTGCATTAATATACAGACCTCCAGCTCAATCAGTGCAAACTGACCGAGAAATTTACGAACAAATTGCAGATATAAGTAACTCGCAAGATACCGCAATTTTTGGTGACTTTAATTTACCTGTGACCAAGTGGGGCGATACTCTTACTTCACACTCCGGACATGACTTGTATACGAACTTGCAAGAGAGTTCGCTTTATCAATTTGTTGGAACGCCGACCCGTGGTAATAACGTTCTTGACATTGTACTTGCAACAAAAGAAGAATTAATAGAGAATTTGAATGTTGGTGATGAATTCAGTAACAGCGACCATCATACGATAACTTTCACTTTAAAGTTTACTAGTAACGAACCAAATAGTAGCATCGAAAAAGTCCCTAATTTCAAGAAAGCAAACTTCCATAAACTTAGAGCTATGTTTAAAGAAACTGACTGGAGCTTTTTAATTCACAATAACGACATAAATACATCTTGGAAGTTATTCGAAGCCACTTACCTAAAAGCAGTGCAAGACTGCATACCATCGAAAACTCGGCGTCCAGGCCATAATAATAAGCCCAAATGGTGGAATAAAGATATTTCAAACTGCCTGCTTGCTAAAAAATTTGCTAATGATAGATTAAAATCCTCACAAAATGACGAAGAACGGCTGAAATTTGTAGAGCTACGACGCAAAGCCAAAAAGTTAATTAAGCAAAGTAAAAAAGACCTTAGAGTTACATATTGCGAATCAAAGTAAAACAAACCCGAAAGAATTCTATAGTTATATCAGAAAGAAAAAAGTAGTTACTTCAACTGTTGGACCGTTAGTCGATGAAAATGGAGAATACACCAAAGACGAAGAACAAATGAGTAATGCCCTCAATACCTTCTTTGCATCAGTTTTTACAACAGAAGACCTCAGTGATATCCCTACACCATCGCCGATTCAGATTGATAATTCAGATGTTTTAAGCAATATCACCGTTACAGAGAGAGAAGTATTGAATTGTTTAGATAAACTCAAGGTAAATAAAACGCCTGGACCTGATACAATCTCGCCTAGAGTTCTAAAGGAAGCTAAGGATGAGCTCTCTAAACCACTGACATTACTATTCAATAAATCCTTGCAGTCTGGAACTATGCCCGATCAGTGGAAGCTAGCCAACGTAACACCGATATTCAAAAAAGGCAGCAAATCCCTATCCAGTAACTATCGTCCAATTAGCTTAACCTCAGTTGTATGTAAAATGCTAGAAACTGTCATACGAGACAGACTCGTAAATCACTTAGAGGAAAATAACATACTTAAAGATACTCAACACGGCTTTCGTAAAAAACGTTCCTGTTTAACAAACCTCTTAGACTTCTTCCACGATATCCTCAACCTCTACGATGAGAGTAAAGCTGTAGATATTATATACCTTGATTTTCAAAAGGCCTTTGACAAAGTTCCCCACAAACGTTTACTGCTAAAACTAAAAGCGCATGGAATACAAGACGGTGTGTTGAAATGGATAGAAAATTGGCTCAGCGACAGAAAGCAAAGAGTAGTCATAAACGGTAAGGCATCAAAATGGACCAATGTAAGTAGCGGGGTACCCCAGGGATCGGTACTAGGACCAATTCTCTTTCTAATTTACATCAACGACATAGATGAGGGTCTCACCTGTACAATCTCAAAATTTGCTGACGATACAAAAATTGCAAATAGCGTACTCTCGAAAGAACAAGTTGACAATATGCAACACAATCTAGATAAATTGTCATGTTGGGCCCAAATTTGGCAAATGAGTTTCAATGCGGATAAATGTAAAGTACTACATATCGGATACCTAAATGAGAAAGCAAACTATTCGATGAATGGCACTCAGCTTAAGAATGTAAACAGAGAAACCGATCTGGGAGTAACAATATCGAGTAACCTAAAACCGAGCCAACAATGTTCAGAAGTTGTTAAGAAGGCAAACAAAATAATTGGCTTTATAGGCAGGTCATTTGAGCATAAATCCAAAGAAGTTATCCTAACCCTTTACAATTCCTTAGTCCGCCCTCTTCTGGAATACTGCGTTCAATCCTGGTGCCCTTATTACCAAAAAGATATAAACAAGCTAGAACGAGTTCAACGTAGAGTTACCAAAATGATACCTAGCCTAAAGAACAAACCATACGAAGAGCGTCTTAGAGAATTAAATCTATTTCCTTTAACCCAGCGCAGATTAAGAGGCGACTTAATTCAAGTGTTCAAAATCATCAAAGGCATCGACAATATGAACTGTAGTAAGTACTTCACTATCGACCAATCTAATTACACGCGGGGAAACGGTTGCAAAATTATTGGTAAATCTTTTAACTCGCACGAATCTAAGAATTTCTTCTTCAATCGAGTTGTCAACTTGTGGAATGGGCTTCCCCGAAACGTTATAGACTGCATCACCGTTGATTCATTTAAACTCCGCCTAGACAAATATCTCGCATCAAACCCGCGACTGACTGCGTTTGTAAATGAATAACTTTATTTTATCCCCCCCTCAGTTACTAACCCATCTGTCCCCTACTAACTTCCTAATCCTGCCACGGACATTAGTTCCAGGGCAGTAATTCCCTTTCCAATGTTCCCTTACCCACTCTAAACCACTGTTTGGACACTTGATCCTCAGTGTTTTGGAGGACAAGCAACCTAGAAGGGTCACTGGATCTGTTGTTGCTTGATTTCCTTTGTACTTTGTACTCCTTTGTACGCATCTCTGCCAATTTGTTAATGCTCAACTAACTAGCTCATGCCGAACTTATCTGGCATAACGTATTGTTGACAATATTTACTGAGCTGCTGCCAACACTTACCGTCTATCATCTGTATATAACAGTGAGAGAGAGAGAGTAGAGTAGAGTAGAGTAGAGTAGAGTAGAGTAAAGTAGAGTATGCCTGTACAGATGAAAAAGCAAGCTGTCTCCACATTTTCTTATTCTCTCTCCAGAAGAAGAAACAAATCATGCATTTGGGCATAACGATAATGTATGAGCAAGTTTCCTGCCACATCAGAACAAACTGGTGGCAAACTAACAGGGAAGTAGTGCATGGATCTGAAAGTTTGACATCATCTGACTAGTGTGTTATTTATCAACTCTGCGTAAGCAGAGTTTGGTATCGCCCCCCCCCCCCCCCCGTATAGTGGGTACCACCGGAAAAAAATGTCTGTCGTCGTCGTTGTTGTCCGTCTGTCTCGAAACTCCTCCTAGACCGTTGGACGGATTTTCACCAAATTTCACACAAACATTTGTTGCATGAATGCGAACGTCAGTCAAAAAAGATTTTTTGAATTTATGCAATAGTTATGATTTTAGGTCCAAAATATGGTTTTACCGCCCCCCCCTCCCCCCACCCCACCCAGCAATGATGGCGTTCATATCTACTACTGTCATCATCATCACTTCTGTCATCATCAATACAACTACAACCATCATCACTACTATTATCACCATCATCACTACTATCACCATCAATCCCACTATTACTACCATCACTTCTAATGCCAACTAAACAACTTAACCTAGCAAATACGTAGCGAGATGTTTTCGCCCCCAGAACGAATGCGTTCTTAGAACGCATTCATTGCTGGGGGTGGGGGTCAGAGGAGGGTTGCGGGGGGTAAAACCATATTTTAGGTAAAAACCATATTTTGGACCACCATCATCACTGCTGTCATCATCACTACAACTACAACCATCATCACTACTATTACCACCATTATCACTGGCCACGAACGAACCACTCCCATGCACCTCTGATAATATTGGTGATGATGGTAATTGTAGTGATAATGGTGGTAATAGTAGTGATGATGGTTGTAGTTGTAGTGATGATGACAGCAGTGATGATGGTGGTAGCGGGCATCTATTTCATCAACTCTGCGTAAGCAGAGTTGTTTCACCCCCCGTATAGTGGTACATGTAAACCAAAATGTCTGTCTGTCCGTCTGTCTGTCAGTCTGTCCGAGAACTCCTCCTAGACCGTTTGACGGATTTTCACCAAACTTCACACGAACCTTCGGTGCGTGAATGCGACGGTAATTAAAAAAAAGAAAATTGAATTTGTGCAATAGTTATGATCTTAGGTCCAAAATATGATTTTGGCCCCCCCCCCCCTTTTCAGGCACCCCACCGCCCACCCTGTACCTATTCCCTGTGTATGTGTGTGCCCCGTAGGGGCACACATCATACACACATCATACACGTCTCAGATGTGATGATAATAGTGAGACGTATGTCTGCCTTTCCGAAAACTCATCCTAGACCGTTCGACGGATTTTCACACAAACTTCCAATGAACATTCGGTGAGTGAATTCGACGGTAATTAAAACAATTTTTTGAATGTGCAATAGTTATGATTTTAGGTCCAAAATATGGTTTCACCCCCCCATTGGGAGGGGGGGCCTCCCAAAACCACCAGGGTCCCCACCGTCCCTCCCCCAAGCCAACAGTCGTGATTGTGAAACTAGTTGTGATAGTTGGTGGTGATAGTAGCAGTGATGATGGTAGTAGATGATGAGGATAGTAGTAGTGATGATGTTGAAAGTAGTGGTGATGTTGGTGATGGTTACTGGAGATGACGACCCGAAAACAAGTCGACCCGCATTAGGTAAGGTAAGTTAGGTTAAGTTAGTTTAGATGACATTAAAAGTGATGGTAGTAACAGTGGGGATGATGGTAATGGTGAGAGTAGTAGTAGTGATGATAGTAGTAGTGATGATGGTGGTAATATTAGTGATGATGGTTATAGTAGTGATGATGGTGATAATTGTAGTAATGATGATAGTAGTAGTGATGATGGTGGTAATATTAGTAATGATGGTAACCCTTTGCAAAGTTGGGTATGCCGTTTTGATTTTGGGCAAAACGGCAAGTCTACTTTATTTAAAGTAGCCTACATGTTCAGGGAATTTGTTAAATGTGATGGTGAGGGAGGGGCTCCTGAGGCGGGAAGTTTAAATGTGTTGACCAGCCTCTCTAGCCCCTCCCCTCTAGGCTATTTTGAAATAAACTTCTGCTACTTTAAATGTAGTCCTTGCTTTATATTACATTACTTAAGTGTTATAATACCTTCTATATGTGCTAAAAACAGTCAAATGTCTTGTAATGTTCAAATATAATGAGCTAGAACAAGTTGACTATTACAGTAGTAATTATTATCAACTCTGCGTAATCAGAGCGGTATCGCCCCCCGTGTAGTGGTACATGCTAACCGAAATGTCTGTCTGTCTGTCCGAGAACTCCTCCTAGACCGTTTGACGGATTTTCACCAAACTTCACGCGAACCTTCGGTGCGTGAATTCGACGGTAATTAAATTTTTTTTTTTTGAATATGTGCAATAGTTATGATCTTAGGTCCTAAAAATGATTTTGCCCCCCCCCCCCCCCCTTTCAGGACCCCCACCGCCCACTCTGTACCTATTCCCTGTGTGTGTGTGTGTGTGTGCCCCGTAGGGGCACCCACATCACAGAAAGCCACACATCATACACATGTCTCAGATGTGATGATAATAGTGAGACGTATGTCTGTCTTTCCGAAAACTCCTCCTAGACTGTTCGACGGATTTTCACACAAACTCCTTACGAACATTCGGTGCATGAATGCGACGGTCAGTCAAAAAATATTTTTTGAATGTATGCAATAGTTGTGATTTTAGGTCCAAAATATGTTCCCCCCCCCCCCCCCCCACACACACACACACACCCAGCAATGATGGCGTTCTTAGTGTGTGAGCCCCGAAGGGGCTAAGAACGCCATTCGTTCTGGGGGTGAAAACATCTCGCTATGTATTTGCTAGGTTAAGTTAGTTTAGTTGGCATTAGAAGTGATGGTAGTAATAGTGGGATTGATGGTGATAGTAGTGATGATGGTGATAGTAGTGATGATGATGACAGTAGTGATGATGATGACAGTAGTAGATATGATGGTGACAGTAGTAGATATGATGGTGACAGTACAAGTAGTGATGATGGTAATAATAGTAGTGATGGTGACAAGTAATGATGATAGTTGTAGTGATAATAATGACAGTAGTGATGATGGTAGTGACGATGGTGTGAGTATTAGTGATGATGGTGAGTAGTAGTGATGATGGTGAGTAGTAGTGTTGATGGTGAAAGTTGTAGTGATGACAATAGTTGTGATGATGAAGATCATAGTAATGGTGATGATGGCAGTAGTAGTGATGATGGTGACAGTAGTAATGATGATTGTAAGATGGAGGTAATGATAGTAGTAATGATGGTTGATAGTTGTAGTATCAATGATAGCAGTGATTAAGATGGTAGTAGACAATGGTGACAGTAGTAGTGATGATGGTGAGAGTAGTAGTGATGATTGTAATTGTAGTAGTGATGATCATATTAATGGTGATGATGACAGTAGTCATGATGATTGTGGCAGTTGTAGTGATGATGGCATTAGTAGTGATGATTGTGATTGATGATGGTGTTAGTAGTGATGATGGTAACCCATCGCAGAGTTGGGTATGCCGTTTTGATTTTGGGCAAAACGGCACATCTACTTTATTGTAAGATGGTGATGATGATAGTGGTGGTGATGATAGTAGTAATGATGGTTGATAGGTGTAGTATCAATGATGCTAGTAGTTATTAAGAAGGTAGTAACAATATTGACAGTAGTACAAAGGAGTACAAAGGAAATCAAGCAACAACAGATCTAGTGACCCTTCTAGGTTGCTTGTCCTCCAAAAAACTGAGGATCAAGTATCCAAACAGTGGTTTAGAGTGGGTAAGGGAACATTGGAAAGGGAATTACTGCCCTGGAACTAATGTCCGTGGCAGGATTAGGAAGTTAGTAGAGGACAGATGGGTTAGAAACTGAGGGGGGGATAAAATAAAGTTATTCATTTACAAATGCAGTTAGTCGCGGGTTTGATGCGAGATATTGGTCTAGGCGGAGCTTAAATGAATCAACGGTGATGCAGTCTATAACGTTTCGGGGAAGCCCATTCCACAAGTTGACAACTCGATTGAAGAAGAAATTCTTAGATTCGTGCGAGTTAAAAGATTTACCAATAATTTTGCAACCGTTTCCCCGCGTGTAATTAGATTGGTCGATAGTGAAGTACTTACTACAGTTCATATTGTCGATGCCTTTGATGATTTTGAACACTTGAATTAAGTTACCTCTTAATCTGCGCTGGGTTAAAGGAAATAGATTTAATTCTCTAAGACGCTCTTCGTATGGTTTGTTCTTTAGGCTTGGTATCATTTTGGTAACTCTACGTTGAACTCGTTCTAGCTTGTTTATATCTTTTTGGTAATAAGGGCACCAGGATTGAACGCAGTATTCCAGAAGAGGGCGGACTAAGGAATTGTAAAAGGTTAGGATAACTTCTTTGGATTTATGCTCAAATGACCTGCTTATAAAGCCAATTATTTTGTTTGCCTTCTTAACAACTTCTGAACATTGTTGACTCGGTTTTAGGTTACTCGATATTGTTACTCCCAGATCGGTTTCTCTGTTTACATTCTTAACCCGGGAACTGCCGGAAGACTCTTAAGAGTTCCCCCGGCGGACTGCGGGAAAACTCTTAAGAGTCAGGGGAAAAAAAACTCAATTTAAAACGCCGAAATTTTGTTTTGTTTTTTGTTTTTATTTTTTGCCCCTGGGCCATGCAAAATATCACTCCTCTACCTCCCCTCCTTCCCCACTTTCCTCCCCTCCTTCAGTTATCACCTATTTTCCCTGTTATTCCCTTATTCTGTGGTATATTTTCGTGCTAACATTAGCGAGTTGCAAGCAGGGCATTGTCATCACTGTTAGCAAGCGAGTGCAAGAGAGAGAGAGTATCGATCGACAGGGTCTCTCCAGACTTGGGGAAAAGTGGCGGGAAAGGAGATTGCCTCAGCCATACATTATGTAACTACCGGCCTGTATCGCCGATTTTGACCATCCAAACGCTGGTTGCACTTGTTTTATTGTTGTAACAGGTTAATACCTTTATAATCAACCTATAATAGGCACATATGGAGAAGTATTAATGCTATTTATGGTAAAATAAATAATTTAGTGATGGAAACAGCTCAAATACATGCGCACAGGCAGAGGTCTCTCATACCCCCCATGCGCACTTCAGAGGTTAAGCTGAGTGCCATTCATCGAATAGTTTGCTTTCTCATTTAGGTATCCGATATGTAGTACTTTACATTTATCCGCATTGACACTCATTTGCCAAATTTGGGCCCAATATGACAATTTATCTAGATTGTGTTGCATATCATCAACTTGTTGTTTTGAGAGTAGGCTATTTGCAATTTTTGTATCGTCAGCAAATTTTGAGATTGTACAGGTGAGACCCTCATCTATGTCGTTGATGTAAATTAGAAAGAGAATTGGTCCTAGTACCGATCCCTGGGGTACCCCGCTACTTACATTGGTCCATTTAGATGCCTTACAGTTTATGACTACTCTTTGCTTTCTGTTGCTGAGCCAATTTTCTATCCCTTTCAACACACCGTCTTGTATTCCATGCGCTTTTAGTTTTAGCAGTAAACGTTTGTGGGGAACTTTGTCAAAGGCCTTTTGAAAATCAAGGTATATAATATCTACAGCTTTACTCTCATCGTAGAGGTTGAGGATATCGTGGAAGAAGTCTAAGAGGTTTGTTAAACAGGAACGTTTTTTACGAAAGCCGTGTTGAGTATCTTTAAGTATGTTATTTTCCTCTAAGTGATTTACGAGTCTGTCTCGTATGACCGTTTCTAGCATTTTACATACAACTGAGATTAAGCTAATTGGACGATAGTTACTGGGTAGGGATTTGCTGCCTTTTTTGAATATCGGTGTTACGTTGGCTAGCTTCCACTGATCAGGCATAGTTCCAGACTGCAAGGATTTATTGAATAGTAATGTCAGTGGTTTGGAGAGCTCATCCTTAGCTTCCTTTAGAACTCTAGGCGAGATTGTATCAGGTCTAGGCGTTTTATTTACCTTGAGTTTATCTAAAATGTTCCATACTTCTCTCTCTGTAACGGTGATATTGCTTAGAACATCTGAATTATCAATCTGAATCGGGGATGGTGTAGGGATATCACTGAGGTCTTCTGTTGTAAAAACTGATGCAAAGAAGGTATTGAGGGCATTACTCATTTGTACTTCGTCTTTGGTGTATTCTCCATTTTCATCACTAACGGCCCAACAGTTGAAGTAACTACTTTTTTCTTTCTGATATAACTATAGAATTCTTTTGGGTTTGTTTTACTTTGATTCGCAATATGTAACTCTAAGGTCCTTTTACTTTGCTTAATTAACTTTTTGGCTTTGCGTCGTAGCTCTATAAATTTCACCCGTTCTTCGTCATTTTGTGAGGATTTTAATCTATCATTAGCAAATTTTTTAGCAAGCAGGCAGTTTGAAATATCTTTATTCCACCATTTGGGCTTATTATTATGGCCTGGACACCGTATTTTCGATGGTATGCAGTCTTGCACTGCTTTTAGGTAAGTGGTTTTGAATAACTTCCAAGATGTATTTATGTTGTTATTGTTAATTAAAAAGCTCCAGTCAGTTTCTTTAAACATAGCTCTAAGTTTATGGAAGTTTGCTTTCTTGAAATTAGGGACTTTTTCGATGCTACTATTTGGTTCGTTACTAGTAAACTTTAAAGTGAAAGTTATCGTACGATGGTCGCTGTTACTGAATTCATCACCAACATTCAAATTCTCTATCAATTCTTCTTTTGTTGCAAGTACAATGTCAAGAACGTTATTACCACGGGTCGGCGTTCAAACAAATTGATAAAGCGAACTCTTTTGCAAGTTCGTATACAAGTCATGTCCGGAGTGTGAAGTAAGAGTATCGCCCCACTTGGTCACAGGTAAATTAAAGTCGCCAAAAATTACGGTATCTTGTGAGTTACTTACATCTGCAATTTGTTCGTAAATTTCTCGGTCAGTTCGCACTGATTGAGCTGGAGATCTGTATATTAACGCAAGATTTATTTTTGTACCTTTATTATTCTTTATTAGCACAAAAGATGTGTTGACGTTCACAATTTGAGGTTTTGACAAGAGGGTAGGGTTAAGACTTTCTTTGATATAAAGTAAAACGCCACCTCCATTTCGATTTATTCGGCTTTTCTCAAACATTACATAACCGGGAAGTGAATACTCTGCTAAAAAGTCTCTATCTTCTGTATTGAGCCAAGATTCTGTTATGCCAATCACATCATAATTTTCTGTAAACACTAGCTCCTCTAAATCTGAAAATTTATTCCGTATGCTACGAGAGTTTGCATAGAAAACCTTTAAATTTGTTATTTTAGAACTCACGGAACGCTCTTTAATAATATTTTTGCTTCTTGTCGGATCTACATTTATGTTTATGGCTGTCCTCGGTCCTCGCTGCCTTCGGTCCTTATCGCTGGTGGTTCTCGGTTGCCTCTGATTTTTTTTTGCCGTTGGATGATTTATGTCACTGCTGCTTCTTCTCGGATGGCGTTTTTTTATCCATGGCTGCGGACTGCTTCGTGTAGGAGACGACCCATGCGTGCTGAACCAACAGGGTTTAGATGAATGCCATCCTTGCGGAACAGAGTAGGCTGGTTGTAGAAGTTGTCCCAGAGGTTGATGAATTCAACTTCTTCCCTCAGAAAGAATGCCTGATATGATGATATTCCTCGACTTGTTTTTGTAGTGCTGGATGATCTTGCACTAGTAGTGATGATTGTAATCAATTCTGCGTAAGCAGAGTGGTATCGCCCCCGTATAGTGGTACATGCAAACCGAAATGTCTGTCTGTCCGTCTGTCTGTCTGTCCGAGAACTCCTCCTAGACCGTTTGACGGATTTTCACCAAACTTCACACGAACCTTCGGTGTGTGAATGCGACGGTAATTAAAACAATATTTTTTGAATTTGTGCAATAGTTATGATCTTAGGTCCAAAATATGGTTTTGCCCTCCCACCTCCCACCCTGTACCTGTTCCCAGGCAATGATGATGGCATTCGGGGCACTCTCACACAGAATGCCATCGTTCAGGGGTGAGAAAAACTTGCGACGCATTTGTTAGGTTAAGTTAGTTTAGTTGACATTAGAATTGATGGTAGTAATAGTGGGGATAATGCTGATAGTAGTGATGATGGTGATAATAGCAGTGATAATGGTTGTAGATTTAGTGATAATTATGACAGTAGTGATGATGATGATAACAGTAGTAGATATGATGGTGACAGTACTAGTAGTAGTGATGATGGTCATAATACTATTCATGACGGTGACATTAGTAATGATGATTGCAAGATGATGGTGACAGTATTAGTGATGTTGGTAAGTAGTAGTGATGATGGTGAAAGTTGTAGTAATGATGAGAGTAGTAGTGATGATGAGAGTAGTAGTGATGATGGTGAGAGTAGTAGTGATGATTATAATAGTAGTAGTGCTGATGATATTAATGATGATAGTGACTAGTAGTGATGATTTTGACCGATCGCAGAGTTGGGTATGTCGTTTTGATTTTGGGCGAAACGGCACGTGTACTTTATTATTATATTATATTTTATGACGACAAGTTATATATTAAGCTACTTCCAGAAGATAATGAAGGTTGAAGAAATAATACTAGGCAAATCTGGAAAGGTCGGGTTTCAATGCGTATCAGGAACTACCACACTACTTATTGTATAGCAATACTCTATAGAGGTCACAATAATAGATGGTAGAGAATCACTACCTGACCACCTCACTACCCAGTACATTATAGTATATTATTATAGTGACCCTAACACAATATACTGTATACATTCTCATTTCGATATTATATATCTTAGTTAAGACTGATTTTTGTGTCTATGTATGTGAAGGAGACAAAGGGCAAACTGCCTGTGACGAGTGTTACCCCTAAAGCCAAAAGAGTGACAGAGAGACCAATTCAAGGGACGTTGGGGTCAAAGTCCCTTGTCACTCTTTTGGCTTTGAGGAAGGTACTCTATAGGAAACATTAACGAATAAAAGTTACGAATATTGTTTATGAAAACAAAGACGTGTGTCGATGACTTAATGATGGCATTAATGGATGATACCGGAGTATTATAATTACAGGTAAGTGGCGTACACAAACATACTAGTGACATACACTACATTCCGCCCGATCACAGTGTACAAAGTGGTACCCTGGAGGAGTTATACTAGATAAACAACAAGAGAGGAAAGGAATGTGAGATCCTGTGAGGTGAGAACAGAAAGGTCAAGATGGTTAAAGAGGAACAACACAAACTGGTAGCAGGAGGAACGAAAAACACGATACTATAAAGATACTATTATAATAGTATTATTATTATGTCTGATATATTAATATGGGATTTATGATGACAGTAGTATGCTAACCAATGACAACGGCTCATTTGACGGACCAACGGTTCACACAACCATGGTCAGATGTTGGGGATTGTAAAACAGAGGTATTATTTTAAGCTAATTAATGTTGTTTGATTCCAGCTTGAAAACAATTTATTCGACAGGATTATACGAGCTAATTTTAACATATTTCATCCTGTTTGGTCCTTCTGAAGTAGCAAAATGTAGGCCTATATTGAGATGGTTTGGATAATAAAAGCAAAAACATGCAAATACTATTTGGTTAAGCCTGACTCATTTTGTACTCCTGCTATTTTTTTCGAGATATGACTAGCATGTCTAGAACTACAATCAAACTTTAATTTTTCTTATCAACATATGTATATTAAGTCAACTTTTCTCACTCGTCAACAAACGTATCTTCCATTCGTTCACACATTTCTGAAGGTCCAAGAAATCACAGGGTAGAGGGAAAGGTTTCAGAACAGGGGGAGAAAAAGTCGACGAGAAAAAAAAATGTAAGGTCTCCAGACTGCCCAAGAAACTTGTGTGTGACTCGTTATCCAGGTGGCTGCACTGAACAGAACATACAGAGTGAAAGAGAGAGGAGGGGGGCCGGGAAAGAAAGGAACAAAAATAGTGACCAGTAAGATGAAAACGGTATGTGTAAGACAGAAGGAAATACATGAATGAGTGAGTTGGAGGTATAAAGCAGAACTTGTAAATTATATCAGTCAAATACATCCAGTTACACCATAAAACAGGCAAACTTTTGCTCCAAGGTTAAAAGTATCCTCCTTTCTTGACGCCTTATGTGCGGGAAAGTCGCCTTAAATCCCAACAACTAGGAAAAGTTTAAAGGTTTTCGTGTGAACAGAGTCTCGAGGGAGTCAATAACATGGCTTCCATAGTGGCACCACGAACACTATGTGTATACGACAACAAAGGGCTAAACTACCGAATATCAAGAGTATTGTATATATAAACACAATAGCAGGATATTATACGCCTAAATATTCCCCAAAGAGAAACGTACATGTGTCAATAACAATTAACAATACAATCTTGCAGCAATCACACAGATATGTAATATCATAGGAGGCTTTATTATATATGTTAACTGGGTCTATTAAATCAGCTTAAAATATACCATCAAGCTGAAAATGGTAATTTTACGTATTTATACGCAGTAGACAGCAAGTTAGGTTACTGAAAGCAGTGAAGAGCATGTATGAGGGTGCAAAGGCATCATATCAGTACGTTTGGAGAATGAGCAGAGCGAGTTCTTTGATCTGAGTGTTTTGAGTTGAAGCAAGGGTGTGTGATGTCCCCATGGCTGTTCAATATATATATATGGATGGAGTCATGAAAGAAATACAAGGAAGAGCAGTGGATGTTGGTGTACCTCTGATAATGGTAGGAGACGAGTGGAAGTTGCCTGTACTGCTGTTTGCTGATGATACAGCTCTGATGAGCGTAGTGAATGGGAGTTGCAGGGGCTGGTAAATATGTTTGGAACAGTGTGCGAAAAACGGAATCTGAGGGTAAATACGGGGAAGAGCAAGGTTATTGTCTTCGAAAGGGGTGCAGCCACATAATGTGAGGTGAAGTTAAACGGTCAGGCTATGGAGAATTTCAGCTCATTTAAGTATTTGGGCATTGTGTTGAGTAAAGATGGGAGTATGGATGAAGAAGTGCGGGAGGATGCAACAGGGGAAGAGAGTTGTAGGAACGCTGAAAGCAGTAACAAGAAATAGGGTGGTCAGCATGGAAGTAAAGAAGTGCTTGCATGACAGTGTGGTAATCCCGACATTGACTTACGGGAGCGAAGCATGGACGTTGGTGAAGAGATTCAAACCAAGAGTGAGAGGGGTGGAAATGAGTTACTTGAGAAGTGCATGCAGAGTCACATGGAGGGATAGACAGACAAATGAGGAAGTACGAGAGAGGTGTGGTGTGGATGTATATGTGCTGGAAAGTGTGAAAAGGAACACCTTGACTTGCAGATAAGTGACTATGTAATAAGTGATATATTATTTAATAATTACTGTATAACTGCTAGTTGTTAAGGACGATGATGTATGTTTACGTTGTTACAATCTTATAGAGGAATGTAAGAGGAAAGGAGAAAGGCAGAAGTTTTTGACATAATAGCCATCAGCCTAAGGTGTAACATAATCTAAAACTGGTGTTTGTGTTGAGGTGTACGAGGCTGTGATGGTGCTGGGTGTTGTTAATGGTGGATATTAGTGAAGATAGCATGGAGATACAGAGGAACACAGAACAATAGGCTGTATGATAGATACATAGAAACGTAGATACTTTATGGGTAGATTGATGGATGTATAATATACCATATTTGTCCTGGTTGTGTCGTGCATCATACAGTTTGATGTCTTGGTCAATATATTTACCGTTGTGTTTATGGTTGGTATGACTAATCTAAGAAAGACAATTATAAACTGACTGTCAAGCACATCTTCCATCTAATTTACAATCTACATTACAATTAAATTCAGTAATGAGCACTCATCCTGAACTTTATGAACTCTCATAAACGAGTTTGGAACAGTGTGTGAAAAACGGAATTTGAAGGTAAATGCGGGGAAGAGCAAGGTTATGGTCTTCGAAAGGGGTGAAGTCACAGAATGTGAGGTGAAGTTGAACGGTCAGGCTATGGAGATCGTCAACTCTTTTAAATATCTGGGCAGTGTGTTGAGTAAAGATGGGACTATGGATGAAGAAGTGCGGGAGAGGGTACAACAGGGGAAGAGGGTTGTAGGAACGCTGAAAGCAGTAACAAGAAATAGGGTGGTCAGTATGGAAGTGAAGAAGTCCTTGCATGACAGTGTGGTAATCCCGACACTGACTTATGGAAGCGAAGCATGGACGTTGGTTGAGAGACTCAGACCAAGAGTGAGAGCAGTGGAAATGAATTACTTAAGAAGTGCGTGCGTAGTTACATGGAGGGATAGACAGACTAATGAAGAAGTAAGAAGGAGGTGTGGTGTGGAGGTAGATGTGCTGGAAAGTGTGAAAAGGAACAACTTGAGATGATTTGGCCATATGGAACTTATGGAAAGAGAGAGAATGACTAAGAGGGTGTACGAGAGCGAGGTGGAGGGACAGAGAGGGAGAAGTAGACCGAAGGAGAGGTGGAAGGATAGAGTAAAGGAAGTATATGATCGAAGGCGGTGCTGGATGGGGGGAGGGGCGTCGACTGACTGGGGACAGAGGGGCATGGGGGCGGTTCGTTCGTGGCCACCCCTTCGGGGATCACGGCGTCAGGCAATAGATAGCTAGATAGAACATTTCATGGATCATTCTCTATAATGAGCACATGTTTGCCTAAATGTATATATATATATATATATATATGAAATATATTTAATATAATTATCGTGCTTGGCTGGTGTAGAATTCATTTATATCAATTCAACCCGAATTGTGTGGGGATAGTTGTAAAAATCCCTGTATAGTACTCTATAATCATACATTTCTGTAGGTCGAATAAATCTTTGGGTAGAGGAAACGAATTTAGAACAAAACATCGACGAGAAAAACCGACAGGTCTCCAAAATGGCTTGTTATCCATGTGGCTGAGAACATAAAGAGAGATTGATGGATGAATGGGATTGGGAGAAAAGAATAGAAAGTTAGTGAGAAACGAGATGAAAAAGGAATGTGAATACAACAAAATACATGGATGTGTGAATGAGAGGTATAAACGAAATCGATGGGGAAAGAAGATGAGAATACAATTATAATAGTTGTCAGACCAAGATATCCAGTTCCACCATAAAACAATCTAACTTTTGCTCCAAGGTTAAAAGTTTTCTCCTTTCTTGATGCCGTATGTGCGGGAAGATCACCTTAAATCCCAACAACTCGGAAAAGTTAAAATGTTAAAAAGTTAAATTGTGAACAGTGACCCGAGGGACTTTGTTGATAACTTGATATTAATATAGTAACATTGCTTCCACAGTGTCACCACCAATTAACACTCTGTTTACATGAAAACACAAGGTTACACTACCTATGTCATATGAACAATACCCTGATAATGTTCTGTAAATAAGTAATATAGTACAATAGTCTGCCCATAAATATTCTTAAAAAATGTATGTACATGTGTAAATATGAATTACCAAGAAAGGCATGTCAGGCAGTACTGAGAAGTCCTATCATAAAAGGCTCTTGTGTAGCATAAAATCAACCAGGAAACTAAACATGGTATTTTAATGTATTGTATATAACTAAACAAAATAATCCCAACCTGACCCACATAGTCTCACTATTAAAGTTAAGTATAATACAAAATTATATTAGTATTTGATGTCATTTACACATTCCATATTGGTACAGTCAACATAACTAAAGCGGTAATTATATAGTAGGTATTACAGTATATGATTAGTAACAAGTTTAGTGACTTATTTTATTGCACTGTACAGTTGTCTAATCAGCTTTGTAAGGGCATGTCGTACTTGCTAGAATTGCATAGGATTTATGTATGATTGTACATAAAGTTAAAGTATATGTTTTCAATAATATCTGATATACAAACATCACTCATTTACCGAATACTGACATTATAAACCTACAATAAAGTAGACGTGCCGTTTTGCCCAAAATCAAAACTGCATACCCAACTCTGCGATGGGTCACCATCATCACTACTAGTCAGTCACCGTTATTATCATCAGCACTACTACAATTATAGGCATCAATACTACTCTTACCATCATCACTCCTACTCTCATCATCACTACTACTGGCACCATCACTACAATTTTCACCATAATCACTACTACTCACCATCATCACTAATACTGTCATTACTACTGTCGTTACTACCATCATCACTACTGTCATCATTATCACAACAAATATCATCATTACTTGTCACCATCTTCACTAATATTATGACCATCATCACTACTACTAGTACTATCACCATCATCATCACTACTGTCATCATCATCACTTTAACTACAACCATCATCACTACTATTATCACCACTATCACTACTATTACCATTATCCCCACTATTACTACCATCACTTCTATTGTCAACTTAACCAAACTTTACCTAACAGATGCGGGGCTAGATGTTTTCGGCCCCAGGACGAATGTGTTCTGTGTGTGAGCCCCTTTGGGGCTCAACATTCTTGACCTGTTTCTAACTTCTAACCCTTCTTCTTATACTGTCGATCTTTTCTCTCCTTTGGGCTCCTCCGACCATAAACTTATCTCTGTCACTTGTCCTATCTCTCCAGTATGGCCACCCGATCCTCCTAGCCGGCGGCGCTTGTGGCACTTTGGCGCTGCCGACTGGGAGGCTCTTCGGCAATACTTCTTTGATTTCCCATGGAATGATTTCTGCTTCCATAGCCGAGGACCCTCGGAGAGTGCGGAACGCATTACCGAGGTAATCCTATCGGGCATGGAAGCATACATTCCATTCTCTTTCTCTCAGACTAATGCCAAAAAATCTTGGTTTACTCACGCCTGTTCTACTGCTGTCCGCAATAAGGAGGAAGCATTCAAACGGTACCGACGCCTTAAAACTCAAGACTCTCATTCTTCATATGTTTCTGCCCGGAATCAAGCCAAATCTGTTCTTCGACTTGCCAAACACTCTTTCATCAATAATATATGCACTGAACTATCCAACTCTACCTCTACCCAAGCTTTCTGGCATCTAGCCAAAAACCTCTCCAACAATTTCTCTTCCTCGTCTTTCCCTCCCCTTTCCCACTCTGATGGCACAACCATCACTTCTTCCTCTGACAAAGATAAACTCTTCACTCAAACTTTTGCTAGAAACTCCACCTTGGATGATTCCGGTGCTATTCCTCCCTCTCCGCCCTCCTCTCTCTTACTTATGCCTAATATCCTAATCTCTTCTAAAGATGTACTTTCTACCCTCTCTGGGCTTAACACTAATAAGGCGTACGGTCCGGACGGTGTTCCTCCTGTTGTTCTCAAAAACTGTGCTTCCGTGCTGACTCCCTGCCTATGCAAACTCTTTCGTCTCTGTCTATCCTCTACCGTCTTCCCTTCATGCTGGAAGTTTGCTCACATTTAACCTGTCCCAAAGAAGGGTGACCGCTCTCAACCCTCCAACTATCGTCCAATTGCTCTTATCTCTTGTCTTTCTAAAGTTTTTGAAACTATTCTTGCTTCCAAATTTTTTAGCATTCTCTTCTCATAATCTGCTCTCAGATCGCCAGTATGGCTTCCTTAAGGGTCGCTCTACTGGTGATCTTCTTTCATATCTTACTAACTCTTGGTCATCCTCCTTTCAGGAATTCGGTGAGACTTTTTCTATTGCACTAGACATATCGAAAGCCTTCGATAGAGTCTGGCATAAATCTTTAATTTCTAAACTACCCTCCTTCGGTTTCTATCCCTCCATCTGTGCCTTTGTCTCTAATTTCCTTTCCGGCCGTTCCATAGCCGCGGTTGTGGACGGCCATTGTTCACTTCCTCACCCTATAAACTCCGGTGTTCCTCAGGGCTCTGTCCTATCTCCTATTCTCTTTCTAATTTTTATAAATGATCTCCTTAACTGTACCTTAATTCCCATCTATTCATACGCAGACGACTCAACCTTACACTACTCCATTAGTTTTTCAGAACGCCCCAGCCAGCAATCCCTCAACGACAAACGTAATGAAGCCATAGAACTCTTAAATTCTGATCTAAATACTATTTCCAATTGGAGCAGAGAAAACCTTGTTAACTGTAATGCTTCTAAAACCCAATTTCTCCATCTATCTACCCGTCAGGATCTCCCAGCGGACTATCCCTTATTCTTCAACAATACAAAAATCAACCCTTCACCTTCTCTCAATATTCTTGGTGTCTCTTTTTCTTCTGCTCTCACCAGTCTTGCTAAGGCAGCCTCCCAGAGGCTGGGTGTGCTCAACTGCCTTAGGGGGTTCTTTTCCCCTGCACAGCTTCTTGCTCTGTACAGGGGCATAGTGCGCCCTTGTATTGAGTATTGTTCACATGTGTGGGGAGGTTCCTCTCACACCGCTCTCCTAGACAAAGTTGAAAGGAAGGCCTTTCGTATCATTAACTCCCGTCCACTCACCAACTCTCTGCAATCTCTCTCTCTCCGCCGCAATGTTGCATCTCTCTCGCTATTCTATCGCTACTATAATAATCAGTGTTCCTCAGAGCTATCCCAGTGCATACCACCTCCTTTACGTAGGGCACGTGGTACCCGTCTTGCAACTCAATCCCACCCCTACTCTGTGCAACTCTCCAACCCAAGAGTGAAACGTTACTCTCAAACTTTCTTCTACTCAACAGCTGAGCTCTGGAACTCTCTCCCAGAATCAGTCTTTCCCTCTTCCTATGACTTAAATTGCTTCAAACTCCGTGTGTCCAGGCATTTTGGCTCGAACGTCCCTTGATTTTGGCCCTGTTACTCTTTCAACTATGGGGGAGGCACTCGCTATAGGCAGTTATGCCTTTTGCCTCCCTCAATCACATAGAAAAAAAATATATATATACTGCTAATATTAATAGGATATTCTATTTTTGTTCAAAGGTTAATGTAACATTGTTACAAAGAGGACAGACAAACTATTATGCATCATCATAAGACAACACAATGGACCCGTAACAAGCCGACAATTATTGTGATTCATTCTGGCCTAAAGTGAATCCAATTTGCATCAAACATCCCGGCCTGAATGATAAGTATCTTGGAGTGAAATACTTTGGTGTTATGTTGGAGACATACACAACACAATGGTTGGGACTGGGAGGGTTGAATACACACACTAGTAAACAAAGTATACATGAGACAAACTATGTTGTACACAAATCATACTACCGTACCTAAATCAATATTCCGAACTATGTTGTACACAAATCATACTACCGTACCTAAATCAATATTCCGAACTATGTTGTACACAAATCATACTACCGTACCTAAATCAATATTCCGAACTATGTTGTACACAAATCATACTACCGTACCTAAATCAATATTCCGAACTATGTTGTACACAAATCATACTACCGTACCTAAATCAATATTCCGAACTATATTGTACACAAATTATACTACCGTACCTAAATCAATATTCCGAACTATATTGTACACAAATCATACTACCGTACCTAAATCAATATTCCGAACTATATTGTACACAAATTATACTACCGTACCTAAATCAATATTCCGAACTATGTTGTACACAAATCATACTACCTACCTAAATCAATGTTCCGAACTCGCTGCTAGGTATGTTCTTGTATATGTTTGTTATCAAGCAAGTGTCAGACGAGAGGGGTTTTTTTTCCAGCATCTTTTGATGGACACTTTTTTTTCTCGTAATATTTTGGGATTTCTTATCATTAGTATCGGCAACTAGACTGAAAGTTGATTATGTTAAGCGGCTGAATTCTGATAAAATTTAGATTTTGAACCTTCCAGACCATAATTGTCTCAGGATATTGATACAGCCATACAGCACATACATACAGTATAAGCTGGCAATATGTTACTGGTGAATATCTACAAGGCTACCTGTGACCAAGGAAAAGCTGGAACTTCGGTTAATGTTACAACTATGATAACATCATCCTGAAGCAAGTTTGATAAGTATAGTAAAGTCATTACTGCATGTAACATAAATATAACATAGTAATATGTGGCTGTATTTAACTCCACATCATGTGACTATATACTGTATATCAATCAATAGATTTACTTACATTACTCAGGGCCATATTATCAAACCGCAATATATTTTGTAGGTCATAATCTGTAGCAGGATTTATCGTAGTTTTAACATTACGATTGTGTCATGGAAAAGTTGTATACATTACTGTATTCTGATATTCGACGAGTACGATACCGACATCCCTCAATCTATGTTGGGGTGACCAGCCATAACCATGTAATGTGAACACTGAACCAGATATAGGCAAGCATTACACTGATGTAAACAATTCTACTGTACTGTATATAATCCTCCAAGTTTTGGTATGGTTATTCTGAAATATGTAGTAAAATGCAAATATACACAAGCAAAGAAACATGGTTATCGTTCGTTTGTCATGGAAAGAACTGATCAATTTTGTAAGCTGCCCAAGACCAAGTGACGAAATCCTCACTTGAGAATTTGCATTTGTTTTCAATCAGGCTTTAGGTAGATAAAGACCAACATAAAGCAGGTATGTATAACATAAATTATGGGGAATTTATGTGTTATGGAAGAGTCAAGCACAATGATAATGAAAATCGTGGATAATAGCCTCGGTTAATATGACAAACCAAATAGGTAACGTATGACACAATATTGGTGGGTTACCTTGTTAAACTGGGAGTGTACCAGTTAGTCTACTGGTCATCCTGGTGCAGATTTGTATATGGACAATATTGACCACATCACCACCACACATCAACCACATAATACAGACAAACCAATAACTAATGTTCTACCGTCACTCCCACCACACGTCAACACTAAACCAGATGGAGACCAACTGGCTAGACAGTGGGCGGAGCAACACTGTGACGTCACAGTGTACACCACTCACCTGTTTGTAGGATAATCTAGAGAACCAGGTTACCTATTCTGCCCGTTGTTCTTTTACATTCCAATGTTATTCTATATTTTCCTTGAATATTGGGTCACAAAATATTTAATACAACATGGTTCTAAACTATTTAATTACAACATCTTTCATCCCGGCATGAAATGAACATCATGGCTACTACTGTAATGTTGTTGAAATTATTTTCCCTATAGAGAGTCACGACCAACAAAGGAAAACGTATACTGGTACGAAGTTTCATCCAAGGAAAACGTGTAGCTCCAGCATGCATGTGGATAACTATGGGCTTCGTTATACAAAACATGAATACGATGTTATTTTAGCTGTTAGCTTCTCTGCATCATACAGTGTACAGCTATAATTTACACATGTCCGATATTACTACTGATAAATTAGCTCGGTAAATTAAGTTAATTGAGACAGGGGATATAATATCTTCAGATATGTTTGTGTTCACGGAAGTATGTCCACACCATTTTTATACCTACATAAACATGAATAATATTTGACTAATATTTAATTACCTTTTACTGACATTTTACTGAACTACACAAATAGTCTAAACACATACAAAATACAGTAGCCACTATATACTGTAGGTCGTCTTAAAGAACAGACTGTGCCTCTCGGCTTTACCCCAACCTCTCTTCCCACAACCCAGCATCACTTCCGAGGCTCTTCTTTGCTTTCCCGACACATTATCCACCTGTCTGGTTTTGAAGGATGATCTGCCTCTCTTACCACCGGCCTCTTCCTTAAGTTTTCTTCGACACAACTTGTATTAGAGAGAAACAGAAATATGTGGGAGGTAACATACATTGTTGGTAAGAGTACAATATGTCCTTATTGGAGGGACACAGGACGTAGGAAGCAGCAAAGGTGGTTTAGTTAGTCATGTTGATTACCAATGGTAATGTTAAGTTGTGATGTTTACTTTCATTAGGTTATCCTTCTGTTGTATTAATGATAATCAATAATTCAGTTGTAATGGATACAAACATATCCATGATGCACCTTTCAGATTTTTACAACACGTATTACTCACATTGAATTATGCATTTTGGAGAAGAACAAAATAGTTATGAAATGAACTGCATTGAAGTTGGATATATAGTATATATAAAATATGTGTGTGTATTTTCAAATATTTTGAAAGACAATGCAATCGTACAAATAATATTGTGTTTAGCTTTGTAGTCCTGCTCACCAAGCATACCATATTAATACTGTAAGCATATGAATACATACAGGCACTGAATAGATCCAATGTTTAATCACAACATGTTCACACTTTCTATACCAAGGCCCAGGTTGCAAAGTTAACATAACGAGTCTGGTCTAATATACCGCACCTCACCCTGAACTGCGTCAATATAATTATTCACTGATACAACATAAAGGACTTGTTGTATTGCAGGTAATATGATGCCATGTATGACTAAAGCCGATCATGTTAATTGACTATCCTGCCCAAACGTGCACTAATATCAGTTACCTATACAATGATATATAATGTCTTTGATCAACATGTTTATAATATCACCAAGTTATTACTTGCTGGCCGACCATAATTGGGTTGTGTCACGACCAGTTGTAGTGTTCATATAAATGTCATTAATGTTACTCTATCATTCAAATGTTAAACATTAGGGTGTTGTGCTTTGTACGTTTTCTGTTCTTACATATACTCATATTTCTCAGTAAAAGTACCATATTAAATATTTGTCAATCATGTTTTAACCCTTCCAGCCCGGGTGTCATTTTAAAATGACACCAAAAAAAAAGGGCCGGTACCCGGGTGTCATTTTAAAATCTTTGTGCTTGAAAGCGTGCTTCAAAATTCGCGCGGCCAAATTTTGCATTGTAGGAGCGACCGCAGCGCCACCAAGCCTCAACTACTAGTGTTATCAGTTCGTACGTGGCCGCCATAGCGAGTTATACTGAAAAAATGCTTTCCGACGTGTCCGATTCGCTGCAACCTCCCGCGGGCCCCAGTGCTACCCCGCTCGCAACTTCAACGCCTGTTGCAACCGAGAAGAAAGCTCAACGAAAGAAAGTTAAGCGTTTGTTGAGTGATAGCGCTATACAGCGACAACTTTTTGATAGTGAAGAGAGCAGTGGCGAAAGCTTGGTGGACAAAGAACAATTTATAAGTGCAAGCGAAGATGACGATTTCGTTGGCTTTGGGGACGACGATAATGTCGATTTATTTGAGGGGGGAGACAGTAGTGATGATCCTGATGTGGAAGTGTTTCAGGAAGGTGCCATTGAGCTTCCAAGTGTGCTAGAACCTAGGCCTACCCCCTCGCCATCTTTGCTAGGTCAGCCTAGGCCTAGCCCTAGCCCAGGACCATCCCCTTTGCCTGCCCGTACGCCCTTGAAAGTGGGCAAATATTTCTATAAACAATCGTTGGTGAAAAGTGCAGCTAAAAAAGCACGCAGGGCAGCCGCAGAAAAGGATAGGGAAGCTGAAGACAGTGATAACGACGCCGACCCTGGCATAGCAACCACCCGCATTCCATTGTCCCGACGCCTTGACCCGGGACGCCGCGTGGGTCACCCACAGCCCTCGGCTTCATCTCTCCTTCAGGATGACCAAAGGGCCTCTTCAAGTGGTATTACTAGTGTGCCACAGCCCTCAACACACCGCAGAGCATCATTTGCTGCGGAAAAGCCCTCGGCTCGCCGCAAAAGGAGCCCAACTCCCGAGGCCGAGGCTCCCATCGTTGAAGCTCCCGCAGCCTCCCGCGCCCCACACCGCCGACGCCCGGTCACTTCTTCACCCGAATTGTCTCCTGAAGAGGATGCTGACGACCCCAACATTGCCCCAGATGACCTGACGTCGCCTGAGGAGGAAGAGGAACAGGAACAGGAACAGGAAGAAGTCCCGACAAGACGAGCGAGAGGGCGAGGTCGTGGACGTGGTCAGTCTGCCGACGCCGCTGCCCCTGGGCGTGCGCGTGGGCGTGCAGGGCGTCTGCGTGACCAAGGGCGTGTGCCAGAGCGTCCAGGGCGTGTGCCTGCTGCACCTGCACGACTTCGAGCATCAGCATCCGACCTGTTTGTGTTGACAGATGGGGCTGATTTTGAGCCAGATTGTCCTGCCTTTGACGAGGTACAGATGGGTTCCGGGGTGTCACCAACATTTCCCTGTGGCCCAGCTGCTACCCCCAGTGAAATTTTCTGTGGCTTCTATGACAATGAAGTCATGGAATACCTCGTCGAGGAGACCAACACCCATCATGAGATCTGTGCCAACTTTCTTGGCAGGAAGACCAGTGCCAAGAGGGTGGCATGGAGAGCTGTCACTGTGGCAGAACTATATGTGTTCTTGGCACTCACAATGCTGATGACACATATCAGGAAGCACGCTCTGGCAGACTACTGGATCACTGGCGACATCATAACGACTCCAGCATTTGGCAAGTCCCTGCGGAAGTTCCACAAGCAGGTGATACTTGAGCTCCTGGCTAAACATGCGGGAACACCAGGGAGGCCACTACAAGGACCAGGCCAGCTGGACAGAACGGGGTGTGCTGAATTTTTCAGGAAGCACCAGCTCAACGCCCTTCCTTTCAACGCACGAGGTAGTAACGCTAGGAGTCAGAAGAGGTGCCATGTGTGCAGCCACACAACTCGCAGACCCCGCAAACCCACAAAAAACACTTGGGAATGCCTCGAGTGTCAAGTTGGACTGTGTGCTGGCACCTGCTTCAACGACTTCCATACTCTAACAAACTTTTGAAGTGGAAGTGACAACAGTGAAAGTGACACTCAAATGTAGGCTAAGAATAATAATATAACTAAGTATAAGTGAAAAGGACACATATAAGTAATAATAAGTGTCTTCAATAACAATATGAACAAGTGAAAGTGACACTAAAATATATATTTCTAACAATAAATAAGTGAAAATGACACTCAACAAGCCTAGGCCAGTCAAAGTGACAGTATAATAATAATAAAACAAAGTATAAGTGAAAGAGACACACACAAGTAATAATAAGTGCCTTCATAACAATATGAACAAGTGACAGTGACACTATATATATTATTAGCTTACCTAACAATACATAAAAGGGGAAATGACACTACCAATTATCAAAGTCCAGTGAAAGTGACACTATAATCATAATAATAATAATAAAACGAAGTAATAAGTGACAGACACAAATAAGTTCATGTAAATAACTTTATTGAGTGAAAATAACATAATAACTATAATAAATGACAGAATAACCAATAAAACACTATCAAATCGCTTCCCGGCATAATTGCGGGTGGAGCGACGAGTGCAACTGGGCTTCGTAGCCGGGGCCGCGGTTGAGTGTTCGGACGCGCCGAGGTAAATATGCGGCAAAAGTTACCTCCACTTCCATCACCATCACTCCGGAACCAGTTGAGCTAGAGAGCTAGATCACCCGGATACGAGCTCCGTCCTTTGGTGAGCCTGCCCGGGCCAGGAGGGTTAAGTGTTATAATACAAATTATACCAATCTATATCGTACTATCTTGTATCAACTGTCTTGTTTATATGATTATTTGTAGTGTAGTGAAACATGATTTAGCGAAAACACACACACACACACACACACACACACACGGCAATTGTCACTGCTTGGCTCTCGGTGTCATTATGTTTATTATTACTTAAAAACAATCAAATTATTCCAATTTGCCCTAACATAAACTCACTTTGGTAACACCTATGATTGCCAGAACAAAGTAAATGTACCAGTGGCATAGTCACGTGAGAACACTGAATGTCTGGTACAATTCCAAACACCGCCTGTAATTACCACACCGTGTGAGAGGCTCGGTGTACTAACCCATATATTTAACATATATATTAAGGTGAGATACCAAAGTATAACATGGGTGGTGGTGGGGAGTGGGGGGGGGGGGAAGGGACGTATTTCCATATATGTATACTCTATTCTCAATCTGTATGGTGACACTTTTATCATATTAACTTTAGATTTCAGTAGACAACTTTATTCAGTGTAACAACCATACGTGGTACTAGGAGAGTCAGCTGTAGGAAAATGTAAACTTCAGTAAAGTATGATCATATTAAATTCGAGCAACCCATTTTAGTATAATTAAAAAAAATATGTTATAAGAGCAAAAATAAAAGATAGTATATAGTTGAGCCTGACTGAATGAGAGGGAGGAAGTAAGACAAATTGTGGTGGTAAAGACCCCGAGGGAGAGAACAGACAGATGACACAGTGGCTCCCAGGAAGTGGAGTCAGGGATGTACGGAGAGAGAGACTAAGAAAGCACAGACCTTGCACTTACTACTAGGTGGTATGGCTATAACTCCATACTAGTTTGTCAATATGAGAGAGAGAGAGAGAGCGTGAGCGTGTGTATGCAAGGGGGTGGGTATGTTATAAAGAATACAAATATATTTATAGCCAGGAGAGACGATATGGGGAGATAAAGTAAGCGTTAGTTTGTGAATGATAAAATTATATATACATGTAAATAAGATAAGCAACAGGCAAATGAGGTACGAAATGTAAACACTATATCGTTACTTAACCCGGCAAGCGCGATAGGCCTCACGGAAGGCTTCCTATAGGGAACGTGATAGGCCTCACGGAAGCAAGACCATAAAAAAAGCCTTCCCCAAAAAAATAGGGCCTATCAAAACTAAGGAATTTGTCTCTAGGTGAGATAATTCACCTCTAGTACTCATCCATGTGTTTCTCACCCCCCCCTCCCCTCCTTCCCTACCTTATTCCCCCCTCCCCCCCTCCTCAATTATCACCTATTTTTCCTCTTATTTTCATCATTTATCGGTTATTTTTCTCTCCCGCGATAATGTAGCACAAGTGGGTTGCATAAAAGATCGTTATGTAACACCCAGACACCGGCACACACCGCCCCGCTCGCCTCAGTTGACTCACAGACAGGGAGAGGGGAGGGTTGCCTGTGGCTCTCTCGCCTGAGATTATGACCGGGTGGCCAATATCTTCGTTTTTCACCACCCAAATGCTTTTCCAACTTATTTTAGCACTCTTGAAGGTTCATATATACATCATATATGTAAAATAAAAGCATACCGAAAACAAATAATGCTCTATATTGTAAATATAACGAATTCTGTCAGAATCAAAGGCTAGAAATGCACAAATAACTACCCTAGCCCCTAGGTCTATATCGCGCTTGTCAGGTTAAAGCACATGCAGGGAAATATACAGTAGCTGAATGTATTATGTGTTATGTTGCAACTAACTTATCCTCCCGTGTTTGTTATATTTAATGACAGTACATCAGTGGTATAGAGGGGAAGTATAATATGGTAACAGTACATGGTGCAGGCTCTGACCACAACATTAACCCTTTATTGGCGGCGCGCAACTTATGTTGTGTGAAAGAAATTTGGACTAAGTGGCGGTTCATAACTTATGTCGTGTGCCATTTTCAGCACGTAATGTTGCAGAGAGAGAGAGCTGAGCGGTGTGAGGCGCGTAGTAAGGCTATGACCGACGCACACCACCGCGGTGGGCAAACTGAAGTGAAAACCACCCTCCCTTCCCCCCTCACACTCGCTACACAGGGAATTATGTAGGGAAAGTACCTAATTACATGGTTTTTGCACTCGTGTTGCACGATCGTTGCAAGAAAACTAACGGTCGTACAAGGATGGTTAGGGTGTCATTGGAAAGCTCTGTTTAAGCCCTTTCAGGGATAGATAATTGTTTTACGCTCTGGGTCTTATTTAGGCATGAAAATGATCACGTAAACAACCCTATTTAGGGTAAAAACACCCCGCTGGGCGGTACATATAAATTACCGCCTAGGCCGCTCGTTAGGTGTAAAAAGTATTATTTAGCTTTGTACCATTTTTCGGGTTATGCTATGTTTTGTCTGCAATAACAAATAACGTCGTATATCTTTTTGGGTTAGTGATACTCCTTAATAATATATACAGTATGTGAGGACAAAAAAGTAAAATATCACAGGTTTGTTGTTATGAATATTATACTTTCTATAATAACTGAAAAGAAACTAGCCAACTAATGAATAGCTATCACACACACACACACACACACACACACACACATCATTATAAACCACATCAGTATACTGTCTATCCCTGAAGGCCAGACGAGACTATAGAGTGAATGTGAGGTGAGCCGAGGTCACCACAGTTGACATTTATCTTCATACATTTGATGCAGGAGCTGGATGTGTTTGGCCTAGAGAAAAGGGTTCTCACATTTTGGTTTACCTGGAAGAAGTTAATGCGAAATTTTATTGTGCTCGATTAATTCAATCTTTTGAAATAGGGATAGTAAATAATATTATAACCTGTACATTTGACACTCAACATAGTAAGACAGGTTGTTTTTGCAAGGCTCGTTGGAAGCTACGATTGGAAGCTACATCACCACTGGCTGGCTGTTTAACTTACAACCTCGAACAACTCTCTCTTTCAAATGCCAACTACTGAGCTTGTTACTTACTAGCCACTGGCCTATTGCATATGTTGTATGTATGTATGTATGTATATACCCAGGCACATACCCCATAGCTGGGGGTGGCCGAATTGAGACCAAACGGGAACATGTAAAGTTCCAGTTCTTTGCGTTCCCTCGTGCCTTTAACTCTGCATATTTTGTATATGGGGATATTCATACAATGCTAATGTATATTGAACACTATGAGAATATTTGTTATATTATGTCGGTGAGCTTTGTGGTAATGCAATACAATCAAGTACAACACAAGTGCCATCCCAATAATAACTTCCCATTAATATAATGAGATTTGAATCTAAGACTACTCCACGCATCCGTTATGTTTATCTTTTTGCATGTGTATGAAGGAGACAAAAGGCAGTTTGCCAGTAACGAGGATCTCTCCCAAATCCAAGAGAGTGACAGAGCCAAATTCAAGGGACGTTGGGTTCATAATTCCTTGACAAACGCAATTTAAAGTAGTTTAAATCAGAGGATAAAGGAAAGATTGATTAAGGGAGAGAATATCAGAGTGCACGTGTTGAATAGAAGAAAGACTGATAAACTTTGGAAATTCTTGGGTTGGAGAGCTGCAGAATAGGAGTGGAACTGTGTTCGAAGGTGGGTGTCTCTCACCCGTCGCAAGTATGTATCAATGGGAAACTATTATTGTGATGGAATTTGTGCTGTACCTAGGATCAGTGAATTACCACCAAGCCCACCAAAACGCCAAATAAATACCCTCATTGTTCCATGATTAAATAGCACTGTATGAATATTCCCTTATTAAAATATGCTACAGGGGGACAACGCCTAACAAGGTCATTGCTCAATAGGTGGCGTTCTGAGAGTGAGTGTCTGACCGAGTCTACGGGGTGAGACAGTGAAGCACTGCGGCGAGGCAGCTTCAGAGATGGGGTTGCTTCGAGCCATGGGTAGGCAACCAGGCATCGTGCATCTTGCGAAGGCAAGGCAGTGGGGGCAAGTTGCATCTCAAAATGCTTCACATGTCTCACTCCTTACACTGGAATGAGACCTCACAGGCTTCACCTTAAATTGTACAGTTGAATGTACAGGCTCTCAGCCTATGCCCAGAATATAGAAGAAAAAAAAAGTGAGGGTGTATGCACTGAGAGAGCTCTGAAGAGCACTGTTGTAATAGCATAGAACAGTGAAATAGATGCAACATTGCGGGGCGAAGAAAGATATTTTAGGGAACTAATAAGATGAAGTGAGTTGATCAGGCGAAATTCTTTTCACTCTACTCTTTCGAGAAGTGTGGTGTGCGTGGAACCTCCCCACACATGTGAACAATACTCATTACAGGAACGCAACGGAGCAAAAAGGTGTGCGGGGGTTAAGTACCCACGGAGAAGGTTGAGCACACCTAACTTTTTGGGAAGCTGCTTTTGCAAGAGTGTTAATATAATCTTTCCAAGAAAGGTCGGATGAAAAAAGATGCACCTAAAATATTAAGAGAAAATTAAGAGTTGATGTGTGTATTGTAGAAGAGTAATTGATATTCTTGCGGGATATTATAACGGGTAGATAGAGGGAGGAATTTGGTCTTGGAGGCGTTGAAAGTAACAAGATTTTATCAGCCCCAGTCAGAAATAATTTATAGATCTGAAGATAGGCGTGCCATGGCTCTGTTATGCGAGTTTTTGAGTGATTGCATACTGGGTTGTTGTGGAAAATTAGTTGAATAGTGTAAGGTACGCAAAATACTATGAACTATATACACCAGTAAAGTAATGATTCACATAATCAGTACAGTATCATCTCACACTAATATGCCTAGGTTGTGCACCACCTAAAATCATGTTCAATAGTTCGAATATCTGCCAGAGGAGGAAATACAAATAACACGTTTATAAGTACTTGTTTCAACCTTCCAAAGAGAGAGAGAGAGAGAAGCATTATAAAGTATATAACCAGGAGGCAACAAACTGGTGATGACCTCACCTATGATACAGGTATATTAATATAACAGTGTGTTGGTTGTTGTTGGTTATCACTGCTGGCCAGCCAGACCAACCAAACAATAATCTATCTATCTATCTATTGCCTGACGCCGTGATCCCCGAAGGGGTGGCCACGATCGAACCGCCCCCATGCACCTCTGTCCCCAGTCAGTCCACGCCCCTCCCCCCAACCAGCACCGCCTTCGTTCATATACTTCCTCACTCCATCCTTCCACCTCTCTATCGGTCTACCTCTCCCTCTCTGTCCCTCCACCTCGCTCTCATACACCCTCTTAGTCATTCTTTCGCTTTCCATACGTTCCATATGGCCGAACCATCTCAAGTTGTTCCTTTTCACACTTTCCAGCACATCTACCTCCACACCACACCTCCTTCTTACTTCCGCATTGGTCTGTCTATCCCTCCATGTAACTCCGCACGCACTTCTTAAGTCATTCATTTCCACTGCTCTCACTCTTGGTCGGAGTCTCTAACCCAACGTCCATGCTTCGCTTCCGTAAGTTAGTGTCGGGATTACCACACTGTCATGCAAGGACTTCTTCACTTCCATACTGACCACCTAATTTCTTGTTACTGCTTTCAGCGTTCCTACAACCCTCTTCCCCTGTTGTACCCTCTCCCGCACTTCTTCATCCATAGTCCCATCTTTACTCAACACACTGCCCAGATATTTAAAAGAGTTGACGATCTCCATAGCCTGACAGTTCAGCTTCACCTCACACTCTGTGACTTCACCCCGTTCGAAGACCATAACCTTGCTCTTCCCCGCATTTACCTTCAAATTCCGTTTTCGCACACTGTTCCAAACTCATTTACCAGACCCTGCAACTCCCATTCATTATCACTCATCAGAATTGTATCATCCGCAAACAGCAGTATAGGTAGCTTCCACTCAATTCCCTCCCTTTTCAGCGATACACCAACATCCACTGCTCTTGATAGTATTTCATTCATGACTCCATCCATATATACAGTAAACAACCACGGGGACATCACACACCCCTGTTTCAAACCAACATTCAGGTCAAAGAACTCGCTCTGCTCACTCTCCACACGTACTGCCGCCTTTGCACCCTCATAACTGCTCATCACTGCTTTCAGCAACTTGCCATCCACTCCGTATATTCTAAGTACTTTCCACAAACCTTCTCTATCCACTCTGTCATAGGCCTTCTCCAAGTCCATAAAGGCAACATACACCTTTTGCTTCTTCTCCAGATATTTCTCCACAACACAATTCAGGGTAAAAATCTGATCTACACATCCTCTTCCCAATAATACTAATAATACTAAGGGATTTTATGCAGGGGTAAACTCATGGTATTATCGAGTTAAACATGTGACTTTACTTATTTATGTGTATACTAGCAGGGGTACCCGGCATTGCCCGGGTTTAAATTCTACTACCATAATCACCATTATCAATCACTATAGTCTATTTTTTTCCAGCTGAAGGTAAATTGCCATATCTTCATCTCAGTTACTTAGTTATTATTATGTTCCTTCCAACAACCAACTCTACTCCTAAAATCGATTAATGAAATTTACAAACACATGTGGCAGTCCGTGGATTCGAACCCAGGACGCTCACAAAGATTTTGTAGCGAAATAGGTTGCTGATTATGAAAACTTGGCAATGCGATGATGCAGAGACCTAATAGTTTCACATTTTTCCATTAGGTATCAAGAAATCAGCTGCTAAAGGATTCAATTTGATATCAGCTGGAAATAAATTGACTATACTACCACAATCATCACAATACTACTACTACCATAATCACCGGCCTCGACCTCCCTGTGCCTCATTAAACGGCGACCTCGATTTCGGCCGCTAAATGACCTCCTATTTTGGATCTGACCTATTTCCGTACCCCCATTTTGGGGGGCTGCGAACAACTTTCGTTCCATACACCTTTTCGATCGGAGGCCTCCTTCTGCCCCAAACGGCAATTTTTTTTTTTTTTTTTTCAATTTCGGCTTCGAAACGACCTCCGATCGTGGCCTCGCCCCCTCTATGACCTGACCCAGGTCAATTGACACCCACATGCAAAGTTTCAGCTCCCCAGGTCCAAAACTGCGGCCGCCTATTAAGAACACACAGACAGACAAACAGACACACAAACTGATTTAATAATATAGATATACTATTAATTAAATGTATGCCATGTTTGTTATCTCTTTTACCGCATTGTTCTCTTGGAGTCATGTTACATGGTTGACAATTGTTGTGTATAGACTGTTAGTGAACGAGACTGGTTAGAATATTACGACCTGTTATACAAATATGTTTACAAATGTAAACAATTGTGAAGCATATTAGAATGGTTCATAAATGTTCGGTATAGTAGTAGAAGGATCTATTATAGTACTCATACTCTTTCTTTCTAAACATTTCTGATTTTTTGAGGAGGCTGAACCTTTCCATATTTGGTTCGTTAGGTAATTATGTAAATCTAATTTTCTTTTCTGAAATTTTTTTTTTTTGTAGGCAGGCTGAACTTTCTACCGCTATTTTTTTGTTTAACTGTTCTCGATATTTTCCTTAAAGTGGTGTTTTCCTACAAAGAAACAGACGACACATTTATATATAATAATTCTCCTTACAGGAGGAAAGGGACGAGATAACCAATTTGAAGGAACATATTGACAAGAAGCCCAAACGGTTCACAGGCTATGAATGACTTCAACATACAATCCACAATACATTATATAGGCTTCCTATATGTACTTCATATACACAGAATGATAATTTGGAAGCAATCTAAGTGTAAAATAGAGGGAGTGTAAGAAAATGTTCTGGAAAGATGTCAAGAAAGTTAGGGAGGGTAGGAAGGAAAATAGTAAGGGTGTGAAAGATAAGAATGGGCGAATGATAGCCGAGAAGCAAGAGAGAGTCGAGAGATGAGGGGGTACTTCAACGAATTGTTAAACGTTAGGAATGAAATACAAGCAAACAGTAACAAACCAAGTAACATAAACATAGTTGGCTGATACATTTATATATTATACTGTATGTATAATACAGAAATACAATCATTCTCGGCACAAACTTTGCCCCTTACTCGTAAAATTGTGACAAGATTTTCAAAGGCAAGTTTGCTCGTAAATTCTAGTGTGATACACGATGGTGATGGTCAAACAATATGACGAAGTGGGGGACATATTTTTTACGACACTAGAAAAACAGTAAAATAAAGGGGAATTCATATCTCTCGGGCATCGGGGGTTTGAGGAGAGTACTGTTACAATACAATTAATATGTTGTTTTTCATAATACAGTCATGTCCAAGTCATATGCCAGTCATTCATGTTAGACTGATTTCATGATTTCATAACTATAGGCTACACAGGTCAATTATATATGCACATGCTTTTATATTAATATGCTAAGCTCCCTTGTTTCCTAGTTAAAGAAAACTATAAATATTCCTGATTAATTCATTTCCACATTTTGTCTTTTCCTAATTTTCCTTGACATTGTTATACTGTGGGCACTAACTGACTAGATGTTGTGTATGTTTGTCTGTCTTCCTAACTAGGTCATATACAGAATAACCAAACAGATAACAAGGATTATGTGTTGATATTAAATGAGGCCTTGGAATTTTCCGCAAAATGACCCAAAATGTGCTACGTGTTGGCAATAATAAATATATATACTTATGTGTGTATTATTTTACGAATTATTCCCCGACGAGCTAAGGCAAAAAATATGCATTCACTTTTCATCACGCATCGTAAGTGGATACAGTCCGTGATAATCAATCAGTTGTTGGCATATGGGATTATTACTGTGAGACATGGGGAGATAAATGGGGGCGTTAACTTATAAGATGATTCATTATCGGAGAGAGAGAGAGAGAGAGAGCACGTTTATACAAATACCTATTTGTATTTACTTAATGAATAACTATTGAACCTGACTGTTGGAAGTGCTTCTATGGTATTCTCCTGAACACTTGGTCAACCTTACCAACAAACATCATATGAGAGTCTGTTTTCAGCATCCTTTGCATTTAATTGATAAACTTCTAATTGGCCACCAATCCCATTTGAACTTCCTCCAATATCTCTTCTTCGGTGTCAAGTGCCCGTATGGAGGTTTTGTTATGTAATCGAATGCGGGTAGTTTGTAAGCAAAACCTTATCTAACCTAACCTGATTATAAAAGGAAACATCATCTGCCGTCTACATATTCAAGACAATATGTGTGGGGACAAGGGTCTATTAACAACAAAGATTAAAGGTGGATTGTAGTAGACTTTGCAAACAGAACGACTTCAAAAATATGACTGACGGCAGAAAAAGGAAACATATTGAGAGTCTGTTGAAATGTGTGTTACTTATTGTTTGTGTGGAAGAACTGATACACTTACCATTCGTGGTTTTACTTTTCCTTTGACTGATTAACTGCACCATTTGAGGAACCCATCACACCGTAAATACTGTACATAATAAACTGTCTATTATCACGTAATATGTCGATTAACTGTTGCGAACAACAACTTATTAATTATACTTATAATCTAGTACTTACACATGGTGTAGAACTGTAGATGTTGTTCCGAATACTGTCACCATCATGGATCGAACTGTTGAAGAAGAAAACACATACATTAGTAACTTTGAAGCAGAAACAAACATTCGTAGATTACATTATTCTTATAAACAGTTTCAATCACATATTTATCTTTCTTTCTGATATTGCCATTACTGACTGGGTCTTCACTGAAAGTAAGACATATCAAGCTATTTACTTCTGGCTTTAGTAGGAGGAGTCTTGATATGTTCATGTCTGCAAAACTAATGTAATACATTTTCATTTGCGCACAATATACTGTTTATGCATTTTTTTTGACTACTCACTGACTATTGATTCAAACGTTTACACAGACACTACTACTTTAGTCAAGTATAAATGTATAACTGTAAAAGGTAATATTTAGTTGCTAAACAAGTATTAATACAGACACAAATAATATCCTCGCCCTTATTTGATACATATCACAGCTCTCAAACATGTATAATTCAATATTTACTTGACATTCACACCAATAATGGACATAAAACTAATTTTATATTATGACTCGCAAGAATTACGATCATTTGTCAAATACTCGCCTCGGACATTAAACAGTACAGGGTAATGAGCAGTGGAAAATTATTGCTTGACTTACTGAGTTACTACCCATAAATTTTCACCTGGTGTCAGGGGCTGTTTAGTCGCATTATGAATAGCTCCAGCTTCATATATTCACTCACTCACTCTCTCTCTCTCTCTCTCTCTCATAAGTAAAAGGTTACCGGTATATACGTAATTGTTGAATATGTTGCAGTATTGTATCTCAGTAGTGTCAGGATAACATAAATTATGAAGAGACAATGTTGTCAGCACGGATACTGGCGGGATGTTGAGTAAAATCAGTTCAGCATAAATATGCATTCATGAATCAGTCAGTTTATATAGACGAGCTGAGTTGCCAGAGGTCTTACGATTGTGTATTCCAGAAACAAATACAAATTAATACAAGCAACAACATATATAACGATCCTTACGAGGCTGTTTCTAACAAATTTACCTAGCCTATGTTGAGTAAATAAACAGTATAGAGGAAGCTATTCGTGTATAAATATAATTAATCGGGGAATACGAGAAATATATTTATGTAGTCGATTATTGAAAGTTGGACAAAGCAACACTCGATGACATTGCTAGCTACTCCATTCCATAAGTCAAACTTCATTTGAAAAGAAAAACTCATCGCCTCATGTAAGTGAACAGTGTTTCCAATGATTGTACAACCACAGCGCCCTCTATGTAGGACTGGCTCGGTGTTCTATACTGTAATATACTTACATAGAAACACTTTCGTGAACTAGATTTTGCCTAAGGCTTAAAGGTCCTAAATTAGTTGTGTCCACGGAGGATAGTTCAATGATGTTAAGAACTATACACCCGAAGGTTCCAATATGGGAGAGTCACCCAGTTCAAGGCCTTGGGTCAACCAGGCTATGGCTGCTCTAATGGAACACCTACAGTCCGACCCAACCCCACCCTTGGTCATGGAAGACAGTATAGCTAGCAGTGATTATGAACAATAATTCAACACCGAGAGCGGGTACCACAGAGTCACCCCTAGCAACTTAACCATCTTAAGCCAACATTAAATTAAAGTCTTGGTCCAGTATCATGATTAGTGAAAGGCTGTGTTAATTAAGTTGTCATAGTGGATTATGGTAGAGGAATAAGTGGGGAATGATGAGGGTGCCAGGTTATAAGAAGATTAACTTCCTTAGTGTGAGAGAGACAGAGCGTGTATATATATATATATATATATATATATATATATATATATATATATATATATATATATGGGTGTGTGTGTGCGTGTGCATAAGGACACGGAGCTATACGAGAATGAAAGGATATCAATACCGTTAAGTAATATATAATGATACATTATAATGCTAAAAAGTTAATTGTAGACAACATTGACAAAAACAACGAGGGATAGAGTTGTTCATAAATCCACCCCCAAGACAAAGGTTCCTCTTGATATAACTTAACCTTACGTTAATCTAAGACACATGTTTGTATATATACAGTATATGAGTGAATGCGAAAATGATAATGGTGAAATAATTGATAACTGATAATAATGAAAAGAGGAACAACAAACTGTCAAACAGCACGTAAATATCGTAAACAAACTGTTAATGAACGCCAGGCACCATTATACAGAACTTCAACAGCAGTTTCTAATATAACAAACATAATATTATCGGAACCAAAGTCATGAGTAAATAAGGAAAAGCAAAACAAAAAACGGTTTCATGAGAGAGAGAGAGAGAGAGAGAGAGAGAGAGAGAGAGAGAAGTAATATGCATAATAAGACTCTTAACAGTCCTCCTCCTCCTCTTCTTACACGACCACTCTGGCCCTTTTATGGTCATAATACAGAACTTAAATTTGTTAATGCTCCATAAAAACCCATATACTCACTGGTATGTAAACCAAGGTAAAACATATATTGCATAGAGTTGCCAGAAATTGCTCTCTTTCGCTCTCGCGCGCTCTCTCTCTCTCTCTCTCTCGTGGGAGTGAAGAGCACAATCAAACCTTGATACCGGTCAATATGAGATTATAGCAGGGTGATGAAGGGGAAAGAGGACGTGAGCCGAGAGAGTGAAGGAGGGGAATAAATGGAAGATTGGTGTACAACAGAGGATGTAATAAGAAACTAAGATAGTTGTGGAGAAAACGTAATGACAAGGGTAAAGGTCACTTGGATATAGAGGGACAGTACACGAGGTTGGTTAAACATTAGCAAGGAGTGCTAGCTAGTGAATGTTGAGAGAGAGAGAGAGCAAAGTAATACTAGGGAAGATAGAGAATACCTATAATATATATTCAAAACAAACCGGACGGAGTTAAATAGCAAGAAAAGAGCATGAATAAGACAGAGGTAATGGCGGAGATCAAAGGCGTCTGCATAACTTAATTTAGCGTACAATTAAAGCTATGGTTCCCCAGTGACTCTGTGATGGCTGGAGGAGGATATGTTGGGGGAGAGGACCTGAGGTACCACAGTTCAGAGGGGGACTAAAGGAAATAAAGCCAAGGAAATATGTTGAGAAAGGCAGACTAAAGGGTGGGTAAACGGCAAGATTGGGAGAACAGATCTGATGGGCTAGTGCTTTAATATATGGAAAAGGAGGAAAGGAATACATATGGATTTGATACTATTTTCTAGCCTATTTTCAGTGCTAGCAAATACATAAATAAATTATAATCAAGCATTTTCTTGTTTGAGCAAATTTATTTGAGCAGCTTATTTCTATAATAATTATAATAGACTCAATTTCACGCGCGCGCACGCGCGCGCGCACACACACACACACACACACATGTATTGTACGCACTCAGTCCAGCTAATGATATTCTGCGTGACTCTTGGGGGAAGGACTAATGCAATGGTGGAAGGTAATGCTGGAAGTAGTAACAGATAAAGAAAAATATAAGATAATCTGCTAACATAGGAGAAAGACAATACTATGCGCGGTACTTTACTGTTTGCCATGGTTTAAACTCCACTCCAATCAACTTATAATAAAGACTGATTATACTGTTATACACATTTCACAGCATCCAATTACCCGGAGACTCAGCCAACATTTCTCCTTATAATCCCACACGCTAAAACACCAACCTGTTATAATGCAAATTATATATTTTAATTTTAAGTTGATATTATTAACCCAGAAACAATATATACAATAAGTGTGACATAAGGTGGAGGGTGAGATGGAAGGGTTGGGTGGGAGGAGGAGAGGGACAAGGTGGATGATGCTTAGCTAACTATCTACGATATAATTATGTGCACCAAGAACCTTTAGCAACAACTGGTGGACCAAACAATGCATAATGTGCCATATACAAAGATGAGAACACCAAACATTGATGGGAATGTTTGAGTTAAGTTATTATGAACAATACATAGAAGAGGCTAAGAGCTCTCTCTCTCTCTCTCTCTCTCTCTCTCAGCCGAAAACAGTATATGACCCCTGAAGTTAACTTGCAAATTTAGGCCCGCGGGAAGACATAGGTGTGAGGTAGTGAGGGTGTTTACTCAGACAACTCCAACAAACAATATCAACCATTTACCAAGAACTCCGGGATCCAGGGAAACTTGACTTTCTCAAAGTTTAATTTGACCTTAGGGCAGACAATAGAGCAGCCTAAACTTCTTACTTCAGGACAGTGAACAACAAGACTTTTGGCGCTCCTTCACTGACTCCAGATTACCCAAGCTGAACACTTTATTTTATACATTCTATATTTCTCTAATGATACCATTAGAAAGTTAATTAGAAAACTGAGCTACATCTGTATACATGAATTGTATATAATTGTGCTTGACAACTATTTTGCCATTGCGTGATTATAGGTATCTTTACCTTACCACATTATAGGTAACCTAATAATGTCAATTGTTTATTTATCTTTTATTTATTTGATGGTTCATTGTACTCTAACTGCTCTGTATTCTAAGGTATTTTTTCTCTCATACACAAAGTTAAAAATAAGGTACACAACAATATGTCAATATTATACATAACTTGTCTGTAAGTCCTCACCTCATGTATACATTAAATATTATTATGATTTAACATTAGTTGGTAGTGGTATGTGGACGGGCTACATAAACAACACTTGCCTTTTGTGTACCTATTACGCATTGGGCTGCACAAAATCTAATGTTCAGAGTTATTTCACTCTGTGAATAACTGTATGTACATTAATCCCAGTAAACATAAAACAAAACATTGTAAAAACAACATAACTTGATCATTCCAGCTTAGGTTGCAGCAGTATAACATTCAAGATGAAATGTTGGCAATCTTGATAATAATTGGGGCAATACACAGTACTGTATATGATAAGTGGTGCTAATAATGTAAAATAATGAGAAACAGTCTGCCTTAAATTTATTTTTCCTATGTGAGTGAAGGAGGCAAAAGGCAGAACTGCCTGTAGCGAGTGCCTCCCCAAGAGTTGAAAGAGAGACAGGACCAAAATCAAGGGACGTTCGAGCTAAAATGCCTGGACACACAGAGTTTGAAGCAATTTAAGTCATAAGAAGAGGGAAAGACTGATTCTGGAAGAGAGTGCGAGAGTTCAGCTGCTGAATAGAAAAAAGTCTGAGAGAAAGGTTTCACTCTTGGGTTGGAGAGTTGCACAGAGTAGAGGTGGGATTGTGTTGCAAGACGGGTAACACGTGCCCTACGTAGAGGAGGTAGTATACACTGGGAGAGCTCTGAGAAACACTGATTATTGTAGTAGCGATAGAATAGCGAGAGAGATGCAACATTGCGGTAGAGAGAGAGAGATTGCAGAGAGTTGGTGAGTGGACGGGAGTTAAAGATATGAAAGGCCTTCCTTTCTACTTTGTCTAGGAGTGCGGTGTGAGAGGATCCTCCCCACACATGCGAACAATACTCAATACAAGGACGCACCGTGCCCCTGTACAAAGCAAGAAGCTGTGCAGGGATAAAGAACCCCTTGAGGCAGTTGAGCACACCCAGCTTCTGGGAGGCTGCCTTAGCAAGACTGGTAATATGGTCCTTCCAAGTGAGAGCAGAAGAAAAAGAGAAACCAAGAATATTGAGAGAAGATGAAGGATTGATTTTTGTATTGTTGAAGAATAAGGGAAAGTCCTCTGGGAATTCCGGATGGGTAGATAGATGGAGAAATTGGGTTTTGGAAGCATTAAAAGCAACAAGGTTTTCTCTGCCCCAATTGGAAATAGTAGTTAGATCAGCAGATAAGTGTTCCATGGCTTCATTACATTTGTTTTTGAGGGATTTCTGGCTGGGGCATTCTGGAAAACTAATTGAGTAGTGTAAGGTAGAGTCGTCTGCGTATGAATGGATGGGACTGGAGGTACAGTTGAGAAGATCATTTATGAAAATTAGAAAGAGAATGGGAGATTAAGACAAAGAGCCCTGAGGAACATCGGAGTTGACAGGATGAGGAAGTGAGCAATGGCTGTCCACAACCCCAGCTATGGAACGGCCTGCAAAGAAATTAAAGACAATGGCACAGATGGAGGGATAGAAACCATAGGAGGGTGGTTTAGAAATTAAAGATTTGTGCCAGACTCTATCGAAGGCCTTCGATATAACTAGTGCAATAGAAAAAGTCTCACTGAAGTCCCGAAAGGAGGATGACCAAGAGTTAGTAAGATATGAAAGAAGATTACCAGCAGAGTGACCCTTAACATTCAAAGAGCGGGTGGTGGAGTATATTCACTGTGCCGCCCAGCGGGTTTTTTTTTTACCATAAATGGGGTTGTTTCCGTGCTCTTTTTCATGCATAAACAAGAGCCAGAGTGTAATACAAGTATGTATCCCTGAAAGGGTGTAAATTGAGCTTTCCAATGACACTCGAACCATCCTTCTACGATCACTGGTTGTCTTGCAACGATTGTGCAACCGAAGGGCAAAATCGCTAAAATACGGTCATTTCGTTACATAATTACGAAATGACCGTATTTTAGCGATTTTGCCCTTCGGTTGCACGATCGTTGCAAGACAACCACTTGCTACACACGTAATTATGTAACATGTGTAGCAAGTGAGAGAGGGTGGAGTAGTGTGGAGTACATGTCAGTGGGCCCACGACGGTCGTGGCGAGCGGTCATGAGGCAACCTACGCTCCTCCCACCGCTCGGCTCTTTCTCAGAGCCAATATTGCGCCAAAATTGCACACAGACGTAAGTCGGGCCCCGCCACATAGTCCTTTCTTCTCCATACGGACTTAAGTCGGGCCCCGATAGACAAGGGTTATGAAAGCCATACTGGGGATCTGAGAGTAGATTAAGAGAAGGGAAATGAGTAAAACATTTGGAAGCAATAGTTTCAAAAACTTTAGAGATACAAGCGATGAGAGCAATTGGACGATAGTTGGAAGGTTGAGAGCGGTCTTCCTTCTTTAGGACAGGTTGAATGAGAGCAAACTTCCAGCAAGAAGGGAAGACATTAGAGGAGAGACAGACGAAAGAGTTTGCCTACTTCATGAAACCTGTAAGTTCACAAAGGTATTCAGAAATAAATTACTATACAATCATTTGTAATTATATCTTATTAATTTCTGAATGGATGACTTATAAAATAGTATTATTGTCAACACATATTGATTGGGTAAAGCAAGCGAGAGTGACTGATGAGTTCATGTGGGGTTGTCCACATTGATGCAGGTGAACACAGGATGTATTTATTGTATAAGAAGTAAAATATATATGAATAAACTTTGATATGATGTTCCCACACGATTACATTGTTAATTCAGTTAATTTCAAATACAAAGTTCATTTAGAATATCTTGATCAATGTTTAAATGCGGTAATTATATATTTGTAAATGTATCTTGGATCATTCTGTTAGATATATAAATTTATATGACTTTAATTTTCAGGGTTGATACAAAATATATTAGTTATGTTAACACATTAAGAAGATGTAATATATGAATATACAATACATAGAAGATACCTACCGGCATATCATAAATTATATCATATAATATTCAATAGTTATAACTATAAATGCCACTGAGGCTTAACCCAGTGTCGGTATGTCCCATTTGTTGAACACCAGTGACCAAACCGTTACCCAAAATACCAACTGGTTGGAACAACACACAATTTGTTGGCTGTCACTTTTATAATGGAGTTTCATGGATGTGGAAATGTTCGGGTTATTGTAACAAGTGGAATAGTTTTTGTTTGTAGCAAAAAAATAATAAATCATTAACAATTATTGTGATTTTTCTAGCCAATATATTAATCAGTTGCAACGAGAATTTTTTTTGAAACCTGTTGCTCATCATTATTATCATGGAGCTGTTGTTAGAGTAGTCCTCTGTGTATATGATATTATTCGTAAGGCACATCAAGGAGGACCATTTTAGTCATCCAGAGGTTTTTAGGGGTAATTCTTTCTATAAGGTAACTGGCCAGACCAATCTGGGCACTGAAGGTATATTGGCAGTTGGGACATTGGGTGAGGGGGACGTCATTGTGAGGATTGCTAGCTTGGGTTTGTTCTGGCTTGACTCTTTTAGTCTGCTGCAGTTGCCTGTTGGTCTCATATATCTTGTACCCTACTCACACAGAATAAGCACCACATTGGTCGGTATGTGGCAGTTTGCTCCTATGAGTCAGGGATGTCTATACGGTGCCATGAAGTTTTGCTTCTGGTCATCATAGGACTACTCTCCTTGCTATAGCTCACCATAGAATAGTGTCTTTGGCAACCGATGTGTGGGTGTTTTTATTTGAAGAAAATAATACGAGGTATTTGGAACTTACATTAATGTTTCAACACATGAAAACGACCCTGAGCTAGTTAAGTAGTTGATTTAAGTTTTATAATATATTATTGTATTACAGTAACATGAACATAACAACTCCCCCATATACTGTATTACAGTAACATGAACATAACAACTCCCCCATATACTGTATTACAGTAACATGAACATAACAACTCCCCCATATACTGTATTACAGTAACATGAACATAACAACTCCCCCATATACTGTATTACAGTAACATGAACATAACAACTCCCCCATATACTGTATTACAGTAACATGAACATAACAACTCCCCCATATACTGTATTACAGTAACATGAACATAACTCCCCCATATACTGTATTACAGTAACATGAACATAACAACTCCCCCATATACTGTATTACAGTAACATGAACATAACAACTCCCCCATATACTGTATTACAGTAACATGAACATAACTCCCCCATATACTGTATTACAGTAACATGAACATAACAACTCCCCCATATACTGTATTACAGTAACATGAACATAACAACTCTCCCATATACTGTATTACAGTAACATGAACATAACAACTCCCCCATATACTGTATTACAGTAACATGAACATAACAACTCCCCCATATACTGTATTACAGTAACATGAACATAACAACTCCCCCATATACTGTATTACAGTAACATGAACATAACAACTCCCCCATATACTGTATTACAGTAACATGAACATAACAACTCTCCCATATACTGTATTACAGTAACATGAACATAACAACTCCCCCATATACTGTATTACAGTAACATGAACATAACAACTCTCCCATATACTGTATTACAGTAACATGAACATAACAACTCCCCCATATACTGTATTACAGTAACATGAACATAACAACTCCCCCATATACTGTATTACAGTAACATGAACATAACAACTCCCCCATATACTGTATTACAGTAACATGAACATAACAACTCTCCCATATACTGTATTACAGTAACATGAACATAACAACTCTCCCATATACTGTATTACAGTAACATGAACATAACAACTCCCCCATATACTGTATTACAGTAACATGAACATAACAACTCTCCCATATACTGTATTACAGTAACATGAACATAACAACTCTCCCATATACTGTATTACAGTAACATGAACATAACAACTCCCCCATATACTGTATTACAGTAACATGAACATAACTCCCCCATATACTGTAGGTAAAGTTGGTCACTGTGACAAAGGAAGTGTGATATATATATACTGTAAGACCAATGTGTTTAAGGACCGTAACATTAGCATCAAATGTACAATAAGAGAAACACTGTCGGGTTATTGGTCAACACTCAAGTTTGTGGGGAACTTACACACTTTTTTTCAATAATGTTACTAACAATAAAACCGGAGAGTATTTAAACATAAATAGATTGTATTAATATTAATGTATTATTTTTAATAATGTGATAATGGCATACAATATGTTACCATGTATCAAACCATTGACCACACTTAACTTACTAAACCTAACACAATCTCAGCTGATTACTTTTAAAAGATATCAACCCAGAGATAGTAAATGTTATTCACTAAGATTTTAGCGATATGCTGTTTTTATTAATGTGTATGTTACTGTTACCTGGTGGATGGGACTCGTTAGCCTTGGTCGGCAACCCATCTAGGGGAGACAACCTTATAAAAATCCGGGTGGATGGGACTCGTCAGCCTTGGTGGGCAACCTCTCTAGAGGAGTAAACGTGATACAAATCTGTACTGCTTATCTAAGGGTAAGGCAGGTTAGTGGTTGGACTAGCCGAACACCACTGTATAAAAATAGTGGTAACAAGTTACATCAGTGTATGGCCACCCTCATTAAGGGGAATAAGGCGTCCGGCAATAGATAGATAGATGGATTAATTCTTACTTTGCCCGATTTTACCTATAATTACATTATTTAATATTGTTATTACAAAGAAACTAGTTTGACTTTTCTATGTAACTTATAATAGAACAATATACAGAGTATTTCCATACCTAATCTCAGAACAGTAAACAACATAAAATACCATCCAATGACCTGCCTTTAATAGTTTGTTTTTGTTTTAGATAGGCATGTCCCTATCCAGTTATCGAATCTCTTGTGACTCACACATTTAGTTTAAGGCTACAATATTCTGACCACTCTACACTTCCAACCTTTCTCTTACATTGTATTGTATTATAGTCCCTCGCCCTTTTCCCTCCACTGCCTCTCCTTAACCAACTAGAATATATGTGAGGCCATCAGCGGAAGGAGGAAATAGATGGGCGCTGGATCCAAGGTTTTTCACCCCAGATTCATATCACCAGTTTGTCTTCCTGAGATCACACACACACGGAAAGAAGCACACTTTTCGTTAAAACAAACATGATCTGACCACCAGTGTGAAGGTGCTGAAATATTCACCCATCTTACTACCACTATAACTGTAACTTATATTTGTTATAGTGGAGCCAATCTACAAATTTACTTTAAATACAATATTAACACTTAGTCTGCGGGCATATTTAAGTTATATTAGGGCTCATTCAGGCACTCCTGAATGATTGAACAAGTGTCTGAATGAAATGAAATGTATTCAGCCAAAAACTAGAAGAAAACAGGTTCAAAATGACAGTAGAACAAAGTACGTAATGAGTGGGGATAACTCACAGCGCTACCATAGACATCGGCAAATATTAGCTAAAGTGAGCGAATATCGCGCTACATTTGCCTTTGGCGAGCGCTGCATATGTCTAGCGGGACATGGCTCATATCCCTCAGTGCTGCAGCCGTCTGGCTGGAGAGCGGACGGGGGCCTGCCGTACTCCCGCTCACTCGGACTGGTCTCCACTGGCTTTAAAAGCCTGTAAATTGCTATATATTGCCATGGCGTTCCAGAACATCTCCCGCAGCCAATGGGATAAGGTTACGAGGCACCTTCTCAATTCATACACAAATAGTAGAATCTCTATGGTATTCTGGAATATGGATCCTACGACTTGTGTATGAATTGAAATACATTCTTCAAGTAGAATTTCCCTTCTCCTAATATAAATAGGAAAAGGTTAAGTATCTTTTATCACGCCGTGGTATAGTGGATTATAAGAATCGAGTTAAGGCATGGACGGTGGTTCAAGTCTGACTGGGAGTATAAAACATTAAGTAGCTCATGTGTATTTGTGAGATGTATTTTATATTAAAAACAAATATATATATATATATACAAATACAGTTACTAAACCTACACAAATAGGAACTGTATATTTTTAAATAATATCTACCACGAGAGAGTAAATATTAATTACGAAGATATTAACAATATGGTATACTGTATATACACCAAACCTTTGTCGTATTAAGAAATGTTTTCTAGTGTTCCAAAGTGTCTTTCCACCCAACCAATATAAACGTTTCCCTGGTGCTTCTCAAATTTAGGAACATTTACCTATAACGTTATCACCTGCAGGGGACTGATTCTACTCCTTAACTTTTCCCCTTCAACTTTATCAATGTGGTAACTTCTCCCAACTCTGTCCATTCCTGACCAGACACTCGTCTTAGCTACAGATTCCAAGGTCAAAGTTGATCCAAATATTTGCCTGTACATCCCATACACCAAAGGTTTCCACAGTGGCTTAGAAGGTTTTGCTTTTAGTTTGCATGAATAATTGAAAGATTAATTTACTTCTATAAAAAAAACAGTATATAAGCAGGGTGAGGGCTGGTCCTATCCAGAGTGGGGTTTGGCATCCTCTAACCAACATTAGCTGTTTCTGTCTGTCTCTTTTACTGTCCATCTTTTCCTTCTGGGGACGGGAGGCTATGAATCCTCCTCCCCTTGTAGAGTTCACCTACTAGACGAGACAAAGGAAGGGGCGAGGGAACGCGAAAATGGTCCTGGACCCTAAGAATTGGAACTTTAAATGTTGTTTATACTCGGTCTCTGTATCGATTCTGGAGTATGTGTGTAAGTGAAATCACCTCAATTAAACATAGGTACTGTGATTTCAAAGTAAGGTAAGTACTAAAGACTAAGCACTCAATAATTACTTAATAATATTACACCTTCTCTTAATCAATAGTGGGATCAGTAATATATAATACTAGTTTTATACTATTATATTCATATTATTTCTTAAATATACAATTATAATTTAGTTAACTCCATAACTTATTTATACACCAATCACTCTTTCATACCCCACTACCACAGTCACCTACACATTCACTCATAAAAGCAAAAGACAATTATGGGTCGCTAGAGGAGCTGCGTTGTATGGGTTAAAAGATCTTTACCTCCGCTGTAAAAAGTCCTGCTAGGAGTCACTAATAATTATAGCCCTAGTACCACGACACCAGTCAAAAGATTAACCATGCACGTTCCCAGACCACGTTCAAACATCACACTCTTGATACAGGCAGGCCCCTCACACAGGCCCTCCACCAGTAGTGACACAGGTAGGCCCCTCACACAGGCCCTCAACCAGTGGTGATACAGGTAGGCCCTTCACACAGGCCCTCCAACCAGTGGTGATAGAGGTAGGCCCTTCACACAGGCCCTCCAACCAGTGGTGATACAGGTAGGCCCTCCAACCAGTGGTGATACAGGTAGGCCCTTCACACAGGCCCTCCAACCAGCGGTGATACAGGTAGGCCCTTCACACAGGCCCTCCAACCACAACCACTATATTACCAGGCTACCATGATGTCACCACTCGAGTTGTCAGCCAGTAACCATGTAGGGGAACCAAGACAAAAGGGCGGTGAAGATTACTCCACTCGCTGGGTAGTCGGGAGTAGCCAAGTTTACAGCTCAGACCGGACGAAGTGCAGAATATCGTGAACTAGCTGTCTTATACAAGAAAGGAGCTCTGGGACAAGGTGAGGCCCACCCAGCACACGGCAGCAACCAAACACCGCCTACAGTAATGAAAGAAACGCTGTAGAGTAATAGTCTATAACAATTATCTAATAAAGCACTATAACTTCATAATAACTTCGCAAATTACGAACATCACTTTACTCCACGGTACTCTACTGCAAACTATAACACTCACTAGGTAAAGGAGGAGCTGTGAACTCGCTGTGTGCTGTAGAGAGACTACCTAACAGAGGGTTCAAACAAAGTTAAGAAAGTTAATATTAAGCTTCAACTATCTCATTATGGATACAAAGATAATTCATGAGCATAGTTCGAAGCACCAAACACTAGGAAAGGAAACTCCCTCTCGTGCTCACTTGTACCGCTCTCACACGTACCGAAGCTACTTGAAACAATGAACCCTCAACCAAAACACAGGCTCTCACTAACACCCATATATGGATTCATTCATCCGAATATATTCACACTTACTAAAAAATTACGAATCATAAATATCCCTGAAAATGTGCTTGGGTATATACAGAACATACATACATATAAGCAGTATGGCATACATGCACTGTATAATATAATTAATGAGCATGTTCATGAACTAAGAAGACAATACACATATTCACTTGTGTTCACATGTAACAGTGGTGGTCGAAGAATATCACCTACTAAACCCATTTTACAAAATACGTTCAATCTCCATACATATGTTCTCATGAATATATTTACAAAACAAATGTATGCCAACTCTGTGAACAGCTTCTTGATTCATTTGTTTTTAAATCGAGTTAGTATGTTATTGTAGGAGTTGAAAACTAACTAAAATATTTGTGTATGTTTCGTTTTCATTTGACAAAAGTCTCTATGAAATGTGTGGTAAACTATCAATGGAAGTTAAATATTACTAAGCTATAATGAATCAAATAAAATCAATCTAAATTAAAACTACTCCATATCTAAATTGAATTCAATCTGAAACAAGCTAATTTATATCCAAAGGTCTCACATAATAAATTTATATATAGGGTAAGGTTATAAGGGTTAATATTAGCCAGGAATTAACTCACCACGTGGCAATGAGGCAAGGGAGAACGTTTACCCAATATGGCGGACAATGGGGAGGCAAGACACCGGTCCCGAGACTGAGTCAAGTGAAAGAAAGAATAAATGATTACATGGGAATGGACATGAATATTATGCTTATCTGTCAGTCAGTCATGGCGTCGATGAGAGCATCGTGATGGTGTAGCTGTTTGTATTGCTGTCAGTGTATGGTGATTAGAGGCACAATAGCGCGATCAACTGAAGGCGGAAATTAGATGTTAACTGGTTGGTGTTCGTGAAGGCTCTGCTCTCTCTTCCTCAGAGGCACACCTTGCTGCCTTGGCAAACGCCAGGAGCCCAAATTATCGTACCACATCTAGGTTGCTCTATACGATAAATTATATTAATATATACGATAAATTCATATATACTACATAAGACCATGGCAATATTGCTTAATAGCATATTAGGCCTTTTATTTTCGGTGTGAGCATCCTGGATTCGAATCCACGGACTGCCACATGTGTTTGTAAATTTCATTAATCGATTTTAGGAGTATAGTTGGTTGTTGGAAGGAACATAATAACTTAACTTATTTACAATCTTATAATATACGATCTACTCGTCCTACGTCGTGCTGCAGGAGCGACGGTGACGTCACAGAGACATACAGGATCACAAAAGAGTCATAGCCTATCGTATTTACGATACACTTCCCCCACAAAAAAATACCTGAACCCAACCTTAAACTTAAAGTTGCCCAGAGGCTATCTTCTGACGCCACATGTCGACGGCGCCAGCAGCACCGCGTCTGGGACGTGTCCCGGTCCGAGAATGATCACCATCAGTAAGAGGTGAGTCGTTACTTTGAGAATCCTCGGACCCAGCAATAACAGGTGGAGCATCAGATTGCAATGCGGAATCGAGCTCCAAAGCGTACAAACGTGCGATAGGACGAACAGTAGTTCCAGTGGCTGTCTTCAATAGCGCCACCCGCTCTACAGAGTCTGCCCCCTTGTATACCTCCAACACGCGGCCCAATTTCCAGTATAAATGAGGACTATCTTCTTTAATTAAAACAACTTCACCAACAGTAGGTGCCGTTGGTCTACCAGAGGGAGTAACACTCCTTTCCCTCAATGCTAACAGATATTCATTAATCCACCGTTTTCTAAAATCTTCTATTATCCCCGATATATACTGGTATCTCTTAGACACCGCTACCTCAGAGTACAACGAGGGATCCTCTAACTCTACTATAGATTGGAAATCAGATGGAAACGCAGTCAATGGTTTTCCATATAGCAAGTGATCTGGCATTAATGGTAGTGGTTCTTGCAGGGCGGTGTACACATATGTAAGCGGGCGATCATTCACGACTGCCTCTATCTCTGTGAGGACTGTCGTCAACTCAATCTTCTTTAATAGAGCACGTCCTACTACCGCTCTGAGTCCTGACTTTACTATGCCGACACACCGTTCCCACATTCCACCAAACCAAGGTGCCTTAACTGGAATGAACCTCCATTCGCACTTCTTCTCTCCCAAAAAAGTGATGATAGTAGGATCACTACTCATATCCTTTAGATATTTTGATGCTTGGACATAAGTGGGAGCATTGTCGCTAAGAATGAGTTGAGGGAATGATCGACGGGCACAAAACCGTCTAAACGCCAGAATAAATTCTTCGCTAGATATATTATCACATAGTTCTAGGTGTACCGCTCGAGACGTTGCACAGGTAAACAATAATATATAAACCTTCTCATGCTCTCTCGTCTTCAATGCCCCTGTGTAATCTAGCCCTACAGCTTGGAAAGGTTCTATGTGCTTTACACGGCATTCAGGTAGAGGTGGAGCTGGTCCAGTTGCATATGGTTTACCTTTTAGTCTCAGGCATATTACACACTTTCTTACTACGCGTCGAGCTACTTGTCGAACTCTGGGTATCCACCTTGTGAGACGTAAATTTGATATAATATGACATACCCCGTAGTGTTTTACTTCCCTATGTGCACGTATGATCAATAGATCAGTAACGTGATGTCTTGTTGGCATAAGTATAGGGCGGTTTGTGCCGTCCGTTACACCCGACCACTTCAGGCGACCCTCATACCTGATGAGGCCATTGTCTAGGTGCAACCTTAGTTGACGCACTATATTAGGCATTAATGTCTTATTCGAGCATTGCAAGGATTCTAATTCATTGGAAAAGGTTTCTACTTGAACCCATTTGATCAAAGTTACTTCAGCTGCTTTAAATTCACGAGCATCAATGTTGTGAACCCTGTTGCAGAGTTGGCCCGTTACTTTAAGCTTGATATTGGATACATATCGCAATACCCAAGTGACAACTCTGACTAGTTTATTATAGTCACCGAATCTTGCCCACTCTATGATTGGACCCGGTGGCTCATTTGGTTGGGCTGTAACTGCCACTGTTTCCAGTGGCAGAAGTCCCTCACCTACAGCATGCCAAATCGTCCATTCATTTTCATGGAGCAGCCACTTTGGACCATGCCACCACAATTCGGACTTCACTAATTGGCTAGCCATTATACCCCTAGTTATGAGATCACTAGGGTTTTCTTTTGTATTTACATAATGATAAGCAACGTCTGGCAAAAGGGCTCTAATCTCATCTACCCTATTCCTCACATAAAATGGCAGAGACTTCTTGCTATGTATCCAGTTGAGTGCTACCTGACTATCGCACCATACGTGAACGGTTTCAATGTTTAACTCGCTCTCGTATGCTGTGTGTACATGTTGAACCAGACGTGCTAAGAGCAGCATGGCAGTCAATTCCATTTTTGGGATAGTTACCTTTTTGACCGGGGCTACCTTGGTCCGGGCTGTAACTAAATGTGCCCCAAATGAAGTAACGACATATATGGCTACCCCGTATGCCGTGGCGGTAGCATCGCAAAACGTGTGTAACGTAACGTCACCGAACGCCGCCACTTTACGAGGTATAGGTTTAGTACATAGGATGGCATACTCATTCAACAACAATGTCCCTTGGTCATTCAGGTCGTCGGGCAAACTGTCATCCCATCCTATTTTACGTCTCCAAACTTCCTGCATTAGAATCCTACCTCTTATGGTAACGGGTAATGCTAGACCCAAAGGATCAAAAAGTTGCGCAACTTTGCTCAACAGACTTCTTTTTGTGTGCGCTCCTGTCTGCTGAGCAAAAGACCTTGTTTGAAAAGTTAGTATGTCATGTTTAGGTTGCCAGATCATCCCCAAATTTCTGGACTTTTCCTGGTTATGAGATGCCGTACCGTCCACCTGTATCAAACTCTGAAAATCTTCACTATTAGTAACCCACTCGCGGAGAAATAAATGTGCATCTGCAAACAATCTGCGTGCTTGCCAGTATGTATATAACAAATCATCCTGACTATCGTTGAACCCTGCAAATTGTCTATATATAATCCACGAGATAGTTTACTTGTGTCCTCATGAGTATCAGCTAGATGTTTTTTTATTGTGGCATTTAACAAAAACTGTGAACACGTGGCCCCAAAGAGTACAACCCGAAAACGGTATATTATGACCGGACTTTCAGAGTCGCTAATGTCGCTGAACCAAAGAAAGCGGGTAACATCTCTATCTTCCTCCTTTAGCTTGACCATCAAGAATGCTTTCTCGATGTCACAGGTATATGCGTACTTCCCCAGCCTAAACCGCAATAGATGTTGGGACAGGTCCGACACCATGGACGGACCTGTCAACAGGCAGTCATTTAGACTGAGTTGTTGGCCTTGATGGGCAGAGCAGTCATACACCACCCTTATCGGTGTGGTGACGCTGGATTAATGCCTATGTGATCCAATCTCTACAGTCGTTCCAGGTCGAACGGCAGCCAATTTAGGGTCACTAGGTTGGGAATCCTCCCTTCCCAACTCCTCTGCCGCGGTTACATTGACTCTATATATCGAGACCGTGTCGACCAGGACCTTTGACTGTGTAGTATGCACCTTTCTGCTCATGCAATATCCAAATTTAGTGGGGATTAAAATTACACCACACATCTTTTTAAATCCAGGGTATACTACATCATAATAATGATCCACACCAATTAGAACATGCACCTCACTCTGATCTCCCATGGGATCTGACAAGTTAACCCCTTTGCTACGTAATGCATGTTCCACCTTCTTCACTCCTACAGATACATATTCTAGTAGGGTGTCTACTTTGATACATGTCATAAAGTACCGGTTTTTACGGTAGAAATATGAAATCTCCGCTATCTCGTAGTCTTGTTTGTCAGTAACCCCTGTGAAGCCCTGCAATCGAAGAGTCTCAGCCCCTACGATTCGGTGCTTCAGTCCCACTAAGACGGACCTCTTTATAAAGGAACGTTGAGACCCTTGATCTAGAAGTACCCGAAAAACTTTGTTACTGTCTTTACCTTCCATGGGAATCTGTATTGTAGGCAATATAGTGGTGTATTGCGTGCTACCTAGTGTCAAAGTTGTAGTACCCTCTGTTTTGACGTCTTTGACTTTATCTGCTGTAGGACACAACTCATCAAAGTGATGTCCTTTGCAGTGGCGACAGGGCCTTAAGTATGTAGCAGTACATTGTCCCTGCTTACCATGTTCCTTACTTAGACAACCTACACATAGCTTCAATCTTTTTGCCTGTGCTAGTTTTGTCTCATTTGTTGGGTATTTTACACAGAAACTCCATTTATGTTTGTTGTTACATAGCTTGCATAGAACCTGAGCAGGTTTCTTATACGTACCCTCTTTCTTTTCTTTAGTCCCCACCGTCATGCTTACAGTTCCCCTCATCTCCACATTCTCACTCCCTCCCGACACATACATTCTCCCTTTGTTCAACTGTAGATTGCTAATTTCCTTACTGAACTGAGTTTTGAACTCTCCCATATCAAATGATCTAACCTTGTCAAGTATTGCCATAGGAAGCTTCTGATGTAGGATAATGACTATCATTTCCTGTGTGGTGAGCCCTAGGGTGTCTAGTGATCGAGTTTGGCACTCCATATTTGCCCTAAAATTTGCTAACTCCTTAACCTTATACTGTGGGTCTGCGAGCTTTAACAAGGCAACGACATGGGCCATCTTCAACTGCTCTTGATCCCCGTATGTGGACTTTAATAATTGTACTGCCTCAAGATAACTATCACCCACTACCGCAAAACCCTCTATCAAATGTAAGGCCTCTCCTTCCATTTGTCCCTTCAGGTAGTGAAACTTGCAGACATTATTCAAAGAGGATACATGAACTGTAGACCGAAATACGTCCCAAAAAGCTAACCACTCAGTCAAGTTGCCCCCAAATGTAGGAAGATTGATCTTTGGGAGGTGTACAGTGTGTTTTGGGTCAGCCCTTCTATGGGCCTCATTCTCGCCTCCCTTCTTACTTGCAACAGCACGCTGTAATATGTGCTTCGCTCTAAAGACAGGTTCATCATAGAGGGCGCGATTATCACACTCTGTAACTATCTCTTCCTCCTCTGTCATGCCTGCCACAATCACCTTACTCAGAGTCATAATACGACCGTGGGTAGCCTGGACGTTGTCCAATCTAGCTTCAAATTCCTCGAGGTTAGCAGTAGTGATGAAAGTGTTGATGCCCACAATTAGCCTATTTAATACTCCCCGATGTCCCGCTCTTTGATTTTTAGGGGCTTTGATCAGCACCCCACCCGACGGTGTCTCTTCCTGTTTACTCATTTTGCATGTAAGCCTATAGGCTATGTATCTAAATGTTACAAAAACAACGGCAAAATAGTAGTCTAGTTAAGAGACGCCGACCGGCGGACTTCTATGTTATGGAGAAAAAATAGTACACAAAATAGCAATACCTACTAAAGGGTCATATTGAACAAGATTTTTTTTTAGGTCAGGTCATGAGTCACAAGAAGTCTGAAATGAAAAAGAATATTATTGGGGGAAGATGATGGGTGGGATGCAGGACTTAGGCAGGTGCAACGATGTGACCCTGCATTCCGGCTCTAACCATCGCTTGGCTAGCCTTGCCAGTTTATCATAGAGTTGTTCCTGCATCCTGTTATATGTCCCCTTGCTCATTGCCATAAAAATCCCTTACTGGTAGCTAATTCCCTTGTCTGGGCACCAATGTGGTAAACTATCAATGGAAGTTAAATATTACTAAGCTATAATGAATCAAATAAAATCAATCTAAATTAAAACTACTCCATATCTAAATTGAATTCAATCTGAAACAAGCTAATTTATATCCAAAGGTCTCACATAATAAATGTATATATAGGGCACGGTTATAAGGGTTAATATTAGCCAGGAATTAACTCACCAATAGTTCCACGTGGTAATGAGGCAAGGGAGAACGTTTACCCAATATGGCGGACAATGGGGAGGCAAGACACCGGTCCCGAGACTGAGTCAAGTGAAAGAAAAAATAAATTATTACATGGAAATGGACATGAATATTATGCTTATCTGTCAGTCAGTCATGGCGTCGATGAGAGCGTCGTGATGGTGTAGCTGTCTGTATTGCTGTCAGTGTATTGTGATTAGAGGCACAATAGCACGATCAACTGAAGGCGGAAATTAGATGTTAACTGGTTGGTGTTCGTGAAGGCTCTCCTCTCTCTTCCTCAGAGGCACACCTTGCTGCCTTGGCAAACGCCAGGAGCCCAAATTATCGTACCGCATCTAGGTTGCTCTATACGATAAATTATATTAATATATACGATAAATTCATATATACTACATAAGACCACGGCAATATTACTTAATAGCATATTAGGCCTTTTATAACTTAACTTATTTACAATCTTATAATATACGATCTACTCGTCCTACGTCGTGCTCCAGGAGCGACCGTGACGTCACAGAGACATACGGGATCACAAAAGAGTCATAGCCTATCGTATTTACGATAAAATGATTGTCTGAGAACATTAAGCCTACCGCTTTAATGTACTTGGAGAAATTATGACTACTTCCTGTGGCTTTTGTTTGCATTAGTATAATTTTAACATGTATTTCTACCGGACCTTATTTGCATTATATGTTACTTAACTTTACTTATCTAACCCAGCTTATCTAGCTTAAGATAATTGTAAATTGATTACATATGTACACAAATGCCAATTTGTAGATGGTGGCTGTATCTCACCATTCCCAATACTGTCCCCATATTGGCAAGAATAATTTAATTTAATTTACGACCTGTAAGACATTATACAAACCTGATAAGCTAAAGTTAATATTAGCACTAACTCTTTAACTCACTGGTCGACATCCACATTAGCTCGATGCCACAATATTATTACTAAAGTGTTGCCACCTTAGTGGCCACATTGGTGGTCAAACATTACTGTTTATACCTCAACAATAATAAACCACCGGAGTTGTATATACATTCTATACCTCTGTAATTCTGTCTATAGATTGATAGTAATTAATACTTATACATACCTTGTTCAGTCCAACTATATGTAAATAAATGTGTTGGTGCATCTGAGGATATATGAAATGCAGTGTATTGTTTAGTAGAACCTGTATAATATCTACAATAAATCTGCTACCGTCATGTATGTATTCTTACCGGTATATATATTTGCTTTAGTTTGCTCCATAGGCATCACTCAAGCTTAATTAAATATATCCCAAAGACCCCCCTTGGAGATAGATTTGTGTATTTAACGGTAGAAAAAGGCCGGTTCCTCCTAAATTACAGGCTCACTGTCGCTCACCAGGAAAAATCGACACCTAAATAGCACGAAAGGTCTTAATATTGACAAATAAATGGGCGGAAGTCCTAAAAATTGAAAACGAATGTGGCTAAGCATGAAGTCAATATATACACTATATTTCACCCCCCCCACATTCCTACACCCAAGGCTCCATTCATCTCTATTGATGGTGAAGTTCCTGTATTATTATTGTAGGTTTGTGATTTACGAAGGGTTTGCATGTCGGTTGGGCCAAGTAACTCCCTATTGGACTTTCTGCTCTGTAATTTAATTATTTTGATATTCCGAGATCATGTCTGTGAAAACTACTGAATTATGCATTATAGCGTGTGTGTGTGTTACTAAATTAATATAAGGACACAGGATATAAGACAGAAACAACACCAATAAGAAGCAACAGAGAAAATGGCATGAAGGATGAAAACAAAATTATGAAGAACACATAAAGAAGGTAAGAAAGAAAAGAACACGGAAAGCTCCCGTGTATTCCCCGAAGTCTTTGAGGATAACCAAACAAACTGAGGTAATCATGTATATAAGGTCCAAGATGGCGCGAGGGTTGAAGGGCGTGAGAGTAGCTCTCTCCCTGTGTATCATCCTTCTCAACATCCAGAGGGGATGTGCCGATATACAGGTGCAGAGGGGACCGGTAGTGTACCAGGTCAACACTAAGCAAGTATTGAGGGACCTCGTCACACAGAAATCACACACAAGTGAAATCTTTGTCACCATTCCTGCCTGGGCATCTACATATCTCGGTAAGCCGCAGCGTCTTAGCAAACAGTCTGGCACAACCTCGCTACATCACCTATTGTGCTACACTCTAATTAGCTGTGGAGACATAGAGACCAACCCAGGCCCCAGCTCAACGTTGAAGAAACCTCACCACAAATCAAGTAAGGCAGACACCGACATTTCAACAGTCCCTAGCAGAAAAATGTATTCTAACAAACTGGCACCTGAACCTCCCCTCTCGCTCACACACACAAGCCAGCCACCACCTCAACGCCACCACTCCACCAACACAACACTACCCTCAGCGATACCATCAATACCACAGATATCGGCGACCCAAGTAGCACAACATGCAACAAGAACAACCATAAAAGAAGTTAGCACTCGCAAACACATTACCAGTGAAGCAGCAACAACGGACAACGAAAACAACAACAACAACAGCAAACAACCACAGTGCCACCGCGGGGAGTGTCCCCCGCCCTCTCTCGCACGCCCAGCTGATCGACGCGGACCAAACCACACCTCCAGACGTACGATAAACAGTAAGAGAAAATTATGTATAGTCTGTAATATTGGATTCAACAATAGGAGTACACTTTTACAATGCAACAGTTGTAATGAAATTGTTCATAACCGATGTACTTACGTTAACAGTATAAACGAAGTTGAATGTGTTAAATGTAGGAACTCAGCTGTACAACATCGCGCACCCACTTGTTTTGTTTGTGAATCTCTCATAACACAACGTCAGAAGATCCAAAACTGTGTAAAGTGTAAAAATGTAGCTCACATGAAGTGCATCTCTAAGAAGACCAACAGTGAAGAACGGGAATACCTATGCAATAAGTGTGCCTTGCATTCATTACCGAATATTAATGTAAATGAACCAAGTATTAACAACTCAGAATCCAGCCAGGACACATTCAAAATCAAAGATGAATACAGAGTGTTCACCAACAAAGGGCTCCATCTTATCCACATTAACCCCAGATCAATGTACCATAAATGTCAGAAATAAACTTGTTAGCTAATAAGGCCAAAGCTTCAATAATTGCAATCACAGAAACCTGTCTGGATTAAAGTATAAACGATTGTGAAAAAAAAAAATCAAGGTTTCAACATGGTTAGGAATGATCGCAATAGGCAAAAGGGGGAGGAGTATGTCTGGATGTAAAAAACAACCTCACACACACACACCTAGGACCGACCTCCATGTAGAAAATCACGAAGCTCTGTGGATCGACCTACACCCGCCGAGGACAAGACCCATCACAATTGGGGTGTGCTATAGGCCACCAGACGACACACAATTCTTGACCAAATTTGAACGAACTTTGTCATCGCTAGACCCTCGGAATGAATCCATTATACTAGGGAATTTTAACCTGTGTTACAAACAACGAAATAATAGGCGTGTACGAGAATATAGGCACATACTGACAATGCACAATCACAAACAACTCATCACAACCCCCACACGTATCTCTGAGAACACTGCCACAATATTAGACCACATAAACTGTAACAGAGAGGACAAAATATCCCAATCAGGGGTTATACAGACTGGGATAAGTGATCACTTCGTCACATATTGCACACGGAAAACCACAAAAATTACCCTAGAGAATCACAAGGTTATCAAAACAAGGTCACTCAGAAACTACAACAAAGAAACATTTCTGGACATTTTATGGAATAGAGACTGGTCTCCAGTGTTTGGAAGTACAAACGTTACTGACGCATGGGTTGGCTTCAGAACCATCATCACAAACATCCTAGACGAAATAGCTCCTCTGAAAGACATACGAATTAAAGCAAGGTCAGACCCATGGATCAACAATGACATACTACACCATCTGGAACACAGAGACAATCTGTTAAAAAGGCTAGTGAAACATAGACAGGATCAAGGTCTGAAACATGAGTTCAACAGGGCCAGGAATAAACTTAGTAGAAAAATAAAATCAGCGAAAACGAATTATTTCCACAATAAGGCAGAGGAATATCAGAATAACCCAAAGAAACTATGGAGGCACCTAAAAACAACAGGCTACAGCAACAAGGCAAGGGATTCGTCTAACACTAATATTGCTCTCAACATTAATGATCAGGTTTGCCACGATAAACGACAAATTTCAACCTACTTCAACTCCTTCTTCACCTCCATAGCAAACACACTTGCACAGAACCTACCGCAACCTCTCAATAAATACACGACAACAACGGCCACCTTTCGAAATTTCTACAGAGATAAAGGCATACACCCGAACACATTTGGATTGCAAAATGTTACACCAAAATACACTTTTGACGAGCTCTCTAACCTAAATGTACATAAAAGCACAGGACCAGACAAAATTCCTGCCAGATTTCTACGAGATGGAGCCATTGGCATAGCAGGTCCCCTAACTCACATCAATTAACCTGTCAATTAACACCAACACTGTACCTGCTGAACTGAATGAAGCTATTGTAACCCCTCTATTCAAGAAAGGAAATAAACTAGAAGTTGGCAACTACAGACCAGTTAGGATATTATGTATTGTATCAAAAATCCTTGAAAGAGCGGTATACACCCAAATTGAACACTACCTCAAAGAAAATTATCTATTCTATAAGTTTCAATCAGGTTTCAGATGCATGTACTCGACAGACTCCTGTCTCATCCACTTAACAGATCACATTCGTAAAGAAATGTCTAAAGGTAACTACACTGGTATGGTTCTTCTTGATCTACAAAAAGTGTTTGACACAGTAGACCATGATATCCTATGTAATAAACTAAAAGCAATGGGCATTGGGTCGGTGAACTGGTTTAAATCTTATCTTAGTGGTAGAACACAAAGAGTCAAAATTTATGATAATATATCTGATCCTATGCCAATTAACTGTGGGGTCCCGCAGGGAAGCATCCTTGGTCTCTTACTCTTTCTCTGTTATGTGAACGACATGGAACTGAGCGTCTCGTGTAAATTATTACTGTATGCTGACGACAGCGTGCTTCTGGTTTCAGGAAAAGACCCAATAAGTATTGCCGCTTCACTTTCAAAAGAACTAGAATCATGTAGTGAATGGCTAGTGGACAATAGACTATCTCTTCACCTGGGCAAGACGGAAGATATCTTATGTGGAACAAAACGCAAACTGAAAGACATTGTTGGCTTCTCGGTCAACTGTAATGATATTCCTATAACAACAGTGTCACAAGTTAAATATCTCGGACTAAAACTGGACTCGAGTTTGTCAGGGGAAACAATTTTGGAATCTATCCTCAGTAAGTGTAGAGCACGTATAAAATACCTGTATAGACAGGTAGGATGCTTGCCAGTGGAGACCAAAAAGACCCTTTGCCAAGCGCTTGTTCAATGTCATTTTGATTATTCTGTGTCATCCTGGTACTCTGCATCATCTAAATCAGCACAGCACAAACTTCAGGTCACTCAAAATAAAATGGTTAGGTTCATGCTGAACCTAGGACCCAGATCACATGTTGGCCCGGAACAACTTCAGTCACTAGGTATGCTCAATGTCTCTGACAGGGCCAACAAATCAGGCTCACTAATGCCTTCAAATTTTTCTATGACAGAGCTCCAGAGTATCTAAAGAGTGATTTTGTTAAAGCAAATGAGAGGAGTGGACATAATACAAAAAACAGGATGTTTAATTTTAAGGTCCCGAGAATCCAAGGACAGGGTAAGCAAACATTCTTCTTCACTGCCATCAAAGACTGGAACGACCTACCCCAGTCAGTCCGTGAAAAGAGAACACTGTATTCCTTCAGACGTAGCCTGAAGGAACACCTGAACCGGACAGCTGCGAGAAGGGAGCACCAAGCTTATGTCTACTACTAAATACGACATAAGAGATAGGCAAACCAAACTGAAATGATTACTGATTACGGATTACTGATATTTACTATAGGATGTAAGGTATCTTAAAATAACCCCCTAGAAATACTTTCTCTAAAGTATCTATTTCTTTTATCCTCCCCTTTTCCCCAGCTAACCTAATCCCACAAGGACCCCAATGGAAATACGCCTAACGGCCTTATTGGGCTATCCTTAGTTGGAATTATGCAAAGCTGGTACATGTCATATTTGTAACATACTATGTGGTACCAACTCTGTAAATTGCTAACTGAATAAATATTATTATTATTATTATTATTATTATTATTATTATTATTATTATATATGATCTTGATCACATTTAATGTTTGATATAACCTAATTACTGTAAACAGTCTATGCATGGTTGGTGTTATAAGATAACGGACGTTCCCCACCAGAGTGGTTATGTAAATCCAATATGTATCCAGTCAAAAGGGATATTTTCGAAAGAAATGTGCCTGATCTAATGTGTAACTCTTTGGCTTATTTGCTAAATTAATTTATATCATTTGCTATCTTACTTGTATGAAGCATACACATATTACCTGTCATGTACAGTACATATTAGTTACACCTTAGCGTAGACTATGTCTTAGAAATACAGTTAGTGTAGTAAACCATCGAACCCACTGGACACAATCATTAACCCCTAACTGTCGGGGCGCAACATAAGTCGAGTATAATAAATCTGGACTATCTGGCGGCGCTCGACATTGGTCGTGTGGCAATTTCAGCACGTAATGTTGCTGAGAGAGAGAGACAAGTGGTGGCAGGAGAGTAGCGAGCGTATGACTGCTCCAGACCACCGCGGCGAACCTACTGACACGAATCCCACCTCCTCCCTCCCTCTCTCACTCGCTATATACGGAATTGTATGGGGAAAGTGCCGAATTACATGCTTTTTGCACTCGCGTTGCGCGGTTGTTGCAAGAAAACTAGCCATCATAAAAGGATCGTTATAGTGTCATTGGAAAGCTCTGTTTATGCCCTTTCAGGGATAGATACTTGTTTTACGCTCTGGGTCTTATTTAGGCATGAAAATGATCACGTAAACAGCCCTATTTTGGCTAAAAACACCCCGCTGGTGGCTACATATTATATACTGCCTAGGCCGCTCGTAAGGTGTTAAACCAGGTGTGTCTGAACTATACACCGACTATTATGTTGGACTAACCTGTGGGGGAGCCATTACACTTTCATTGCAACCATTATTAACATCCCCAAGGTAAGTCTTATAATCAACCAATTATGTCAAATTGGATGTCAACTGAGAATGGTGGGGATGCAAACACAGATTAATGTCGGTTGAATCCGCTACATCACGTTTTAGACAATTTATCGTTGCAAGAACCACCACTGTCGGTAGCGGAAATCTGACATATTCACTATATTCGTGTTGGTTCGGCAAGCAACTTTGGTCTAGTGTTTAATGCCGTGGAGGCAACCGTGTGTCAAAGGTTCCAGAGACGGCAACACTCACTGAATTCAGCAAAATACAGACACATTCTTAGATAATTCAGGAATAGATAGATAGATATATAGGTTGGTATATACATAGAGTGACAAACCTAGTTATTACAGCCAGGTAGAGCTTTTGTGACAAACCTCCCTTGTCGGCAGTGGATTCAAACCACCACCCCCGACCAAGCATTTCAAGTACAGAGACTTGTAGTGCGCGGCCGCCATAACAGTGTGTGTGTGTGTGTTGATCATCCAGTAATCCAAGCATAATTCAGATGTGATGAACATTAATTAACGCTATTGTAACTATTCAATTAGTCCCCGGTGATGGAATAATTAATGATGCACGGAGGCCAATCCAAAACTGAATTATTTTCTACTTCAATTTTAATGACTATCCTGTCATAAAGCTTATACTGTATCGCTTTATGTGAACGTAATTACCTAGTAGCCTACATTATTTGGATTACTTAATATACTCCATAGACAATTATAAGTCAAGTACAAATAGCTCACAAAGAATTACTTCAACTAGTTTCTCTCTCTCCCCCCCTCTCTCTCTCTCTCTCTATATATATATATATATATATATATATATATATATATATATATACCGGTATATATATATATATATATATATATATATATATATATATATATATATATATATATATATATATATATATATATCTGGTACGATGGAAGGGGCCGTTCAAAGTAATGGGCTTAATCTACCACCACATTGGCCTCTCTTTCTCCTTGATGACCTTTCACTTGGTTGCCAAAGGGGAGGAAAGATAAGAACAAAAACGGAAAATACTTTTAAAGTCTAATCCAGTTGAATCCAACAATGTTATTCGGCTTAGGAAGCACAACAATGCCATTGCGTAAACAAAAATCATAAAAAAACACCGAGATGAGACAACAACCAGTCAACAGTGGTCAGATTATATCGCAGAAAGATGTTCTGATCATAACTGATAGTTATGAAGAGTTGTTCTCTCTGTACTGCAGCTCTACAATAATCTGTCTACACCGATACATTAAGATAACACCCCTATATTTTCATTAGCTCGCAGCATAAAAGATGACTATAATTGCATTACCCATAATAATCCTATACAAAATTAGTACCTCGTATAAATTACAGACCGGCCATTATATGAATCACATAATATAAGTGAAAACCGTGCTTGTACAATTATCATACTTAATATATTGTAACAATTTAATAACCGTTCGTCAGTATATCCTGGTGTCAGTCTACAGATGGTGTAAGTGTCTTTAACTATTCGTGAGTATATCTTGGTGTCAGTCTACAGGTGGTGTAAGTGTCTTTAACTATTAGTCAGTATATCCTGGTGTCAGTCTACAGGTGGTGTAAGTGTCTTTAACTGTTAGTCAGTATATGCTGGTGTCAGTTTACAGGTGGTGTAAGTGTTTTTTAACTATTAGTCAGTATATCCTGGTGTCAGTTTACAGGTGGTGTAAGTGTTTTTTAACTATTAGTCAGTATATCCTGGTGTCAGTCTACAGGTGGTGTAAGTGTTTTTTAACTATTAGTCAGTATATCCTGGTGTCAGTCTACAGGTGCTGTAAGTGTCTTTAACTATTAGTCAGTATATCCTGGTGCCAGTCTACAGGTGGTGTAAGTGTCTTTAACTGTTAGTCAGTATATGCTGGTGTCAGTTTACAGGTGGTGTAAGTGTTTTTTAACTATTAGTCAGTATATCCTGGTGTCAGTCTACAGGTGGTGTGAGTGTTTTTAACCATTAGTCAGTATATCCTGGTGTCAGTCTACAGGTGGTGTAAGTGTCTTTAACCATTAGTCAGTATATCCTGGTGTCAGTCTACAGGTGGTGTAAGTGTCTTTAACCATTAGTCAGTATATCCTGGTGTTGTTCTACAGTTGGTGTAAGTGTCTTTAACTATTAGTCAGTCTACAGGTGGTGTAAGTGTCTTTAACTACTAGTCAGTATATCCTGGTGTCAGTCTACAGGTGGTGTAAGTGTCTTTAACTGTTAGTCAGTATATGCTGGTGTCAGTTTACAGGTGGTGTAAGTGTTTTTAACTATTAGTCAGTATATCCTGGTGTCAGTCTACAGGTGGTGTAAGTGTCTTTAACTACATACATACATAGATCAAATTTTAAGTGCTCCACACATACGTGCAGTTTCAGTCTCTTGTCCTAATGGTGGCATTCCAGGCAACCCTGTTAAGGGCTGCTTCACTTGTCAAGTTTTTGGATTTGAGATCGGCATGTATAGTCCGATCCCAGGTCTTCCTCGGTCCATCCCTTGGTGCAGCTCCCTCCACAATCACAGACCTGCATTTTTTCACCCAATTTTGTTCATCCATTCTCTCCACATGTCCATACCATCCCAATATACTTGTACGCATCACCTCGCTAATACTCTTTATACCTAAACGTCTCCTCAGCTCAACTTTTGTTATTCTATCCTGTAGCCTGGCCCCACACATTCATCTCACCATTCTCATTTCATTACATTCCATTGTGTTGACATCCTCTACTTTAACGGCCCATGTTTATGAGGCATTCGGCATTGCACTTCTAACACATGAGGCATACACCTTTCCCTTCAGGGGGAGAGGTATTCTTTTCATGGTCAGGATTGGCAGCAGTTCTCTGAACTTCCCCCAGCCACATCTAATTCTAGCGACAGTGACAGCCTCGGCCCCACCACCGGCAGATATGGTATCTCCTAGGTAACAAAACTTGTTCACCAGCTCCAATGACTCATTTCCAAAATTCACAGCCACAGGATCATCGCCTAACACAAGCTCGCCTTTGCACACTACGCACTCATATTTCTCTATTTCTGACTTATCCTTCCTCAGGGGTCCCTTTATTCTACTACAGTGTTTATTCCCATGGTGCACCCAGCGTCTACAGATGCTACATTGAATCGCATTAACACCCACACCCTTTCCACACACTGCACATGGGTATGCACCGCTCTTTTCCACATTGCCTCGTCTCAATCTACAATGCATAACCTTGATTTTGTTAATATTGACTCTTAAACCCTTGCTCGCCATGCCCTCTCTCCATTCTCTGAATTTGACCTCAGCATCTTGCATACTGTCAGCTATTAGGACTAAATCGTCTGCATAAAACAGTCTGCTTCTAAAACCTCTAGACAGTGCCTCCAGGACCATAATAAAGAGGAGGGGGCTTAACACTGAACCCTGATGGACCCCAACACGGACTGCGAACTCATCACTCAGTACACCCTTCACCCTCACCGCACTTCGCGAATCCTCATACATCTTCATTATCACACGCACCAGCCACTCTTCCACACCAAGTTTCCTCATTGCCCACTGCACAACATCTCTAGGCACCCTGTCAAAGGCCTTCTCCAGGTCTACAAACACAGAGTAAAGATCCCTGCCTTTTAGTAAGTATCTTTCCTGTATCTGCTTGACTATGAAGACAGCATCGGTTGTACCCAGTCCTGGCATAAAACCAAACTGCATATCATCAACGGAGATGCTTTGCCTGATCAAACCCTAAAAGACTCTCTCACAGACTTTCATGATTTGGTCAAGCATTTTCAGGCCCCTATAATTTCCTCTATCTAGTGTATCCCCTTTTCCTTTGTATATATTTACTATTACACTTTTGAGCCGATCCTCTGGGATTTTCTCATCTTTAATAATGGTGTTTATCAACTCATTGACTACGTTGACACCAGTCTCCCCTGAGGCTTTTATCATCTTAGCGACAATGTCAGAGCACCCTGGAGCTTTACCGTCCTTCAATTTATTAATTGCGTCGCTCACTACAGCTGGTGCTATCAAAGGAGGGGGTCCAGATATTGGTTTTTCGATACTAAGCTGTTCCTTATCCCAATCAAACTCTACATTTTGCAATCATTCATAGTGTGCCTTCCATGCTTCTCTGATTTCATTTGCTGCATACACAATCTTCCCATTATCGTTTCTAACACACTGTTCACCTATAATATCCCTACTGTCATTTTTAACTCGCCTAGCTAGGTTGAATATCATATTGGGATTGTCAGTGTTACACACATGTTAGAGGACCAGGTCCTTAACCCAGCAGCTGCCGGGAGACTCTTAAGAGGTTTTACTGGGCGACTGTGGGGAGACTCTTTAGATCCTAGGCCTATTTTTTTGGTTAAGGCCCCAGTAGCACTTGAATTTTTTGTTTTTTCCTCTATACCTCCTATCACTTCTCCACATCTATCAAAGTCCCCCCCCCCCCCTCCCCTTCAATTATCACCTATTTTTCTCTTGTTCCTGTAATTATCGGTTTATTTATGGCGCCAAAAATCCCCACCCGGTTCCAAGATGGAAAGGGAGGGGTGTGGAAGGAGAGAGAGAGAGAGTAGTAGCCCAGCTACCTCCAGTCTCTCACCAGAGCTCGTGGAGGGAGGGTGTACTCTCGCTCCCTGTCAACTTCATGAATGAACCGCTCTGCAATATTTCATGTTTCTCACCCCCAAACACTATTCCCACTTGTTTTATTGTTGTAACATGTTACTATCTTCATATTAAACGTAAAATAGGCGCATATGGATAAGTATTAATTATATTTATGGTAAATTAACAATTTTAGTGAGGAATGTATCTAAATACCTCTGCACAGGGGTATGGTGTATACTACAGGGGCTGCGCAGCTGAGAGGTTAATGCCTTTTTTAGCATTGTAAATAACTCTTTTGGCAGTTTGTTTAGCTGCATGGTATTCCTCCTTGCTGCCTCCCTTCTTCCATTCTATGAAGCATCTCCTTTTCTCTTTCACAGCATGTTCTACGTCATCGTTCCACCACCAGGAGGTCTTATTCCTAAGGTGACCCTTTGTTTTCCCACAGACTTTGTCAGTGGCAGCGATAAGGCTATGCTTAAGAAAATTCCATTGACTATATACATCGTTAGGCCTAGCTTCCTTATTTTTATTCATTTCCTCCAGTTCACTATGAAACCTATCCCTAACTTCCTTGTTCTTCAGCAGCCACACTTTCCTTTTGGGTATGTATAGCTTCTTGCGCTTAGGATCTCTGTATAAGCTCATGTCGCAGCCATAAGTAGCTTATGCTGGGGGATACATTCTTCGCTTGAGATGACCTTTACATCCAGAGCCTGTTTCCAGTCTTTCCTGTTGACCAAGAAGTAATCTATCTGGCTACTGGAGACCCCAGAGTTAAATGTGATCAGATGGCTCTGTCTTTTCTTGAACTTCGTATTACACACAACCATGTAGAGTGCAACGCAGGACTCCAGTATATATTCGCCTTCCAGATTCCTCCTTCCGTAACCATTTCCTCCATGTACCCCCTCGTATCCATCTGCAGATGCTCCCACGTGACCATTCAGGTCCCCTCCCACAATTGTTGTTTCATTCTCCGAGAAGCCTGAAATGACACTGACGGTGTCATTCCAGAAGTCCTCTTTTATCTCTGTTTGTAGACCAGCCTGTGGGGTATATGCAGATATCTCATTCAGAATTCTTTCACCAACTTTCAACTTCAAAACAATCAGCCTTTCACTAACTCTCGTAATCTGAAGCACACTTTCCGCCAGCTCTTCAGCCACCAGAACACCCACTCCTCCTTTAGCTTTGTCAGTCTCCATCCCAATCCAGTAGATCCTATAACTTTTCTTTCTTCCGACAATCCACTGTACCCCAGGCCCTTTCCAGAACGTTTCCTGGGCACAGCAGACGTCCACTCGCCTCCTCTCACACATCTCAGCCACTTCATTTGCACGCAGATTCAAACTACCAACATTCACACTAGCAAGTCTGAGATTGTGGGGGGCATTTGTCCTTATCCTATTAGTCATTATATCCTGGTCTACAGGTGGTGTAAGTGTCTTTAACTATTAGTCAGTATATCCTGGTGTCAGTCTACAGGTGGTGTAAGTGTCTTTAACTATTACTCAGTATATCCTGGTGTCAGTCTACAGGTGGTGTAAGTGTCTTTAACTATTAGTCAGTATATCCTGGTGTCAGTCTACAGGTGGTGTAACTGTCTTTAACTGTTAGTCAGTATATCCTGGTGTCAGTCTACAGGTGGTGTAAGTGTCCTTAACTATTAGTCAGCATATCCTGGTGTCAGTCTACAGGTGGTGTAAGTGTCTTTAACTATTAGTCAGTATATCCTGGTGTCAGTCTACAAGTGGTTTAAGTGTCTTTAACTATTAGTCAGTATATCCTGGTGTCAGTCTACAGGTGGTGTAAGTGTCTTTAACTATTAGTCAGTATATCCTGGTGTCAGTCTACAGGTGGTGTAAGTGTCTTTAACTATTACTCAGTATATCCTGGTGTCAGTCTACAGGTGGTGTAAGTGTCTTTAACTATTAGTCAGTATATCCTGGTGTCAGTCTACAGGTGGTGTAACTGTCTTTAACCATTAGTCAGTATATCCTGGTGTCAGTCTACAGGTGGTGTAAGTGTCTTTAACTATTACTCAGTATATCCTGGTGTCAGTCTACAGGTGGTGTAAGTGTCTTTAACCATTAGTCAGTATATCCTGGTGTCAGTCTACAGGTGGTGTAACTGTCTTTAACCATTAGTCAGTATATCCTGGTGTCAGTCTACAGGTGGTGTAACTGTCTTTAACCATTAGTCAGTATATCCTGGTGTCAGTCTACAGGTGGTGTAAGTGTCTTTAACTATTACTCAGTATATCCTGGTGTCAGTCTACAGGTGGTGTAAGTGTCTTTAACCATTAGTCAGTATATCCTGGTGTCAGTCTACAGGTGGTGTAAGTGTCTTTAACCATTAGTCAGTATATCCAGGTGTTGTTCTACAGGTGGTGTAAGTGTCTTTAACTATTAGTCAGTCTACAGGTGGTGTAAGTGTCTTTAACCATTAGTCAGTATATCCTGGTGTTGTTCTACAGGTGGTGTAAGTGTCTTTAACTATTAGTCAGTCTACAGGTGGTGTAAGTGTCTTTAACTATTAGTCAGCATATCCTGGTGTCAGTCTACAGGTGGTGTAAGAGTCGTTAACTATTAGTCAGTATATTCTGGTGTCAGTCTACAGGTGGTGTAAGTGTCCTTAACTATTAGTCAGTATATCCTGGTGTCAGTCTACAGGTGGTGTAAGTGTCTTTAACTATTAGTCAGTATATCCTGGTGTCAGTGTACAGGTGGTGTAAGTGTCTTTAACTATTAGTCAGTATATCCTGGTGTCAGTCTACAGGTGGTGTAAGTGTCTTTAACTATTAGTCAGTATATCCTGGTGTCAGTCTACAGGTGGTGTAAGTGTCCTTAACTATTAGTCAGCATATCCTGGTGTCAGTCTACAGGTGGTGTAAGTGTCTTTAACTATTAGTCAGTATATCCTGGTGTCAGTCTACAAGTGGTTTAAGTGTCTTTAACTATTAGTCAGTATATCCTGGTGTCAGTCTACAGGTGGTGTAAGGCTCTTTAGTTACAGTCAACCTTTCTAATACAGTGAACCACACTCCAACCGTAACACAAACCAACACATTATCCTAGTCACCGGAATAATCAACAATAATCTCGGTGGATATATTTCTCAGTCGACGACGTTAATTTGATTATTGTTGCTAATGGAAAGACATTATCTTAAAGAATAACAAAACAAACGATATAATTTAAAAACCAAAAAACAAAAAATAAGTTTGTGTTTACATTAACTGAAGCTACATTACTTGTGAATTCCTCAACATATCCTAAAATCTGCTACATTGTGCCAATCATCATAATTATATACATTTGTATTTGTAGAATTATTCCCCATAAAGCTAAGGCAAAATTAATGAGTTCACTCCTCGACATGCATCGCAAGTGGATACAGCCCCTGGTAATCAATCAGTGTTTGACAAAAGAGATTATTAGTGAGAATCATGGAGAGATTAAAAACGGGCGTCATATCATAAGAGGAATAATTAGGAAAGAGAGAGAGAGAGAGAGAGAGAGAGAGAGAGAGAGAGAGAGAGAGAGAGAGAGAGAGAGATAACAAATGTGCAGAATATGTATTTGTATATATTACATCAATAACAATTGAACCTTTCTGTTGGAGGTGCTTCTATTGTATTTTCCTGCACACTTTGTCAACCTTACCAACAAACATCATATGTGGGTCTGTTTTCAGCTGCCTTGCATTTAATTACAACACTTCTAATTGGCCGCCAGTCTCATTTGAACTTCCTCCAATATTTTCTCTTAAGTGCGAAGTGCCTGTATGGAGGTGTTTGTAATCGAGTTCGGGTAGTTTGTAGGCAAGACCTTATCTAACCTAACCTGATTATATAATGACACTTCAACTGCCGTCTGTATATTTAAGACACAATGTGTAGGCAAAAACATCCATCAACTACACAGATTAAAGGTGGATTGTAGAAGACTTTGTAAACAGAAGGATTTCGAAAATATGACTGACGGCAGAAAACGAAAACATTGAGAGTCTGTTGAAATGTGTGCTACTTATTGTATGTGAGGAAGAAATTATACACCTACCATTTGTGGTTATAATTTTCCTTTGACGGAATAACAGCACCATTTAAGGGAACCCATCACACCGTAAATACAGTACATAATAAACGATCTATTATCACGTTATATGTCGATTAATTGTTGCGAAAAACAACTTAATAATTATAATTAAAAACTAGTACTTACACATGGTGTAGATGCTGTTCCGAATACTGTCACCATCATTGACCGTACTATTGAAGAAGATAACGAATACACATAAATAACTCTGAAGCAGAAACCAGCATTCGTAAATTAAATTATTCTTATAAATAGTTTCCGTGAAAACTGGCTTTAGTAGGAGGAGTCTAAGTCTTGATAATTTCATATAATTTTTTTTTTTTTTTTTTTTTTCAACTTACTTCCTCTCGGGCATAGGCTGAGAGCCTTAACATTCACCACTTTACAATGAACAGTGAAGCCCGTGAGGTCTTGTTCCAGTCTAGGGAGTGAGACATGTGAAGCACGTAGAGTACAACGAGCACCTGCCATCTTGCCTTCACATGAGGCACGGTGCTCACTCATGGCCCGAAACGACCCCATCTCTGAAGCCACCTCGTTCCCGTGCTTCACTGTCTCACCCTCTACACTCGGACTCTCACACTTACACACACACAACGCCACCTGTTGAGCAGATAACTCACCAGGCATTGCACCCTTATAGCATATTTTGAATATGGGAATACTCATACAGTGCTATTTAATCAGGGAACAATGAGGGTATTTTATTTGAAGTTTCGGTGGGCTTGTGGTAATGCACTGATACTAGGTAAAGCACAAATTCCATCTCAATAATATCTTCCCATTGATACATCGGGATTTGAACCCGGGACCTTTGGATTACCAGGCCAGTGGCAAGACCACTCCACCACACCTCCCCTAAAATGAAATGTAAATGAAATATGCACACAAATATGGAATTAATTCTCCATTGTGTACAATATATGTACAGTATATTCTCATCGTCAAAGAACATATGTAAAAACACCTTAAGTTACGTATAAATGTATGGCTGTAAAAGGCGATATTTAGTTGTTTGTAACTCGAACTATTAATGCAGTCAAAATGAAATTCCTTGCTATTACTTGATATATTACAAAACTATGCAACGTGAATTATTCAATATTTAACTATTATTCACACCTATAAAGAAGGTATATAGTTATAATGGGTATAAAACAAATGTTACATTACATTTCATCTACTCACAAGAATCACAAACAATAATTGCGTTTGTCAAATACTCAGCTTCGGACATTATCCAGTACAGTGTAATAACTAGTGGAACATTATTGCTTGATTTTTTTTTTTTTTTTCTATGTGGATGAGGAAGACAATTGGCAAAACTGCCTGTGACGAGTGCCTCCCCCAGAGTCAAAAGAGTGACAGGGCCAAAATCAAGGAACGTTCGAGCCAAAATGTCTGGGCACACATAGTTTGAAACAATTTAAGTCATAGTATGAGGAAAAGATGAGTTCTCCAGAGAGAGAGTTCCAGAGCTCAGCTGTTGACTAGAAGAATAATTGGGAGTAACGTTTCACTCTTGAGTTGGAAAGTTGTACAGAGTAGGGGTGGGATTGTGTTGCAAGACGGGTACTACGTACTCTACATAGAGGAGGTGTTATGCACTGAGAGAGCTCTGAGGAACACTGATTATTGTAGTATCAATAGAATAGCGAGAGATATGCAACATTGCAGTGAAGATAGAGAGTCAGTGAGTGGACGGGAGTTAATGATACGAAAGGCTTTCCTTTCTACTTTGTCTAGAATTGCTGTGTGAGAGGATCCTCCCCACACATGTGAACAATACTCAATACAAGGATGCACTGTGCCCCTGTACAGAGCAAGAAGCTGAGCAGAGGTAAAATACCCCTTGAGGCGGTTGAGCTTCTGGGAGGCCGCCTTAACAAGACTGGTAATATGGTCCATCCAAGAGAGAGCAGAAGAAAAAGAGACACCAAGAATACTGAGAGAAGATGAAGGATTGATTTTTGTATTATTGAAGAATAAGGGATAGTCCGCTGGGAGTTCCGGACGGGTAGATAGATGGAGAAATTGGGTTTTGGAAGCATTAAAGGCAACAAGGTTTTCTCTGCCCCAATTGGAAATAGTAGTTAGATCAGAAGTTAAGTGTTCTATGGCTTCATTACGTTTGTCATTCAGGGATTGTTGGCTGGGGCGTTCTGGAAAACTAATTGAGTAGTGTAAGGTAGAGTAGTCTGCGTATGAATAGATGGGACTGGAGGTACAGTTGAGAAGATCATTTTTGAAAATTAGAAAGAGAATAGGAGATAGGGCAGAGCCCTGAGGAACACCGAAGTTGGTAGAATGAGGAAGTGAGCGATGGGCGTCCACAACCGCAGCTATCGAACGACCGGAAAGGAAATTAGAGACAAAGGCACAGATGGAGGGATAGAAACCGAAGGAGGGTAGTTTAGAAATTAGAGATTTGTGCCAGAATATATCGAAGGCTTTCGATATGTCTAACGCAATAGAAAAGGTCTCACCGAAGTCCCGAAAGGAGAATGACCAAGAGTTAGTAAGATATGAAAGAAGATCACCAGTAGAGCGACCCTTAAGGAAGCCATACTGGCGATCTGAGAGTAGATTATGAGAAGCGAAATGCTTAAGAAATTTGGAAGTAAGATTAGTTTAAAAATGTTTAGAGATACAAGAGATGAGAGCAATTGGACGATAGTTGGCAGGTTAAGAGCGGTCACCCTTCTTTAGGACAGGTTGAATGAGAGCAAACTTCCAGCAAGAAGGGAAGACGTTAGAGGAGAGACAGAGACGAAAGAGTTTGCCTAGGCAGGGAGTCAGCACGGAAGCACAGTTTTTTTAGTACAACAGGAGGAACACCATCCGGACCGTATGCCTTAGTATCAAGCCCAGAGAGGGTAGAAAGGACATCTTTAGAAGAGACTAGGGTATTAGACATAAGTAGGAGAGAGGGGGGTGGAGAGGGATGAATAGCACCGGAATCATCCAAGGTTGATTTTCTAGTGAAAGTTTGAGCGAAGAGTTCAACTTTGTCAGACGAAGAAGTGATGGTTGTGCCATCAGAGTGGAAAAAGTGGAGGGAAAGACGAGGAAGAAAAACTATTAGAGAGGTTTTTGGCTAGAGGCCAGAAAGCTTCGGAAGAGCTAGAGTTGGATAGTTCAGTGCATTTATTATTGATGAAAGAATGCTTGGCAAATCGAAGAACAGATTTGACTTGATTTCGGGCAGAAACATATGAAGAATTAGATTCTTGAGTTTTAAGGCATCGGTACCGTTTGAATGCTTCCTCCTTATTGCGGACAGCAGTAGAACAAGCGTGAGTAAACCATGATTTTTTTCCATTAGTCTGAGAGAAAGAAGATGGAATGTATGCCTCCATGCCCGATAGGATGCGTTCAGCACTCTCCGAGGGTCCCCGGCCACGGAAGCAAAAATCATTCCTTGGGAAATCAAAGAAGTACTGCAGGAGAGCCTCCCAGTCGGCAGCGCCAAAGTGCCACAAGCGCCGCCGGCTGGGAGGATCGGGTGGCTGTAATGGAGAGATAGGACAGGTAACAGAGATAAGTTTATGGTCAGAGGAGCCCAAAGGAGAGAAGGATCGACAGTATAAGAAGAAGGGTTAGAAGTTAGAAACAAGTCAAGAATGTTGGGCCAATCTCTGAAGCGATCCGGGATACGAGTGGGTTGCTGAGCTAACTGCTCTAGGTCATTTAGGATAGAAAAGACATAGGCTTGTTCACCAGGTTGGTCAGTAGTGTGAGAGGAGAGCCATTGGCGGTGGTGAACATTGAAATCTCCCTCAGATGGAGATATCTGAGAATGGAGAAATTGATAGAATGTGTTCCACTACTGAGTTATTACCCATAAATATTCCCCTGGAGTCGTGTTATGAATAGCTGAGATCATTATTGTCTCTTTCTTTAACTCTAACACACTCACACTCACACTCACTCTCTCTCTCTCTCTCTCCACTAAGCTATCAGCAGCACCCCTGCTGAGTATGAAGGCTGTGGTCTGAGAGTGACAGGTTTATGATGAGGTTCACTAACACCATCATCAACTTTTGATACTTGTCCACCAATTCCAATATTAATTATAGGATATACGAGGCCAACTTCTATAACATGTGTGTGTGTGTGTGTGTGTGTGTGTGCGCGAGAGAGAGTGAGAGTGAGAGTGAGTGAGTGAGAGAGAGATGGTCAGAACACCAGATTATAGTTTGTCGATCTACCTGATAAATATAGCAGGTGAGAATGAAGGTGGTCATTAGTGTGATCAACAAAAGGGTAGGAAGGGTTGAGGACATCATCTACTGTATATACTAATTTCACTCCAACACCAAACACTTCCCAATGAAATTAATGAAAGTAGCCTATGTGATCCACTGGGTTATCACACCCGGAAATATTTATATAACCCCTTTTGTACAGGCGACGTCCTATTAATGATATTTCTGCTATATTTAGACGATTTTTGTTTGCAGTTTAAAAGGGATCTGAGGTAGTAGAAATGGTTAAGTGAGATGGTTCGAAGCCTGTCAATTGCTGGAGGCCCTTTTAAAACTGAATACAGTCATCTAATAGTAGCCAGAATAAAGTTAATAGGACGTCGCTGGTATAGAGGGGGTTAAAATAATTGAGCACTATAGGAGACGAAAGGGTTAATGTTTAGCAATTACATGACATCTGGTTTATATATCAGTAAATTCCACAGAGCAGGGCCAAGAAAGAAAGCATTAGAAGTCAAGGTACAGAAAGACATACAAGAGCACAGGACAATAATTAGTATTCCTGAACAATTTGACGGTTCTGTTCCCCCGCATCACACATGGCTGGGAAAGAACAGTGAGAGTGAAGCAAGGAAATTATTACAAACATGATTACTGGGAATGAACATTTTGTAAGACAATTCCAGTAAATTACGCAAGGGAAAGCCATGATCATAGTCTAATCTTAAGTAAGAGATACATGATGTAGTAATGTTAAAACACTGAAGTACAGTTATATCTAGAGTGTATATTGGGATAGAATACACATCCAAAGAAGAATGATGACGAGGAAAGTAAAGTTAATATTAAGGAAAATAAAGACACATGGTAAAAGAAAGAGAGGAATGCGAACACATCATTTAAGGAACTCGATGCAGAAGTAGTCATGGAAGTAAGACAATTACAACATTTGGAAAATCTTGGTAAATTTTTAAGAAGCACAGTTACTACAGGAGAGGTAAAAATACTAATGGTAGAATGAATCAAGAAGCACAACCAATAGGAGAACATAAGACAACAGCATACGGCCGCAGGGAATGTAAAGAGAACATATCACGCTTGAAAGAGAGGCAGCAGTTACTACAGTGAGGTATGTTTGATAAGCCCGATAGTTATGGTACTATGACAGGTAAGGTGTAATGATAACACAACAGGTAATGTAGGACTATCATATTACCTAAAAAAAGTGGTTGACTCGAAGCATGCAGTTCTTGCGTTTGATGAGCTTATGTATCTAGTTGGGATGGGTTTAGTTTACCCTGAAATATACTGTACACTCTTGCGCAATGTTAGAGGCTCTACACGATCAACACATTCATATATTAAATTCCATATATACAAATGCATAATGTTGTACCAGTATATCATGTATATCTAACTAAACAGGTAAATACAAGAAGAATCCAACACCTACTTCCACTCTCACTCTGTTATATTAAGACCAAGATGATCTCTGACCTTGGGAATTTACTAGCAAAATTTAAACTAATACAAATAAACAACAAAAGACCAAGGAATCTGGTAGTGAACGAGGTGTGAGTGAATGAGGATGTTTACTGAGACAGCAAGTCCAAGAAACGTTGTCAACCATTCAACTAGTGGATCCAGGAAAATCTAACTTTCTCAGCGTATAATTTAACAAGAGGTCAGACAACACATCAACGGGACTACCAACTGTATCCCCACACTGATGGTGCTTCTTGGCTGCTGACATTATTACTTTGTCTTGGTGAGATTATTGTTGTGAGTGAGTGTGTGTGTGTGTGTGTGTGTGCTTATGCGTGTATATATGTATGTGTGTGCATATTTCACGTTTTTATCACGCAGCCCCCTTTGGATTTAGATGAATATATTGCAGCTTTTTCTTTAGCAATATAAGGGGACTTCACTCTAACATCAATTCTGTACACCAATTTCTTCAAGCAGAATCCCCTACTCTCCTTTTTTTGACAGAGACTCAAGTAACATCCACATCTGACACATCTAGATTTAATTTTCCAGGTTATCAACTGCTCCAAAATTTCAGACCTAAAGGAGGTGTATGTTGCTTCGCAAAATCTGAAATTGCCCTGGAGGAGGTTACTAGTTTCAATTGTCCCTATTTTGATTATTCTATATACAAATTAATTTCTGATGGTAAATTTAAATACATATGTTGCATCTACCGTTCCCCAAATACTCCTCCAGAGCAAAGTCTTTTTGATTCTCTGTCCTCACAACTCAGTGTCCTCAACTTAAATGCTTCTTCTGAAATCACTGTGTTGGGTGATTTTAATGAATGTCCATAATGTTGAATGGCTCACTCATTCAGCCAGGACTGATGATGCTGGTCTTGAATGTGAGCTATTTGCAGACTCATTTAATCTCACTCAACTAGTCAACCAACCCGTGTACCAGATAATCCTAATCATAATTCCCACCTACTGGACTTATTTTTAACAACCAATTCAGAAAATTATGATGTTACAGTGAGGTCCCCGCTTGGATCTTCTGATCACTGTCTGATACAGGCCACCTGTCTATCACCTACCACACCTTCCCACTCTGAACCTGTTTTGGTGACTAAATGGCATTACGATAGGGCAGACTGGGAGGGTCTTCAAGGTTTCTTTATTGATATTCCCTGGACCTCTTTCTTTTATAATGATGCACACTCCACCTTGAGCCACATACAAGATTTTGTAAAAATTGGAATGGAAACTTTTATTCCTCATCAAAAGTAAAGTAAAAGATCTAATTCACCTAAATGGTTTGACCATAATTGTGCTAGAGTAACTGAACAAAAAGCAATAGCCTACAATGCATACACAAGATCAAAAACTCATGAAGCCTTTAATCACTTTAGAAACATCAGAAATCATGCCAAAACTGTATTAAACCTAACTAAATCAAACTTTCTCCACAAGCAGGCAAATAAACTTCTAAATAATCCAAATGATAACAAAATATTTTGGTCTACTCTTAACTCATTTAAATCCAACTTCACTACTGCTTCATCCATTCCACCATTAAAATCTCCGACTGGCAATCTTGTAAGTGACCCACGAGGTAAAGCTAACCTTCTTGCGGATATTTTCTCCACCAACTCAACCTTAGATGAAATAAATCAAGATGTCCCTGTACTTAATTTTAATTCGCCTGAAATTCCCTCACTTAAGATCCACACCAGACATGTCAAAACTATTTTGCAGAATCTCTCAGTAGATAAGGCTCCTGGTCCAGATGAAATTCCTCCAATAGTACTTAAGAATTGCTCCTTGGTGCTCGCTCCTGTATTGGCAACAAAAATTCCGTCTTTGTACTCATACCTCATGCTTCCCAGTACCCTGGAAAGAAGCAAACATCCATCCAGTTCCTAAAAAAGGTGCCTCTTCAGATCCATCAAACTACAGACCAATAGCTATAACTTCCACTCTTGGTAAAGTCTTTGAAATTATATTAAATAATCACATAATTAAGCATCTTGAGAATAATAAATTAATCAGTGATAGGCAATATGGTTTTAGACGATGTCGATCAACTGCAGACATGCTTTGCCTTCTTACGCATCAAATCAACCAAGCTACAGACCAACATGGTGAAACACATACAATAGCACTGGATATATCAAAGGCATTTGATAGAGTCTGGCATCAATCCTTATTGTCGAAGATGTCACACTACGGCCTTGCATCATTAGTTCCACTAATTTCTTCTTATCTTCATAACAGAAAAATACGTGTAATGGTAGATGGCCTTTATTCTCAATTTCACTCAATAAATGCTGGTGTTCCCCAGGGATCAGTTTTGGCCCCAATTCTGTTCCTCATTCATATCAATGATCTCATATCTACCACTCATAATCCAATACATTCCTACGCAGATGACTCAACACTCCACAGTTCCTTCACATTTACCAATTCTTTCACCCAACCCGATCTTATAAATTCAAAAATAAACACTGCAATTTCTCTGAACCAGGACCTTTCTAGAATTAATGGATGGGGACAAAAGAATCTAGTTTCCTTTAATGCACAGAAAACCAAATACATTCAATTTTCTAACCGACAGAATCTCACTGACTCCCATATATTTTTTTATGATGTAAATATTCCCACTTCCCCTAGTATTGACATTCTCGGTGTAACATTAACTACTAACTTGAGCTGGACACATTATGTTAGAAGCATTGCTAAGAATGCCTCTAAAAAACTGGGACTCCTGTACAGAGTTCGAGAATTCTTCACTGACGAGCAGTTGGCCGTGATATATAAAAGTCATGTGCGTTCTCAGATGGATTACTGTTCACCTCTGTGGGGTGGAAGTGGAGTGGTTGCATTGAGGCAGTTGGACAAAATTCAAAATAAAGCTATTAGATTAATCAATAACCCTGCAATCACACAGGACCTTCCTACATTATCCATACGAAGAAACGTTGCATCCCTTGCATTATTCTACAGATATTTTCACAGCAATTGTTCCGAGGAACTTGCTTCAATTGTGCCGCCTCTCCACATCTTTCCCCGTAAAACTAGGGCAGCTGAGAGCGCCCATGAATTTACACTTTCTCCTCCACAATGCAGAACTTCTGCTTATCAGAATTCATTTATCCCCAGAGCTACTACTCTTTGGAATTCACTTCCCTCGATTTGCTTTCCACAAACTTACAATCTACAAATGTTTAAATCCAGTTGTTACAAACATTTTATGAATGGAGGATGCCTTTAGGCACATGGACCTTTTTGTGTTATCTGTGTTTTCCTTCCTCCGTTCATTGTCTCTTAAAAAAATAAAAAAATAAAAAAAATAACATTAACATGTGTAGAGTAGTTTAACTATCTACACAGTCCCTCAAAGAAATATCATGTCATATAATTTTGCATGGTGGCTCTCTCTCACTCACTCACTCTCACACTCTCTCTCTCTATCTCTTTCTCTCTCATAAATCATAACTAAACAAGTGAAAATCTCATTAAGTTATATACAATTGCGTCCCACACATCAGGCTTAAGAACATTAAACACAGGGATCTCCCTAACTCCTCTCTCAACTACATTATTATTATTGTCCCAACACCATAAATCCCCCCCCCCCCCACCCACCCACCCCAGCCCCCTGGTCCCTCCACATCCCCCCCTCGACCAACACAATGTGAGGCCATTACGAGATATTAAGTGGGTACTAGAGATAAGGCCACTACGGATTTATCCACATGATTAATAGTTGTGAATAAAGATTAATTTATGTTAGGCAAATATTTGGAAAATCATGTTGTAGTTGTGATCCCATCTGTAATGTATATTAGGACCTTTTTGGGGTCACTGTTAAACATCATAAATATTGCATTTGCACACTTTGTAACCTGACCCAAATGTATATATCCCTTTCTCCTTAAAACCATCATTATCCTTCATATGTGTATATACTTCTTCTGAGTATGTAATAGCACGCATATTGTGAAGTGATTAAATAAGGGGTGTTGTATGTATGTAAGCCTTATTAAAGATAGTTATTAAATGTGTAGTACTATAGTAAGGTAGTGATGTATTATGTGCTTAACATTGATTGTAGCGTAGTTAATATAATGTAATGTGTAGTACTATAGTAAGGTAGTGATGTATTATGTGCTTAACATTGATTGTAGCGTAGTTAATATAATTTAATGTGTAGTACTATAGTAAGGTAGTGATGTATTATGTGCTTAACATTGATTGTAGCGTAGTTAATATAATGTACTGTGTAGTACTATAGTAAGGTAGTGATGTATTATGTGCTTAACATTGATTGTAGCGTAGTTAATATAATGTAATGTGTAGTTAACAAGATCATTATGTTAACCCCTGCTGTACTAGCGACATATTTATAATTATATTCTAGCAATTATTTGACTATTCTATTCATCTAAGGAAGGACGTCTACCCATTATAAGGCTACAGACTATCTTAATGAATCCATTTAGTTACCACAGATCCTTCTTAAGCTTCATGAAATCATCTAAATGCAGCTAAAATAAAATCTAAAAGACGTCGCTGGTACTGTAAGGGTTAAGTTGCAATTTTATTTAATCCCTATAATTATGTAGTTCTCTTTTATTTACGTATGTATGTATGAATGTGCTCAGGGCCATTCCACATTTTTTTTCTTTCTGGGCGTGGCCGACTGAGACAGAGCCCAAATAGGGACAACACAACACAACAGAAACAATGAATACACAACAAAACAAAAAACACAAATTCACACACATCTACTATGGGTTTCAGAGGCCGTGTTACATATTTTTTCGGGAATAACTTATTAACACAAATTTGGATTAGTATGATATTTTGACACAGCTTTATTCACACCCTGCCCTAATTTTCGCCAATATCGTGCATTACCAAAAGTGTAGAATTAAGGTACTTGTCCCTGTGTCATGAGGTTAAACTCGCTTTTTTATGACCTCACTCCACGCCGACTTGATTTCAAATTTTTCGCTTGTAGAACTTTTGAGGGGGTATGTGAAGACCAATCCCGACCTGTTTGTTAGGTTGGCGACGGCCCATGATGCGCGGCGACGTAGACAAAGACTGTCCACGACCCTTAGGTCGCGGACAGTCTTGGCCTAAAATCGGCTAGGTGTGACGGGTGCTTTACGGCAGCAGTCGTATACAGTCAGCCATATGTGACATTGGCTCCAGCAAGGCAAATTATGGCAACCATGTTGCGTCATTGTCCGCGTGGGTGTAAAAACGCATTTGTCATGCGTCTTTACTACATATACAGCAGGGAGAAAGCCGCCAATCGGCTAAAAATCAGTTTGAATAGGTAAGTGGTTAATTATGGTTATTATACGTAGTAATACTTAACCAGACAGAGACACAGGTTACGTGTACCAGTTTGTAGAACATCATTGGTAACAAAAACATTTCAACATAAGGGAGTTAAAATATGGAATAACCTCATTGTAAATGTTGATGATAATTTTTGTTTTCATTATATAAGAAACGATTAAAATTATATTTAATGGATAGCTAAATTGTGCTCTGAATTCTAGGAATTTTAAACTTGTTAATTTATTTGTCGTCTATGTGAAGAGGCAATGTGTACTTGAATGTAAATGAGTATGTGTATATAATTTTCTTTATTTTATGTATATATTATGTCTTTGTTTTGTATTGCACTTGTGTACATTTCTTTCCTTTGTTGTCTTATTTCACCTGATATGCATATGATTATAAGAGGACATAATTATATGCCTGATGGCATCAAATCATCTTTGTCATGGATATATCTTATCTTTGTATAATGGCACATTTTTGTAAACATGTATACCTATATCTATGGCAATAAACTGTTATTAACTGTTTTAATCTTTAGATCTTTAAAGGGCGTTTTACTGCAACAAATTAATTGGCAGCACTGAAATGGTGAGCCCGATAGCTACAAATATAATATTTATAAGTATCCATACAAAGAGCAAAGTATTTATAGCATGATCCCATGCTTACAATAACATACACAGTATTTATTAAGTTTTTCATGCCCACATTAGACATAAATAAATATAATTAATTAATATCACTCCCAACACCAAACACCTCCGAATGAAATTAATTGGACTTTCACCACACAGGCCTTATGACCGCGTAGCGGAAGCCGTCGGAATGACGATGAGAGCAGTGAGAGCAGTGCAGATGATGGTGCACCGCAGCACCCAGTCTCGGCCTGGGACAGCGACAGCACCGCCAACACCGACAGCACCCCCAACACCGGGCGCCTTTGACAGTTTCGCCATCGGTGCCATTCGCCGCAATATCCACGCAAAGTTTGCTGCCAAGCAAACCTTCACGATTGGCTCCGTGACGGAAGACCTAAGGATGGCGAGCATCATCCCGGAGGCAATCTCGGAGACGTCGGTTTGGCGACTCATCCACAACATGGGAATCCGCTACAAAACCTCACAGCGGAAGATGTATGTGAGGAAGGAGTCGCTGGACATTGTGTGCCGCCGGATCAACGCTCTCCGGGCACTCAAACAATTCCGGGAGGAGGGAAGGCAGGTGGTTTACCTGGACGAGACCTGGTTTACCACCAGGATGAACCACAGCATGGAGTGGGTCGACAGCACTCAGCCTGCCACCAGCACCACGTTCAGTCGTCAAGTGCCGCCCGGAGAAGGGGAGCGTTTCGTGGTGGTAGCAGCTGGCACAGCCGACGGTTTCATCGAAAACACATTCCTGTGCTTCCCGGCCAAGAACACCAGCGGCGACTATCACGGCGAGATGAACAGCAAGCTCTTCCTCCGCTGGCTGACATCACAACTTCTGCCGTCGCTGGCTCAGCCATCGGTACTGGTGATGGATAATGCGCCATATCACAGCCAGCTGACGGAGGAGAGTCGCTGCCCCACCACCGCCACCAAGAAAGCGGATCTTATAAAATGGCTGGACCACCGCAGGCTACCCTTCCCACCACATGCCACACGTCCTGAACTGCTGCTCATCTGCAAGCAAAACCGGCCACAGCCACAATACACGGTTGATGACACCATCCGCACGTGGGGCCACGAGGTCGTCCGTCTGGCACCCGCTCATCCAGAGCTCAATGCCATCGAGCAGGTATGGGGTGCATGAAACGGCACATGCGCTCCTCCCTACACCGTTTCACCCGGGCGGATCTACAGGAAAGGCTGGAGGAAGCCAGGCTTTGCACCACTGAAGAGGTGTGGGCGGGTGCGGTCCGACGATCTCAAGCCTTCGAAGACGAGTACTGGTCCACGGACAACATCCACGAAGGTGTGGATCCCGTCATCATCAACCTCGCTAGTTATGAAGAGGACGACTTGTTTTTAGATAGTGACGATGACTAAAATAAATTGTTTGCTGTGTATTTTCTGTGTATCATTTGTCCACCCTTCATGTCTCCGCTTCCTTTCGTTGTATAAAATGACCTATTAATAAAACCTGGCCACACTCACCCCTCCACATTCCTATAAACTTTGTATAAATGTCCCATTGTCCCACCCTTCTCCTCCGTGTTTTTTTGTATTGTTTGTTATATTGTCGGCAGCATCTTCCTCAACGTACCATCACTCATAACAATTCATGGACCTCACCTTTTTTCTAATTACGGAAGTATATCTCTACAAACGGATTTACGAATATGATTTTTTATACATCAATTACGAACCTACATATACCATTGATTGTAAAGCAAGTCCCAGCCAATAATCAACCCAGATAGTAATTGCATAACGAAAATCGTACCGGTCCACGATTTTGTATAAGTGACTGTACTTACTTACCCTACACTACCCTTCCTCCCCCAACATTTTCCCATCCTCATCCCTTCCCAACCCCTACCCAACCCGTAATTAATGACCAAGCGTCAACTGCCCCATCCCACCTGACATCCAACACAACCTGACGATACGATGACCATATTACACCTTACAGTAGATGCAATATCATGCCACACAACACCTGGAAACCACCAAACCACTGCTCTTCCATCACACACGCTCGTTTTATACCCACCACCCTACCCTACTGTTGCCCTTGCAGTCAGTTTATGTCACTATCATATATTAATATAAAATTAACACATTTTGCATGCCTCACTTTTATATGTATAATGAATGCGCCAGTGGCCGTAGTTTCCATGTGTGAGAAAGTGAGAGAGAGAGAGAGAGAGAGAGAGAGAGAGCGAGAGAGCGAGAGGGAAAGAAAGAGAGATGGGGGGGGTGACTAACCTTGTTCGTTTCCTCATCATCCAGGTGTGACCAGGTGCGACTTTAACCTCATGACACAGGGACAAGTACCTTAATTCTACACTTTTGGTAATGCACGATATTGGCGAAAATTAGGGCAGGGTGTGAATAAAGCTGTGTCAAAATATCATACTAATCCAAATTTGTGTTAATAAGTTATTCCCGAAAAAACATGTAACACGGCCTCTGAAACCCATAGTAGGTCACCCAGGAGAAGACCCAGAGACCAGGAATCTATAAGGTGCCTCCAGCACTCCCCCAGCCTCCGACCACCTGGAGAGGTTCCGGTCTCAGCAGGCAGACATGTAGCGAGCCGAAACCGTAAGCCCGTCCACCACACTTCCAAGCGCCCCCTTCATATACTGTATACTGGCTCCCCGGGCCAGGCGCATGATGAACTATTATCTAGTCCAACTGACGCCCGGCCCTTTCTCCCTGAGTATTATACCTTAATGTTGTGTGGGCTCTGTTTGTAAGGCAGTAATATTTACAGAAACGGACCTTCGATAAATATAAGGTTCTGTTGTGTAGGACATTCTAAGGTCATCTGTGTTTACTATGTCGGTCAGGAAAAGCGGAGCGGGACGGAAGTGAAATAATAGTTATACATAAAATATCATAGTTGTCATTATTTGTTATGACTCTACTACATAATGTTGAATACCTGTTGCTATACACTAAATTTCAAACCTCATTCAAGATAATACTAATTTTGTACTTACACATAGTGTAGAAGTTGTTCCAAATACTGTCATCATCATAGAACACACTGTTGAAAAAGGAAACATACATATTAGTAACTTTGAAGCAGAAACAAACATTTGTAGAATACATTATTCTTAAGAGCATTTTCGATGACAACCACGATCTTCACATTTAATCTGATATTGCTACCACAGACGTTGTCTTCATTTAAAATAAACCATATCAAAATATTATTTTCCGGCTTCGGTAGGAGGAGGCTATGTCTTGATATGTTCATATCTGCAAACAATAATGTAAGACACTTTTCTTTACGTAAACTATTTATGTATTTGTCCTTTGACTACTCACTGACTATTCACTCAAACGTTCTTACAGACACTACTGATAGCATCCTACTTTCTGATTCAGCAAGTATTGTAAAACAAAATATGTAATAACACCTGAGTTAAATTACCATTATTCATTGTAAAACGCGATATTTAGTTGTTCGAAACTCGAAGTACTAATGCAAAACAAATTAACTTCCTTGCCCTTGCCGTATTTGATATATTAAAACACTCTGAAACATAATTATATTAAATACCTATACAAAGGTATATACAGTATAATATACAGTATAATGGGCATACCACACATACAATATTACATTTGATTGACTCACAACCAATCACAACCAATTAATACGTTTGCCAAACGTTGAACAGTACAGTGCAATAACCAGTGGAACATTATTGCTTGACTTACTGAGTTATTACATATAAATGTTCACCTGGTGCCAGGGGCTGCTTAGTCGTGTTATGAATAGCTTGAACTCATATTCTCATAGTTATTCTCTCTCTCTCTCTATCTCTCTCTCTCTCTCTCTCTCTCTCTCTCTCTCTCTCTCTCTCCGCAGCCATGGATCAAAAAACGCCATCCGAGAAGAAGTAACAGTGACAAAAATCATCTAACGCCAAGCAATAAACAGAGGCAACCAAGGACCACCAGCGATAAGGACCGAAGACAGCGAGGACCGAGGACAGCCATGAACATAAATGTAGATCCGACAAGAACCAAAAATATTATTAAAGAGCATTCCGTGAGTTCTAAAATAACAAATTTAAAGGTTTTCTATGCAAACGCTCGTAGCATACGTAGCATACACAATAAATTTTCAGATTTAGAGGAGCTAGTGTTTACAGAAAATTATGATGTGATTGGCATAACAGAATCTTGGCTCAATACAGAAGATAGAGACTTTTTAGCAGAATATTCACTTCCTGGTTATGTAATGTTTGAGAAAAGCCGAATAAATAGAAATGGAGGTGGCGTTTTACTTTATATCAAAGAAAGTCTTAACCCTACCCTCTTGTCAAAACCTCAAATTGTGAACGTCGACACATCTTTTGTGCTAATAAAGAATAATAAAGGTACAAAATAATACTTGCGTTAATATACAGACCTCCAGCTCAATCAGTGCAAACTGATCAAGAAATTTACGAACAAATTGCAGATGTAAGTAACTCACAAGATACCGTAATTTTTGGCGACTTTAATTTACCTGTGACCAAGTGGGGCGATACTCTTACTTCACACTCCGGACATGACTTGTATACGAACTTGCAAGAGAGTTCGCTTTATCAATTTGTTCGAACGCCGACCCGTGGTAATAACATTCTTGACATTGTACTTGCAACAAAAGAAGAATTAATAGAGAATTTGAATGTTGGTGATGAATTCAGTAACAGCGACCATCGTACGATAACTTTCACTTTAAAGTTTACTAGTAACGAACCAAATAGTAGCATCGAAAAAGTCCCTAATTTCGAGAAAGCAAACTTTCATAAACTTAGAGCTATGTTTAAAGAAACTGACTGGAGCTTTTTAATTAACAATAACGACATAAATACATCTTGGAAGTTATTCGAAACCACTTACCTAAAAGCAGTGCAGGACTGCATACCATCGAAAATATGGCGTCCAGGCCATAATAATAAGCCCAAATGGTGGAATAAAGATATTTCAAACTGTCTGCTTGCTAAAAAATTTGCTAATGATAGATTAAAATCCTCACAAAACGACGAAGAACGGGTGAAATTTGTAGAGCTACGACGCAAAGCCAAAAAGTTAATTAAGCAAAGTAAAAAGACCTTAGAGTTACATATTGCGAATCAAAGTAAAACAAACCCAAAATAATTCTATAGTTATATCAGAAAGAAAAAAGTAGTTACTTCAACTGTTGGACTGTTAGTCGATGAAAATGGAGAATACACCAAAGACGAATAGTCAAGGAAATGGGTGCAAGAATTGCTCACAAGGTGATACAAACATGAAACTTCCCGGAAATGTTCACAAGGACCTACTTTACAATTTCAGAGCAGGAGCCACCGAGATTTCTGTATTGCATAGCAACGGTTGCTAGGCAAAGCATTTTCCTTAGCAACCGGCAGCAACGATGCAGTTTCTGAACTACTATGAAGTGTTATGACTTTGTACTTTTATTTATTTTCCTATATTCACTCCTAAAATGGTTCAAAAGATGTATAAAAGCATATATATCTATATAATAGAGTGAATGTCAGCACACAACCAGGGCACATGGTGACATCACTGCTGTGTAACTCAGCATGGGGTTCAGTGCCAGCTGATCTAGATATACTAGTACTTTAATAAGTACTAGTATATCTAGATCAGTGTCCCAAATGCTATCTAACAGCCCCAAATCCACTAGCTACTAAACTGTAGTTTGTAGTTGGTAGATGTAGTTAGATAGCCGCGCCTGAATTGACAGGATGTGCCAGCGCGGGAGAGCCGAGCCAAGGGTAACGGGGCTTAAGAATTACCCGGAAGGTGTACAGATCGCACGGGACTTAAATGGCACTGGATGAACGATCGGGCTAGGTGTAGGGAAACTGAACCTAGTTGTATCCCATAAAGGAATGTGTGCAACAGATGTATTTGATAAAGGTGGTAAAAGGATAAACCCTCGGCCTTAATCATATTTTGTTTCCAGTTTCAGCAAGTTTGATATATTTGATCTGCGCACAGTGATAGTCAAGACGTACTGAATATTCACAGAAATGGCCAGTGCCTCATCTTCATCTGTTCAAGCAACTGATTGGACTATCTGTGTTTTTTGTCAACTGGACACCAAAGAGTCTCTCATATCACCAACTGACAGAGGCTATGAAACCATAGTAGACAACATCACACAGTTTAGTTACCTTGACTCAATGCCAATCAAAATCAATCTGGCACGACTTGACCATGGGAATGGTATTCAATTAACATTGAAAGAACAGAACGTAAAGTGGCACAAATCTTGTTATCAGAAGTTTTCACATACCAAACTGGAACGCGCAAAACGAAAGCACAAGTCTGAGGAAGATGGGACTGCTTCAAAACGAATTTTCACACGTAGCACTAGCAGTGGTGGTGATACTGCCTCAAGTGGAACAGTTGGCAGCAATTGTCCCAAATGCTTCTTTTGTTCCCAGCAGCAAACAAAGGAGAACCTCCGCGAAGTCTGTACATTTCAACTAGATTTTCGTGTGAGGAAATGTGCACATGATCTACAAGATGAAAATCTTCTTGCAAAATTAAGTGCAGGAGACCTTATTGCCCAGGAGGCAAAGTATCATGCAAACTGCCTTACAAACCTGTACAATAGAGCACGTGCAAAGGTATCACAGGATCAGGATGCCTCAGATGACCAGACATGTAAAGGAATTGCTTTGGCTCAGCTGATTTCCTACATTGAGGAGAAGAGGCAAGATGAGGATGTGAAGGTGTTCAGACTTGCAGATCTTGTGAAGCTCTACACTGACAGGCTAAATCAACTTGGAGTGGATGTTACTGCACGAGTAAACAGTAAGCATCTGAAAGACCGCATTCTCATGCATCTCCCAAGGATGAAAGCTTACAAAGAAGGACGAGATGTGTTCATGGCTTGTGAAGAAGATGTTGGCTCTATTCTCCGAGAAGGATACCAGACTGATCGAGACGAGCAGAGTGTCATGATGACCCAAATTGCTGAAATGATCTGACAGGACATCTTCGCACACAAAATAACATTCTCTGGATCGTTTGGCCATAACAGCCAAGTGGAGTCTGTTCCACGGTCCCTTTTGTCACTGGTCAGCATGCTTATCAATGGTTCAAACATCACAGATCAAACATCCAACACAACTATCAGCCAACCAATACTATCCATTGCTCAGCTGTTGGTGTACAACAGCATCAAGAGACGCAGGGATTCTGTGAGAAATCCACAAGTATATCACAGCAAAGATCGTGAAACGCCACTACCCGTCTATGTAGGTCTTAAGGCTCATGCACTAACCAGAGATAGAAAGTTGATTGAGAGTCTATATACTCTTGGTATGTCGGCATCATACAACCGCACAATGGACTTGATCACATCATTGGGTAATAACGTCTGTGACTATTACCATCAGATTGGCACAGTCTGTCCTCCTCAACTTCGCAAAGGGCATTTCATCACCAGTGCTGCAGACAACATCGACCACAACCCTAGCTCTGCGACATCTACAAGTTCATTCCATGGCACCAGCTTGTCCTTGTTCCAGAATCTCACTCCGCGAGATGTCTGTGAAGATGAAGACAATGGCCAAGGATTCACTAATTCAATAACTCAAGAGAGGTAGGTTGAGGAAAATGAGCGACTTGCCCCTTTCGTACACTGAACTGAAACCAACACGGTTGCCAAAAAATGACGTCTTTGTCCCACCCATCCCTGCAGACCTGGCTTCTTCCAACACCCCTTTGACCAAGGACATGGACAAGGAATATGACTGGCTGAGTCATGTTGAGAAACATCATGCAGATGACATATCAGCAGAGGCGACTTTGTCTTGGGCAGCATACCATGCCAGCAGAGTGCCAGACCCAGACATTCTGCCATCTGTGAATGCCATGATGCCTCTCTTTGTTGAGGAAGCCAGCTCACCATCTATGCTTCGGCATTGCATGGAAGTGGTGAAGTCAGCAGTTCATCACCTCAACCCTGGCCAGACTCCAGTGATTAGTGGGGACCAACCTCTGTATGCTACACTGAAGAAGCTGCAATGGAATATGTCCGAACTGTATGGTGAGGACAAGTTTGTAATGCTTATGGGGGTCTACACACTGAAATGACAGGCTTGAAAGCTTTGGGTCATTGGCTTGATGGAAGTGGTTGGGTGGAAGTTCTCCAGGAAGCTGATGTTGCCACACCAGGCATTGCTGAGTCCTTCCTGAAGGCATCACATGCGACTCGAACCCGTCATGCTCACCAAGTCACTGCATGTGCATTGTACATCCTTCTCAAGAAGGCTTATGATGGATATGTTGCAAACAATTCCGAAGAATCCACAGACACTTTCAGCACATGGTGTGAACGGCGAAAAGCTGAAAGTCCTCAGTTCATGTACTGGCATACGAGTCTAGAGCTGGAACTTCTCTTGTTCACATTTGTGCGATCACTACGTACTGGTGACTTTGATTTATATGTGGATACATTGAAGAAATTGACACCTCTTCAGTCTCAACCAACCCACTACGCACGTTGGATGTCCGTACATGTGCGTGACATGAGCAGTCTATCTCACACTCATCCAGATGTTGCCAAAGAATTTCAGCAAGGCAAGTTTGTTGTGGCAAAATCCCAGAGAAAATTCTCCCTCATTGCTGTCGATCACTGCCATGAACAAAACAATGGAGTAATGAAGGATGAAGGCAGAATCATCGGGCTTACCCAGGATGCAAACTCCCTCTTGAGATGGGCAGTGGCAGGACCAGAACCTGTCAGAGTAATTTCTGAGTTTGAAGCGACCATGGTAGGGAAACAACAAAGTTCTGGGCAAAGAAACCATCATGAACAAACCCGGTCAACCCAGAAGTTGTTTGCTGGACAGGTTCAGGCGGTAGTTAGTGTGTAATGGAGGACATGGGGAGCCCATTTGAGGAGGAAGGGCAGGACCTTCTCAGACTCCATACAAAGGACATCATGGATGAGCAGTCAGTCGAGTGTCTAACCACTCTCGCATCAAAGGGTCAGGAGCAGTATGCAACATTTGTGGAAGAGCGGCTCAGAACAAATACTAAGCCAATCACAGCAACAATTACCAGGAACAAGGTGGTACTGTTCAATGTCCAAGGCAAACGATCAAACAAATCAGGGGACAAAGTCAGTCTCCTCAAAAATGAATCTTCGCTGTTTGCAAGTCTGTATGTTGCATGTCAGACAAGGAAAGGTGACTTGAACAATTTCTTCAATCATGAAAACCTCCCATTTCCTCCATCTCTGTCTGCCTATGGGCAGCTACGTCCAGGGAAGAAGTCTGATCTCATAGAATGTCTTGAAAAGAAAGTAGGGTCATCAAATGATGTGACACCAGAGACTGAAGTGCGAATCATGGATGGTGCGGCACTTGTTCACTTTCTTAGACCTGAGGGCTGCAAGACATTTGGAGACTATGCTGCCAAGTTCTTTCTTCCATACATAAACAATGCTCAAAGTCAGGCTCTGAGAGTGGATGTTGTCTGGGACCAGTACTTCGATAACAGCCTCAAGTCACAGACAAGAGAACAACGTGTCACTGGTCCTATTCAGCGCAGACGAGTTGGGGCGTCTAGCCCAACACCAAAGAACTGGCAGCAGTTCCTTCGCTTGGCCAACAACAAGACAGACCTGTTTACATTCCTGAACAAGGAACTGCTGGAAAATGCATCAGGAGACCAGACTCTCATTGTTACTGATGGTGCCAATGTGCTATGCTTACCTACACGAGACACCAGCAACATTGCTCCCTGCAACCATGAGGAGGCAGACTCGAGGATCATGGTGCATGTCAGTGATGCTGTTATGCAGGGCTTCCACAAGATCCTTGTTCGAACTGTGGACACTGACGTGGTAGTATTGGCAGTGGCAGTCGTACAGCAGCTGGCTCAGAGACAGCAGATAGAACTCTGGATTGCCTTTGGTTGTGGAAAGGACTTTAGGTACATCCCAGCTCATGAAATATGTGCTTCACTTGGCACAGAAAGATCCTTGGCACTGCCTGTGTTCCATGCTAATACAGGTTGTGATACCGTGTCCCATCTGGTCCAGGTGGGAAAGAAGACTGCATGGAAAGTGTGGGAGGCACATGATGAATTTACTGCGACATTCTATGAGCTGCACAATGCACCTGAACAAATTGGTGAAGCGACTGAGGCTTCTCTGGAGTACTTCACCATTCGACTCTATGACAGGACAGCAACTTCTCGTTCCATCAATGAAGTCAGAAAGAATCTGTTCATCCACAAAGGACGCCAGGTATAATGTCTACCTCCAACCAAGGCTGCTCTACAGCAACACATGAAGAGGGCAGTACTACAAGGTGGGCACCACTGGGGCTGCACCACGGTTCCAGAACGACAGTTGCCCTCTCCAAGTGAGTGGGGATGGACTTGCCCAGAAAAGTGGAGGCCTCTGTGGTCTAACTTGCCCGAAGCCAGTGCAACCTGCCCAGAACTACTGAAGTGTCCCTTGCCGAGGAGGATGCACAGACTGCAAATGTGTTGATGCGCATCTAAAATGCACAGCCTACTGCAAATGCAAAAGTGACTGTGACAACAGTGTCTGAAGCTTTAGGAGTGGCATTTTTATAACCTGACTTGCCCTAAATTGGATTTTATGCCTCATAATTCTTGTATATGATCTCCAAATGCAATGCTACATGTTTTTTAGAACAAGGAGTTGAGTAAAAACCATAGCACCTCACAGTTTTCCAGAAACTGCATTGTTGCTGCCGGTTGCTAAGGAAAATTATTTGCCTAGCAACCGTTGCTATGCAACACTGAAATCTCGGTGGCTCCTGCCCTGAAATTGTAAAATAGGTCTTTGTGAACTATTGTGGAAAGTTTTATGCTTGTATCACCTTGTGAGCAATTCTTGTCACTAACTAACTCACAAATTGCATACAGTGGATCTATTTTTTCATTATGCACTTGTATATCAATTAAATTTCGATGGAATATATTGTTATAATGGGCATAATATAACCTTTCTAACAACATTGTTCATACATTGTCCTGACACTGCTGAGATAGAATACTATAATTTATCCAACAAATTACGTACATATCGGAAGCCTTTTAATTGAGAGAGAGAGAGACAGTACAAACGAGTACAAAGGAAATCAAGCAACAACAGATCTAATGACCCTTCTAGGCTACTTGTCCTCCAAAACACTGAGGATCAAGTGTCCAAACAGTGGTTTAGAGTGGGTAAGGGATCATTGGAAAGGGAACTAATGTCTGTGGCAGGATTAGGAAGTTAGTAGGGGACAGAAGGGTTAGTAACTGAGGGGAGGATAAAATAAAGTTATTCATTTACAAACGCAGTGAGTCACGGGTTTGATGCGAGATATTTGCCTAGGCGGAGTTTAAATGAATCAACGGTGCTGCAGTCTATAAAGTCTCGGGGAGGCCCATTCCACAAGTTGACAACTCGATTGAAGAAGAAATTCTTAGATTCGTGTGAGTTAAAAGATTTACCAATAATTTTGCAACCGTTTCCGCGCGTGTAATTAGATTGGTCGATAGTGAAGTACTTACTACAGTTCATATTGTCGATGCCTTTGATGATTTTGAACACTTAAATTAAGTCCCTTCTTATTCTGCGCTGGGTTAAAGGAAATAGATTTAATTCTCTAAGACGCTCTTCATATGGTTTGTTCTTTAGGCTAGGTATCATTTTGGTAACTCTACGTTGAACTCGTTCTAGCTTGTTTATATCTTTTTGGTAATAATGGCACCAGGATTAAACGCAGTATTCCAGAAGAGGGCGGACTAAGGAATTGTAAAGGGTTAGGATAACTTCTTTGGATTTATGCTCAAATGACCTGCTTATAAAGCCAATTATTTTGTTTGCCTTCTTAACAACTTCTGAACATTGTTGACTCGGTTTTAGGTTACTCGATATTGTTACTCCCAGATCGGTTTCTCTGTTTACATTCTTAAGCTGAGTGCCATTCATTGAATAGTTTGCTTTCTCATTTAGGTATCCGATATGTAGTACTTTACATATATCCGCATTGAAACTCATTTGCCAAATTTGGGCCCAACATGACAATTTATCTAGATTGTGTTGCATATCGTCAACTTGTTCTTTTGAGAGTACGCTATTTGCAATTTTTGAATCGTCAGCAAATTTTGAGATTGTACAGGTGAGACCCTCATCTATGTCGTTGATGTAAATTAGAAAGAGAATTGGTCCTAGTACCGATCCTTGGGATACCCCGCTACTTACATTGGTCCATTTAGATGCCTTACCGTTTATGACTACTCTTTGCTTTCTGTCGGTGAGCCAATTTTCTATCCATTTCAACACACCGTTTTGTATTCCATGCGCTTTTAGTTTTAGCAGTAAACGTTTGTAGGGAACTTTGTCGAAGGCCTTTTGAAAATCAAGGTATATAATATCTACAGCTTTACTCTCATCGTAGAGGTTGAGGATATCGTGGAAGAAGTCTAAGAGGTTTGTTAAACAGGAACTTTTTTTACGAAAGCCGTGTTGAGTATCTTTAACCCCCTGAATGCCAGGTCCGTATATATACGGACTAGGGTCTTGTCACGCCCAGTGCCAGGTCCGTATATATACGGACTCGCCCCCAAAAAATCGTAGCAGCGAAACGACTGCACCTATGGCTTTCATATTTCTACCACATGTACCTTACCCATTTGGCTTCTTGCCACCACCAACACAACCCCCTCCCCCCACCCACTCGCTGACTATCGGTCGCCTAACAAGGAAAAAAAAGGAAAATCTGTGGCGGCGAAACGCCTGCACCAATCGGTTCCATATTTGTGTGACAAGTCCCTTACCCTTCTGCCTTCCCCCCACCACACCCCCAACTGCCTCCCACCACCCACTTCCAGCGTATCCGTACAAAGAAAAGGAAAAAAAGGAAAATCCGTGGTGGCGAAACTACCTCACCAATCGGCTTCATATTTGTAACATGAGTCAATTACACTTCTACCTTCCCCCCACCATCACCACCCTCCCACCACCCTCCTACCTATATGTTCCGATACCATAAAAGTAGATGATTTACTCTGAAAATTTCAGCTACATTCGGGACCATCATCGGGGACCTGATTTCTGGCGAAAATGGACAAGGGGAGTGTTTTTTTTACCATTATCCTTCCTTTCTCACCCAACTTGATAGATTTAGCCAAAAAAATACAAATAAAAAATCCTCTGGCACTGGCAGATGCATAGGGTCAATAATTGTCTGGCACTCAGCGGGTTAAGTATGTTATTTTCCTCTAAATGATTTACGAGTCTGTCCCTTTTGACCGTTTCTAGCATTTTACATACAACTGAGGTTAAGCTAATTGGACGATAGTTACTGGGTAGGGATTTGCTGCCTTTTTTGAATATCGGTGTTACGTTGGCTAGCTTCCACTGATCAGGCATAGTTCCATACTGCAAGGATTTATTGAATAGTAATGTCAGTGGTTTGGAGAGCTCATCCTTAGCTTCCTTTAGAACTCTAGGCGAGATTGTATCAGGTCCAGGCGTTTTATTTCTAGGTAATGGTAAATTGAATTCCTTGGCATCTAGTTTCTCAATTCTTAATGAAAATGTAGGGTAATGCTATGTCTTGGCGTCATATTATTGCCAAGTTTTCATAAATAGCAGCATATTTCGGTAACAAAAATCTTGGTAATAGCCGAGTAATCTGGATGTCAATTTACCATTAGCTGGATAAATACAGTCTATAGTAGGTGTGCGTTGTTGCCTAAACTACCTTGACTTGCTGTGTAGAAAAAAACGCTCGAATCTCCGGCCCAAACCATAAGCTCAGGGCTAGATGGGGAGGGGGCTTGCTTTTTGGGATTGTTAGTGTATCCCCTGCAGCCAGTGAGTAACCTGCTGTGGTCCCGTGGGTCTTCAAACTAACACTAACAAGTTTACATCAGTACTTACTGTGTTGTCAGTTTGTTGTTGTCTGTGTGTTTGTTGTGAGGGTTGTCAGAGGTCCGGCTGTTGGTACACTTCCTCCTGAGCTCACTATTACACACAGGCACACCACGATCACACACAAATAAGGACACATTTTTCATAGACTTACCTCGGATGGCACAGACTATCACTGACAGTTTACAAGCAGGTTCAATAATCTCACACTAGTTTAGATGCCAGTATCATTGCATTATTGAGCATTTTTGTTTTTCATATACGAAAAACAAACCAAATATAAAGGCACATCATAACATAAGAATTATCTGTGTTTTATAATGTGTATTTCTATACTAAATTATAAACCGTACATGATACGAGATCATGTGATCCTTCATCGTCATCTAGAGAAAACGGACGCAAGTGGGGTAACTATACTGTCAAGAAATATTTCTACTATTACTAATATGTAAAATAAACGTTCGTAGTTCATTGGTATTGCTGGTAATCTTTTGTTATGGTTAATTATGTAAAGGGAGCCGAAACTAAATAAATTGTTAACTAAATTATAGTTCTTCCATATCCACTCTTCATGTTTGCAAAGCCCCTTTAACAAATTTGTGATAGAAAGACATACAACAACAATTACAAACACTCAGCAACTGTCTGATGATGTTGATAATAATCATAGTAAATAATAGGTTCATAAATATAATGTTAATATTCTACTAGGCTGTAAAGAGGTAGCAAGAGGTGATTGAACCGCTTAAATTGAGGTGACATCATTGCAGCTCTTATTAATAAATAATTTGTGAAGAGCTATTATCACCCCAAGCAGTGTATAAAGCTGCACTGCCAAAACAGCACACAGGGAGAGCTATACAGATTATTATGATCAGTTGTTGTGATTGATGGTAATGTTCATATTGATATAGTGCAGATATATTACCCAATATTTGGTAATACATTGATAATCGATGAAATATGACGTTATTCATCCAACAATGAAGGAATATTTGTCTTATACTATATGATAAACATGGTAATTGATAAGTATAATGCCTGGTTTAAGAAGGGAGAGACGCAGGTAATAATTATATGATAATGTGTGCTAATACACCATGTGATCCCTAATCATGTATACATTTAGTACAAAGCTTACTGTGAACCAATGGTTGATATCCAGTAACACAGGCAAAGTTAATATATGTTAATGATATGAATCACAATGTGTGAGAAAACCTAATGTTAGCCATGTTATGTAAAACATAATTTATACATTACATGACTGTGTATATGTATGTTAAATAGCTGAAAGTACATACACTATAATCTATTTAGACTTATGTAGTATGTGTATCCACCTACATTCATTTAATGGACAATTTTTTTTTTTTTTTATTTCTAAGTGATTAAGGGAGGCAAAAGGCAGAACTGTTTATAGCGAGTGCCTCCCCCATAGTTGAAAGAGTGACAGGGCCAAAATCAAGGGACGTTCGAGCCAAAATGCCTGGACACACGAAGATTGAAGCAATTTAAGTCATAGGAAGAGAGAAAGACTGATTCTGGGAGAGAGTGCCAGAGCTCAACTGTTGAGTAGAAGAAAGTTTGAGAGTAACGTTTCACTCTCGGGTTGGAGAGTTGCACAGAGTAGGGGTGGGATTGAGTTGCAAGACGGGTACCACGTGCCCTACATAAAGGAGGTGGTATACACTGGGAAAGCTCTGAGGAACACTGATTATTATATTAGCGATAGAATAGCGAGAGAGATGCAACATTGCGGCGGAGAGAGAGAGATTGCAGAGAGTCGGTGAGTGGATGGGAGTTAACGATACGAAAGGCCTTCCTTTCAACTTTGTCTAGGAGAGCGGTGTGAGAGGTACCTCCCCACACATGTGAACAAAACTCAATACAAGGACGCACTATGCCCCTGTACAGAGCAAGAAGCTGTGCAGGGGAAAAGAACCCCCTAAGGTGGTTGAGCACACCTAGCTTCTGGGAGGCTGCCTTAGCAAGACTGGTAATATGGTCCTTCCAACTGAGAGCAGAAGAAAAAGAGACACCAAGAATATTGAGAGAAGATGAAGGATTGATTTTTGTATTGTTGAAGAATAAGGGATAGTCCGCTTGGAGTTCCTTGCGGGTAGATAGATGGAGAAATTGGGTTTTGGAAGCATTAAAGGTAACAAGGTTTTCTCTGCCTCAATTGGAGATAGTATTTAGATCAGAATTTAAGAGTTCTATGGCTTCACTACGTTTGTCGTTGAGAGATTGCTGGCTGGGGCGTTCTGAAAAACTAATGGAGTAGTGTAAGGTTGAGTCTTCTGTGTATGAATGGATAGGAATTGAGGTACAGTTGAGGAGATAATTTATAAAAATTAGAAAGAGAATAGGAGATAGGACAGAGCCCTGAGGAACACCAGAGTTTTTAAGGTGAGGAAGTGAACGATGGCCGTCCACAACCGCGGCTATGGAACGGCCGGAAAGGAAATTAGAGACAAAGGCACAGATGGAGGGATAGAAACCGAAGGAGGGTAGTTTAGAAATTAAAGATTTGTGCCAGACTCTATCGATATGTCTAGTGCAATAGAAAAAGTCTCACCGAATTCCCGAAAGGAGGATGACCAAGAGTTAGTAAGATATGAAAGAAGATCACCAGTAGAGCGACCCTTAGGGAAGCCATACTGGCGATCTTAGAGCAGATTGTGAGAAGAGAAATGCTTAAGAATTTTGGAAGCAAGAATATTTCAAAAACTTTAGAAACACAGAGATGAGAGCAAATGGACGATAGTTTGAGGGTTGAGAGCGGTCACCCTTCTTTAGGACAGGTTGAATGTGAGCAAACTTCCAGCATGAAGGGAAGACGTTAGAGGATAGACAGAGACGAAAGAGTTTGCCTAGGTAGGGAGTCAGCACGGAAGCACAGTTTTTGAGAACAACAGGAGGAACACCGTCCGGACTGTATGCCTTATTAGTATTAAGCCCAGAGAGGGTAGAAAGTACATCTTTAGAAGAGATTAGGATATTAGGCATAAGTAAGAGAGAGGAGGGTGGAGAGGGAGGAATAGCACCGGAATCATCCAAGGTGGAGTTTCTAGCAAATGTTTGAGCGAAGAGTTTAGCTTTGTCAGCGGAAGAAGTGATGGTTGTGCCATCAGAGTGGGAAAGGGGAGGGAAAGACGAGGAAGAGAAATTGTTGGAGAGGTTTTTGGCTAGATGCCAGAAAGCTTCGGAAGAGCTAGAGTTGGATAGTTCACTGCATTTATTATTGATGAAAGAGTGTTTGGCAAGTCGAAGAACAGATTTGGCTTGATTCCGGGCAGAAACATAGGAAGAACGAGAGTCTTGAGTTTTAAGGCGTCGGTACCGTTTGAATGCTTCCTCCTTATTGCGGACAGCAGTAGAACAGGCGTGAGTAAACCAAGATTTTATAGCATTAGTCTGAGAGAAAGAGAATGGAATGTATGCTTCCATGCCCGATAGGATTACCTCGGTAATGCGTTCAGCACTCTCCGAGGGTCCCCAGCCACGGAAGCAGAAATCATTCCATGGGAAATCAAAGAAGTACTGCCGGACAGCCTCCCAGTCGGCAGCGCCAAAGTGCCACAAGCGCCGCCGGCTAGGAGAATCGGGTGGCCGTACTGGAGAGATAGGACAGTTAACAGAGATAAGTTTATGGTGGGAGGAGCCCAAAGGAGAGAAAAGATCGACATTATAAGAAGAAGGGTTAGAAGTTAGAAACAAGTCAAGAATGTTGGGCCGATCTCCGATGCGATCCGGGATACGGGTGGGTTGCTGAACTAACTGCTCTAGGTCATTTATGATAGAACAGACGTAGGCTTGTTCACCAGGTTGGTCAGTAGTGTGAGAGGAGAGCCATTGGCAGTGGTGAACCTTGAAATCTCCTAAGATGTGTTGTATATACATACTCTGTTTACAAAAAAAACAATAACTGTTGAGTTATGGCCAAATAACCTCGGTACACTACCTAAAGATACAACGTGAAGTGATCAGTAAGGAATGAACCACAATGACTGGACCATATTGATGACAACATAACTATCCCTCCCAGGTTGTGTCCTGGTACAATATTATGTGAGACACTCCACCACTTCCCGAGCCTCGCTACATCTCAACTTACTGGATATATTCTTAACAATTATATCATAATTAATATAGTGTAGACTATCCTCATGCACTAATCAAATTGCCTCTGTTTCAACTGAAAGCATGCAGTACGCAACTACCGTAACATTGCACTTTACAATATGAAAGGTGTCAACATCTATGATCATATATTTCTTACTGGAGAAGTTTGTAAACATATATCTAAATATTAATGTATTTGCATATGACCTAGGAGGGTGTTAAATTTCCAACACAATTCTTCTCCATCAAGGAGACCAATCCATTCCTGGTGGTCTTATTCTGAGACTTAGGCATAACCTTGTGAAACGAGACCTTAGGTAAGAAATGTGAGGAGGTCATTAAAACTTGTATGAGGTAAGAAATCTGAAGTGCTGCTGCTGCTGTGTCCCTGATTACTGCTTCTTCAGGAGCTGAGTATATATACAGTATATATATATATCCCGCGCCTAGGAAAGCATTACCACCTAGGGTGGTGGTGGAACATCCACGGAAATACCTGGATTCCTCTTCCTGTCCCAGGCCCTTGGTGGCTGGTTGTATTTTTTTCTGTCACATACACCTGGGGTATTAGGTTAGCCCCAATTACACAACACACTCATCCAATTTAATAACATTTATACTTACTATCCCTCCTAATAAGACATAGGCCGTTTACATCGTGGTGCATATGGCAATTTATCCTCCCACAGTATTGTGTACGTTTGTTATAATGTTGGTTTGTCCTGGGGGATAAGGTCGGGGATTGTGAGTAATGGTGGTGGGGGAGTTTGTGAGGCAACATCACATTATTCACAACACCATAGACAAAGGATTGTCATGAATGAACAACACCTGTGGGGGCATTGGTTATATTGTCATTGAATTTAAGTTCCTTCATTTGTTTATGTAGTTACACAAAAACACATAGCAAAATCCTATTGTGGATTCTAAAGTTTATAAAGCATGACACACTAAAATAGACATGGGGATTCAAACGAGAATATCTCTGGAATGCGTAATTAGGAAATAACGTGTTGTCTGCGAACATTCTTCTACAAGAAGAAAACTGCACCTAATTAACTGGGAAGGAAACTGATTGAAGATTAATGAAATCAGACTAAATTCACGTTCAAAAACAAATATTAGATGGTTTAAATTTTGAAGCTCAACTTTCCCAGTCAAAAATATTTTCAAGCAAGGGTCACTTAATCATCATTACCATAGGCGTGTTTAACAATTTAGATAACTTCCTCAACTTTATGGAAATGTGTTTTGTATTAGCTGTGTGTCTAAATTTTTGAACACATACCTCATTTCAAAGTTATATCGCAAATAAGGCAATTTTGTATTTAATTGCGTTCTTGCTGCTTAGCTTAGACTATTCCTATTGTATCACTCTTTTATATGATGCTATTTACAAAAGACATATGTATGAGTAGGCTACTATACATGTCAGATTATTTTAAACCAATAGTAAATTTTTGATATTAATTTAATTCCTAAGGCTACAACTGTCATTTATTGCTCATATGAAGAGACAACATACCTGGACAAAGATAATAACGTGTTTAAATACTGTGACGATATTAAGTAATTACAGTTTATTTGGCAGCAAAATATATACTACTAATATACAGTAATGGTTATCACTGCCCAACATATGGTTAGTAATTTGACGTTTAGTCAGTGTATAAATCAATAGATGTATGTATGTAAATACTGAGGTACATACGGTACCCCATAGCTAGGGGTGGCCAACTCAAGACAGCCTGAACAGGGACAACGCAACACACACAAAAATAAAAAAAATAAAATACAATAAATAAATAAATAGCTACAAATTCACACACATCTAGGTCGCCCACTAGGGCACTCAAGCATTCCCCCGGCCCACGACCTCCCGAAGAAGGTTCAGTCTCAGCAGGCAGACAAGCAGCGGAGCACACCAAATGCCCGCACACCTCAGAGGCAGGTGGTCTGACTACAAATTGGAAATGAAAGAACGCAACACGTGAGTGATGCAATAGTCATATCAGGTTCAACAACAATAATCCGCATCACAACTGGCTCACTGCTTTAACTCAAATTTCGGTCAACTGTCTTTCTCAAACGCCAAATACTGAGCTTGTCACTTACTGAACCATTGCATAGTTTAACACCTTACGAGCGGCCTATGCGGTTTATTTATGTGTACCGCACAGCGGGGTGTTTTTAGCCAAAATAGGGCTGTTTACGTGATCATTTTCATGCCTAAATAAGACCCAGAACGTAAAACAAGTACCTATCCCTGAAAGGGCATAAACAGAGCTTTCGAATGACACCATAACGATCCTTGTATGATGGATAGTTTTCTTGCAATAACCGTGCAACGCGAGTGCAAAAAGCAGGTAATTCGGTACTTTCAGTACATAATTGAGTATGTAGCGAGTGAGAGAGGGAGGAGGGAGCTGAGATTTGTGTCAGTAGGTTCGCCGCGGTGGTCTGGAGCAGTCATACGCTCGCTAGTCTCCTGCCACCACTTGTCTCTCTCTCTCAGCCACATTACGTGCTGAAATTGCCACTCGAGTTATGTCGAGCGCCGCCACATAGTCCAGCTTTTTTTAACTCGACTTATGTTGCTCGCCGCTAATTAAGGGTTAAATATGGGATGATTCATACCATGCTAATATATATTGATCACAGTGAGTATAATTTGTTATGGCATGTCAGTGGGCACAATCCCAATAATACCTTCCAATTGACACATCACGATTGGAACCCAAGATCACGAGATTTACGTTAACTATTACAAAATATATTTATTTGATAACAAATTAATTAACATATTCAGTATATTATTATTCACCTCAAACTAATATGCATGGTTTATGTACAACCTAAACTCGTTTATAGTACCGGTATTTCGATTACGTGCCAGAGGATGAACATAAGAACATAAGAAGAAAATGGGAGTCTGCAGAAAGCCGATTGGCCTAAGCAAGGCAGATCCCTGTCCCACACAACCCCAAATCAATTACAAAGCCCAATTATAGGCTCAACACTCTAATACCCTGAGGATCATCTTACCAAAACGGTTAGAGATTAACGCAGGATTATGGGGGTCTGCAGAGCGCTGATTGGCCCAACCCGGCTGATCCCCCTTCACACCCAACCCTTCTCGTCCATATGCTTATCCAATTTTATCTTAAAGCTCCCTACAGCTTTAGATCCCACTATAGCACTTGGTAGTCCATTCCACCCATCTACAACTCTGTTACCAAACCAATATTTGCCTATATCTTTTCTGAAACGAAATTTATCTAATTTGAAACCATTGGTACGAGTTCTTTCGCTATCACTGAGCTTTAGTACATTTGTCATGTCCCCTTTGTTAATCCCACTAACCCACTTGAACACCTCTATCATATCCCCTCTAACTCTGCGTCTCTCTAACGAATGTAAACCTAATTTCTTCAACCTTTCTTCATACGGAAGATTTCTAATATTATGGATCATTTTTGTCATTCTACGCTGTACTCTCTCCAATGAATCTATGTCCATTCTGTAATAAGGACACCAAAATTGGACAGCATAATCCATATGGGGTCTCACTAATGACAAGTAAAGTTTTAAGATAACATCAACAGTTCTGTTACTCACACTCCTAGAGATTAACCCGAGAATCCTGTTTGCCTTATTACGAACGCCTATACACTGTTTTCTAGGCTTCAAATCATTGCTAACAAAAACACCTAGATCTTTCTCGCAGTCTGAATTTTCTAATTCTAAATTAGCTAGTTTATATTTATCATTTGTTTGCATCTTCCCTATCTTTAATACCTTGCATTTGTCAATGTTAAACTTCATCTGCCAATTTACTGACCATTCATGTAAGGTATCTAGATCCCTTTGGAGGCACTCTATATCGCTATCTGAATCAATTGATCTCCCCATTTTAGTATCGTCTGCGAATTTACTTATCCTACTAGTTATACCTAAATCTAGGTCATTTATGTATATAAGAAACAACAGGGGACCTAATACCGATCCCTGGGGGACACCACTTTTGACTGCTCCCCACTCTGACTTGGTACCATTTATGCTGACTCTCTGTTTCCTACCAATTAGCCATGACCTAATCCATCCCAACAACGCCCCACCTATTCCATGTGCCTCAACCTTTCTCATCAATCTCTCATGAGGGACTCTGTCGAAAGCTTTACTGAAATCTAAATATATAATATCGTATGCCTTGTCATTATCTACTGCTTCATATACCTCTGAGAAAAAACTAAGCAAATTAGTGAACTACACTGTTCATATGTATTTGTTTCAATAATGCTACACATCGGCAAACAATACCACATTTATGTTCCCCGACAACAGTAATTACAAGCACTATTCGTAATTATTGCACATTTTCGTTGGGCAGAGGGTTGGAGGTTAATCGCGTGGAGGAAGTACTGCTTAATTGTATTCACTCAGCCACTTCAACCAATGGGTCGGACAATTTCAAAATGGTTTCTATTAAGTTAATATGAGTGAATAAAAATATTGAATCTTATATATATTTAGAAAAGTATACATATATATACATATACATATACAGCATGGTGGACAGAAGAGGTACGAATAGCTGTGGAAGAAAAGAAGAAAGCATATAGAGAGTGGTTGGGTAGCAGAGGGAATGAAGATTCCGAGAGACAGAAACGAGCGAGGTACGTGGAGAGTAAGAGGGTGGTGAAGAGAGTAGTGAAGGAAAGTAAGAGAAGAGTAGATGAGGAATTTGGAAGGAATCTGAGTGTAAAATGGAGGGAGAGTAAGAAACTGTTCTGGAAAGAAGTCAAGAAAGTTAGGGAAGGTAGCAAGGGAAACAGTAAGGGTGTGAAAGATAAGAATGGGAGAATGCTAGCCGAGAAGCAAGAGAGAGTCGAAAGATGGAGGGAGTACTTCAGTGAGTTGCTAAATGAAAGGAATGAAGAGCCAGCAAACATAGCTGGATATGGTATGGGAGGGAGAAGAAGAGAAGTAGTGGAGGAGGAGGTGGGGATCAGGAGGTCAGAAGTGTGGGAAGCCATGAAGAGAGTGAAGTTGGGGAAAGCACCAGGAACAGATGGAGTGTGTGGGGAAATGTTGAGGTATGGTGGTGAGATAGTGATAGAATGGGTATGGAAAATGTGCAAACTGGCATGGGAGAAGGGGAGTGCACCCGATGACTGGAAGACTGGCATAATAGTCCCCCTATATAAGGGCAAAGGGGAAAGAGGAGTGTGTGGTAACCACCGAGGAATATGTCTTCTAAGCGTAGTAGGGAAGGTGTACAGTAGGGTAGTGATTGAGAGAGTGAGAGTGAGAACGGAGAAATGGATAGGCGACGAGCAGGGAGGTTTTAGGAAGGGAAGAGGATGTGTAGATCAGATTTTTACCCTGAATTGTGTTGTGGAGAAGTATCTGGAGAAGAAACAAAAGGTGTATGTTGCCTTTATGGACTTGGAGAAGGCCTATGACAGAGTGGATAGAGAAGGTTTGTGGAAAGTACTTAGAATATACGGAGTAGAGGGCAAGTTGCTGAAAGCAGTGAAGAGCATGTATGAGGGTGCAAAGGCGGCAGTATGTGTGGAGAGTGAGCAGAGTGAGTTCTTTGACCTGAATGTTGGTTTGAAACAGGGGTGTGTGATGTCCCCGTGGTTGTTTACTGTATATATGGATGGAGTTATGAAAGAAATACTATCAAGAGCAGTGGATGTTGGTGTATCGCTGAAAAGGGAGGGAATTGAGTGGAAGCTACCTATACTGCTGTTTGCGGATGATACAGTTCTGATGAGTGATAATGAATGGGAGTTGCAGGGTCTGGTAAATGAGTTTGGAACAGTGTGCGAAAAAACGGAATTTGAAGGTAAATACGGGGAAGAGCAAGGTTATGGTCTTCGAAAGGGGTGAAGTCACAGAGTGTGAGGTGAAGCTGAACGGTCAGGCTATGGAGATCGTCAACTCTTTTAAGTATCTGGGCAGTGTGTTGAGTAAAGATGGGACTATGGATGAAGAGGTGCGGGAGAGGGTACAACAGGGGAAGAGGGTTGTAGGAACGCTAAAAGCAGTAACAAGAAATAGGGTGGTCGGTATGGAAGTGAAGAAGTCCTTGCATGACAGTGTGGTAATCCCGACACTGACTTACGGAAGCGAAGCATGGACGTTGGTTGAGAGACTCAGACCAAGAGTGAGAGCAGTGGAAATGAATTACTTAAGGAGTGCGTGCGGAGTTACATGGAGGGATAGACAGACTAATGAGGAAGTAAGAAGGAGGTGTGGTGTGGAGGTAGATGTGCTGGAAAGTGTGAAAAGGAACAACTTGAGATGGTTCGGCCATATGGAACGTATGGAAAGCGAGAGAATGACTAAGAGGGTGTATGAGAGCGAGGTGGAGGGACAGAGGGGGAGAGGTAGACCGAATATGAGGTGGAAGGATGGAGTGAGGAAGTACATGAACGAAGGTGGTGCTGGTTGGGGGGAGGGGCGTCGACTGACTGGGGACAGAGGTGCATGGGGGCGGTTCGTTCGTGGCCACACCTTCGGGGATCACGGCGTCAGGCAATAGATAGATAGATAGATACATATATACTATAATATTAGGTCACATACAAGAGTGTTTGTTTAGTCGTATATAGAACATACATTGCTCGTAAACATAGCATTAATTAAAACGAAACAAACTCTTCCCAATGGCTCTGGTATGAAATCCTGTCATTTACCAAACTACAACACTATAGCACCAATGTTCTGTATACAAATGTTTTCATTATATACCGTTATGGACACAACCAGTTCAGGCACATACAGTAACATTATACCGTATGTAATCAGTGTGTAAATTAAAACAGTAAACATTTGGTAAAATTGGACCACTCTTCTGAAAACCGTGGCATTTATGACAAGACACTATTTGTTGTTGTGTATAAGCTGTTGCAACGCCAGAAACGTTCACAAGGTAAACAAATACATGAAGCTGACCAACATATACATGAGTACAGCCCGGGAGGTTGGTTGAACCTACAGTATATAATTATATACTGTAGTGTAATACACCATGTTACGGTTACTGTTGTGGTATTAATAAATATATTTATAATGTTGCAATATTTTCAAATGTCTTTTCAGACATTCAATAGTAACTACACACCCACACATAACACAGTCACATAACATGACCACTATTTACAGTATTCATATCTTTGCCTCCTTAACGTCAGACATTCTACAGTAAACTGAGCTCGGACTAACCATTTCTGGTTCTCAGTAAAGGCCCTGAACTGGTTGGTTAATTAAGACAAGGATCAGTGGGAGATGCTTTGGTCTGGCAGCTTGGTACTTACTTTGAGCTGCATGGTGGCCATTTACCTTGGATTATAGGTGTGTTTTCTGTATTCATAGTGTACGTCTTAACGCTTAATCAATGACTTTGTATTATTAAATACATTAATTACATTGCGAATCAAGTAAATATTTGTACATTGCATTGTATTAATAGTAATGGAAATACTTTCTCTACGACTTCATTAAACCTATCTATCTATCTATTGCCTGACGCCATGATCCCCGAAGGGGTGGTAACGAACGAACCGCCCCCAAGCACCTCTGTCCCCAGTCAGTCGACGCCCCTCCTCCCAACCAGCACCGCCTTCATTCATATACTTCCTCACACCATCCTTCCACCACTCCTTCGGTCTACCTCTCCCTCTCTGTCCTTCCACCTCGCTCTCGTACACCCTCTTAGTCATTCTCTCGCTTCCCATACATTCCATATGGCCGAACCATCTCAAGTTGTTCCTTTTCACACTTTCCAGCACATCAACCTCCACACCACACCTCCTTCTTAATTCCTCATTTGTCTGTCTATCCCTCAATGTAACTCCGTACGTACTTCTCAAGTAACTCATTTCCACCGCTCTCACTCTTGGTCTGAGTCTCTCCACGAACGTCCATGCTTCGCTTCCGTAATTTAGTGTTGGGATTACCACACTGTCATGCAAGGACTTCTTCACTTCCATACTGACCACTCTATTTCTTGTTACTACTTTCAACGTTCCTACAACCCTCTTCCCCTGTTGCACCCTCTCCCGCACTTCTTCATCCACAGTCCCATCTTTACTCAACACACTGCCCAGATACTTAAAAGAGCTGACGTTCTCCATAGCCTGACCGGTCAACTTCACCTCACACTCTGTGACTACACCCCTTTCAAAGGCCATAACTTTGCTTTTCCCCGCATTTACCTTCAAATTCCGTTTTCGCACACTGTTCCAAACTCATTTACCAGACCCTGCAACTCCCATTCATTATCGGTCATCAGAACTATGTAATCCGCAAACAGTAGTACAGGCAGCTTCCACTCATTTCCCTCCCTTTTCAGCGATACACCAACATCCACTGCTCTTCCTAGTATTTATTTCATGACTCCATCCATATATACAGTACAGTAAACAACCACGGGGACATCACACACCCCTGTTTCAACCCAACAATCAGGTCAAAGAACTCGCTCTGCTCATTCTCCACACATACTGCTGCCTTTGCACCCTCATACATGCTCTTCACTGCTTTCAGCAACTTGCCATCTACTCGGTATATTCTAAGTACTTTCCACATGCCTTCTCTATCCACTCTGTCATAGGCCTTCTCCAAGTCCATAAAGGCAACATACACCTTTTGTTGCTTCTCCAGATATTTCTCCACAACACAGTTCAGGGTAAAAATCTGATCTACACATCCTCTTCCCTTCCTAAAACCTCCCTGCTCATCGCCTATCCATTTCTCCGTTCTCACCCTCACTCTCTCGATCACTACCCTACTGTACACCTTCCCTACTATGCTTAAAAGACATATTCCTCGGTGGTTACCACACACTCCTCTTTCCCCTTTGCCCTTATATAGGGGGACTATTATGCCAGTCTTCCAGTCATCGGGTGCATTCCCCTTCTCCCATGCTAGTTTGCACATTTTCAATACCCATTCGATCACTATCTCACCACCATACCTCAACATTTCCCCACACACTCCATATGTTCCTGGTGCTTTCCCCAACTTCACTCTTTTCATAGCTTCCCACACTTCTGACCTCGTGCTCCCCATCTCCTCCTCCACTACTTATCCTCTTCTCCCTCCCATACCATATCCTTCATTAAATTTGTGTAAAAATTATAAGTCAAGAATACACAGGGGATATATATATATATACATACAGTATATATATATATATATATATATATATATATATATATTATATATAATTATATATATATATAGTTGTATTTATTATTATTTTATACATATTCAAACTACTCCCTCTCGGGCATAGGCTGAGAGCCTGTACATTTTACCGCTCAACATGGTGAAGCCCGTGAGGTCTCGACCAGTCTAGGAAGTGAGACATGTGAAGCATCCACTTCACGGCCCGAAGCAGCCACATCTCTGAAGCATTTTCGCCCCCGTGCCTCACTGCCTAACCCTTCAGACTCGGACCATCAATCTCAGAACGCCACCTAGTGAGCAATGAACTCACTAGGCATTGCCCCCCTGTAGCATATTTTGAATATGGGAAAATTCATACAGTACTATTTAATCAGGGAACAAAGAGGGTATTTTTTTTGGCGTTCCTGTAGGCTTTGTGATAATGTACTGATACTAGGTACAGCATAATTATATATATATAGGCTACCGTGAAAGGGGTAATTATGGACACCTGGGGCAAATGAGGCAAGTTCCTTACAACCTCAAATATAATTATTCATGATATCTGTCTTTAGCAAAATTATGGCTTAAGGGTGTTGTGCATGTTTTAATTGGTAAGAACCCTGTATACTGAATGTGTGTGTATCTGTGTGTGTGTGTGTGTGTGCGTGTGTGCGTGCGTGCGTGTATGTATTAGTGTGTGTGTGTGTGTGCGTGTGTGTGTGGTTGACCAGTTGTGTGGCACAATTCTCCCTACCAGAAATTCTTGGAGTTTCCGCGCCAGACACGTTGTTTTGTACAGTAAGCGACCTGGGCCCTTTAAATGGCGATATCCCGCAGTTCTTCACCCTCCCTCTCCATCAATCATTCTTAATTATAAGCTTTATGGCCACCCCTTCGGTGATCACGGCGTCAGGCAATAGACATGTTGTACTTTCTATAGCGGACACATTTCCCCCACAACTACCATACTATATAAGCACTTAGTGTAGCCATCTAGTATATAGTAAAAACATGCAGAATCGTATGAAAATCGTGATATACTTTGCATAGCCTAGGTGTTGAGTATTGTTTATGTCGACAGACTTAGCTCTGGCGCTACTTCAGAAGCGTCCACCAGAGGTCTCTGGTGAATTCCTGGTAGGGAGAATTAAGGTTGGGAATGATAACATTCCCGGTATCATAAGGAAGGTAACCAAGACTGTCCTTTCTGTTCCTTGACTGACTGACTGACTGACTGAATAATAATAATAATAATAATAATAAACGGTTTATTAAAGAATGGCAGCCTCATGAGCTGAAAATACACATTTTACAATTTAGTGGATGAACATGAGATGTACAGATATGAGGATGGTAAGCTTAGTTTACAAACAAAATAAATAAATACAATAATGATGCATGTGCAGAATACAAATTATCATAAAATAACCATGAGAGTAAGTGATATACAGTACATATACACATTTATTTACTTACTCATATACAGAACATACGTATATACACGTACGTGCGCACATACATATACATACATATATAGGAACATAAGAACATGCAGTAAGTGTGCACATGTCCGTATACACAAACGCTCACGTATGCACACAAACATACATACATACAGAAACTGTTTTGGTAAGGTCAGGTAAAGAGGGTGCGGGTACTACAATGGGAGGTTAATCCTCGGTAGTGTAGGTGTGTGTGTGTGTGTGTGTGTGTGTGTGTGTGTGTGTGTGTGTGAGACAGAAGGCGAAATATGGAAGAGCTGGGCGTTCTATTGTTAAGGGTGGAAATACATGGATGAAGATACGCGAACACTTAATAATAGATAATGCTTATGCATAGATTTATAATCAGAAGTTGCGCTAGTGAGCAATATGTTCTCGCTCATATGTACGTATATTTACATACATATGTGCATATGACCATATAAATATAAATACACGTACAGTACAATTAAATATTATATACCTTATATTCTCAACCGGACTCGAACCATTGACAGCACGTACACACAGACATACATATACATAAATATATGCACATTACATGCATATATGGTTTTCTTATGTTACCTGATACTCTCAGCCGGGCTTTAATCACAAACAGTATACACTATACATATATATATACATAAATAACGCATACATACATACACATATACGCACACATACATACACATATACTGCACATACATAGATACATATATACACATATACATAAACAAACTCAAGCAGATACATACATAATTATATTCTAATACACACACGCACACACACTTATGCATATATTATTAAAGGTGGGCGCGTATATATGGTGTGACAGACCGTTATTACACATTATTAATAATATTAACAATGGTTGGGATAGGACTATTTTTATATCTGTCAGTTCTTGCTCTTATTGGTTGGAGTGTGTTGAAATGACGAGCTGCACGTGTAGGTCTAGGGGCGTCTGGTGGAAGTAAGTTTCTGTGTCGTGGGTGAACAAGCAGCTTAGATGCAAACTGTTTGAGTGTGTTGTAGTGGTGGGTTGAAAGTGCAGGTATGCTAAGGGTGGTGAGAGCTTCCTCGTACCCTGGATATGTGCCACCCAGGATGATCCTGCATGCCCTCCTCTGAACTCTCTCCAGTTGACGTTGTTGTGTTAGGGTTAGAGAGGAGGACCAGGCGGGAGAGGCGTAGGTGAGCTTAGGGAGTATAAAGGTGTTATATATACTCTTCAGCTCATTCTCCGGCGCCCCCAGGGATCTCAACCGCCTTAGCATAAATAACTTGTAAGTGGCGGTCCTGACTGTGGTAGTTACATGTTTCTTCCAGTTCAGTTTGTTGTCCACAGTGATTCCGAGGAGTTTGGTGGACTCAACAAGCTGAAGGGGATGAGGACCAATTGTGACAGTGGGTGGAGGAAGGTCGGTAACGGAAGTGTTGATGTGCATGACCACTGTCTTGTCATGATTGATAGTCACATGATTGTCTGTGGTCCAGGCTTGAAGACGGTCGAGGATGTCTTGTAGGGGGTCATAGTTAGGGGAGGTGTTATCGACAAAAACTGAGTGTGTGTGTGTGTGTGTGTGTGTGTGTGTGTGAGAGAGATAGTTGTGTGACTATTTTCATTGTATAATATTATGATGGTAGTGTTCTTGTTGTTAATAGTGTACACGTTGATAAAGTGTGATGGCGGACCCGGGATCGAATCCCTGTCATGGTGGACATTAGTGGGTGTGGTAGTACTTCCTAGCATGTTTCACATGCTCGCACCCAGTCAGTGGACATCCTGACGACGTATACAGACTTAACACACATAACAAAGCCACTCCAACAGCTTCCTCTCTCTCCAACACCCCTTCTCCCCTCTCAATACTCTTCTCTGAGCTAGTGCCGATACAAATGGACAGTCCTGTATAGAATCGTAAGATTCAGAGTCGTAAAGATTCCAGGACGAGCTCAATAGAAAATGAAATGAATTAAATGTTAATATCCTTAACATAGACCATCTGTACTGTTACAATACTATAATCTTCTAATGTCAAATACACTTCAAAACCAGTATATGTGTGCATTAAATGATTAAGTAAAGATGTCTATAATTGTGTTTATATACATTGTATACTGACCTTTTCATAAGGACCATGACCAATTTATTCGCATGTCAAGTACTCAGGTTAAGCCATTAAGCAGGACCGTGTAATAACCAGTGGAACATTATTGCTTAACTTACTGAGTTATTACCCATAATATTTCACCTGGTGTCAGGGGCTGCTTAGCCGCGTTATGAATAGTTCCGTGTTCACACGTTCTATATATTTACTTGATATAGCCAGCAAAAGCACACACACACACACACACAAACTCACTCTCTCACTCTCTGCTATCCTGTCCTTCAACGTTCTCTTACTCTTAGGATTGTTATATCTACAAGGATCAAATCCTGACTACCTCGCTGAGATCGTAAAATCTGTGTGGTCAGTGTATCAATGTAAATCTATGTAAACACTCTCTCATGATATGATAGATACTGTGATATTAGGTATGGCATGACTATTAAAAGCAAAACAATGCATAGCAATTAACAATACACCTCATTTGCAAAACTAATCATAATCCTCACTTACTACACACAATACTCCATCCTTGTGTTATCCTCCGCTGTTATGTTGTGTAAAATAGTTCATGGTGGTTCTCCCTTGGTCCTCATATATTCCTTCCACCCCTCCCCCTCCTCCGCCTCACCACCCAGCCATAATAGCTTATCTTTATCGCTCTCTTAGTTTCTGCCATGTTTTGAGGTTCCCCACTCTAAGAGTCACACAGTCTATAAGGCATATAATGCTAGCTACAATTGAGGGCATAGAACTCACACATATATTGTATGGCTACACATTATTTTCAGTTCGTACAGGTTTTACGGAAATATCCTACATTAGTGGCATCCATATATTCCTTCACGCGGCAAACAAGTTTGCAGAGATGGCACCAATTTCCGAGTATGATACAACAAACACACCTATAGTCATAGCTATATTATGTCATTGGTTAATAAATTACCAACATCACAACCAGCTAGCACTTCAGTAATAGCCACTAAACGCATCGCTGGGGAATGCCCAAACGTGGAGAATATTCAACCATCTTCAGAATCTGCTACAATAATCTAACTGACACAGTGACACACACACACACAGACACACACTTTCATATCTATCTTAATAAATAAAGGTCAATGTTTGTCTGTCTGTCAGTTACCCGACCTACCCGACCTTTGTTACTAAACTCCTCCCACAGTTTTGGTGCCAGGTGGGAGTGTGGGGCACCGTTGGAAAGCCCAGGCTTTGGAGATGGTTTTAGGCGAGTTTAGTGGAAATCAGAGACAATTTTGTTTAATACAATTTTCGGCAGAACTTATGTAGTATACGGGAGCGAAAAAAATGCGAAAAAATGGCCGTTTGGGACAGAAGGAGGCCTCCGATCGAAAAGGTGTATGGAACGAAAGTTCCCACTTAGAACACTACGTAACCACAACGTTATTGTTTGGTCGAACAAGGGTAACCCAATAACGTTGTGAAACAATACGTTTTAGCAACGTTAGAAATACGTCATATGTAGACCTTTTTTATGACAAAATCATAACGTCGTAGTTACTACGTGCATAAATTTTTGTTATTCTGTAATTCATGACGTTGTACAACAACGTTAACAATACGTCAAGTAAATATGTAACAAAAACGTAAGCATTAGCAAAATTTAAACGTTGCTGTATAAGCAAATAGAGACGTTATACAATAACGTTTTATGCACCTACACATATGGTTAATATTTATGTAATAGAATACGAACGTCTTCTGCATATTAAAAAATGGCTAATGATAACGTAATGACGTTACCAACAACAAACGTATTGATGAAACGTATTCTAGACGTACACAAAAGGTCGTTATTTACGTTATAATAGTACAAATGTTAACGTTTGTCAGAAATGTCTTTCACATGTACCTACATTGTCATTACAAACGTAATGACGTTCCCAACAACAAACGTATTGATTAAACGTATTCTAGACGTATACAAAAGTTCGTTATTTACGTAATAATATTACAAATGTTAACGTTTGTCAGAAATGTCTTTCGCATGTACCTACATTGTCATTACAAACGTAATGATGTTTCCAACAACAAACGTATTGATGCAACGTATTTTAGACGTATACAAAGGGTCGTTTATTTACGTAATAATATTACAAACTTTAACGTTTGATAGAAATGTCTTTCGCAAGTACCTACATTGTCATTACAAACGTTATGACATTCACAACAACAAACGTATTGATGAAACGTATTCTAGACCAAAAGGTAATTATTTACGTAATAATATTACAATTTTTAACGTTTGTTAGAAGTGTCTATTGCACGTACCTAAATTGTCATGACAAACATAATGACGTTCCAACAACAAACGTATTGATACAACATATTCTAGACGTGTACAAAAGGCCGTTATTTACGAAATAATATTACAAATTTTAACGTTCGATAGAAATCTCTTTCGCACGTACCTACATTGTCATTACAAACGAAATGACGTTAACAACAATAAACATATTGATGAAACGTATTCTAAACGTATACAAAAGGTCGTTATTTACGAAATAACATTAAAAATGTTAACGTTTGATGGAAATATCTTTCGCACGTACCTACATTGTTATTACAAACGTAATGATATTCCCAACAACAAACATATTAATAAAACGTATTATAGACGTAACCCAAAAGGTCGTTATTTACGTAATAATATTACAAATTTTAACGTTTGATAGAAATGTCTTTCGCACGTACCTACATTGTCATTACAAACTTAATGATATTCCCAACAACAAACGTATTTTAGACGTATACAAAGGGTCGTTTATTTACGTAATAGTATTACAAATGTTAACGTTTGATAGAAATATCTTTCGCACGTACCTACATTGTCATTACAAACGTAATGACTTTCCCAACAACAAACGTTTTGATGAAATGTATTCTAGACGTATACAAAAGGTTGTTATTTATGTAAGAATATTACAAATTTTAGCGTTTGTTAGACATTTCTTTCACACGTACATACATTGTCATTACAAACGTATTGTATTACCAATACCCAATGTTCCGTATAAGGTTTTTTGCACATACAAAAATAGTCAGACAATACGTAGTTTCGTATTTAGTATATTACGTAAGACAGTAACGTATTTGACACATATAGGGATGGTCATTGATAATGTAATACTATTATTAAATGTAAATGTAATATACTGATGTCGTCTGTACATAATTGAATTGAGATTAACAACTTAGTAAGTTACAAATAATAAACATTTTACAACAACATCTTGTGCACATGCATTATTTGTAAATAATATTGTAAGAAAATCCCAGTATCAAACGTATTATATTACGTATTCTGGCCATACCCATATGGTTGTCATTAACTTTATAACATTAAATATTTAAACTTATTATAGATGTGTCTGTCGCACGTACCTGCATGGTCATTACGAACATAGTTATATTACCGACACTAAACATTACCAAATAACGTTTTCTGCACATACAGTATTAGTCAGACAATACGTAGTTTCGTTTTTGCCATATTATGAAGACAGTTACGTATTTGACACATATAAATATGGTCATTGATAACGTCATACTGTTATTATATGTAAGCATATTATGATGACGTCGTTGTACATACCTGAATTGTGATTATCACCATCAGTAAGTTACAAATAATAATAATTTTACAACAACATCTTGTGCACATACAATATTGTGAATAATAACGTACTAGAATTCCCAACATAACATGTATTATAATTCGTATTCTAGACATACTCAAATGGTCGTCATTAACTGTGTAAGATAAATAATTAAAACGTTTTGTGGAAGTCTTTCACACATACTTGCATGGCCATTACGAACGTCGTTGTAACACCAATATCAAACGTTGCAGTATAAAGTTTTTTGCATATACAGTTATAGTCAGAAAATACGTAGTTTTGTATTGAACGTATTACGTAAGAACGTAACGTATTTTGCACACATAGGGATGGTCATTTATAACGCCATAGTATTATTTAATGTAAACGTAATATGCTGACCTCGTCTATACCTACCTCAATTGTGATTAACAATGTTACAAAAATATTTTGTTTACAACAACATCTCGTACACATACAATTTGTTAATAAGAACGTAATAATATTCCTAACATCAAACGTATTCTTATACATATTCTAAAAATCCCCAAATGGTCGTCATTAACTTTCTAGGATAAAAATTTTGAACGTTTTTTGGGAATGTCTTTCGCACGTACCTGCATGGTCATTACTAACGTAGTTGTATTTCCAATATCAAAGGATACACTCTAACGTTTCCTGCACATACAGTAATAGTCGCAAATAATATGGCTATGTTTTAATATATTACGTAAGACAGTAACCTATTTGACACACAAAAGGATGGTCATTGATAACGTCATAGTTTTTTAATGTAAACATAATTTACTGACGTCTGTACATACCTTAATTGTGAATAGCAACATCAGTAAGTTACAAATGTATATGTATATACTCAGGCACATACCCCATTGCTGGGGGGGGGGAGACAGAGCCCTAACATGAACCTTTAAAGTTCCAATTCTTAGGGTCCGAGACCAGTTTCATGTTCCCTCGCCCCTTTCTCTGTCTCGTTGAGTCAGATAATTTTACAAGGGGATGAGGATTCCTACCCTCCTGCTGTCTAGGCAGCTACAAATTGGACCACAAACAGCCATGCAATGGCAAATCTCGATAATACACAGCGCCACCCACCTCGCCACCGTATGCTCTCATTTCCCATGGAGCACACACGACCCTCTGACTCGCGCTCAGCTGATTCGCCCAACCATATTGCGGGCGGTGTTAACAGTCGTGGAAGGACCAGGAAGCCCTCCTTCTTATGCACCTGCAACAGTAGTTCAGAAGAGGAGAGTGCAGTAAGAGCGCGAAAAACATGTGCTGGAGGGGGCAAGACACGTGCAACAGGCATGACACATGTCAAAAGGTCGTTGGACTCTGCCTCCTCATTCATCACCCCTTCCAGCACCACCACCACCCTCTCAACAGTACATGGAATGCGCACGATGTTCACCACTACACCAGCAGCAAGTGGCCATCCTAGGAATGCAGGATCAGCGGGCGCAGCTGGGAGGATAGGGAAGTGTCACGCCTATCAGTATATGTTGAATAATGTGACACCTCCCACCTCGACTACTACCACCAACTACGCCCGTCCCTGCACCACTGCACACCATGACCGCCCCTGCACTGCCGCCCACGCCCTTGCTTCTGGCCCATCTCCTCACATCAAGAAAACATTGACACCGTCAAAGTTTGATGCCCTCCTCTTCCCTCCTGACGGGTCTGACGATGACGACGCAGGAGTCTCAAGGGAACTCCCCGATGCTAGGAACTTTGGTTGGGGCGGTGAAAGTGGGAATGAGTGTGATCATGGCCACCAATTCAGGGAGGAAGATTAGATGGAGTATGAGGAGGAGGACTTGTTGGAGCATCGTGACCACGACAGCGAGCTGTCTGACATCGGCGCAGACGCTGATGTTGATGAAGGAGCTGATCTCATTCGTAAGGCATCAGTTTATTCATTTGTCTGGTCCGAAGGATCTGATTTCATACCAGATATACACCAGTTTGATGCAAATCAATCTTGGTCAACTACAGATTGGCGCTGCAAAGACCAGGCAAATTAAATTGATTTCTGTGTATTTCTTGACCTGGAGATGACGACACATCCTGTTTCCCAAACCAATGCATACTATATATCACTAGGCGAAGGAAAGAATTTATGTAATCTCACCGAGGGCAAGAATTCACGCCTGTATTGATATAACTGCAACGAAATTCCTGGTGTTCTTTGCAAATGTTGCTTATCATGCCTCTTTGCCAGAAGCATGTAATGCAACATTGCTGGAAGCATGACGCACTCATCAACACCCCAATATTCCAGAAATACATGACTCGTGAAGGTTTTTTTTTGGCTGCTGCGCTTTTTGTACTTTGCAGACAACGAAAATCCAAACACAGATGATCGAATCCGGAAAGTCTGGCATCTGTTCACCATGTTATTGCAAAAAGTTCAAGAAGTAATGCTACTCCTTTCACAACCTAATGATTGACGAGTCGCTCGTGCTCTTTAAAGGGCGCCTGCTGTTCAAAGAGTACATACCCTTGACTGCGAGACAGGCATAGTGTTTGACATGATCGTCTATACTGGCACAGATATAGATAATCTTAGAGTCGGTGCCAACGACCCCTTAGGCATGTCAGAGCACATAGTCAAGAAGATGATGGAGCCCTACATGGGCAAGGGCACACGTTGTACACCGACAATTGGTATACAAGTCCTGCTCTCTGTCAGTTTCTTTATGACAACCAGACGGGGTTATGTGGAACTGTCAGAAATATCAGGAAGTACATGCCCAAATTAACTGGCCTCGCATTCACCTGGACGACCCCTCCTCCACTTCTGAGGACGACTTGGCAGAGGAACACCGACAATGGTAACAGGAACACGAAAGATGAAAAAAGGAAGACCCAATACAAACAGCTGAAGAAGTCTGGGAAAGTCGTGTTTATAAATTGGAACGACAGATGGCCATTCCATTTGCTTTCTACTGTTCACACAGGTGTCCAAGTGGACATTGGTAAAATCCACTACTGTACCAAGAAGCCTATACAGAAACCTGATAAGGTGGTACATAGACTACAGTAGATCTGGACTGGACACGAAAATGGAACTTTGCAGTAAGGGACCCAAAATCGGAGAACGAACCCTCAAGTTCGAACCTTGAAACCGCAAAAATTTGATATTTTCGCAGCTTCGAGGTTCGAAATTGGGGGTTCGATCTCCTATTTTGGGTCCCTTACTGCAAAGTTCCATTTTCGTGTCCAGTCCAGATCTACTGTAGTCTATGGATGGTAGTATATACCAAGAACATATGCACCTGGTGGAAAAGTCAGATTGCCAAGTTGCAGGCTTTGGGTGTCTGAGGAAGAATGTGAAGTTGTATCACAAGCTTTTCCTCCACATGGTCGACATCACAAAGCTCAACGCCTACAACTTGTGGCTTATGAAGAAAGGCATTTCCCCGAACAAAAGAAATCAAGTTTCGGGAGTTCATCTACAATGTTGCCTACCGGCTCCTCGCGAAACATGGCACGCCACCTCAACTTTTAGGGGTTGCCGTAATGTCGTGCTGACCGACAGACTCCTGGATGGCACTACCCTGTGTACACAGGAATTTGTTAAACTTTCATTCATGAGTTGCAAATAAATACTGCTGTTGATATAACTTGCATTACTAACATAATTTATTGATATTGACCTCCAAAAATACATGCACTATGCCTATCAAGCACTATGTGTAGTCTAATACAACAATAACACAATGCAGTGTATAAGGTCGAGAGTCCCGTGAATGCGCACTGTAACCTGACACTTTCCTCCCTCGCCACCCTCCCACCTCCTCCGTTCACTATTACTTTCCCTTTCATCTTCCATCATTCCTCTTTACGCTTGATTTATTGGCATCTATTCTTCACATGTGCCTCAAAAATACTTGCACTATTCTTATCAAGCACTATCTTTGTGTAGTCTAATACAACAATAACACATTGCAGTGAATATCGTTGAACGTCCCATCCTGTGAATGCGCACTGTAACCTGACACCTTTCTCCCTTGCCAGCCTCCCACCTCCTCCGCTCACTATTAGTTTCCCTTTCATCTTCCGTCATTCTTCTGTACACTTGATTTATAGGTGTCTATTCTTCACATGTGCCTCTTCATTCAAGTTTATGCACAGTTGGAGACATAAAAGTGCTTTATAGGCGAGATATAGAGCGTTCTTATCAATCACCACTCCCTCCCTCCTCATGACCGCCCACACTCACACACACTCGCTCGCCCGGGCTGTGTCGCGCCTATGCGCGCCATATATTCAACTCGCAACCACTACCACACCCCACCCACATTTTTGGAGTGTGGAAATGTATATATTGGTAGAATGCGGGTATCAATTACCAAGACGTTAAAGTGGATTTCTTTAAATTCTAAGAGACACGATTATTTGGTAATTACTTCACACCAAGCTACCCTGGCCTCTACCTCAATGGCGTGCTCCCCAGGTTAAGTGATCGAGATACTTCAAAGCCTGTTAGTTGCTGAATGTTAATTTAAATACTGAATACAATTGTTTAATAGTAGCTAGAATATTCTTTAAAGAATGTCAGCTGAGTTCCAACAGCTGAGCTCTGGAGTCCATCTTTCCCTCATCGTCTGACTTAAATTACTTCAAACTCTGTGTGTCCAGACATTTTGGCTCAAACATTCCTTGATTTTGGCCCTGTCATTCTTTCATTCAGGCACTCGTCACAAGCAGTTTTGCCTTTTGTCTCCCTCATCCACATAGAACACAAAATAGAAGGGCTAATGTATAAATGCATAATACTGACGTTACCTGTATATACCTGAAGCATGATTAACAACATCAATAAGATATACATAATAACCATAATGGCTGCACTCCTGGCAGCCATGTTCAGAGCTGCCTCATTTGTCAGGTTTTTAAATTCATGATCAGACTAAGGCCTGATCCTACATCTTTCTTGGTCTGCCCCTTGGTGCAGCTCCCTCTTTGTTCATGGACTTGCATCTTTTCACCCAACTTAGTTCATTCATCCTCTCCACATTTCGAAACCCTCCAAGCCTGCTAGTACACATCTCATCACTGATACACTTGATATCTATCCGTCTCCTCAACTCTTCACTATGTATCCTATCTTGCAGATTGGTCCCACACATCCATCTCACCATTCTCATCTTCTTACATTTCATTCTGTTGATATCATCCACCTTGACAGGACATATTTCTGAATCAGATGTCATTACGATTTTATCACATGAGGCTTACACCTTTCCCTTCAAGGGAAGGCGGCATCTTACACCACCGGCAAAGATGGTATCTACCAAGTAGCAAAACATGTCCACCATCTCCTGTGACTCATTGCCAAGGTTAACACTCGCAAGCTGGTCATTGAACACAAGCTTACCTTTGCATACTATGCAAACAGTGGGCCCTTGTGAGTAGCGATTCAATTAGTCTAGCCAAACTGCTGCTAACCCCAAAACCGATAACCGCAAGGCCCATTGCCTATGGGAAAAAGGCCAAACTACTTTGGTCCCTTTGACAAAATCCCATATTATCCGCCTTTGACTATTAATTTTAAGCATAATATACATAGGATAGTATATTAACCCCTAAAGAGCGGCGCCCGGCTATAGTAGGACAAGAGAACCAAGGACTATGTGGCGGGGCCCGGCTATAGTCGCATGCAATTTTGAGCACATTATCGGCTCTGAGAGAGAGACGAGCGGTGGGAAGAGCGTAGGTCGGTTCTGACCGTTCGGCACGGGTCCCGCGCAGCAACTGACGTCCCCTCCACACACATCAACACTCACTAACTCGCTACACAGGGAATTATGTAAGGAGATTACCGTATTTTAGCGATTTTGCCCTTCGGTTGCACGATCGTTGCAAGAGAACGCGTGGTCGTAGAAGGATGGTTCTGGTGTCATTGGAAAGCTCAATTATCGCCCTTTCAGGGATACATAATTGTATTACGCTCTGGCTCTTGTTTATGCATGAAAAAGAGCACGGAAATAAGCTCGTTTAGGGTAAAACCACCCGCTTGGCAGATAGTAGAAGTTACCGCCTAGGCTGCTCGTTGAGTGTTAAGGGTCTCCTCAGGAATAACTGAAGGCCACCAGGATACTTTCTCAGAATATACAGTAAGATGCTATACAATTTCTTCTTCCACGCATAAACCCTCTTCACAACTTCCTTTTTAGCTGCAGCGTTTATGTCACCTTCCGGGCATCTAACCGGCTCCTCTCTGTCCCCTCAACCACCATCAGGCACCGCCTCACCTGTGGCAGCCTTCTCAACAACTGATATGGTCACTTGAGAGATAAAGGAGGGTTGGGGGTTGGGGGGGGGGGGGGGGGGGGCACATACAAAAGCTTTTGCCGGACATGTGCAGTATGATAGACAAAATCTGAATGTAACAAACATGGCCACCAACAAGTGCCGGATGATTTGCGCAAAGACCATAAACAAACCGTTCCATGGAATTCAACCGCTGGTGTACCTAGCAGTGGCAGACGATACTCTGAATTGAGTTTACACCCGTACCCTTTTCTGCATACTGCACATTTGGTGGCAATTGCCACCCACTCTCTGTAAGGGAAGAGGCATACATTAACCCTTATTTAGCGGCGAGCAACATAAGTCGAGTTAAATAAAGCTGGACTATTTGGCGGCGCTCGACATAACTCGAGTGGCAATTTCAGCACGTAATGTGGCTGAGAGAGAGAGACAAGTGGTGGCAGGAGACTAGCGAGCGTATGACTGCTCCAGACCACCGCGGCGAACCTACTGACACAAATCTCAGCTCCCTCCTCCCTCTCTCACTCGCTACATACTCAATTATGTACTGAAAGTACCGAATTACCTGCTTTTTGCACTCGCGTTGCACGGTTATTGCAAGAAAACTATCCATCATACAAGGATCGTTATGGTGTCATTCGAAAGCTCTGTTTATGCCCTTTCAGGGATAGGTACTTGTTTTACGTTCTGGGTCTTATTTAGGCATGAAAATGATCACGTAAACAGCCCTATTTTGGCTAAAAACACCCCGCTGTGCGGTACACATAAATAAACCGCATAGGCCGCTCGTAAGGTGTTAAGAGAACACTGATTATTGTAATAGTAATGGGAGAGTGAGATAAAATTATATACAGCATTGTGGTGCATAGTGAAAGATTGTAGGGAATTAGTAGGTGGAAGTGAGTTGAGACAAAATGTTATCGACTCTACCATTTCAAAAACTGTGGTGTGGGTGGAACCTTGTCACACATGAGAACAGTACTTGATACATGGGCGCATTGTGTCCCTGTACAGAGCAAGAAGCTGTCCAGGGGCAAGGAACCCATGAAAACGGTTGAGCAAACTTGACTGCTGGGAACTGTTTTAGCAAGAGTGGTGATATGGCATTTCCAAGAATGATCAGTAAAATCAAAATAATATATATGAGAAACCAAGAATATTGACAAATGATGAAGGATTGAAGTATGTGTCATTAATGATAATAGGATAGTCATTTGGAAGATTATGACTGGTAGGTAGATGGAGAAATTGAGTTTTCGAAGCATTGAAAGTAACGGGATATTCTCTGCCCAATTCTGGCTATAATTAGATTATGTATGCAGTTTAAGAAGGATCTATGATACTAAGAAGGTTTTATTTACCCATTTGAGTCTTAGAAGTAGATTATAAGTAAAGAAAATCGTCTAATGATAGGCCTAACCAGCATATGATGAACATTATGTAGCCTATGTTGTGAAGGTGTTAAGAACACACCAGGGTAAGTAGGCCTAATCAACTACCACTCAAATGGGTAAATACGATATCAATAAACCCTCTTAATATCATACTGTAGGTCCTTCTTAAACTGCATAAAATCGTCTATTTCTAGCCAGAATCAAAGGTAAGAACGCTACACCATCAAATTTGAAATATGAAAGCTAAGTATCACAACTTTACTGAGAGACCCTAACTTAACTTACAGAACTTAACCCATAATAGCTTAATTCAATCTTATTCAATTGACGAAAAATTAACTTATATATAGGCTACATATTTCAATGTTAAAATCGTACAAAGATGACGGCCTTTGAGAGACAAATGACCGCCATCTTGCAGGCTGTGACACAAAACCTTCATATATTCCTTGATCCCCATATTAGGACGTAGTTTCGCATCCAATACCTAGTCTATTATAAATTCCAACACAATTTCTGGATAAGTATTCCCAATGTTAGAAATGTCCGTATGCAGTGTTCATAACAAACAGTGGCTTCAATTGGGAGCGTCTGTACGCAGCCGGATACCTTACCCTCTACGCATGCGCGCAAATGTAAGCCTCCCTTGGCCCCGCCCCCCGTTCCCCGCGTTTAAATAAACCCTTCAAACCGTTCCTGCCAGCTCGCTCTGTAGTAGTCACTAGAGCTCCCGCCTGGCATTCCAGAAATCCAGTGTTTGATCCCACTCGAAGTTTAGTATATTTTTATATTTTTATTTTGTTATTTGTGTTATGTTATATTATATTATATTATATTAGGGTTAGGTTAGGTTAGGTTAGGTTAGGTTAGGTTAAGTTAAGTTAGGTTAATCTAATCTAATATAATATAATGTGACGCTCCTGCATAGTAGCCACGTGCGGGCATGCGCGCGTGTCGGCTGCCCAGCCGTTTAGAAACCGGCTGGCGACAGCCGGCCGGCCGGCTTTTCCTTAGTATATATCCTACGACAATGTAACTAATGTCTGGGATATTCTTATGTTGTTTCACAGCTTGAAGCTGCCCTTATTCTTAACCAACGCATCTTAGTATATTTTATTCTCGATAGTTGATTATTTCATTATAATATATAAGATGTAAGTCTAGTGAGAGTGGGAGGAGATGAGCGGGAGAGAGAGACCGGCTGGGGGACGTTGCTTCGCGCGGAGAGTCCAGCTTGGGACGAGCCTGACATTGCCACGTGCATTTGATAGCAACGTTAGGCTTAGTTTCGACTCACGCCAGGGGTAGAGGATTTTGACCCGGCAACTGTGTTGAGTGTTGCCAAACATGGGATGTATTTTGCATGCCTAGGGTGGGGTCCAGACAGATTCAAGACTCAGAGCTCACCTCACTGTCGTACCCTTCGGACCCCCTTGATATCTATCCCTCTCAACCCCACTTAGAAACTTTCTCTCTTACTTTGTATACCTTCCTTCCACTACTTCACCAGTCTATTTAATTACCCCATCCCCTTGATAGACCTTATATCTATTATTGTATTAACGACGAGCTCTCAGATAATTAGATAGGATTTAGGGCCTTATGCAGAGATTTAATTGTAAATGAGACCTAGGAAGCTTTTTTGTTGTCTCATATTTGGTGGTTTCATGCTTGCTAGTGTGTTCTTGTGTCAGGTTAGCAGGGGCTAGACCGGAGGGGAGGCTTTTTGCGATCCTTTAAGTAAAGTCTGCTGGTGCGAGTCCTGTGGACCCGCACGACTTTACTAGGATACCCGTGGGAGTCTGGGGGCATTTTCTTGTCTGTGTCCCTGTGTGTCTAGTGTTGTGTTGTGTGAGGGCCCTTGCCTAGTCCACTCAGCACTGCGCTAGCACATCTTGCTTTTGTTTTAGGGTCGCCAGGAGAGAGTCAGATACTTGGGATCTGAGTCTCTCAAGAGAGCACCCTTTCAATTAGAGTAATTTGGCGCACAGACTTGGGAACGTCCCTAGGCTAGAGCAGGTGGCTCAGCCCGGGTATCCGAAGCCTATATCCTTCCGGCTAGACCTCTGGCGCCTGGCAGATTAACAGCTAGGGGTTTATTATATCTGTATGCTTGTTATTGTGCCACAGTTTACCGTTTTTGTGAGCATTGTGAGTCAGGGTGTGGCTTAGAGACTCTGTCCGAGCAGGCTTGCCTGACTAAGAGTGAGAAGTACACCTGTAGGTGGTTATGTTGCGAGTTGCTGCCTTTATTTAATTATACCTATGCCATTATACACTGTATGGCCTATCACTAGTATTTATTCCTGCTTATGAGTTAAGAGTTCTCTAAATCCGTAACGTACTTTCTTTGCTAAGCATCAGATCCTATAGTAGCCACATGCACTTTAGAAACCCGCATCTTGTCTACCTGTACGATGTTTTGAGGACTGTTTGCTTTCACCTTCTTTCACGCAGGGGTGATTAGTTGTATTAATTAACGTAACGTTAAATGTACTTTCTTCTAGTTTGTTATTAAATTGTTTCTGCAATTTAATTCCGTCATCTATCTTTTCCTTGAAGCTTTAAGTCAACTTAATTGTGTGATCTTTTATATAGCCTGCTTGACTATCAGCAGTCTATAGTGCGTGCACCCTGTAACCGAGTCATAGGATACCTCGTTATCCAGGCAGGACTCTTGACGGTTTAGGGTAGTTTGTTGCCTGGGTTTATAGATAAGGGTTGGATCTAGCGTTTTCCGTTGTTGCTTGTTGCCGCATACCTAGTCCAATAGAAAGAGCCCAGTGTTTATATATCCCAGGACGTAACAAATGGCGACCTTGCACAGGATTTACTGAACAGAGGAATATAGTGGTCATTTGTTTTGAGATTCCTTAGGATTAGAGGAATACAGTGGACATAGAGTTTTTTTTTTGAGCAACCAATATAACACATTAAAGACTTTAAATAACATTAGTATATACATACTTGCATAGGAGATAAGGCACATTCTATAACCGTGATAATTACTGCAGTACACAAGCATGTCTAATACATCAGAACACAGTGATGGGTCAGGTCACGATACGGGCTCGGAGGGAGAAAGACCTGTGGAGTGGCTAGTCGATAGTGAGGAGGGTGCTAGAAGATTTATAGAGGTGCCCCTTACCGCTGCCAGGGTGTTGAAGCTGAATAAGTATGGCTTAAATTGTGTGGCAGGTCTTCAGGGTCACCAGGGTTTAAGTGGCATGAGGAAAGATCAGCTGAGGACTTTGATATTGGGTTTAGAAGGGAGAGACCTGGGTGGAGAGGCGACTGGGGGCCCCGGTCCCCAGCCCCCCCTCCACTCTACCCCCATATCAAACGTCAGGGTGCCTGAATTTAGTACATACCCCCAAGTTGATGGTCAATGGCAGCGTGGAATTCAATCACAGGGACCCTCTCCATTAAATGCACCTTCCCCTCCTCAAGGGTTGACTCCAGATTTGTTGTTTCGGCTTGAGATGGCCAAGGTTGAGGTTGCTAGAGCTCAGGTTGAGGCTACCGAAAGACAGGCTAGAGCTCAGGTTGAGGCTGCTAGAGCTCAGGTTGAGGCTGCCGAGAGACAGGCTAGAGTGCAGGCTGAGGTTGTTAGAGCTCAGGCTGAGGCCGCAGTGTTACGTCCTGGGATATATAAACACTGGGCTCTTTCTATTGGACTAGGTATGCGGCAACAAGCAACAACGGAAAACGCTAGATCCAACCCTTATCTATAAACCCAGGCAACAAACCACCCTAAACCGTCAAGAGTCCTGCCTGGACAACGAGGTATCCTATGACTCGGTTACAGGGTGCACGCACTATAGACTGCTGATAGTCAAGCAGGCTATATAAAAGATCACACAATTAAGTTGACTTAAAGCTTCAAGGAAAAGATAGATAACGGAATTAAATTGCAGAAACAATTTAATAACAAACTAGAAGAAAGTACATTTAACGTTACGTTAATTAATACAACTAATCACCCCTGCGTGAAAGAAGGTGAGAGCAAACAGTCCTCAAAACATCGTACAGGTAGACAAGATGCAGGTTTCTAAACTGCATGCGGCTACTGTAGGATCTGATGCTTAGCAAAGAAAGTACGTTACGGATTTAGAGAACTCTTAACTAATAAGCAGGAATACATACTAGTGATAGGACCTACAGTGTATAATGGCATAGGTATAATTAAATAAAGGCAGCCACTCGCAACATAACCACATACAGGTGTGCTTCTCACTCTTAGTCAGGCAAGCCTGCTTGGACAGAGTCTCTAAGCCACACCCTGACTCACAATGCTCACAAAGACGGTAAACTGTGGCACAATAACAAGCATACAGATATAATAAACCGCTAGCTGTTAATCTGCCAGGTGGCAGAGGTCTAGCCGGAAGGATATAGGCTTCGGATACCCGGGCTGAGCCACCTGCTCTAGCCTAGGGACGTTCCCAAGTCTGTGCGCCAAATTACTCTAATTGAAAGGGTGCTCTCTTGAGAGACTCAGATCCCAAGTATCTGACTCTCTCCTGGCGACCCTAAAACAAACGCAAGGCGTGCTAGCGCAGTGCTGAGTGCCCTTGGCAAGGGCCCTCACACAACACAACGCTAGACACACAGGCACACAGACAAGAAAATGCCCCCAGACTCCCACGGGTATCCTAGTAAAGTCGTGCAGGTCCACAGGACTCGCACCAGCAGACTTTACTTAAAGGATCGCAAAAAGCCTCCCCTCCGGTCTAGCCCCTGCTCACCTGCCACAAGAACACACTAGCAAGCATGAAACCACCAAATATGAGACAACAAAAAAGCTTCCTAGGTCTCATTAACAATTACATCTCTGCATAAGGCCCAAAATCCTATCTAATTATCTGAGAGCTCGTCGTTAATACAATAATAGATATAAGGTCTATCAAGGGGATGGGATAATTAAATAGATTGGTGAAGTAGTGGAAAGAAGGTATACAAAGTAAGAGAGAAAGTTTCTAAGTGGGGTTGAGAGGGATAGATATCAAGGGGGTCCGAAGGGTACGACAGTGAGGTGAGCTCTGAGGAGAATAGCTCCTCTGGACCCCTCCAGGATCCCACACAAAGGCACGGTGGTCAGCCAATCACAGGCCGCTACGTCACCCGGCAGCAGGCCTGCAGAAGGCGCCAGGAACCACCAGCCAATCAAAACCGAGAGAAAAGACCACGCGGGCGAACAACTCCTCCGGGAGGGAGGAGGGAGGAGGAGGAAAAGCAACACTCACCTCCCCCACCCTGCTCGCTCGCTCTCTCTCTCTCCTTCACTACAATGCATCTTATGTATTATAATGAAACAATCAACTATCGAGAATAAAATATACTAAGATGTGTTGGTTAAGAATAAGGGCAGCTTCAAGCTGTGAAACAACATAAGAATATCCCAGACATTAGTTACATTGTCGTAGGCTATATACTAAGGAAAAGCCGGCCGGCCGGCTGCCGCCAGCCTGTTTCTAAACGGCTGGGCAGCCGACGCGCGCGCATGCCCGCACGTGGCTACTATGCAAGAGCGTCACACCTCCCCCAATATATAAGACACTTGACTAAGCTCTTCATATCTAACAGAAAGCTTCTCATAGTACCACACACTGTTGCGACACAAGGCACTATATATAAAACAAATAAAGACTGTTGCACTCCACCGAGCAAGTTCAACTAACTTAGCGACAATAAGCGAAAACATTCAACTTAGATACTGCCACAACATCTTATACAAAATTCTACACGTTATAAAAATAAAGAGTTTTTATAAAGTTTTTTGCTTTTTTTTTTATTTGTTCTTGGCGGCTGCACTACAGTGACAGCCTATTTTCCTCCACTCTCAACACACACTGACTGAACGGCGAGGGTTGTCCTGCAAACAAACCCTCCCGTGACCAACAATCAGCCAAAACATTATCAGTGCCCTTAGCATGCCACACATCCAACTTGTGTCCCGGCAGCAAAACAACACCTGGCACTGATAAACTGCCCAGTTCATCACAAGACTGGCATTTTTCTTCGCTCTTTCCGGCAACGGGGCCTGCCAATAACCTTTCACTAGTTCTACCTTCGTGATAGGCGATGCAGCCCCGAGGCGGTCTATGGTGTCGTCAACTCTCGATAAGGTATAGGCGTCTGTCAGGGATAATGCACACACACTCTCGCAATCAACACACTCACTGATCTTGCCACTTAACACAGGTTGCAAAGTTACAGGCAATGACCACTCACGACATTCCTTATCCCTCAGACCCTTCGTCAACACGTAATCCAGCTCTGCTTGCACCACAGGCTGTCGAGCAGGATTTATTCGGTAGGGAATTAAACTGAGCCTTGCACTATCTCCAGCCTGCATGTCGGATTCTACCCCGTACATCAGGCCTGGAGAAGCAACAAACATGCGGATGCACTGCCACAGCCTAGTAAACAACTTATCTCGCAGAATAACAATCCTAGTGCCCTTCCACAACCCAGCCGAGACTGCAGCTTCTAACCTGTAGTCTCCCTCCTTCTCCACCTTCGTCCCTAGAACAGCCAGGTCATGAGAGGGACAATCAGTACCACCTGTGCAGTCACTCCCATAGTTCATTATTGCTAAGGCTTCCCCGCCGATACCGTACATGCACCCCCCCGCATTCCTTACGACTACATCTGCCTGCGCAGCATCACCGCTTTTAGCGACATGGCCAGATACAGTCGGTCTATGGTAGGGCTGTTGCAATTGACTAGAGCAGCATTGGGAGGCTATGCAACGACTGGGCACTTCTATGCCACAGCCAACCTCACCAATCTGCTCAAAGTCCTCCTTTTGACCACCACCCTTGGCAGCCATGGGTCGACCCTGACCTGGCAACCATGCCAAAGCCTCGTCGCCCACCTTGAACCACCGAAACAACGAGGCTAATGGTCTTTCAACATCCACGTGACCTGCCCGCGGAACATCTTGCACCGCCCGAGTTGTGAGACTCAGGGGCTCGGCACGACCAGTGGGGTATGAACCGAGCTGGTGCTGGAGCGCTTCACACTGCTGCTCAGGCAGGTGCTCTAGCGCTTCCACAGCCACCAGACTCGTGTCCCCCGCCCACTGCTCTGCCGAGACATGACAATCCCTACTCTCCTCCACCTGTGCCCTACTGCCCCCCTCTCCTTCTCCACCTTGGCCGCGGCAGACCAACGCAGGGACAGTAAGCTGCTCAGGTGGTTGCCTCACAAACTCCTCCAACAGGTTCACATGACATGTTTCCCCGTCCTCGTGTTTGATCTCGACAGCACCATTACCACACTTCTGAACTTCCGGATCCTCCAACTGCAGTTTACAAATATCTGAGGGAACCAACCTGTCTAGATGCTTCCGAAGCAACCCAAGTCCTCCCCCAATATCAAACTGAGCAACCCTTTTTTCTCTCTGTGTGTAACGTTGCTGCCTCAGAGTCTCTTCCTGCCCTACCTCCTCACTAGCTGTGACAGGTCCTGGGGCCTCTCCAGACTCCAACATAGGTGCCAATAATGAGTCACCAAGAAACACTGCCGGCTCAAAACTCTCCAATTGACCAACACTTCCCGTTTTCTTGTGACCTTTCCTCCGCGGTTTGATAGACTGAGGTGGTGGCTGCAAGGCTCCGGATGTCTGAAAACGCGTCACAACACACGCCATGGTTTGTACGCTACACTTCTCAACCCACTCCTGTTCCTCCCTACTAACGTCGGCCGCCTTCTCGGCAACGACCAAGGGTGAAACCTTAGAAGCAGGCACCGCAAAGTCGTTGCCGAGGAGGAGGTCGACGCCCCCAACAGGCAAGTTCTCTACAATTCCGACATCCAGCTCCTTCGCCACACCACCCACCTCCAGCTCCATCCGCACCAACGGGTAGGACTTCGTAGCATTGATCCCCTGAACTACCACCACCCGAGCAGCGTTAATCGGCCTACCAGTAAAGTTCTTTAACAAGGTCTGAGAAGCCCCAGTATCACGCAATAGCTTAACTCCTCGCCTTTCGCCAGCCCACCTCACAAAACCATGCCCTCTATGACCCCCAAAGACGTCGCGGACAGGGTTCGAGCCTTCCGGACTCTTGAACACAGGCTGTGTCCCAACCACTGACGAACTACCCTTGGCAAACTCAGAAGATATAGGCGACACCCCTATGCTGCGGACCAATGACACAACCTTGTTTGGTGGCTTGTTCGGACAAGCATTTGCAAAGTGACCCTCCTTGTGACATGCAAAGCACTCTTTACTCTTTGGTTTCCCTTGTGAGTGGGAGGTACCATTAGACTTCTTATACGGGACGGTATTTGGTTTATGTTCAGTTTTATTGTCAGTGCTACATGGTTTTGTGTATTTATGTGTATCAAAATTCTTGGGAGGGGGAGGGGTACTATCCTTTGCACCCAACTCACTCCTAGCTGCTGCTTCGCACCCTCGAATTAATGACAGTCGGAGGTCAGCCATTTCTGCTGCCTCCTGGAGAGTTCTAGGATTTGTTTCCTTTATATTTAATGTTAAGTCCCCTCCTGTGCACTTAAAGAACTGCTCCAAGAGAACCAGCTCACTCAACTCCTCAAAAGTAGCTGCCCTCTCAGAACGCAGCCAATGTCGTAGTGCATCAGACAAGTCCCGGGCGTGTTCTAGGAAGGTACTATCCTTGCCCTTAGTAACACCCCGAAACTTCAAGCGGTAAGTTTCTGGTTGTAACTCATAGGCCCGTAGCACAGCCTTCTTTAGCTCATCATAAACTACACAGGACTCTAAAGGTAGTGCATCATACGCTTTTAGCCCCTTTCCTAGGAGTCTTGATGAAACTAATGCTGCCCACTTTTCCTGAGGCCACTGGTGTTCCTGACACTTCTTCTCAAATCTCATAAAAAACTCAGTCACACATGATTCATCGAACACAGGAACTAGTTTAAGCAGGTGCAACAATGATTGGTCCTGATGTCTATTACCTCCCCCAATATTACGCCCTGTTACCTCCACTCGAGATCTCTCCAGCTCCCTGTCAGCCCGATACCTAGTAGACTCTGCCTGCAGTTCAGCCTCTCGTATAGCTGTTCTCTCTGCAGCCTCAGCCTGAGCTCTAGCAGCCTCAACCTGAACTCTAACCTGTCTTTCGGCGGCCTCAACCTTGGCCATCTCAAGCCGAAACAACAAATCTGGAGTCAACCCTTGAGGAGGGGAAGGTGCATTTAATGGGGAGGGTCCCTGTGATTGAATTCCACGCTGCCATTGACCATCAACTTGGGGGTATGTACTAAATTCAGGCACCCTGACGTTTGATATGGGGGTAGAGTGGAGGGGGGGCTGGGGACCGGGGCCCCCAGTCGCCTCTCCACCCAGGTCTCTCCCTTCTAAACCCAATATCAAAGTCCTCAGCTGATCTTTCCTCATGCCACTTAAACCCTGGTGACCCTGCAGACCTGCCACACACTTTAAGCCATACTTATTCAGCTTCAACACCCTGGCAGCGGTAAGGGGCACCTCTAAAAATCTTCTAGCACCCTCCTCGCTATCGACTAGCCACTCCACAGGTCTTTCTCCCTCCGAGCCCGTATCGTGACCTGACCCACCACTGTGTTCTGATGTATTAGACATGTTTTGTGCACTGCAGTAATTATCACGGTTATAGAATGTGCCTTATCTCCTATGCAAGTATGTCTATACTAATGTTATTTAAAGTCTTTAATGTGTTATATTGGTTGCTCCAAAAAAAAAAAATATGTCCACTGTATTCCTCTAATCATAAGGAATCTCAAAACAAATGACCACTATATTCCTCTGTTCAGTAAATCCTATGCAAGGTCGCCATTTGTTACGTCCTGGGATATATAAACACTGGGCTCTTTCTATTGGACTAGGTATGCGGCAACAAGCAACAACGGAAAACGCTAGATCCAACCCTTATCTATAAACCCAGGCAACAAACCACCCTAAACCGTCAAGAGTCCTGCCTGGACAACGAGGTATCCTATGACTCGGTTACAGGGTGCACGCACTATAGACTGCTGATAGTCAAGCAGGCTATATAAAAGATCACACAATTAAGTTGACTTAAAGCTTCAAGGAAAAGATAGATAACGGAATTAAATTGCAGAAACAATTTAATAACAAACTAGAAGAAAGTACATTTAACGTTACGTTAATTAATACAACTAATCACCCCTGCGTGAAAGAAGGTGAGAGCAAACAGTCCTCAAAACATCGTACAGGTAGACAAGATGCAGGTTTCTAAACTGCATGCGGCTACTGTAGGATCTGATGCTTAGCAAAGAAAGTACGTTACAGATTTAGAGAACTCTTAACTAATAAGCAGGAATAAATACTAGTGATAGGACCTACAGTGTATAATGGCATAGGTATAATTAAATAAAGGCAGCCACTCGCAACATAACCACATACAGGTGTGCTTCTCACTCTTAGTCAGGCAAGCCTGCTCGGACAGAGTCTCTAAGCCACACCCTGACTCACAATGCTCACAAAGACGGTAAACTGTGGCACAATAACAAGCATACAGATATAATAAACCGCTAGCTGTTAATCTGCCAGGTGGCAGAGGTCTAGCCGGAAGGATATAGGCTTCGGATACCCGGGCTAAGCCACCTGCTCTAGCCTAGGGACGTTCCCAAGTCTGTGCGCCAAATTACTCTAATTGAAAGGGTGCTCTCTTGAGAGACTCAGATCCCAAGTATCTGACTCTCTCCTGGCGACCCTAAAACAAACGCAAGGCGTGCTAGCGCAGTGCTGAGTGGACTAGGCAAGGGCCCTCACACAACACAACACTAGACACACAGGCACACAGACAAGAAAATGCCCCCAGACTCCCACGGGTATCCTAGTAAAGTCGTGCAGGTCCACAGGACTCGCACCAGCAGACTTTACTTAAAGGATCGCAAAAAGCCTCCCCTCTGGTCTAGCCCCTGCTCACCTGCCACAAGAACACACTAGCAAGCATGAAACCACCAAATATGAGACAACAAAAAAGCTTCCTAGGTCTCATTAACAATTACATCTCTGCATAAGGCCCAAAATCCTATCTAATTATCTGAGAGCTCGTCGTTAATACAATAATAGATATAAGGTCTATCAAGGGGATGGGATAATTAAATAGATTGGTGAAGTAGTGGAAAGAAGGTATACAAAGTAAGAGAGAAAGTTTCTAAGTGGGGTTGAGAGGGATAGATATCAAGGGGGTCCGAAGGGTACGACAGTGAGGTGAGCTCTGAGGAGAATAGCTCCTCTGGACCCCTCCAGGATCCCACACAAAGGCACGGTGGTCAGCCAATCACAGGCCGCTACGTCACCCGGCAGCAGGCCTGCAGAAGGCGCCAGGAACCACCAGCCAATCAAAACCGAGAGAAAAGACCACGCGGGCGAACAACTCCTCCGGGAGGGAGGAGGGAGGAGGAGGAAAAGCAACACTCACTTCCCCCACCCTGCTCGCTCGCTCTCTCTCTCTCCTTCACTACAATGCATCTTATGTATTATAATGAAACAATCAACTATCGAGAATAAAATATACTAAGATGTGTTGGTTAAGAATAAGGGCAGCTTCAAGCTGTGAAACAACATAAGAATATCCCAGACATTAGTTACATTGTCGTAGGCTATATACTAAGGAAAAGGCGGCCGGCCGGTTTCTAAACGGCTGGGCAGCCGACGCGCGCGCATGCCCGCATGTGGCTACTATGCAAAAGCGTCACAGCAGAGAGAACAGCTATACGAGAGGCTGAACTGCAGGCAGAGTCTACTAGGTATCGGGCTGACAGGGAGCTGGAGAGATCTCGAGTGGAGGTAACAGGGCGAAATATTGGGGGAGGTAACAGACATCGGGACCAATCATTGTCGCACCTGCTTAAACTTGTTCCTGTATTCGATGAATCATGTGTGACTGAGTTTTTTATGCGATTTGAGAAGAAGTGTCAGGAACACCAGTGGCCTCAGGAAAAGTGGGCAGCATTAGTTTCATCAAGACTCCTAGGAAAGGGGCTAAAAGCGTATGATGCACTACCTTTAGAGTCCTGTGTAGTTTATGATGAGCTAAAGAAGGCTGTGCTACGGGCCTATGAGTTACAACCAGAAACTTACCGCTTGAAGTTTCGGGGTGTTACTAAGGGCAAGGATAGTACCTTCCTAGAACACGCCCGGGACTTGTCTGATGCACTACGACATTGGCTGCGTTCTGAGAGGGCAGCTACTTTTGAGGAGTTGAGTGAGCTGGTTCTCTTGGAGCAGTTCTTTAAGTGCACAGGCGGGGACATAACATTAAATATAAAGGAAACAAATCCTAGAACTCTCCAGGAGGCAGCAGAAATGGCTGACCTCCGACTGTCATTAATTCGAGGGTGCGGAGCAGCAGCTAGGAGTGAGTCGGGTGCAAAGGATCGTACCCCTCCCCCTCCCAAGAATTTTGATACACATAAATATACAAAACCATCTAGCAGTGACAATAAAACTGAACATAAACCAAATACCGTCCCGTATAAGAAGTCTAATGGTACCTCCCACTCCCAAGGGAAACCAAAGAGTAAAGAGTGCTTTGCATGTCACAAGGAGGGTCACTTTGCAAATGCTTGTCCGAACAAGCCACCAAACAAGGTTGTGTCATTGGCCCGCAGCATAGGGGTGTCGCCTATATCTTCTGAGTTTGCCAAGGGTAGTTCGTCAGAGGTTGGGACACAGCCTGTGTTCAAGAGTCCGGAAGGCTCGAACCCTGTCCGCGACGTCTTTGGGGGTCATAGAGGGCATGGTTTTGTGAGGTGGGCTGGCGAAAGGCGAGGAGTTAAGCTATTGCGTGATACTGGGGCTTCTCAGACCTTGTTAAAGAACTTTACTGGTAGGCCGATTAACACTGCTCGGGTGGTGGTAGTTCAGGGGATCAATGCTACAAAGTCCTACCCGCTGGTGCGGATGGAGCTGGAGGTGGGTGGTGTGGCGAAGGAGCTGGATGTCGGAATTGTAGAGAACTTGCCTGTTGGGGGCGTCGACCTCCTCCTCGGCAACGACTTTGCGGTGCCTGCTTCTAAGGTTTCACCCTTGGTCGTTGCCGAGAAGGCGGCCGACGTTAGTAGGGAGGAACAGGAGTGGGTTGAGAAGTGTAGCGTACAAACCATGGCGTGTGTTGCGACGCGTTCTCAGACATCCGGAGCCTTGCAGCCACCACCTCAGTCTTATCAAACCGCGGAGGAAAGGTCACAAGAAAACGGGGAGTGTTGGTCAATTGGAGAGTTTTGAGCCGGCAGTGTTTCTTGGTGACTCATTATTGGCACCTATGTTAGAGTCTGGAGAGGCCCCGGGGCCTGTCACCGCTAGTGCAGGTGCAGGGCAGGAAGAGACTCTGCGACAGCATCGTTATGCGCAGCGTGAGGAAAGGATGGCTCAGCGGGACATTGGAGGTGGAAATAAATTATTTAAGATGAACTTGGATAATCTCGCACCTGCTGATATATGTTCTTTGCAGCTGGAAGATCCTGAAGTCAGGGCGTGTGGTAATGGTGCTATCGAACTGGAGAGCGATGGGGATGCGCAGCCTGGTGATTTTTTCTTGTCCGAGGGGATCTTGTATCGGAGACATCAGGATCCCAAGAAAAAGTGGGATGGCGGGTCAGGATTAGTGGACCAGTTAGTAGTACCGAGGGTGTGCCGTGAGAGCTTATTGAGATTAGCTCATGATGTGCCTTTGGCAGGGCATCTGGGGGCACGTAAGACGGAGGCAGCTCTGAGCAAGCTTTTCTGGTGGCCTGGGTTAAAGGCGAGTGTCATGTCATGGGTGTCACAGTGTCACACTTGTCAAGTTGTTGGGAAACCCAATCAGGTCATTCCGAGAGCCCCGTTACAACCCATCCCTGTCATTGGGCCGCCCTTCAGCAAAGTAGTTATCGATATGGTTGGCCCATTGCCCCCACTAGTGCCGGCAATAAATTTTTACTAACTGTAATGGATGTAGCAACACGGTATCCAGATGCTTACCCCATGCGCAACGGGATGGCTAAGACTGTTGTCAAAAACCTACTTGTCTATTTCTCTCGTTATGGCTACCCTCAGGAGATCCAGTCTGATCAGGGATCCAATTTTACTTCTGCTCTGTTTAAGCAGACCATGCAGCAACATGGGATAGTGTCTGTGGTGTCATCTGCCTACCATCCCGAGAGTCAGGGAGTTTTGGAAAGGTGGCACTCGACTCTCAAGAGTATGTTGCGGTGTTATTGCATGGAAAATGGGAAGGACTGGGATCTAGGTCTCCCATACGTTTTATTTGCTGCGAGAGAAGTACCTGGGCAGAGCTTGGGATTTAGCCCGAACGAGTTGGTTTTTGGACACAGGGTCAGGGGGCCCCTCCACATAGTCAAGGAGATCTGGGAGGGAGTCACAAAGCCATGCTCGCTTCTAAAGTATGTAGTTGAAAGCTGTGAGAGAATGCTAAAGAGCTTCGAGGTAGCAGGTCGGAACCTTAAGAGTTCACAAGCTCAGATGAAGGACAGATACGACCAGAAGGTGAAGCTGAGGGAGTTTGAAGTAGATCAGGAGGTACTGATACTACTGCCTCTGGTGGGACACCCCTTGTCTGCCAAGTATTCTGGTCCGTATCGGGTTGTAAGGAAGGTTTCTGATCTCGACTATTTAGTAGCTACTCCTGATCGTAAGAAAAAGAACCAACTTTGCCATGTAAATCTGATGAAAGAGTATGTGAGGCGCCCCTCCGAGCCTCTCACTGTCCCGGTGTTGACCTGCAGCGATCGTGGTGGAGAAGGAGGAAGGGACAGTCAAGCTGCAGGGGAGGATAATTGGGATTGTCATGTTTCTGCGGATCAGTGGGCGGGGAATTCTAGACAAGTGGCTCACAAGTTGATATTGCACCTGCCTGAGCAACAGCGTGTAGCTGTGCAGCACTTGTTTGATTCAAACCCAACTGTTTTCGCGGAGCATCCTGGCCTCACTACTCAAGCGGTGCATGATGTCGATGTTGGGGACTACCCGCCCTTTAAATCAGTGCCATACCGTGTTCCCCCTATTAAATTACCAGCACTTAGGGAAGAGCTGGATTATATGCTGAAACGTGGGCTGATTTCTGAGGGTGCAGTAAGGTGGACTTCCCCCGTCACACTGCAGCCCAAATCAGATGGCAAGGTGCGGTTTTGTATAGATTTCCGCAGGTTGAATGGTTTAACCCCCACAAATGCCTACCCTCTCCCTCGCGTGGATGACAGTGTGGATAAGATAGGAAAAGCCAAGTTCCTCACTAAGATAGACCTTGTTAAGGGTTATTGGCAAGTTCCCTTGTCTGAGCGAGCGCGAGAGGTGTGTGGGTTTGTGGTGGACGGTGTCACATATCGTTGCCATGTTATGCCATACGGGCTGAAAAATGCCCCTGCAACGTTTCAGAAATTAATGAACGACATTGTAGCCGACATTCCCAACTGTACGGTGTACCTAGATGATGTCATAATATACGACGATGATTTTAATAGTCACTGTGCTCACATCGGACAGCTTTTCAATAAACTGAATGAAGCAGGTTTGGTGGTAAACCTGGGTAAGTGCGATTTTGTCAAAGCCACAGTTTTGTACCTGGGGTTCGAGGTGGGGATGGGTCAGGTGTGCCCTCCACAGACAAAGATTAAAGCCATCGATCAGTTTCCCCAGCCTACGACTAAGAAACAAATCATGCGGTTTCTAGGTATGATAGGCTATTATCGTCGCTTCATCAAAGGCTATTCGACTGTACTTGCACCTTTAACTGACTTATTAGCTAAGGACAAGAAGTTCCGGTGGTCTCCTGAGTGTGCAGAGGCGTTTTCCTTGGTGAAACACCTGTTATGTACCCACCCCATACTCAGGGCCCCGGACTTCAGCAGACCTTTTCAGCTGGCGACTGATGCCAGTGGCGTAGCGGCTGGGGCTGTCTTGTTACAGACAGATGATGAAGGTATCGAACATCCAGTGAGTTTTTACAGTAAAAAATTTAATAGTGCACAAAGGAATTACTCTGTAATTGAAAAAGAACTCCTGGCGATAGTGCTGGCGCTCAGGCACTTCGATGTATATGTTCCTGCTTTCGGACCAGTCGTAGTGGTTTATACCGATCATCACCCTCTGAAATTCTTGAATCAGTTTCATAACCGGAATATGAGGCTGACCAGGTGGTCACTCATGCTTCAGGAGTATAATCTGGACATACGCCATATTGCCGGTTCTGATAACGTGATAGCGGATTGTCTATCAAGGGTGGATGATGTTGGTTAGACTGCCACAGGATTGAGGGTTGAGTGTGGAGGAAAATAGGCTGTCACTGTAGTTCAGCCGGAAACAAAAAATTAAAAAAGCAAAAAACCTTATAAAAACTCTTTATTTTTATAACGTGTAGAATTTTGTATAAGATGTTGTAGCAGTATCTAAGTTGAATGTTTTCGCTTATTGTCGCTAAGTTAGTTGAACTTGCTCGGTGGAGCGCAACAGTCTTTATTTTTTTTATATATAGTGCCTTGTGTCGCAACAGTGTGTGGTACTATGAGAAGCTTTCTGTTAGGTATGAAGAACTTAGTCAAGGGTCTTATATCTTGGGGGAGGTGTGACGCTCCTGCATAGTAGCCACGTGCGGGCATGCGCGCGCGTCGGCTGCCCAGCCGTTTAGAAACCGGCTGGCGGCAGCCGGCCGGCCGGCTTTTCCTTAGTATATATCCTACGACAATGTAACTAATGTCTGGGATATTCTTATGTTGTTTCACAGCTTGAAGCTGCCCTTATTCTTAACCAACGCATTTTAGTATATTTTATTCTCGATAGTTGATTATTTCATTATAATATGTAAGTCTAGTGAGAGTGGTAGGAGACGAGCGGGAGAGAGAGACCGGCTGGGGGACATTGCTTCGCGCGGAGAGTCCAGCTTGGGACGAGCCTGATGTTGCCACGTGCATTTGATAGCAACGTTAGGCTTAGTTTCGACTCACGCCAGGGGTAGAGGATTTTGACCCGGCAACTGTGTTGAGTGTTGCCAAGCATGGGATGTATTTTGCATGCCTAGGGTGGGGTCCAGACAGATTCAAGACTCAGAGCTCACCTCATTGTCGTACCCTTCGGACCCCCTTGATATCTATCCCTCTCAACCCCACTTAGAAACTTTCTCTCTTACTTTGTATACCTTCCTTCCAATACTTCACCAGTCTATTTAATTACCCCATCCCCTTGATAGACCTTATATCTATTATTGTATTAACGACGAGCTCTCAGATAACTAGATAGGATTTAGGGCCTTATGCAGAGATTTAATTGTTAATGAGACCTAGGAAGCTTTTTTGTTGTCTCATATTTGGTGGTTTCATGCCTTCTAGTGTGTTCTTGTGTCAGGCTAGCAGGGGCTAGACCGGAGGGGAGGCTTTTTGCGATCCTTTAAGTAAAGTCTGCTGGTGCGAGTCCTGTGGACCCGCACGACTTTACTAGGATACCCGTGGGAGTCTGGGGGCATTTTCTTGTCTGTGTCCCTGTGTGTCTCGCGTTGTGTTGTGTGAGGGCCCTTGCCTAGTCCACTCAGCACTGCGCTAGCACGTCTTGCTTTTGTTTTAGGGTCGCCAGGAGAGAGTCAGATACTTGCGATCTGAGTCTCTCAAGAGAGCACCCTTTCAATTAGAGTAATTTGGCGCACAGATTTGGGAACGTCCCTAGGCTAGAGCAGGTGGCTCAGCCCGGGTATCCGAAGCCTATATCCTTCCGGCTAGACCTCTGGCGCCTGGCAGATTAACAGCTAGGGGTTTATTATATCTGTATGCTTGTTATTGTGCCACAGTTTACTGTTTTTGTGAGCATTGTCAGGGTGTGGCTTAGAGACTCTGTCCGAGCAGGCTTGCCTGACTAAGAGTGAGAAGTACACCTGTAGGTGGTTATGTTGCGAGTTGCTGCCTTTATTTAATTATACCTATGCCATTATACACTGTATGGCCTATCACTAGTATTTATTCCTGCTTATGAGTTAAGAGTTCTCTAAATCCGTAACGTACTTTCTTTGCTAAGGATCAGATCCTACAGTAGCCACATGCAGTTTAGAAACCCGCATCTTGTCTACCTGTACGATGTTTTGAGGACTGTTTGCTTTCACCTTCTTTCACGCAGGGGTGATTAGTTGTATTAATTAACGTAACGTTAAATGTACTTTCTTCTAGTTTGTTATTAAATTGTTTCTGCAATTTAATTGCGTCATCTATCTTTTCCTTGAAGCTTTAAGTCAACTTAATTGTGTGATCTTTTATATAGCCTGCTTGACTATCAGCAGTCTATAGTGCGTGCACCCTGTAACCGAGTCATAGGATACCTCGTTGTCCAGGCAGGACTCTTGACGGTTTAGGGTGGTTTGTTGCCTGGGTTTATAGATAAGGGTTGGATCTAGCATTTTCCGTTGTTGCTTGTTGGCGCATACCTAGTCCAATAGAAAGAGCCCAGTGTTTATATATCCCAGGACGTAACAATAATATTTGTACATTTTCGGCAGTGGGCGGGGCCTGGGGTAAGGTATCCGGCTCCGTACAGACCCTCCCCTTCAATTCCGGGAGCAGTTTTCCTATCCAGTGTTTTAGGCATATAGAGATTGACCATCGTTGCCAGATACAGGAAAGTTTCCCAACAAAGTTAAATTGTATTTCCATTTGTGAATTTCATCGGTATATTCCAAGAGTATTTAGGACATTAATCTGATTGGACGTTGTTAATATTATATAGCTCTGTGACCATCATTAAAGATTTTTCGTGCAAGACACAAGGTTCGTTTTATGAGTGGTTCTGGCAAAAGTGTCACAGAGTAACTGGCACTCCTCCACAAGTTTAAAATATTTTAAACACAGGGCGGATATCGTTAGTAACAGGTTTGGGAGCAATTGCTATTGCAGTGAAGCACCACAGAAGGTAAATTAAGGTAAATAATTGCAGTAATTAGTGAGGGTAGAGGCCAATATATCATTGTTGCCTAGTAAACCTAGGCTAAGGCTTCGCTGAGTGGGAAAAAACGACTGTGTCAATTTTCTAGGCCTAGGCTATGTCTAGCCTACTACTCTGGTCAATAGATTCTTTTATAATTCATAAATATCAAATTTCGAGTATCAAACGTCAAATCAAATATGAACCTTCAAATGAGCTGTCCGCGGCCCGCCAGCTCTAGGCCTAGGCCTATGTAGCCTATTTCTTAATTATTTTTTTTAATTTGCCTAGGCCTATGCTATAGCCTAGGTATAACAATATGGTAAATTGGTCAATATAAAGGAGCCGGACCACAGCAATTTTCAAGGTTTTATTTGTTTGCATTTGTTATTTAGCCTATAGGCTAGGCCTATGGTTTAGGCCTATAGGCTAGGCTAAGCTTTCTATAATAAAATTTGGGTGAGATCCTGTATAGTGGGTGGAACTGTTTTCAGATGCCTATTTACTAAGAAACATTGGCAAGAATGTAGTTACCGGGTGTACCGTCCGTCTTGTTTACACTACGCGGACGCTCACCATCATGTTCCCGTCTATTTTGACTGCCTTTGGATACAAAAATACATTACCCTAACCTAACCTAACCTAGTATTATGGATTTATAATTAGGCTAGGCTATTTATTTTATTATAAGTAGGCCTATTTATAGATGATTTAGCCTATGTTGTATGTCGGTAGTGGTACACCCGGTAACTACATCCATCCCGAAACATTGAACAATATCTTTAATCTAAGCTAACCAAAACCTAACCTAACCTAGTATATTAGTGGACTATTTAGCCCAGGCTATGACTGTAAAATGTAAAAATAGCCTATATTGCAACATTAGGCTACCAAATTATTGAGATATATGTACAGGTCATCCCGCTACACAGGATTATACCAAAAATGTGTTAATGGAAATTAGTATTTAGGCTACCCATTATCCAAGAATCTAAAAATATGGCACCTGATAGGCCTAGTGGGAAGGGCTATGAACTGAAGAATAGGGAAATTGAGGGGTACCGGTATATAAAAAGTGTATAAAGCGAATACCGTATAGGCTACTCGTAAAGGCCTATTGCTTTTGTAAATAAAAGTGGGCTCGGGTTTATGCATTTTCGAGACCCATAAAACCTGATTTTTTAAAAACCCAAGCCAACTTTTGACGAAAGTAGGCTCGAATTTCACAGAGTTGAGTGGGTAATAGTCTATGTTATCAAAATAGTCAACTTTGAGAAGTCATGGCAAGAATGTTAAGAGCGGGCGTACCGCCAGCCTTGTTCACACTACGCGTAGTGGCGTCGGACCTTTGCCATCATGTTCCCGTCTATTTTGACTGCCTTTGGATACAATAATATGTTGAGAGGGGGCTTTGCCCCCCTCACCCCCCCCCCATGACATATTGTCATCATCATATATATTGCCAGCAGGGGGCAAATAACCGAAAAAAAAATCGACGTCAAAATAGACGCGAAGTTAACCGCGGCGATCACCCTATGTAAACATGACGACCGTACACCCGGTAACTACATCCATCCCGAAGTCATTAGCCTAACCTAATAACCTTATCTAACCTATCCTAGTATTATGGAAGGGGGCTGCCGCCCCCACTCCCCCGCTGGTTGAGTAAAACTGGTAACGATAAAAATGAAGTTGGGGTAAGCTATGACTCACTCCACCCCATCTGGATTTCTATTGTTACCAGTTATATTATTGTATCCAATGGCATTCAAAATAGATGGAAACTTGACTGCAAGCGTCCGACGCCTCCCCCGCCGCCATCATGTTTACATTTGTCGATCGCCGTGGTTAAGTTCGCGTCTATTTTGAAGGCAATTTGTTTGGTTATTTGTCCCCTGCTGGCAATATATATGGTGACAATATGTCATGGGGGAGTGAGGGGGGCAAAGCCCCTCCTCAACATATTATTTTATCCAAAGGCAGTCAAAATAGAGGGGAACAAGATGGCAAGCGTCCGACCTCCGTGTAGTGTAAACAAGGCTGGCGATACACCCGGGAACTAGTCTACATCCTACCCAACAAATCTAAAAAAATTAATCCTTGAAAATTGCTGAGGTCTGGCTCCTTTATATTGATCGGTAAATTTTGACAAGAATGTACCGGTAGTTACTAGGTGTACCGCCGGCCATATTTACTCTAGGCTAATGCGGATGCTCGCGATCATGTTCCCGTCTATTTTGACTGCCGTGGGATACAATAATAGGTTAAGGGGGGGGGATGGGGGGCTTTGCCCCCATCACTCCCCCATGACTTGTTGTCATTGTAGAATTGTAGAATTTTACTGACAGGTACCACCACGTACCGGTACTAATAAGAGATTTAATTTTAGGTTTCCACGCATCCATCAACAACCTACAGCCTTTTCTGGTCTGATACTAGTACCTTACTGTAATATAAACGGTTTAATAGCGTTTTCATGTGGTTTTTTACAAGAATATAGAAGCGCGTTTGGGCCGAAAATCGGGAGTTTACCGCCTATTCCAATCGTCGGTTTATTGACATGATGCTCGACGTTAGCTACGTTTGCTGTTGTTTTTTTTGCCCCCCTGCTGGCAATATATATGATGATGACAATAAGTCAAGGGGGGGTGAGGGGGGCAAATCCCCCTCTTAACCAAAACCGGTACTGTATTCCGCGGCCTAAATTTTAATTGAAACGCCAATATGGGAAATTAGTTAGATGTGCGAAGTAGCCTACTAACCTCGAGCACAATGTAAACAAACCATCGACGTTACACCCGCGAACGCAACTTTTCCACCGAGTTATCTTTATATTTTGTCTATCATTATTGATGTCAAAGTGTCCTCATTGTATTTGTTAGTGTTTCGTACACCAGAAAATGGTGTAGCTTGGTGTTGGATGTGTGGAAACTGAACAAAATTCTGTATTATATCCTTGGTGGTACCTGTCAAATGCGTGCCCCTATAGTAAAATTGCATCTTGTCATAATCATATATATTGCCAGCAGGGGGAAAATAACAGAAAAAATAGACGGGAACATAACGGCGTGCGATCGACCTATGTAAACATGATGACCGTCGGACCGTACACCCGCATACCCTACATCCTTCCCTTTATTTTTACCGTGTGACAGCCAAGAGTTTTAGCATTGACTTTTATATACCGGTACTGGTATATATTTTTATTTTGTATTTGTTCATTGATAGGCTATATAGATTTGTTTTACAGCAAGAAAGTACAGTAAACCCTCGCTAACTCGGACTAATTGGGGGGAGACCACTTCCGAGAAGCCCGATTTTCCGAGATGTCCGAAGTCCGACTTAAGAGAGGGAAAATTCCGAATTAGAAGAGGAAAGTTCGCGTCACCAGAGAAAATTGAGATAACTTTTTTTTTTTTTTACATGTGAAATTCATCATATTAATGACAAATACCAACCTTATTATGTTTTCAGGGCCAGTACAGTACATAGTAATTAATATTAACACAATAATTAACCCTCTCACATCCTTATGATGCAGAGGTTGCCAGATTAGCAATAAGAAATCGATTACTCTCACTCTTATAATTACCTCTCCAAAATTAGTTTTCTGCCCACAGCTAACTCAAAGACAACTGCAGAGGTTGAAGTAAATAAACTAAAGATTTATAAATACCCCGGACGGTAACAAAGGCTTTAAAGTATACCTCATAGGCTCAAAAATTGTGTCAGGACGTGAGAGGGTTAAAAGGCACAGGCTTCAATTCATCCTAAAATCACTTAAAACCGAGTGAGAGAACATTGTAAACCGGACACAAATCCCGTCCAACTCGGAAATTTCCGAGATATACAGGGACATTTCCGAGAAGTGCGGGTTTCCGACTAAAAAGAGACGGAGTTAGCGGGGGTTTAGTGTAAGTATTTATCCATTGTTCAACAATCTCTAGGCTATTCCCCCCCTCCCCTCCCCTGGGCCCCTAGTGGGAAGGGCTATGAAGATCAGGGAAAATGGAGAGTTTAAGAGGATAAAAAGGGAAAAATCTGGTAATTCTTTAGAACAACAACTCCTGTTTTTTTAGGTATTTTATTTGTTTTGTTTTTATTTTAAATGTTTATTATGGTTTATTAATTGTTATAAAGTGAGGAAAGCGGTTATTATTGCCATTTTCATTGTTAATTGCAATTACGATACCCCAACAATTTATGGGATAGCTTGGGAATGCTGGGTTTTGGATGAGGGAAAAAATAGGGGAAGGATATAGTATCCGGGCATACAGTCGTCTTGTTTATGTAAGTCGTGTTTGAATTTATTTTTTTATTTGCCCTGATAGCCTAACTTGGAAAAGGCTCGCCGCCTTACTGGGTATTATAAATAATTTATTAGGGTCAATGAAAAGACCCCCCTAAACCTATAATTGTATTCCACGGCAGTCAAAATAAATGTGACTGTGATCACAAGCGTACTAGTACCGGTAACATAAACAAAGCGGGTGATACGCCTGAACATTACATCCTTACCCTTTGCTCACCTCATCTTCCCATGACTTTGAAATTCTTATCTATGTTGCCAATACTGGGCCAAAACCTTATTTTCACAACTGAACCTATTGCTGGCTAATACAGTTACAGTACTCACATCCGATGGTTCTCTGACGTCACACAAAGGTTTGGCATATTATTGGTCTAATTTGATTTCCTTTTTTTATTAAATTATTCCACGGCCAGCTGTTACTTGCTTCCTGCTGGCAATATAGGCCTAGGCCTATATTATGATGACAATAAGCCATGGGGGCTGAGATCAACCCATTATTGTATCCCACGGCCAGCTGTTGGGCAAATACTAGCTGGCTGTGGGATACAATAATGGGTTGAGGCCCCCTCACCCCCTATGATTTTTTGTCATCATCCTATATATTGCCAGCAGGAAGCAAATAACAACTAGTCGTGGAATAATTTCATAAAAAAAAGGCATTCAAATTAGACGCGAATGTAGCTGTGAGCATGCGCCTTATGTAAACATATCGGATGGTACGCGCACTAACACAACCCTTACCGAAAAAGTGGGTATTACTGACTTTTAGATGCAATCATGATTATTGCAACATTATTTTTACTGTTTTTACTTTAGATACAGTGGTTTTATATATAGAGAACCATCGGATGTGAGTACTGTACCTGTATTAGCCAGCAATAGGTTCAGTTGTGAAAATAAGGTTTTGGCCCAGTATAGCCAACATAGATAAGAATTTCAAAAAGTCATGGGAGGATGAGGTGAGCAAAGGGTAAGGATGTAATATTCAGGCGTATCACCCGCTTTGTTTATGTTACCGGTACTAGTACGCTCGTGATCACGTTCGCGTTTATTTTGACTGCCGTGGAATACATTTTCGGTTGAGGGGCGCCTTTTCTCCCATTCCCCCATGACTTATTGTCATCATCATAAACATTGCCAGCAGGGGGCAAAGGTAATTATAGGGAAAAGGCTCGCATCCTTATTTTTCATGTATTTTCCTCCAGATTTTGAGCAATCAGTATTTTCATTGTTTTTTGTTGTAATTCCAACGTGGGATACAAGATTGTTTGAGGGTCATCCGCTCATGACTTATTGAAATCATCATCTATGTTGCCAGCAGGGGGTAAATATAAATTATACTCCATAATATAGAGGTTTGTAAACAGCGAGGACGTCCGAGGGACCTCTGAAAGTTATGGGACTTCTCGTTTTTTCCAATAATATCGGGTTATATACATGTGATCAAAATCATTCTCCCACAGTTAAATATACATGACATGAGTACAGTAAAAGAATTTCATAAACCTGCATTGACCCTAATAAATTATTTATAATACCGGTACCCGGTAAAGCGGTGAGCCTTTTCCAAATAATTATCGGGCAAATAAAAAAAAATTAAACAGAATTCAAACTAGACGAACGTATGCACAAGCGTACGGCTTATAGTGCACGCCCGGTATTCGCGCCTAGGTCGTACCGGCCCCCTTTCGCAATTACGTGGGAACTATTTAACATAGGTTTCATTGGGAAATCGACTTAGGTTGTACCAGGCTCACCCTTCTTGGACCCCCATTTCCCCCCAAATACATCCAATAAATACATATTATCTAAGGAGAATTCTTATAAATGCATATTATGAGGAGATTACTTACCACACAGATTTTATTTGAAATCAGTCATATACAGCCTAACCTAACCTAACCTAATACAGCCTAACCTAACTGATCAGCATAATTTCGCTGCTTTGTCCGACACGGCGCGCCGTCGGTAGGCTTGACCGGCCTTTGCTGTTTTGATAGTCCTGAGCATTTAATTCCTTTATCATTACCACCAGGCCCACTGTCCTTATCACTGATTGCACTAAAGGCCCTAATAAACTCAGGAGATACAAGGTTCAGGCTAAAAAACCTTGTAAAAACTCATCATCATATAGCCTATATTGCCAGCAGAGGCAAGTAACAGATAAATATAGTAGTCAAAATAGACTGAAATGTAACCGCAAGCACACAACTTCCATAAACAAGACGACTGTATGTCCGGATACTATATCCTTCCCCTATTTTTTCACCCATCCAAAACCCCGCATTCCCAAACTATCCCCTAAATTGTTGGAGTATCGGAATTGCAATTAACTATGAAAATGGTAGTTGCCTGGCATGACCGAAGCCGCTCATAGGACTCGTGCCCCCAGGGGTTTGTTGTGGCAGTTTGGTTCCCGGAAACTGCTCCTCACGGTCGGCAGCCGGCTGTCCTCCACTGGTCGGTGATCTTGTCCCCGGCCGGGAGGGTAGGCAGCCATCCATGGTCGGCAGCTCCGGGAGGTGGTCCCACGGCGCAGACACCGCCACTCTAGGACCCCAATACACACCAAATAATCATAGCCTCCTATGCAGACGACATAACACCCACATGCACACACCAAGACCTCGACACAGCAAAACGTCTACTTCAGCCCTATCTCAACACATTACATAACTGGTGCACTACAAACAGACTCAATTTAGCTCCAGCCAAATCCACCGCAAGCCTCCTCACAAGCTGGACAGCAGAACACAAATACACCCCAAACCTCACCATAAACAACACACCCTGAACACACATACACTCACCCAAAATCCAAGGAATAACATATGATACTCTAATGCTATTCAAACAGCACACCACAAACATGAAAAAGAAACTGACACTGACACCCAGACTTAACACCCTCAGGTCACTTGCCCACACACAATTTAGGCACAACAAAGAAACCACCACCACAGTTTACAAACAATACATAAGATCAGTGATGGAATACGTAAGCCCGGCCTGGGCTTCTAACCTAGCTAAAACACATCATAATACCTTACAGACTATTCAAAATAAAGCCCTAAAAATCATCACAGGCTGCACAGCTACACCTACAGATCACCTACAGTACCTACCGTACATCAAGAAACCAAAGTCCTCAAAGTCAAAGACCATCTGGACATGAGAGGCACTCAATTCCTGGCAGCAGCCTCCACGAACCAACACTACCCGCTACACTACATCGCAACACACCCACAGACACCAAGAAATATCAAAACAACACCCATCACATGGTATCATACACAAATACTGTCTTCTCTCCCTCTTTGCCCGCCCCAAACCAGCTTCCAGAAGCACATCCATACTCATATCTCTCGCCGTTCCATCCAATCACTCATAGACAACACGCAGCTGCAGGCACGACCTCCCGAAATACATCCTTCTGAATCCTCTCTTCCTCGCGAGGACAGAGTCCACCTGGCCAGGCTGAGATGCGGACACCATCCAGCTCTTCTGAGCTATCAGAAGAGACTGGATGACTCCGTCGACGACACCTGCCCGGGATGTAGCACAGCACCCCATACCATTAAACACATCATAGAAGACTGCATTTCACACAATCACTTACGCCGACAACACAATCTACACTCCTTGAGAGCTCTGTGGGAAAGCCCGACCGTGGCCATGGCCTTCCTTAGGGACTCGGGGCTGTTCGGCCAGGCAGATTAGGGAACAACAACAATGAAAATGACAATAATAACCGCTTTCCTCACTTTCTAACAATTAATACACCATAATAAACCCTTAAAATAAAAAAAAAAAAAAAAAAAAAATACCTAGAAAAAACAGGAGTTGTTGTTCTAAAGAATTACCAAATTTTTCCCTTTTTATCTTCTTTAACTCTCCATTTTCTCTGATCTTCATAGCCCTTCTCACTAGGGGCCCGGGGGGGGGGGGGGGATTAGCCTATAGATTGTTGAATAATGGATAAATACATAATTCCTTGCTGTGAAACAACAATATAGCCTATCAATGAAAAAAATAAAGCAAATATATAGTACCGTAAATGCTTAAACTCTTGGCTGTCACACGGTAAATATTTAGGGAAGGATGTAGCATGGGGTGAACGGTCAAACGGTCGTCATGTTTACATAGGTCATCGTCTATTTTTTCTGTTATTTGCTGGCAATATATATGATGACAATAAGTCATGGGGGGTGATGGGGGAAAAGCCCCCCCTCCCCCCCCCCTCAACCTATTAGGCCTATTGTATTCCACGGCAGTCAAAATAGACGGGAACATGATCGTGAGCGTCCGCACATTGTAAATAAGGTGGGCGGTACACCTAGTACTGTAACTATATTCTTGCCAAAATTGACCATATTGTTAATATGCCTTTGCAAAATCTGTGTATCGGTAGGCCTCTATGACATTCATGTGTTACTTTTCTTCTAGGGAATTTTGTCATAATGTTCAAGCAGTTGTGAGAGTCATGACAATCTTTTCACTCTGAAACCATGCTGACCAGTATTGTGTAGCTCGTTTGCTTCCATAAATTATGAGATTTTTCCTCGCACGACTTGCTCAAACATTTTAACCGCTGGCTATATCAGAACATTTTGTCAACCTGAGCAAGGATTGAACCTTAGTCAGCTGAGTGGTGGGATGGGTCGTTATCAACTGAGCTAGGCAGACGACTAGCTAAATAGAAATGGTATTACGAGAAAAAAAAATCATTTTAATTTTCAAAATATACTTTACAGTATATAGCCTACTTTCTTGTAACTAAATAGACTAAAGAAACACCCTACATTTTCTTAAGTAGACTTGGATATCAGAAGATTATTTAATGCTAAATGTACCAGTACCTGTATATACTAGATCCATTAAATATGGAAGAGGAGGTGGGGATCAGGTCAGAAGTGTGTGTAGCCTTGTAAAGAGTGAAGATGTGGGAAAGCAAGAATTTATGGAGTGTGTGGGGAAATGCTGAGGTATGGTGGTGAATTAGTGATTGAATGGGTATGGACATTGTGTAAACTAGTATGGGAGAAGGGAAGTGCACCTGATGACTGGAAGACAGGCATAATAGTCCCCTTGTATAAGGGTAGGCCTACCGGTAAAAGAGAATGAGGAGTGTGTGGTAATCACCAGGGAATATGTCTTCGAAGCGTAGTAGGGAAGATGTACCGGTACAGTAGATAGTGATCGAGAGAGTGAGAGCGAGAACGGAGAATGGGTAGGTTTTTCTGGCCCCCTTCTCCCTCATGTTTAGCTCCATTGGATTTTAGAATTTAAGACATTCGGCCCATTGGTTTGGTAATTTTAAGACTTACGCCCCATTTCTTTGTCAATATTAAGAACTTTCGTGCAATTTAGGTCCCCCTAATACACGTATCCTCAGTCTGCGTTTACCCTATTCCGCGCCGAGGGGTAAAACAGGTACGGTACTCAACATCCCTAAAACACGTATTGACCCCACAAAACACGAATCACGGTTGAAGAGTGGTGTAAAAATGCTATTTTTTTTATTCCGATCCCCCCCCCCCCCTCCCTACTCCGCGCGCGCACCCTGTACTCTATGCCCTCGGCGGCGGGAAGACGGTGACTTCACGATGGCATTGTAATGTCATCGTGACGTCAAATTCAATACTAATTGGACAACCAAGCATACACAATAATAGAAACATAAACAAGTCATTCCTTACATTAAAATTAAATGCTATAAATAGGTGAGAAGAGTGGCGGCTCCGAGGCAGACCCTTGCGACAGGGCGACTTCATATAGCCTAGGCCTAGGCTTCCCCGGCCCCGCCACTGGCCCCGTCCCCGTCCCCGTCCCTGGATAAACCCATAGATTTCCCGATCGCAGTAGTGCCTTCACCAGTTTATTCTTCCTAGGCATTTTGAAGTTGTTGAAGGGTGTAGGAAGGCATTTGTTACACAATAAATGGGTCAAGTCTCAGCACACTGACACTTAAGGATATTGGGACTGAGAAGGAAGCGGCTTCCTTCTCAGTCCCAATATCCTTAAGTGTCCGTGCGACGTGCGCTGAGACTTGACCCATTTATTGTGTAACAACCGCCTTCCTACACATCATTCTAGGTCTACCCCTATGCGCTGCTTCCCCCACGTTCACAGTCCGGCAAAATTATCTTCACCCAGTTCTGATCATCCATTCTATCCATGTGTCCAAACCAACCAAGTCGGCTCTTGCGCATCACTTCACTGACACTCCGACGCCCTCTTAATTCCTCGCTTGATACCCCATCCCTGAGGTTAACCCCATATATCTATCTCGCCATTCTCTTCTCATTCTGTTCCATTCTATTGATATCCTCTGCTTTAACGGGCCATGTCTCCGAGGAATAGGTCATCACGCTCCTAACACTCGAGGTATTGGTATACACCTTCCCTTTAACCCGGGAGCTGCGGGAAGATACTTAAGAGTTCCCCCGGCGGACTGCGGGAAGACTCTTAAGAGCAGAGCTTTTGAACGCGTACCAAAACCGCGCGTTTATAGCCAGGCGGCTGAAAATTGGTGTGGGTATAGTACTACATGTCAACTCTCGACACCACCCCGCCACACGCTCGCCCCGCACTCGTGCAAGCACCACCGCGCCAGTAACCAAGCACTAGTCATGGAGCCCACACGTCCCTCACGCTAGCTCCCTGATGACACAACCAGCCCTCTTTCTGGTGGTGTTAGCCACCGTGGAAGGCAGAGGGTGGCTGCTAAAGACCCTAGCTACCAGTACGACACGCCCTACAGCTCGGAGGACGAAACACCAGCACCCAAAGCACGGAAAATACGTGCAAGCACGGCAAAGGTACAGAGGTCATTGGTGTTTCGGGACACTGCCACCACGACCCAGGCCACTGCAACAACCACTACCACCACCACTGCCACCCCTGCCACCGGTACCAGCGACGCAGGAGGCCGCCCTAGGGCTGCAGAATCTGCGGGGGCAGGAAAAATTAAAGGCACGGGCGTAGGGAAGAGAACCCGTACGCCAGCCACAGTGACCCTACCACCACCACCACCACCACCAGCCGCCCCTGGCCCGGCTGCCCCTGCCGCCCCTGCTGCCCCTGCCGCCCCTGCCCAAGGAAAAGGGGAGGGGAAGGGGAAGGGGAAAGGGGCAGGAAAAATTAAAGGCACGGGCGTAGGGAAGAGAACCCGTACGCCAGCCACAGTGACCCTACCACCACCACCACCACCAGCGACTGCTGGCCCTGGTGTCCATGCCGGCCCTGCTGCCCCTGCCGCCCCTGCCGCCCCTGTCCAAGGAACAGAGAGAAGGGCGACAGGCACCACCATCATCTTGCCTGCCTCCAGGGCCACAAGACCACGCACCACTGCTGCCCCTACCGCCACCCCTGCCGCTGCCCCTGCCACCGCCTCTGCTGTCCCTGTCCATAAGACTCCCGCACATGCTAAAATGACCCGGAAAACTCTGACACCATCAAAGTATGACGCCCTGCTGTTTGATGGTGATTCGCAGGGCATTGGCAGCCCGGGTTTTGACGACGAAGCCCTAGCACGGGACCAAGGGTTGGGGGATTTGGGAGTGGACAGTGGGAGTGAGTCCGACGTCGGTGACGAGAATGAGGAAGGGCGTCTGTCAAGTGAAGAGGAGGGTGATGATGATGCAGTGCTGTATCGCGACCATGGAAGCGATATTTCAGACGATGAAGGAGACGCAGACGACATTCCGATCCCTGGGCTACCTTCGTTCGATTGGTCTGACGGGGTAAATTTTGTACCTGACGTGCCCCAGTTCAATCCTGGGACGTCAGGTACAACTGACGACTGGCCCTGTGACGAGCAAGCGAACGAAAGCGACTTCTTCCTCAATTTTTTCGATATGGAGGTAATGACGTACATCGTTGCCCAAACAAACGCCTACTACAGGTGGGTGTTTGGCAGATTGGACGTCATTTCTCCAAAAGCGAGAATACGAGGCTGGGTGGATACGACTGTGGAAGAATTTCTGACGTTCTTTGCCTTGTTGTTCCTCATGCCTCTGATCAAGAAGCATGTGTTGCAACACTATTGGAAGCACGACCCTCTCATCGCCACCCCAACTTTCAATAAGTTCATGACTCGTGACAGATTTTTGTTGCTGCTAAGATTTATGCACTTTGCAGACAACGACAATCCTAACAGGATTGACAGGATATGGAAAGTTCGGGATGTGTTCACCATGTTGTTGGAGAGGTATAGGAAATACTTTTACCCCTTCCTCAATTTGGTGATTGATGAGTCGCTCGTGCTCTTCAAAGGACGCCTTGTTTTCAAGCAGTATATCCCCTTGAAAAGGCATAGGTTCGGAATCAAGCTCTTCGTTTTGTGTGACTGCGAAACTGGAATAGTGCTTGACATGATCGTGTATACAGGCACTGACATTGACATACCGAAAGCCACTGCCAATGGCCCCATGGGCATGTCAGGTGCCATCGTCAGGAAAATGTTGGCACCTTACCTGGGCAAAGGCCACATCATCTACACTGACAACTGGTATACTTCTCCTGCTCTCTGCCAGTTTCTTCATGACAACCAAACGGGGTCATGTGGGACTGTCAGAAAGACAAGAAAGTCTATGCCTAAGTTCACCGGTAATGTCATTCCTCTTACAGATGCCTCCTCCAGTGACACACCTTCAGAAGACGACCTGGCCCAGGAACACCGCGAGAGGCATGTGCGAAGAAGGCGACGAAAGGGGCAGAAATACAAGCAGCTCGAGAAGTGTGGGAAAGTGATAGCCCTGAAGTGGAAGGATAAACGAGACGTCCACCTGCTTTCCACCGTCCACACAGGTGCCCAGGTGGATTCTGGCAAAATCCACTACCGAACCAGGAAGACCATCTACAAGCCCGACATGGTAGTGGACTATACCAAGAACATGCGCCTGGTGGACAAGTCTGACTGTCAGCTGTCAGGCGTTGAGTGTCTGAGAAAGACTGTGAAGTGATATCACAAGCTCTTCCTCCACCTAGTTGATATCACGATGCTCAACGCCTACAACTTGTGGTTGGTGAAGAAGGATATGTCCCAAACCAGAAGCTGAAATTCCGGGAGTTCGTCTACAACATCTCATACCAACTCCTGGAGAAGTATGGCACCACCACTCACAGACGTACGGCATGGCGTGGGGATCACGTTCCTGACCGCATCCAGCTGGGTGTCGAAAGACACTACCCAACCAATACCGAGCTGATTGGCACTCGTCACAGGCAGGTGCAGTGCACCGTCTGCAGCTCCAGTGTCAGGAAACCCCATGTCACCAAAAGAGTCACCTCAATGTGCGCCAAGTGCAAAGTTGCACTCTGCCTGGGTGACTGCTTCAGGGACTACCACACCTTCAAGAATTATTGAGTGTCGCCCCCTGCCCTGCCCTGCCCTGGACTCGCCCCGTGCCCTGCCCTGGACTCGCCCCCTGCCCTGCCCTGCCCTGCCCTGGACTCGCACCCTACCTTACCTGACCTGACCTAATTGATCATGCTACCTCATAATGTAACATATATATTATATAATCTATAAGTTCCAAAGATGTCCCTGTGATATAGCTTTTACATTATATAATTGTATGTTTCATTATTTAGTTTATAAGTTTCAAAGATTTACATGTAATATGCCTTCTTTTTTTAGTATATCAATATATATGTTTGTTATTAGCCTAAGTAATGTGTATATACTTATTTTCTTACCTCAAATGAATTGTACAAAAATAAATATGTTTCAATAAATCCTGTCAAACCTACTAAGATAATAAAAAAATAAAATAAAAAAAAAACAAAAAAAACAAGGTCATGTCATTGTATTCTTACAATATGATATATTCTATGAATATTTCATATTGTTTGAATACAATGGCATGATCTTGTAAAAAAATTTTTTATAAAAAATGTTCTAGACAGTATAAAACCTTCCCCATAACCCCCTCCTGGATTCGATCCCACTACCCTACCACACTTTGAGGTTTCCAGTCCGCGACCTTACCAACCATGCCACAGGAGCTCATACCAAATATCACTCAAAACTTTGTGTTTACAATCGAAATTACAATATAAAAAAAAAAAATGAATTATCCCACCAATTTACGTTTGTAAATTGATGGGATTATCAATTATATCATGCAAAGGTTTATAAAAGTTTGTCTCTGTCAAGAATTAGTAATTATATAACTTTATTCTGTCAAAAATTGCCCAAACACTCAGCAAAATTGCCCCTCTCAGTGTGACTCCACTCATTATCACACGGTCAAGCGATCACGGGGTGACCCTTGCCGCTCCTTGATGCTCCAGACACAGCAGCTCTGTCTGGGAACAAAATTTGTATAAATACAATAATGCATAAAATACTCTTCACAAATACATTTGTATTGTATAATATTGTAATTAAAAATGAATAATAACTGTGTGGGTGTCGAAAATTGCTCAACCAGCTTTCTTATGTCTCGCCTACGCGCGTATATTGGATTATACATAGTCATGACTGTCACACAAATACTTGCAGTAGGTCTCGAATATACATTTAGATTGCATATTACTTGGAAATAAATAAATATAAGTTTCTCTGGTGGCAATCTACCCTTTCGCAAGTGTAAGGAGACACCAGTCTATATTTAGCTCTCTATCAAAAAAGGCAATCTGTCTGTGTTTACTGACCACCCTCGTTGCTGGTCTATAATATAGTACTTTATTTACAGTCAATGGCCTACATGTTTCTGTGGTACTTCACATGTGTCTAAAATGCAATGTCTGCTTGCATAAAAATGCAATTCTGAAGTCCATTTATACGTACGACATACGCATGTCTCAGTTTCTCTCTCTCTCCATTCCTGACTCATGTTATTGTAGACCTCTTGGTGGCAACGAACACCAGACACCTGGTAGACATAAGGTTCAAAATACCAAGACATCCATACGCCTCGGGCGCCTCCACAATTATCACAAAGCTGGCTATCTATCTAGAGATCTCCCTGCCTGCCTTCCCTCTCTCCACGACTCGCTCACTCCCTGCATGCCTCCCTCCCACCCCCACCCACCCTTTCAGGCTTCCGTCTGCTAGAAACTCAATGATAATGTGCGTAAATATCGCATGAATTGGTCTATATGCGGTATATATATTGATATATGGCACGTCTACATACGTACACGTCTGTATTATAGCATGACAGTGCTCTAAGTACAAGATATAAGTGATATTTATGGCGTAACACACCCTCTCCCCCTTTCATTCCCAGCACAACTCACTCACACCTTGGTTCACGCATAGAAACTCATTGATAATGTGCGTAAATATCGCATGAATTGGTCTATATGCGGTATATATATTGATATATGGCACATCTACATACGTACAAGTCTGTATTATAGCATGACAGTGCTCTAAGTACAAGATATAAGTGATATTTATGGCGTAAACCACACTCTCAGCTCATAAATTTCCGCCAAACCTCCAACCCATCTTCATTCCCGCCTAAAAATTCTCTTATAATTCCCTTATATATTGCAATTTTTGGTCACTATGAGGCATATTCATTGTTATATGGGTGGCCTACACACATGTACATACTCTACATAGCCTAAAAGGGATAAAAAAAGGAGATATACGTGATAATACGCGGTAACCCACCCCCTCCTCCCTCTCCTTCTATCCCCTGGGCGCGTGAAAATTCGGCAGGGAAATCTCGCCGCTCGATGACAATCTAGCCGCGCGGTGCCATTCGCTCCACATTTTTCAACTACGGACCGTTCCCCCACCCCCCCCAGACATTTTTTGGGGGGTCAAATATATATGGGCCAATGCACGCAAACATTCCCTAATAATAATAATAATAATCTTCTGGTTACTTATATAGCGCCCGTCTCTCCTCCTTCGAGGATTCGCAAGCGCTTGGCTTTCTTTAGTCTACCAGAGACCATTACCCATCCCCCTTGCTCATGGGGAGATGGTAACCGCCGGCTGTATCCCAGAAAAACTTTTCAATCTGAGCGGGGATTGAACGCGAGACCTTCAAGGTGGGAATCAGGCACGCTATCAACTGAGCCAGCCGGACGGCTGGCTCACGATGATGTACTTTTTATCGAAATTGGCAATGGGTCCCAAAATCATCATACATGCGCACAGTATTACCCTGTAGAAAAAACCCTGTACGCACGTCTTTGGTTAAGGTGAAGTGGAATTCTTCTCATGGTCAGAAGTGGCAACAGCTCTCTAAACTTCCCCCAGCCACTTTTGACTAGCAATGGAGCCAGCTTCAGCGCCACCTCTGGCAGAAACCGTATCGCCCAAATAGCAGCATGTGTTCACAGACTTCAGCGTTACAATGTCGAAATCAACACTAACAGGCGGGTAATTTAACACAAGTTCTCCCTTGCATACTGCACATTCAAAGTCTATGATTCTTGTCAAAGGTGCTCTAGATACACTACATCTCTTGTGTAGCCTACTCAGTCACTACAGATGCAACATTGAATTGAGTAACTTCCCACCCCCTTCCCACTTAGTGTGCATGGATAGCCTAGTCGCCGCTTCTTTCCATAGTTCCATGCCCTACTCCACTAATCATGACCTTTGTTTTTATCTATGTTAACTCTTAGACCCTTGTTTGCCATACCCTTCCTCCATATGTTGAACTTTGCCTCTGCTTCCTGCGCACTATCTGCAATAAGAACTAGGTCATCTGCATGTAAAAACTCCAATGGGAGTCCTGTCCTAAAGTCCCTTGACAGAGCCTCCAAGCCTCCAGGACCAAAACAAACAGTAATGGGCTCAGCAATAAACCTTAATGGACTCCACCTTTCCCTGGGAACTCTTCGCTCAGGACCCCATTCACTCTAACTGCTACCCGTGACCCTTCATACATTCTTATTATCTTATGCACCAACCACTCTTCTACTCCTAGTTTTCTCATAGCCCACTGCATTACTTCCCTTGGCACCCAGTCAAAGGCCTTCTCCAGATCTACAAAAAAATAGGTATAACTCCCTGTTACTATTAACCTCTCCGCGGCGCACAGGGGGTTTTCTACAGGGTAAGACTGTGCGCACCTATGATGATTTTGGGACCTATTGCCAATTTCGATAAAAAGTACATCATCGTGTAGGGAATGTTTGCGTGCATCGGCCCATATATATTTGACCCCCCAAAAAATGTCTGGGGGGGGTAGGGGAACGGTCCGTAGTTGAAAAATGTGGAGCGAATGGCACCGCGCGGCTAGATTGTCATCGAGCGGCGAGATTTCCCTGCCGAATATTTACGCGCGCAGGGGATAGAAGGAGAGGGAGGAGGGGGTGGGTTACCGCGTATTATCACGTATATCTCCTTTTTCGAGCCCTTTTAGGCTATTTAGAGTATGTATACATGTGTAGGGCACCCATATAACAATGAATATGCCTCATAGTGACCAAAAATTGCAATATATAAGGGAATTATAAGAGAATATTTAGGCGGGAATGAAGATGTGTTGGAGGTTTGGCGGCAATTTATGAGCTGAGAGTGTGGTTTACGCCATACATATCACGTATATCTTGTACGTAGAGCACTGTCACGCTATAATACAGACTTGTACGTATGTATACGTGCCATATATCAAAATATATACCGCATATAAACCAATTCATGCGATATTTACGCACATTATCAATGAGTTTCTATGCGTGAACCAAGGTGTGAGTGAGTTGTGGTGGGAATGAAAGGGGGAGAGGGTGTGTTACGCCATAAATATCACGTCAATCTTGTATTTAGAGCACTCTCATGCTATAATAAAGACGTGTACATATGTAGGCGTCCCATATAACAAGGAATATACCGCATATAGCCCAATTGATGCGATATTTACGCAAATTGTGAATGTGTTTCTAGCAGACGGAAGCCTGAAAGGGGGGGTTGGGGGTGGGTGGGTGGGAGGGAGGCATGCAGGGGTGCAGTGAGTGAGTGAGTCGTGGAGAGATGGAAGTCAGGCAGATCTCTAGATAGATAACCAGCTTAGTGATAATTGTGGAGGCGCCCCAGGCGTATTGATGTTTGGTATTTTGACCCTTATGTCTACCAGATGGCTGGTGTTCGTTGCCATCAACAGGTCTACAATAACATGAGTCAGGAATGGAGAGAGAGAGAGAGAGAGAGAAACTGAGACATGCGTATGTCGTACATATAAATGGACTTCAGAATTGCATTTTTATGCAAGCAGACATTGCATTTTAGACACATGTGAAGTACCACAGAAACATGTAGGCCATTGACTGTAAATAAAGTACTATATTTATAGACCACCAGCGACGGTGCTGAGTCAACACAGGCAGATTGCCTGTTGTGATAGAGGGCTAAATATAGACTGGTGTCTCCTTACACCTGCGAAAGGGTAGATTGCCACCAGAGAAACGTTTACTTATTATTTATTTCGAAGTAATATGCAATCTAAATGTATATTCGAGACCTACTGCAATTATTTGTATGACAGTCATGACTATGTATAATCCAATATACGCGCGTAGGCGAGACATAAGAAAGCTGGTTGAGCAATTTTCGACACCCACACAGTTATTATTCATTTTTATTTACAATATTATACAATACAAATGTATTTGTGAAGAGTATTTTATCCATTATTGTATTTATACCAATTTTGTTCCCAGACAGAGCTGCTGTAGCTGGAGAATCAAGGAGCGGCAAGGGTCCCCTCGTGACCGCCTGACCGTGTGAAAATGAGTGGAGTCACACTGAGAGGGGCAATTTTGCTGAGTGTTTGGGCAATTTTTGACAGAATAAAGTTATATAATTACTAATTCTTGACAGAGACAAACTATTATAAACCTTGGCATGATATAATTGATAATCCCATCAATTTACAAACGTAAATTGGTGGGATAATTCATTTTTTTTTGTATATTGTCATTTCGATTGTAGACACGAAGTTTTGAGTGATATTTGGTATGAGCTCCTGTGGCATGGTTGGTAAGGTCGCGGACTGGAAAACTCAAAGTGTCATAGGGTAGTGGGATCGAATCCAGGAGGGGGTTATGGGGAAGGTTTTATATTGTCTAGAAAAAAATTTATAAATTTTTTTTTTTACAAGATCATGCCATTGTATTCAAACAATATGAAATATTCATAGAATATATCATATTGTAAGAATACAATGACATGACCTTGTTTTTTTTTGGTTTTTTTTATTGTTTTATTTTATTATCATAGTAGGTTTGACATGATTTATTGAAACATATTTATTTTTGTACAATTCATTTGAGGTAAGAAAATAATTATATACACATTACTTAGGCTAATAACAAACATATATATTGATATACTAAAAAAATAAGGCATATTACATGTAAATCTTTGAAACTTATAAACTAAATAATGAAACATACAATTATATAATGTAAAAGCTATATCACAGGGACATCTTTGGAACTTATACATTATATAATATATATGTTACATTATGAGGTAGCGTGATCAATTAGGTCAGGTCAGGTAAGGTAGGGCGCGAGTCCAGGGCAGGGCAGGGCAGGAGGCGAGTCCAGGGCAGGGCACGGGGCGAGTCCAGGGCAGGGCAGGGCAGGGCAGGGGCCGACACTCAGTAGTTCTTGAAGGTGTGGTAGTCCCTGAAGCAGTCACCCAGGCAGAGTGCAACTTTGCACTCGGCGCACATTGAGGTGACTCTTTTGGTCACATGGGGTTTCCTCACACTGGAGCTGCAGACGGTGCACTGCACCTGCCTGTGACGAGTGCCAATCAGCTCGGTGTTGGTTGTGTAGTGTCTTTCGACACCCAGCTGGATGCGGTCAGGAACGTGATCCCCACGCCATGCCGTACGTCTGTGAGTGGTGGTGCCATACTTCTCCAGGAGTTGGTAGGAGACGTTGTACACGAACTCCCGGAATTTCAGCTTCTGGTTTGGGGCCATATCCTTCTTCACCAACCACAAGTTGTAGGCGTTCAGCATCGTTATGTCAACTAGGTGGAGGAAGAGCTTGTGATACCACTTCACAGTCTTCCTCAGACACTCAACACCTGACAGCTGACAGTCAGACTTGTCCACCAGGCGCATGTTTTTGGTGTAGTCCACTACCATGTCGGGCTTGTAGATTGTCTTCCTGGTTCGGTAGTGGATTTTGCCAGAATCCACCTGGGCACCTGTGTGGACGGTGGAAAGCAGGTGGACGTCTCGCTTATCCTTCCACTTCAGGGCTATCAGTTTTCCCACACTTCTCGAGCTGCTTGTATTTCTGCCCCTTTCGTCGCCTTCTTCGCACATGCCTCTCGCGGTGTTCCTGGGCCAGGTCGTCTTCTGAAGGTGTGTCACTGGAGGAGGCATCTGTGAGAGGAATGACATCACCTGTGAACTTTGGCATAAACTTTCTTGTCTTTCTGACAGTCCCACATGACCCCGTTTGGTTGTCATAAAGAAACTGGCAGAGAGCAGGAGAAGTATACCAGTTGTCAGTGTAGATGATGTGGCCTTTGCCCAGGTAAGGTGCCAACATTTTCCTGACGATGGCACCTGACATGCCCATGGGGTCATTGGCAGCGGCTTTCGGTACGTCAATGTCAGTTCCTGTATACACGATCATGTCAAGCACTATTCCAGTTTCACAGTCGCACAACACGAAGAGCTTGATTCCGAACCTATGCCTCTTCAAGGGGATATACTGCTTGAAAACAAGACGTCCTTTGAAGAGCACGAGCGACTCATCAATCACCAAATTGAGGAAGGGGTAAAAGTATTTCCTATACCTCTCCAACAACATGGTGAACACATCCCGAACTTTCCATATCCTGTCAATCCTGTTAGGATTTTCGTTGTCTGCAAAGTGCATAAATCTTAGCAGCAACAAAAATCTGTCACGAGTCATGAACTTATTGAAAGTTGGGGTGGCGATGAGAGGGTCGTGCTTCCAGTAGTGTTGCAACACATGCTTCTTGATCAGAGGCATGAGGAACAACAAGGCAAAGAACGTCAGAAATTCTGCCACAGTCGTATCCACCCAGCCTCGTATTCTCGCTTTTGGAGAAAGGACGTCCAATCTGCCAAACACCCACCTGTAGTAGGCGTTTGTTTGGGCAACGATGTACGTCATTACCTCCATGTCGAAAAAAGCGAGGAAGAAGTCGCTTTCGTTCGCTTGATCATCACAGGGCCAGTCGTCAGTTGTTCCTGACGTCCCAGGATTGAACTGGGGCACGTCAGGTACAAAATTGACCCCGTCAGACCAATCGAACGAAGGCATGCCAGGGATCGGAATGTCGTCTGCGTCTGCTTCTGCGTCTTAAATATCGCTTCCATGGTCGCGATACAGCACTTCATCATCATTACCCTCCTCTTCACTCGACAGACGATGCCCTTCCTCGTTTTCGTCACCGACGTCGGACTCACTCCCACTGTCCACTCCCAAATCCCCCCACCCTTGGTCCCGTGCTAGGGCTTCGTCGTCGAAACCCGGGCTGCCAATGAACTGCGAATCACCATCAAACAGCAGGGCGGCATACTTAGATGGTGTAAGAGTTTTCCGGGTCACTTTGGCACGTGCGGGAGTCTTATGGACAGGGACAGCAGAGGTGGTGGCAGGGGCGGCGGCAGGGGCGGCGGCGGCAGGGGCAGCAGTGGTGCGTGGCCTTGATGGCAAGATGATGGTGGTGCCTGTCGCCCTTCTCTCTGTTCCTTGGGCAGGGGCAGCAGGGCAGGCAGGGACACCAGGGCCAGCAGTCGATTTCCCTTTCCCCTTCCCCTTCCCTGTTCCTTGGGCAGGGGCGGCAGGGGCAGCAGGGACACCAGGGCCAGCAGTCGCTTTCCCAGTCGCTTTCCCTCTCCCTTTCCCCTTCCCCTTCCCTGTTCCTTGGGCAGGGGCGGCAGGGGCGGCAGGGGCAGCAGGGGCAGCCGGGCCAGGGGCGGCTGGTGGTGTTGGTGGTGGTAGGGGCACTGTGGCTGGCGTACGGGTTCTTTTCCCTACGCCCGTGCCTTTCATTTTTCCTGCCCCCGCAGGTAATGCAGCCCTAGGGCGGCCTCCTGCGTCGCTGGTACCGGTGGCAGGGGTGGCAGGGTGGCAGTGGTGGCAGTGGTGGTGGTAGTGGTTGTTGCAGTGGCCTGGGTCGTGGTGGCAGTGTCCCGAAAGACCAATGACCTCTGTGCCATTGCCCTGCTTGCACGTGTTTTACGTGCTTTTGGTGCTGGTGATTCGTCCTCTGAGCTGTAGGGCGTGTCGTACTGGTAGCTAGGGTCTTTGGCAGCCACCCTCTGCCTTCCACGGCGGCTAACACCACCAGAAGGAGGGCTGGTTGTGTCATCAGAGAGCGAGCGTGAGGGACGTGTAGGCTCCATGACTAGTGCGTGGTTACTGGCGCGGTGGTGCTTGCACGAGTGCGGGGCGAGCGTTTGGCGGGGTGGTATCGAAAGTTGACATGTAGTACTATACCCACACCAATTTTCAGCCGCCTGGCTATAAACGCGCGGTTTTGGTACGTGTTCAAAGTCTCTGCTCTTAAGAGTCTACCCGCAGTGCGCCGGGGGAACTCTTAAGAGTCTCCCCGCAGCTCCCGGGTTAAGGAACCTCTCTTGCAGTTGCCTAAGAATAAAGATTGCATCAGTTGTGATACATACCGGCATATATCCAAACTGCATGTCGCTGATGGCAAAAAATGTCCTGATCATGCATTTAAAGACCCTTTGCTGATTTTCAGGACTTGATTGAGCATTTTCAAACCCCTATAATTTCCCCTGTCCGAACTACCTTAATATAACGTGTCCTAGCTATATCTTGAGTGATGCAAATCAGGAACTATAGGGCGAATACGAGTCTTCAAAGTAAACAAGCTGGCGATGTACATCCTTGCCCATGCTGCCTTCGCACTCACTGATAAAGGAGTGTGGTGCAATGATGTGTGTTACATTATAGGGAGGGGGGTTATGAGAGTTGATTTGGGGTACATGTGGGTGAGGGGAATCAAGGAGAGGCTTGTGGGGGTGCGGAAGGGGATTGGGATGAAGCCTAGTTCATAACTAGACTTATAGGGCCTGTATAGAATTCAATTGCATGGTGCGAACACACGGACACATATACGCGTTACTGGGGATTGTGGCACACAACCCCCCTTGACGCAATCATGCATCACCCGTAGTTTATTGGGTAACCTATTGATATTAATAAATTCCACAATATTAATCAGTCTCATTTGTCTTAAATCTATTTTGCTTGACTTCGGTTAACCTCAAAAGACTATAAAAGCCTTAAAACCTGGGTGACGCCATATGGTGTCATACGTGTTTAATGCCACAAAACCAGTTGATGCCACATGGCGTCCGCATGTTTTGCGCCGTGCAGTCAAATTTTGTGCAGGCCCTGTCAGCCTAGTGATAAATTAGCCACCTTCCCGATCCCTTTCACACCCCCAGAAGCCTCTCCCTACTGCCCCTACTATCTCCTCCACCCACAAGCCCCCCAACCATCTTCCCCACCATCCTCCCTGCCACACGACACGTGTCAGTGCGCCGCCTGTCATTGTCAGTGTGTACGTCTTGCCTCAACCCTGACCGCAATATTGACACACAAACATATGCACAGAAAATAAGCATTAACCGCGTGGAACGCACATATCCGCATAAGCTCTTGTGCTCAAGATGTAACTCAAACTGTAAATTCTTTCATTACTCTCGCGTAGCTCACACACCAACAAAACTAATTAGAAGGCAAAAAAATCTCCTATTTCAAGCTGAATGAAGCTTCGTGATCATGATATTTGATTAAATTTTCTATGTGTCATATTTACGGAGATACAGCGAGTATGGTATAAGACATATTTTTGCCAATAATGCCCAGGTGGGGTGACTGGCGCGTGATTTAAAGGCCTGGAGCCTAAGAGTTAATAAACTATTGCTCACCTCAATAAAGTTTTATTAACCACACACTATGTCCATCAACATCTATTCTTACTCAATATCTCACTCAGTGTTACTAGCCTCACTCTGCTCTAAGTAGGGACCTTGAGTCACCTTGTATGTCTTGTGATTGATGGTTAGAAATGGGTAATTGTGATCCTCCAAAATCATTGCCACTTTGACCTATTGATGACAGGCCATCCAAAATCCTACTTCTACCTGTTGATGCCCAGCAACGTGCCCAATTTGTATTTCATTACGTAATGTATCACGTATTAAGGACGTGTTAATTACGTGTTGATAGCATCCTACTAACGTGTTTACATAACGTAATGGTTACCAAAGCAATTCGTCTTAACGTAACAGCGACGATATTACGTTATATAATTACGTCGTGTTATTACGTCGGTAACACGTTGCCGGACTCTACACAATTACGTAATATTTACGTGTTTACATAACGTAATGGTACCCAAAGCAATTCGTCTTAACAACGTAACAGCTACGATATTGAGTTGTATAACTACGTTGTGTTATTATGTCGGTAATACGTCGCCACAACTCTACACAATTACGTAATATTTACGTGTTTACATAACGTAATGGTAACCAAAGCAATTCGTCTGAACAACGTAACAGCTACGATATTGAGTTGTATAACTACGTTGTGTTATTATGTCGGTAATACGTCGCCGCAACTCTACACAATTTGTTTACATAGCATAATGGTAACCAAAGTATTTTGTCATGACAACGTCATAGTGACGTCGGTAATAATTCGCTACAATTCCACGCTTTAACGTAGTATTTACGTGTTTACTTAATGTAATGGTAGCCTAAACAATTCGTTTTAGCAATGTTATAGCGACGATTCAAGTTTTATCACTACGTCGTGTTATAACGTCTAATGTATGTCGCTACAACTCTACACAATTACGTAGTATTTACGTATTTATATTACGTAACGGTAACCAAACCACCTCGTTCTCATAACGTTATAGTGACGTTTTTGTTCTAAGTGGGTTGTTCGCAGCCCCCCAAAATGGGAGTACGGATGAGCTCAGATCCAAAATCGGAGGTCATTTAGCGGCCGAAATCGAGGTCGCCATTTAATGAGGCACAGGAAGGTCGAGGCCGTTGATTATGGTAGTAGTAGTATTGTGATGATTGTGGTAGTAGTGATTGATGATGGTGATTATGGTAGTAGTAGTGGTGGTAGTAGTGATGGTGATTATGGTGATTACCCGGGCAACGCCGGGTACCCCTGCTAGTTACTAATATGAGAGTGCAGACGAGTGAAGAGGAAAAGAGAGAGAGAAAGAGAGAGTGAGTGAGTGAGTGCAAGAGAGAGAGAGAGAGGGGGGGGGGGGCCCACAATGGAGGGAGGTAAGGCTGGAACAGATACATAGAAATAGAAGGCAAGCATAATTATGACCGAGAAGGACGATAATAACACACGGCAACGACTTAATGTTTGCCATTATTTTTAACCCTTTCAAGCTCCAATACGCGTTTTTTTTCTTCTGGCTACTATTAGACGATTTTATTCAGATTAGTAACCGTATATGGAAGTCAAAGGGTTGATCGAGATAGTATTTACCCTTTTAATACCCACAGATCCTTCCTAAGCTGCATAAAATCGTCTAATGATAGCCAAAATAAACTGCTAAAACGCGTCAGAGCTTCAAAGGGTTAACTTTTGTTCATTCAATTATATAAATGCCTGATCATATTTCTATAAGCTTTTCAACTGCTCCAATTACCCGGAGACTCGGCCAACAACCCTCCTTATAAACCCACTCGTCTCAACACTAACCTGTACCAGCATTTCCCGTCAAGAAAACAGATATATCTATACTGCAAAATGTTTACTATTTCTTGTTAGCCTGTTGGAAGTGGAGAGAGTGAAGGTATAAAATATATGATGGTTGAAAAATAGGGTATTATGGCAGAGAGGTGAAGGGGAAAGAGACCGTGGGAGTACAAAGGAGTACAAAGGAAATCAAGCAACAACATATCTAGTGACCCTTCTAGGCTGCTTGCCCTCCAAAACACTGAGGATCAAGTGTCCAAACAGTGGTTTAGAGTGGGTAAGGGAACATTGGAAAGGGAACTACTGCCCTGGAACTAATGTCCGTGGCAGGACTAGGAAGTTAGTAGGGGACATATGGGTTAGTAACTGAGGGGAGGATAAAATAAAGTTATTCATTTACAAACGCAGTCAGTCGCGGGTTTGATGCGAGATATTTGTCTAGGCGGAATTTAAATGATTCAACGGTGCTGCAGTCTATAACGTCTCGGGGAAGCCCATTCCACAAGTTGACAACTCGATTGAAGAAGAAATTCTTAGATTCGTGTGAGTTAAAAGATTTACCAATAATTTTGCAACCGTTTCCCCGCGTGTAATTAGATTGGTCGATAGTGAAGTACTTACTACAGTTCATATTGTCGATGCCTTTGATGATTTTGAACACTTGAATTAAGTCACCTCTTAATCTGCGCTGGGTTAAAGGAAATAGATTTAATTCTCTAAGACGCTCTTCGTATAGTTTGTTCTTTAGGCTAGGTATCATTTTGGTAACTACGTTGAACTCGTTCTAGCTTGTTTATGTCTTTTTGGTAATAAGGGCACCAGCATTGAACGCAGTATTCCAGAAGAGGGCGGACTAAGGAATTGTAAAGGGTTAGGATAACGTCTTTGGATTTATGCTCAAATGACCTGCCTATAAAGCCAATTATTTTGTTTGCCTTCTTAACAACTTCTGAACATTGTTGACTCGGTTTTAGGTTACTCGATATTGTTACTCCCAGATAAGTTTCTCTGTTTACATTCTTAAGCTGAGTGCCATTCATCGAATAGTTTGCTTTCTCATTTAGGTATCCGATTTGTAGTACTTTACATTTATCCGCATTGAAACTCATTTGCCAAATTTGGGCCCAATGTGACAATTTATCTAGATTCTGTTGCATATCGTCAACTTGATCTTTTGAGAGTACGCTATTTGCAATTTTTGTATCGTCAGCAAATTTTGAGATTGTACAGGTGAGACCCTCATCTATGTCGTTGATGTAAATTAGAAAGAGAATTGGTCCTAGTACCGATCCCTGGGGTACCCCGCTACTTACATTGGTCCATTTAGATGCCTTACCGTTTATGACTACTCTTTCCTTTCTGTCGCTGAGCCAATTTTCTATCCATTTCAACACACCGTCTTGTATTCCATGCGCTTTTAGATTTAGCAGTAAACGTTTGTGGGGAACTTTGTCAAAGGCCTTTTGAAAATCAAGGTATATAATATCTACAGCTTTACTCTCATCGTAGAGGTTGAGGATATCGTGGAAGAAGTCTAAGAGGTTTGTTAAACAGGAACGTTTTTTACGAAAGCCGTGTTGAGTATCTTTAAGTATGTTATTTTCCTCTTATGACCGTTTCTAGCATTTTACATACAACTGAGGTTAAGCTAATTGGACGATAGTTACTGGGTAGGGATTTGCTGCCTTTTTTGAATATCGGTGTTACGTTGGCTATCTTCCACTGATCAGGCATAGTTCCAAACTGCAAGGATTTATTGAATAGTAATGTCAATGGTTTGGAGAGCTCATCCTTAGCTTCCTTTAGAACTCTAGGCGAGATTGTATCAGGTCCAGGCGTTTTATTTACCTTGAGTTTATCTAAACAATTCAATACTTCTCTCTCTGTAACGGTGATATTGCTTAGAACATCTGAATTATCAATCTGAATCGGCGATGGTGTAGGGATATCACTGAGGTCTTCTGTTGTAAAAACTGATGCAAAGAAGGTATTGAGGGCATTACTGATTTGTACTTCGTCTTTGGTGTATTCTCCATTTTCATCGACCTAACGGTCCAACAGTTGAAGTAACTACTTTTTTCTTTCTGATATAACAATAGAATTCTTTCAGGTTTGTTTTACTTTGATTCGCAATATGTAACTCTAGGGTCTTTTTACTTTGCTTAATTAACTTTTGGGCTTTGCGTCGTAGCTCTACAAATTTCACCCGTTCTTCGTCATTTTGTGAGGATTTTAATCTATCATTAGCAAATTTCTTAGCAAGCAGGCAGTTTGAAATATCTTTATTCCACCATTTGGGCTTATTATTATGGCCTGGACGCCGTATTTTCGATGGTATGCAGTCCTGCACTGCTTTTAGGTAAGTGGTTTCGAATAACTTCCAAGATGTATTTATGTCGTTATTGTTAATTAAAAAGCTCCAGTCAGTTTCTTTAAACATAGCTCTAAGTTTATGAAAGTTTGCTTTCTTGGAATTAGGGACTTTTTCGATGCTACTATTTGGTTCGTTACTAGTAAAGTTTAAAGTGAAAGTTATCGTACGATGGTCGCTGTTACTGAATTCATCACCAACATTCAAATTCTCTATTAATTCTTCTTTTGTTGCAAGTACAATGTCAAGAACGTTATTACCACGGGTCGTGTTCGAACAAATTGATAAAGCGAACTCTCTTGCAAGTTCGTATACAAGTCATGTCCGGAGTGCGAAGTAAGAGTATCGCCCCACTTGGTCACAGGTAAATTAAAGTCGCCAAAAAATACGGTATCTTGTGAGTTACTTACATCTGCAATTTGTTCATAAATTTCTCGGTCAGTTTGCACTGATTGAGCTGGAGGTCTGTATATTAATGCAAGTATTATTTTTGTACCTTTATTATTCTTTATTAGCACAAAAGTTGTGTCGACGTTCACAATTTGAGGTTTTGACAAGAGGGTCGGGTTAAGACTTTCTTTGATATAAAATAAAACGCCACCTCCATTTTTATTTATTCGGCTTTTCTCAAACATTACATAACCGGGAAGTGAATACTCTGCTAAAAAGTCTCTATCTACTGTATTGAGCCAAGATTCTGTTATACCAATCACATCATAATTTTCAGTAAACACTAGTTCCTCTAAATCTGAAAATTTATTGCGTATGCTACGAGCGTTTGCATAGAAAACCTTTAAAGTTGCGGTTTTAGAACTCACAGAACGTTCTTTAATCAAATTTTTGGTTCTGATCGGATCTACATTTACATTCACGGCTGACATCGGTCCTCGGTCGTTATCCCTGGCGGTTTTGAATTTGGGTCGTGTTGGTGGAGCTTTATCCAAATTTGCGGTTCTTGACAGATTAGCATTTAATTCCTTCGCAGGTTGCCGCCCTCGCTGTCTTCGGTCCTCCTTCCTGGTTGTCCTGTGCTGAGTCGATTTCTTCTCCGAAAATCCTTCACCGCATCGTTGAGAAGACGCCCAAAACGTGCTGCTCCCACCTGGTTCAGATGAACTCCATCGTCCGAAAACAAATAGTCATCGTAGTAGAAATTGTCCCAGGTGTCGACGAATCCCACGTTTTCCTTCCTGCAGAGGTTTGCTAGACAACGATTTGTGCTGGTGGCTATGTTGTAAAATCGGCTCTCTACACCAAGCCGGGGGACGATTCCTGACACGATGATCCTTGATGACTTCTCCTTAAACGACTTGATCAGCTGCTGGTACTTTAAAAGCAAATCTTCCGACCGGGTTCGCTGTACACCGTTGGATCCAACGTGGATGACGTACATTGTATTAGCAGGGGCCAGCTTAGATACTTCGTCAACTGCAGCAACTACGTCGTCCACACCACCACCAGGGATACAAAAACGCTTCCTGGTCTTAGGTGCTCTGGCGCAAAACTCTGTGAGCTGACCACGTATCATCGAGTCTCCCACGAGCCGGACTTCTTCTATTTCCGCTTCGTCATCTGAGTCTGCGAGTATCTGGAAGCGGTTTTGACACTCGGTAATCGGTATGGGTTTCCTGGTCTTGGGGCAAACGTTGTTCCTCACGACACGGAAGTTGTCTTGAGGGGGAAGAGAGTTACTATTTGTTTCTTGAGTATCGGAACCATCAGATGAAATGGCTACTGCAGGCGTTGAATTGTTGGCAGTTGACGTTGGGGCGTTGGTGGCTGCTGGAGTTGCGGTGACAATTGAAGTTTGTGGTACTCCAACGTTGAGTGTTACAAACTCTTGGAGTGATTCCAGCTTCATGGTGAGGACGTTGATCTTGTTGTAGGCTTCATCTAATTTCACTGTCAAATTCTCTTGTTGCTGGCAGAGACGGCAGACTTGAAGATCGACAGTAACAAACATGGACTCACCAAACCTACCGGCGCAGTTCGTATAAGTGCGAGGCATGGTAACAGTCAGTTTCTTCAGATCACTTCACTTACTTTAAAACACTTAACTCACTTTAAAACACTTCACTCACTTTAGAAACACTTCAATCACTTCAACCGAAAACAAATATGTTGAAATACACAACAATAGGTTATCAGGGGTGATAGCCTAACCGAAAACAAAAAATTTGAGATACGCAGAATTAGGCTTCCAGGGGCGATAGCCTAACCAAAAGTGTTTAAAAAATTGAAATACGCACCAATAGGCTACCAGCGTTGAATAGCCTAACCGAAAATAATAAAATTGAAATATGCAGAAATAGGCTACCAGGTGTGATAACCTAACCTTAAACAAATATATATATATAACAGAATATGTAACTAAATATACAATTCACCAAATAGAGATTATATAAAAATAAAGTGTGACTGCACACAAGGGGTTAATATACTGTATCAACAGATGGCCCTGGTGTCACTGTAGCCTAGTAAAGACCGTAGCCTAGTAGCCTAGACCGTGGGAGGGGAGAGGGAGGGGAGGAAAGAGACCGTGGGAAGAGGGAGGGGAGGAAAGAGACCATGGGAGGGGAGAGGAAGGGGAGGAAAGAGACCATGGGAGGGGAGGAAAGAGACCGTGGGAGGGGAGGAAAGAGACCGTGGGAGGGGAGGAAAGAGACCGTGGTAGGGGCAAGAGAGGGGAGGAAAGAGTCCGTGGGAGGGGAGAGGGAGGGGAGGACAGAGACCGTGGGAATGAGGGGAGGAAAGATACCATGGGAGGGGTGGAAGAGTCCGTGGGAGGGGAGAGAGAAGGGAGGAAAGAGACCGTGTGTAGGGAGAGGGAGGGGAGGAAAGAGACCGTGGGAGAGGAGAGAGAAGGGAGAACAAATACTGTGGAAGGGGAGGGGAGGAAAGAGACCATGGGAGGGGAGGAAAGAGACCCCGTGGGAGGGGAGAGAGAAGGGAGAACAAATAATGTGGGAGGGGAGGGGAGGGGAGAGGGAGGGGAGGAAAGAGACCGTGGGAGGGGAGAGGGAAGGGAGGAAAAAGACCGTGGGAGGGGAGGAAAGAGACCGTGGGAGGGGAGAGGGAGGGGAGGAAAGAGACCGTGGGAGGGGAGAGGCAGGGGAGGAAAGAGACCGTGGGAGGAGAGAGGGAGGGGAGGAAAGAGACCGTGGGAGGGGAGAGGAAGGGGAGGAAAGAGACCGTGGGAGGGGAGGAAAGAGACCGTGGGAGGGGAGGACAGAGACCGTGGGAGGGGAGAGGGAGGGGAGGAAAGAGACCATGGGAAGGGAGAGGGAGCGGAGGAAAGAGACCGTGGGAGGGGAGAGGGCGGGGAGGAAAGAGACCATGGGAAGGGAGAGGGAGGGGAGGAAAGAGACCGTGGGAGGGGAGAGGGAGGGGAGGAAAGAGACCATGGGAAGGGAGAGGGAGGGGAGGAAAGAGACCGTGGGAGGGGAGGAAAGAGACCATGGGAAGGGAGAGGGAGCGGAGGAAAGAGACCATGGGAAGGGAGAGGGAGGGGAGGAAAGAGACCGTGGGAGGGGAGAGGCAGTACAAAGGAGTACAAAGGAAATCAAGCAACAACAGTTCTGGTGACTCTTCTAGGCTGCATGTCCTCCAAAACAATGAGGATCAATTGTCCAAACAGTGGTTTAGAGTGGGTAAGGGAACATTGGAAAGGGAACTACTGCCCTGGAACTAATGTCCGTGGCAGGATTAGGAAGTTAGTAGGGGATAGATGGGTTAGTAACTGAGGGGGGGATAAAATAATTTTTTCATTTACAAACGCAGTCAGTCGTGGGTTTGATGCAAGATATTTGGCTAGGTGAAGTTTAAATGAATCAACGGTGCTGCAGTCTATAACGTCTCGGGGAAGCCCATTCCACAAGTTGACATCTCGTTTGAAGAATAAATTCTTAGATTCGTGCTAGTTAAAAGATTTACAGATAATTTTGCAACCGTTTCCCCACGTGTAATAAGATTGGTCGATAGTGAAGTACTTACTACAGTTCATATTGTCGATGCCTTTGATGATTTTAAACACTTTAATTAAGTCGCCTCTTGATCTGCACTGGGTTAAAGGAAATAGATTTAATTCTCTAAAACGCTCCTCTTATGGTTTGTTCTTTAGGCTAGGTATCATTTTGGTAACTCTACGTTGAACTCGTTCTAGCTTGTCTATATCTTTTTGGTAATAAGAGGAGGAAAGAGACCGTGGGAGGGGAGGACAGAGACCGTGGGAGGGGAGAGGGAGGGGAGGAAAGAGACCATGGGAAGGGAGAGGGAGGGGAGGAAAGAGACCGTGGGAGGGGAGGACAGAAACCGTGGGAGGGGAGAGGGAGGGGAGGAAAGAGACCATGGGAAGGGAGAGGGAGGGGAGGAAAGAGACCGTGGGAGGGGAGAGGGAGGGGAAGAAAGAGACCGTGGGAGGGGAGAGAGAGGGGAGGAAAGAAACCGTGGGAGGGGAGGAAAAAGACCGTGGGAGAAGAGAGAGAGGGGAGGAAAGGGACCGTGGGTGGGGAGAGGGAGGGGAGGAAAGAAACCGTGGGAGGGGAGGAAAGAGACCATGGGAGGGGATAAAAGAGACCATGGGAGGGGAGAGGGAGGGGATGAAAGAGACCATGGGAGGGGAGAGAGAAGGGAGAACAAATACTGTGGGAGGGGTAGAGGAGGAAAGAGACCGTGGGAGGGGAGAGGGAGGGGAGGAAAGAGACCGTGGGAGGGGAGAGGGAGGGGAGGAAAGAGATCGTGGGAGGGGAGAGGGAGGGGAGGAATGAGACCGTGGGAGGGGAGAGGGAGGGGAGGAAAGAGACCGTGGGAGGGGAGAGGGAGGGGAGGAAAGAGACCATGGGAGGGGAGAAAAGAGACCGATTGAGCTCACCTAACTTTTGGAAAGCTGTTTTAGCAAGAGTGGTAATATGATCTTTCCAAGAAAGGTCAGATGAAAAAGATACACCAAGAATATTGAGAGATGAAGGGTTGATGTGTGCATTGTTGAAGAGTAATTGATAGTCTTGTGAAAGGGTAGATGGAGTGAAAAATTGGGTCTTAGTGGCATTTAAAAAAACAAAAATCCTCCTCCCCAATCAGAAATAACTGATAGATCAGAAGATGGGTGTTCAAAGGCCTCGTTACGTTACTTGACTTTTGGAGTGATTGCATACTGGGTTGTTGTGAAAACATAATTGAATAGTGTAAGGTAGAGTCATCAGCAAATGAGTGGATGGTACAGTTGATGAGATCATTAATGAATATTAAACAAAAGAACTGGAGACAGGACAGAACCCTGAGGAACACTGGAGTTGATAGGTGGAGGAAGTGAGCAATGGGCTTCCACAACTGCAGCTATGGAACTAGTTAGAAAGGAAATTTCAGACCAAGACAAAGATAGTCATTTACACCAACCGAGCATCATGTTTGCCTCCACAATGCATAAACTACCAAGAACTATCATGGAAAGTCATTGTGAGTGTAGGTAGAGTGTTATAAAGTGCGTAAAGTCCAGTATTTACAGTACCAGTCTGTGGCAAGCCTCTTCCTGGTTGTCATTACAAAGCACACACACACGAACATCCGCTCAGCTGACTGCCACCCCACCCACCCACCCACACCAGGACACTTTCACTTTCTGTGGCTACTCTCGCTTTCACTCGTCCACTGTCACCGCATATTATTTTGATTACGATTATCGTATATTGTATAGTGTCACTAGCACTTACACATTGTATTCGGCACATTGGACTTATATATGTAATGTATAATTATAATGTTCACTCACATTACCGTTTGCTATCGCAGTCTTTACACACACTGTTTTAGAAGTGTGACGCCTGCCAGCGTTGGAAGAATCGCCTCCCGGTAGCCACTAGCACTCGCCAGGGCAGTGAAATGGGCTACAGTCTGTCTACAATGTTGTACTTTCTTTCTTGTGAATCGTCATGTCACAGGCAGGGTGGAAGTGGTCTTTGTTTTCGCCTGTGACAATGCATTGTATTTTATATCATGAGTTGAACATAAGATGCATTGTAGTGAAGGAGAGAGAGAGAGCGAGCGAGCAGGGTGGGGGAGGTGAGTGTTGCTTTTCCTCCTCCTCCTTCCTCCCTCCCGGAGGAGTTGCTCGCCCGCGTGGTCTTTTCTCTCGGTTTTGATTGGCTGGTGGTTCCTGGCGCCTTCTGCAGGCCTGCTGCCGGGTGACGTAGCGGCCTGTGATTGGCTAACCACCGTGCCTTTGTGTGGAATTCTGGAGGGGTCCAGAGGAGCTATTCTCCTCAGAGCTTGCCTGACCAGCATACCCTTCACATATCCCTTGCACCTGTCTCCCGACTTCTACCTATAGAGCACTTTCTCTCTCTCTCAACTTCTTACCTCTCATTCTTCCACTCTATTTAATATCATAACTTCCCTTTGGTTCTGCACGATTTCATATATCGGCCATCGTATTATATGCTGAAGCTCTCAGATAACACATGTTTAGTTAGGCATTTTGGAAGGGTTACCATTTATGTCTGTAGAGGTTTGACACACTCACGGTGTCTCCCTTCCTGTATCGTGGTGGTCTGCTGGGGGATTTAAAGCTAGACTGGGATAAGGCTACTGGTGTTGTGATTTCCGATGTGTACTAGGTTTTGTTGAACCTGTACAATCGCAACGGAGACGTGGGAAGCCTAGGTGGTCTTTCTGACTGTGTACCTTGTGAGTTTAGCACGGTGTTGCGAGTGAGGGCTTTTGCCTCTGCCACCCAACACTGTGCTAACTCGTTTGCTTTGACTTTGAGAGGGTCGCCAGGAGAGAACCAGATACTAGTGATCTGGATCTCTCAAGAGAGCACCCCGTCAATTAACGTAATTTGGCCGCACAGCCTTAAGGACTTCGCTAGGCTACGAGCCGCTTGCTCAGCCATTGTTTCCTAGCCTACTACATCCCAGCTAGACTTTATTCGCCTAGCAGACACCAGATTTAGATTATAAACTCTTTCTGTTATGTATGCATTATTATTCACGGCATTTATTAGTCTAGGTTGTTGTTGAGTTGTACAACCCTAGTAGGCTGTTTCGTTGATGAGGAAGTACTTCTTTTGCTGTTTGAGTTCCTACTATTGCGCAGTTATTATTCCCGTGCCAGTTAACCCTATATGTCCTTACAATTGTCATATCCTGTTCCTGCTTTATACTACAGTTCAAAATCCGATACGATCATCTTACCCCAGCATCAGACTTTCTTCAGAAGATTCCTGCTCGATGCTTTGGGACTTTCGTTCACTTTCTTTAGTATAGGAGTGACAGTTCATTATTGTTTAGAGTAACTTTAAATATACCTACTTCTAGTTTGCATTAAATCATTGGAGTGATTTAATTAAGATCTCTATCTTTTCCTAGTATACCTTATTACCGTAATTATATGTTGTTGTGATCAGGCTGTATCAGAGATCATCAGCCTGTAGTAGTAGTGCACTTATATTGAGTTATAGGATACCCCATTATCGCAGATTTGACTCTGGAGGGTATAGGTGTTTTTGTGCGCCGGCATTATAAGTTCAGGGGTTGGATCTAGTGTTACCGTTGTGGCTGCGTGCTTTCCTAGTCCAATGATTAAGAGCCCTTGTTTTATACGAGCCCCGGTCGTAACAGAAGTGTGGCACAATGGAAGCACGTTCGAGTCCCAATCCTTACACTTAATGGAACCATTACATGTTGTGAGTAGTAAGGATGTCTTTATCAATAATTATTTCTGAATGTAATGGTATGTAATTTATGCTCATACATATTTCAAGTTGTTGCGGTTTGGCAATATTGTTTATTTATTATTAAGACTTTTCGTTCCATTACTATATAACTCATCATGACCTTTCGTGACATTTAGGTGTAGACTTTGTCCTGCCGAGCGATAACAAGCTTTTAGTTTTTGAGGTATCGGCCTTTGGCCGGATATTTTTTCAACCGAACAATGTACAAATCTATAATTGATTGAGCTAGATGGAGGTCTAGGGAGGAAACTCAACCAATAATTTATATATATATATATATATATATTATAAATTAACTAATAAATAAACCCTACCCCCTTAAGAAAATGTAAAATACAACTGTATACGTTGCTCAAAACATAATGACAACTAAAATTATATTGATTGTTTATCCCTTCTTAAAGATAATCTCTCTCATACATTTACAGTAATTTCTTACGGTGACAGTAGTGTTCATTGCTTCTCATGTTTTGATATACAAATATTCCCACGGTGACCATTAAATTGTCTTAAAATTGTGATGACATTTTACATTAGAAAGTTTACTCGTAATATCTTGCTAAAGGGAAAGTTAGTTGTCTATATTCAAAACAAACAAAAGCAAAAAATCTAAAGGGAGCAGAACAGATCTCAGTTCTCCTTTAACGGTGTAATGGTGTCAATAAACCCATCAAATATATGGATAGAAAGGTAAATCACTATCAATATATCCAAAGATCAATATGTTCCTTTTCCATACTCTACTACTACTACTACTACTACTACTACTACTACTACTACCAGGATGAACCAGTTGAGTATATAAAATGGGACAAAATTACATCTGACGAGTTTAATGATATTAATAATGCTGTTGATCGTCATTTAAAAGATTTCTATTCACTGCCTATACATGACTGCCAGTGACACTGATCATTTGAAAATATTGGATTATCTCTATGAGTTACTTATGACCAGTATAAGAAGCTCTAGTCAAGGATATGTGCGTAAATGTATCAAGAAAAATAAATTCAAAATAATTCCTGGATGGAATCGGTGTGTTAAAGAGAAGCATAGCGTTGCCAGAGATAAATTTCTTACTTGGGTGGGTGCAGGCAGAGTATGAGGGACGACTGAGCACGAAGCAATGTTGACAAGTAGGAAACAATTTAAGGATGTGTTAAATTATTGCAAATCTAATGAGAAAAGAGAAATATGTTCATCGATAATGGAAAAATTTCGCTTTAAAGATAAGAGGGAGTTCTTGAAGGATATTAAGAAAAATCGGGCCAACAAAAAACACTACAATGTCATAGACGGTCACAGTGGTAATTCTAATATCAATACTGTATATTATGAAAAAAATCTTCTAAATCAGTCTGCTAATGATCCACACTCGGAACAATTTTTTATTGATGACCTCAAGCGAATGTGGCCAGAAAGTAGAAAAATTTACTTAAAAATGTCCAGTGACACTTTGAAGACAATTATTCCAAGACTAAATAATGGTCAAGGCCACGATTCAGTTAATGCTTTATTTCTAAAGAATGCTTCCGGAGAGTTTTTAGAGAACTTGTCTCATTTTTTTAACATCTGCTTTGTTCACTGTTAACTCACCTGTGACCTGCTTAAAGGTACTATTACCCCGATAGTTAAAGATAACAAAGGTAATATAACTGATTCCTCAAACTACAGGCCTGTTATGCAGTCTTCATGTCTTGAAAATATTTGAGCTGTATATTTTAGATATTTTATCTGAAAAGCTTAGTTTTAACTTCAGACAGTTAGGTTTTAAGGCGGGTTGTTCAACAAGTGATGCATGTTTTATTCTTAAAGAAATTATGAAAAAATATACAAACTGCAAGAAAACTTCCATTGCTACATTTATCGATTTAAGCAAGGCGTTTGATAGAGTAGACCACTTTTTTTTTAGGAAATAAACTTTTAGATAGTTCTGTTCCAGTGGATATTGTACTTTTAATCATGCATTATCTTAGAAATAAAATAGCAAACATTAAATGGAATGAATCATACAGTCTATATGCCTTTATTGAAAAGGGTGTTAGGCAGGGTGGTGTACTCTCACCTTTTCTTTTTAGCTATTACATTGACTCCGACGCCGGATCTCCCACTGTCAACAGCTCCGCATCGCCACAGAGAAAACTCGATCATAATTTGAGTATTTCATAACCCTATTCCCTTTAACCCTCGTGGCCCGGGCAGGTCCTCCTAAGGACAGAGGTCGTATCTGGGCGATCTGGCCAAAAAACGTCTAGGCCTAGGCTACCGTATTTTTTTTATTTTAACTGCTAGAAATTTCCCACGCATCACTAAACATAGTGCGGTTTCCAATCTGTAGACTGGCGTTGAGTAGAGCTCTCTAAGTCAACTGGTTCAGTTGTGATGACGATTTCCGTGGAGCGAATTTTTCCGCGATGTTGACAATATCGGAGCTTTTCAGACA